>CM057825.1:108638740-109838740 GCA_030068075.1 Paguma larvata
TTCAAGTCATGGGAGCACCTCCTGGCCTGCATCGGAGACGTGTTTCATAGGCCAGAACAAGGGGTATCACTAATGAGCCACTGAGGTAAAAGGAAATCTCTTTATCTATAGCCCCGTCACTGGTTGAGATGAAAAAAGATTCCTTCCCCTATGACACAAGACTTGGCAAAGGGGCTACTTTGGCAGCTATCAAAGTCAGTTTTTCACAAAGACATGCATCTTAAACCCCACAGCATGAGGGTATATGAAAGAGATGAACAAAAAAACCAGAAGAACTTTTAAATTTTATATCCTCCAACTATTCATCAAAGAACACTATAAAGGAATGAAAATACAACTCACAGAATGGGACAAAATATTTGCATCTCACCTATCTATAAAAGATTGATAGCCCAAATATTTACATAGTTCCTAGAACTATTACATATACTAGTACATATTACACACAATTCCTAGAACTCAATAATAAAAAAACACACAATTAAAAACATGCAAAGTAGGGGCACCTGGCTGGCTCAGTCAGTGGAGCATGAAACTCTTGCTCTCTGAGTTATCAGTTGGAGCCCCACATTGGGTGGAGAGATTACTTTAAAAAAAAAAAAAAAGGTGTGAAGCACTGGATTGATATTTTTCCAAAGATATTCAGATGACTAATAAGCACATGAAAAGCTGCCAACATCACTAATCATTAGGGAAGTGGAAATCAAACCACAAAAAGATACCACTTCAAATCCATTAGAGTATTACCAAAACAGCCCTGAAAGTAACAAGTATTAAGGACGCCGTGGAGAAATTGGAACCCTTATGCATTACTGATGGGGAAGTAAAACGGTACGATCTCTGTGGAAAAATGTATGATGGTTCCTCAAAAAATTAAACATAAAATATATCTCTCCTACTACATTCACTTAACATTTAATACAAGAACCATGCATATATGACCTATGGGTCCTAGTTATACAGCAGGCACATGGACCAGTTAAATAATTCATTTTCTTCCCGTTGAGAAATAACTCATTAAAATACATTAGCTAACAATAACACTGAAAGAATTAAAATAAATATTAAAAACCACAATAACCAACCCATCATCTTTGGAGGATACAAGAGAAACAACTCATTATTCTATACTAATAAATAAAGGAAAAGAAGCATTAGCCTACTTTCCTTTCCTGAACAAAATAAAACAGGTGAGGGAAAGTATCTCTTTACAAAAGTATTCCAAGGTTTAAAACCAAAAAAAAAACAAACAAAAAAAAACCCCTCACCTCGTGTCAGGAGCCATCATGGGCTCACAGGTTGAGAAGCGACCCTGTGTGGATAAGGCAGATGTTGCAAAGTCTCTTGCTGACCAAATGGCGCCCCAATATTATCTCCTTCTAATAACCTTTCAGGCCTGGACTTCTTGAGCTGCTCTGGTGGGCCTCAAGGGATGTAATGCTCTTTTGTTTATGGCATTTGAAAAAAAGAAACCTGGAGTATGATGCCTTGATGGATAACATCTGAATGAGAGTAGCTGGCCAGAAGTAACCTCAAAGTTGCCTCTTGGGGATAGGTTACACAAATTGATCACACAGAATAGCAGTTATGAGTTGGCTAAAGTTGATGTAACTTATGTAGATGTTAGGCCTCTATTGCGTAAATTCACTCACTCGTAAGCAAAGGAACTTAGGCAGGTATTAGAGAATTATGTCCTTGCCAAGTTACCCTTCCCCCATTGTAGTTTAGGAAGCTAGACAAAGGGACTCCTGACCTGTTTGTAGATGATTAGCATGGGTCTTAAGGCAATAATGTATGGCTCCACCTGCTTGCTCAAGGTTACACTAACAACCCTGCTTTCTTCCTGGCAAAAAAGTGTATATTCATCAGCTCAGGAATAGAATAAAAAAACAGCTAAGATAAGACTGTCCCTCAAGGTCTGGGGATCGACATAACACACACTGTCTTCTTTCTTTAACTATCTTCTAAGAAAAAAGTAATGTTCACTGATGTACTGTAACTCACTACCTAAAAATAAAATACTGAGACCAGAAAAGCAGAGTTGGCTGCTGTCCCAGAGACAAAGCAGCTCTCTCGAGTCATTCATCGTGCCGACACCGTTCATCTATCAGGGGACCCCTCGCCCCTCTACTTCTGCATATGTTTCCAATTTTCCATAACCAAAATAACAAAATGAAGAGACCTAATTCAGTTCTTTAAACAAATTACCTTGTTTCAACAGAAGCATAAACAAACACCTGAACTGAAAAGCATATTATATGTTCAAGCTGGAAATAAAACACAATGAAATAGTAGCATGAGGAATGTACAATTAACCCAGCCCCTATGATGTGCACTAATTAATTTCTTCCAAGGCAAAACTTACACATCTTCTTCTACCCGAAGCTGTTGAATATGGGATTTAATTTTCTGTCCTGAAGTTTTTAAGATGATATTTCCAGGAGGTGGAAATCGTCCTGATTAAAGAGTTCACTGTCCCTCCAGTGGCCCAATGATCTGTGAAGAGGAATAGCGCGGTCAGCGCTTCAGTCAGCAAGCTGGAGGAAGCCCTCTGTTGTCTTTAGGCTACCTTATAAACCTAACCACATGCAAGACCCAAGACATGTATACATCTAATAAAATCAATGGAAAAGGTAAAACCAAAACCCAAATCAACTCAGCCAGTTATCATTTACCTAGCACTTCCTCAACCACACAGCATCTACACTACATCATAATATTCTCACAGTTAGCAGCTCTGAAGTAAAAACGAAAGAGCAGCATAGTTTTCATGAATTCTCACTGATGTGAATAACAAAACCAACCAGAGATGCGGTGCAGTGAGTGACAGACAGCAGAGAGCTCACCCTCCGGGCCGAGAGCTTAAAGTCTGATATGGCCCCCCAGTCTCACGTCTGTGGCTGCAGATAACGTACAAAACGGTCTGCGCCTGCACCAGTGAAGTTCACAGAGACCGCGCACTATGAACGCAGCCCCCACAGGGGGTGAACAGGTGTTCACAGAGACCGTGCAGCTATGAACACAGACCCCACAGGGGGCGAACAGGTCGCACAGCAAAGCTTTATCAGCTTATTCTCTGAGAGACACCACACTCTCGTCACATATGGCAGGACATAATAGACAACAGGAAGGTTTTACGCAAGGACACTTATATCAAAAGCAAACCTCCTGTGCAATAAGGGTGCAGAAACTATCATCGGCACTGCATAAGCCCCAAACCCCTCTGGAAAAGAGTGACTGTTTGAAGAGTCAGTCTACTAGCTTCAGAGAACACCGCCAACACTGTTCACCCATCTAATCTGAGGTCAAGCTTGTCTCAGGACAAAATCCTCACCCTTCCATTGCTGATCACCGCCCTCTGTCCCTTCTTCAGCTTCAGAACATCCCTGCAGTACATGGCATGAGACAAAATGAAATCCATTTTGGAAGACTCAAAGACCTCTTTAAAAAGACTGAAATCCATGCCCTAGAAAGTAATTGTTATTAAGGAAAAGTAATTGTTATTAAGCAAGCCATAAAAATGAATAATCATAATGAATAAATCACAAAATGTTCTTTTAACGGAAAGTCAGAACGAAATTTTAATAATTAACATTATGATGTCTCAATTCTCCACTCTTCCCATTTTCCCCCACCCTCCCACTTATCAAGTAATGCTTATTTCCTGCTCCTATTCTTTTATGTGATTGCTCAACTGGCAAATTATTCTTCATCATACCCTTATTCTGCATTTTAAAATCTTGCTAATTTCAAAGGTCTTTTTTCTGACTGAAACATCAAGTACACCATCATTAAAACTACAAAACAGTCCAGGTGCTCCTGGATGGCTCAGTCGGTTGGGCGTCCAACTTCAGCTCGGTCATGATCTCACAGTTTGTGAGTTCAAGCCCCACGTCGGGCTCTGTGCTGACAGCTCAGAGCCTGGAGCCTGCTTCAGATTCTGTGTCTCCCTCTCTCTCTGACACTCCCCAGCTGACACTCTGTCTCTCTCTCAAAAAAATCAAACATTAAAAAAACAAACAAAAAAACTCTATTAAACAGTCCAAAAGGTAAGTCATGCTTATTTCCTGCTCCTATGACTTACATGTGAGGCATTGCACTTTGCACAACAAAGTGACTTACATGATGAATACATGTGGGCTTCTATCAGAACACATCAAGAACACGTAAGCCCCTAACTTTTAAGAAATTCCAATCAGTTTTTTGATCTAAAGACAAATCAAATATTGCTCATCTTTTAAAAACTATACAAAATAAATGGCTTTGTGCTTAAAACATACACTTATATGAGTCGTATCTTGAAACTTTATTAAGGATATTAAAAGGAGTTTACAGACTGTGGCAGAGTTGTTATTTCTTGGAAAGATTCTTCCAAACTAAAAGAAATTCTCTGAAACTCAGGACTAAAATAAAAATTCCTGACCATGAACAAGACACACCAGCCCGTGGGAAAGTAACAGAACAAGGCAGCCCTATGTAACACACAGAGACTTACCCCAACAGAGAAGCCCCCGATGTCGGCTCCTGCAGCCAGGGCCTCTGCGGTCTCCTCCTTGGCCATCTTTGTGATGAAGTTCTTAGCAGCGTTGGATGTCTGTGTTTGGAGAGCTGCCCAGATGGCTCTGGAGATCTGAGTGTTCTTATAACTTATATCTTCACTAGGATTATTGATCATGCTTATTCTAACATTGTTACTGGATTTCTATTTACAAAATGGGAAATAAGAATTATATGGTAGATGTTCCGAACTTAAAAAGTGGCATTAACATCAGTCATATTCCAGTAAGTAGCAAATACAATCTCTCTCTTAAAAGTCTTCAGCAGTTCTCTTCTGCATACAGATTAAATTAAAATACTACAGCCAGGCTTTCAAACCCCTACATGAACTGGTCCCCAGCCCACCGTTCCGACTTCATTTCTTACCATCCCTGAAAAATACAGCTCCGTTACAGACCATCAGAGTCTTGTATTCCCCAACGCATTTTGTATTATTCTAACATACTCCATGCTTTATGTTGGCATGCAAATTCCAGCCCATCCTATCTTTCCTTCCCTCAGTCCCAACCAATCTTCAGGCTTCTGTTCAAATACCTCTTTGTTCACATGGCCTTTCCAGATTCAAAGTAAAAATTGATCTCTACCTGACTAAAAAGACAAGAATCCACGTGGAAGAAGAGATCTGGGACCCACAGAACCTTGTGTCATGAACATAAGCAACAAAAATTCACACTAATGTGTATCTAAAGACACACATAAGAATAGTCATAGCAGCTTCTTCAGAATAGACCCTAACTAGAAAAAGATGCCATTGTACATGAAACAGATTAAGTAAACAAACAAAACTTGGTGGTATAGACATACAATACGATACGGCACAGTGAAAAAGAACTACCACTACTTGTAACATCATGGATAAATCTCGGAATGTTGAGTAAAGAAAGCAAACACAAATATGTATGATAAGATTCCATTTAAATAAAGTAAAAAATAGCCAAGGAGAGGGAACGGGGAGGGGAGTGATGGAGACACAAACAGGAGAAGGCTTTCAGGAATTCAATAATGCTCTATTTCTTGACCAGACTGGTGGTCACCTGGGTGTTACCTTTGTGACACTATGTATCTTATGACTTGTGCACTTCTTCTGATCCTATATTTTACTTCGGTTAAAATATTTTTTTAAATATTTCAATTCTCAGGGTGCCTGGGTGGCGCAGGAGGTTAAGTATCTGAATTCAGCTCAGGTCATGATCTCACAGTTTGTGAGTTCGAGCCCTACATTGGGCTCTGTGCTGACAGTGCAGAGCTCAATTTGGATCCTCTGTCTCCCTCTCTCTCTCTGCCCCTCCCCCATTCTCTCTTGCTCTCTCTGAAAAATAAACATTAAAAAAAAAAAAGGAACATACTCCCTTAAATAACATCTGAACACTGCAGTCTCCTGTCTTTTCTCATCAGTAGACAGACCTTCAAAGAAACAATGCCTCTTTCCCTCAAGCACTAAAACAGCAGGACTGCTGCCTCCCACAAAGAGCAGTAACATCAGTACACAGAATGGAGGTGTAGACACTTGCCTGATGTTTAATAGCATCATACAGTAATTGTCTTCCGGAAGGGCTATCAAAATCTCCAACAATCCAAAAAGTTACAGGCCTAATGAAGGAATCATCTGTAGAAAAACAAAACAACATACTGAGTCAGAGGGAAAAAAGCACATTCTATGTTTCAATATTGTTCTTAAGCCAAATAATTTCTGAAAACCATGCAAAAAAAATAAGAAAATGATGTTTAATAAAGACTCAAAGCAAAAGTAGTGAAACTTCTATACCAGAACGAAAGCAGGGTAACCTTCCAAGTGGCTTAATTACAAAACTAGGAACATGCATTTATTAATTCTACTATGGTTTAGGCATCTGTTAGCATATACAATGACAAAGAGCCTTTGAACATGTGGGTAACAGATCACAGTCTTTAATTGTATGGATTTGTAACTTTCTGAAATAGAGTTCTTTGCAAACACTTATATAAATTTTATCCACATTTGAAAAATTATCTACTGTTATCCACAGGTTCCAGAAATGTCACAATAAAATGTCAATAAATTCTGAATCACAACCTTGCCTGAAACCACATAAGATAATTAAGAAAAGAAACGAAAACATTCTGAAGTTTAAAGTTACCATAGATTTCCTTGGAGGACATTCCTAGACAGAGGTAAAGGAAAAAGAGTAGAAGAAAATGTCATTGCTATAACTGATGGCTATCATAAAGTCAAAATTTTAAATAATGTCTAACATGATCAATCTTCTCTCTGCTCGGTAGTCCCCCTAGTGGTATAGCACTGTTCCACAAGGCCCCTCAGAACCAATTTTCTTGAGGAACCAAAACGAGCCATTGTTTTTACTTACAATAAAAGGAGAAGACTAAAGCATAGATAAAAATAGCTGCCTAGGGACGCCTGGGTCGCTCGCTCAGTCGGTTAAGGGGCCAACTCTTGATTTCAGGTCAGGTCACGATCTCACGGTTTGTGAATTTGAGCACAGAGCCTGCTTAGGATTCTCTCTCTCCGTCTCCCTGCCCCTCCCCCGCTTGCAGGTATGGGCACACTCTGTCTCAAAATAAATAAATAAACATTTAAAAAAAATAGCTGCCTTAAATGACAGTCAGTTCTCTGAAAGAGTAGTGTGGCCAGAGGGGGAAAGCATCTCTCTGCCATTAAAATATTTCACACGATTTTAGCCTAACTAGCTGATTCTGTATTCTTTTAAATAATCACAAGGATTCCTAGAACCATGTTTATCCTATAAACCCTAAAAAACTCAACTCAATGTTGTCACTGAATAGGTAAGTCAAACTAATTCGCAATCCATTAACCCACATTCACATCATAAATGTTTTCATTTTAAATCACGAAAATAAGTTTCATTTGACCTTAATATCTAATAAATAAGTATTTTCTAAATTCAAATCATTATAAGATATAATAAAAGAAATTATGGAATCAACACTTAAAGACTGAATTACTTCTACAAATACTAAAAAAAAAAAAAAAAAGCTGAATCCAAGATAAGCCAAAAATGGATTACCTTTCTTTGTCAGATAGTTCATACTATTGGCTATAGCAGCAGTCTTGCCTTGGGAATCCAAGACCGTAAATCTGGCGTAGTCATCCACAAAAAAGTTATCTGAAAAAGAAAATTGAAACAGATTTATAATTAACATGCCCAAATCCAATCTAATGTTAATATTCAACTAATAAACTGACTTGACCATAATAAAAGATTTATAAAAATGCATGAGTGAAATCTGTTGTTTCATGTTTATTGAACAAGTTCACAAGACACCTACCCATTAATCACATTTTAAGACACAAAGTTAATAAAAAACAGACATATATAACTTTCATATATATATATGTGTGTCACTTTAATGGTTTATATTTATTCTATTCCACTCCTTTGACTTTACAACTAGAAATCAATCTCTTAATAAGATCTCCTGTCTCCCTTCCACAGTCTACATGCCAGAGTAAGCCCTTCCCTATACCCCTGGGCAATGGAGGGCAGGGGGAGGATAATGGGAGAGAAGATCCAAGACTCTGATTTTCATTTTTTATACATCTAACAAAAGAACACACTTTTAGCTTTAACACAAACAAAAGGTCATTTTCATTATTTTAGATGAGTCTCTTCTCCAGTTAATGGCCTCAGGCAATGCTCTTATCAACTATTTTTCCTTGGGTTACTCTAGCTAAAATCCCAGTTTTATCGTCATTCATTTGATCTGAACTACCCAATAATTTCTTCCTACCTACAAAATGATCTCCATTCTGTATCATAAGCCCTCTGTCTCCAAGAATTTCTCCAATCTTCTGCATTACTGTGTTCCAACATGAATGCCACTCTGGTGCCACTGTCCCCCAGGTGCAGCTGACTTCTCCACCCCACCAGCCAGGTCTGTCCACCCTTGCACCCACATACCCTTTCACTCAACCAGCTATGCCAAGGGCCTACTATCCTTCCAGCCGGTATTCCGGTAAAAGGAAAGCGATGTGGAGACAGACAGACAGAGCTCATGACATCATGTAGAAGAGGGGGAAAAGCACCAAAAGCCTTAAAGCCTTAAAACTCAGTACCCTTCTAAAAGGTCCCAGGACATCACAGGCCAAGAGCAGTGTAGGTAATAACAGAACTAAGACCACTGGGTCAGAAGGATGCCGGCTGCCGCTCCACTGATAGCTCCAAAATGTTCACGAGGTATAAACTGCATTTTCGCCACTGTGAACTGGCGTCATTTCCCAGATGATCACTACAACATTTAGTGGAGAAAGATACCCAGAGACACTGAAGTACTGTTGCGCTCCTTATTTGTGTGTACTCCAAAAAGAGCTCTTTACAGTTTAATTTTAAATGATGGAAACAACAAAAACTTAGAACAAAGACTCATAATACTGCTTCATTTGAGCCATTAAAATTTCTGGTAAGAATCTAAAACCTAACTATGAAGAAACAGTTTATCTCACTCTCTAACCACCCCCTTTTTCAAATATAAGCAGAGAGACGTACATCTTCCTCTGTCTAAAAGGAATTTGGATTCAAGTGTTTTAGAGACAGCTGCCGTAAAGGAACAACGACACCTGGAGCTCTGTGTGCATCACGCCCACCACAATGCAAATGCCCCTGGCTTGGACTATCTTTCTCGCCCAGTGACTTCCCAGGGCGGAGGATGACAGCTCCACCTCATTTCTAACTATTTGCTGAAGTGGCCTTCAGAGTCACAAGGAAAGGCAGAAGGAAGACACTGCACCTGGGCTTCACAACTACCTCTGAAAAGGTACCCTTGTGGAAACAACGCAAACATCCATCGACTAAGGATTAGGTAAGCAAAGTGTGGACTGTCCATACAAGAAAATATTAGCCATAAAAAGGCAGGAAATACGGAGACATTCTACAACATGGATAAACCTTAAAAACTTTATGCTGAGTAAAAGCCGCCAGGCACAGAAAACTTCTAACTATATGAAATATCCAGTGGAAAACTCCCTTAGAAACAGAAACCAGATCAGCGGTTGTGAGCGGAAATGGAGAGTGGGTACTAATGGGTACATGATTTCTTCTTGGGGCAATGATATGTATTCTAAAATTAGGCAGTGATGATTAGATAACTTGGAGAACACATTAAAAATTATGCACTTTAAAATGTGTTAAGTTTTCAAAAGGCTGAGTTTTGTGGCATGTACACTATGCCTCAATGAAGGTTTATTTTTAGATAAGCATTCCTAGCTTCTCAGAGTAAAACCACCTGAAGCGTCCGTCCACCTCACTGCTGGCTGATTCTAGAATGAAGAAAAGACAGCTGCTTAAAAGCTCTATGACTGTAAGAAAATCAACAATACAGATGTAGTCTCATCACCCAAGGCCTGTTTAGCTGGCATTTAAGAGACAATGAATATTTTTCAAAGCTTACAAGGATTTATCCATATAAACTTAGAGAAAACTCTTGTGAATTTTACAGGCTAATATTATGAACTAAAGGTGAAATGTATTAAAACATAAGACTGTGTCACAATCTTAGGTTATCTTCTGAACATTACAATCCAACAAATGTAAGGTTCTGAAACATAAATCAAAAAAAGCCCGAAGTTTTTCCTGAAATGCTCCTTACTGGTTGCTGTTAAATCCAGGTATTCTCGCTCAGATGTCAAAATCCTCGAATTGATCGTGGAACAACATTTGGCTGATTCATGATATACTCTACCACATCCTGATCATGGGACAATTCACCCTAAAAGGAAAAAAAGAAACAGTGGGGGTGGAAAGAGCATTAAACAAGTTAGAGCAATAATCATTTATTAGGAACTAGAAAGCATTAACTTTACAAAAGCTTCTACGTACTGGTAACAGCTAAAACCTGAAGTTCTCATGTTATCGATCCCTATCATGACTGAGCACAGCTTGACATGTTATTTATGTACATTACCTTTAACTATTTCATCAGCATGAAGCCGATGCTGTTGATATCCATTGTAAAGATGGTAGCTAAGGTATAGAAAGGTTACATAACCTACTCAAAGTCACAGAGCTAAGGAGATTCAACTATGAAATGCAAATCCATGTTTATGTGGTTTCTCCACACACCACTGTGCTTCCCCCAGAAATGAGCAAGCTCTGCAAATTAGGTAAAAGTTAACATAAAAAAAAAATCCATCCTGAGATCTGCTCATAGTTAGCCTCTCTCTAAAGGAAAAAACCAAATGCCTTCTCTTAAGCACTTAATGTATTTTATAAAAATCACTCCAAGCTTTTTTCAACCTCAGGCATCCAAGTAATGCTACATTTCCAGAGTCACAATTACACAGCAGGGAGGAAAAACATCACACTATTTTCTCTTCCTTTTCATGCCTCTCAGATATACGGAAATATTTGTACTTCATGAAAGTGATCTCAAACCCAAGTGCAAATGGCTATGGAAACTTGCAAGTTCTTCACACTCAAAATATTTCATACAAAACCATATTTTAAAGTGATTTTCAAGGGAGAGATAGATGTGAATGAAATATATACAGTCAAGTCTAAAAAACCCCAGTTAGTTATCTTCTATGGCTACTTATCCCAAGAAAGAGAAATCATATGCAAATTCTCAAACTATAAACTAGTAATGAGTCTATGAACCATCTATACAGCCCAAGAGACTTACAAAGGTACTAGATGACTTAGTAGAGATGTACACCCATGTATACAACTTTGGTCTCTATCATAAATCTGAATTGATTCCAATTAGAAACCTAACCAGCTCAGGAGAGCAATTTGACAACATCTATCAAAATTTTAAATGTACATAACTTTTGATGCAGCCTGTCTACACCCACACCCACACACATACACATACACAATGGTTGTTTCTAAAAAAGAAGATGAATGGCCAGGGGAACAGGAGTGAATGGGTAAAAGTTTCTCTTCATTTATACCTCTATACATATTTGATTTTCATACCATCTGCATATTGTGCCTTTTTACAGTGACTCTAGTTCAAAATTTTAAATGTATCATATGTTTTGACAAAACAATTCTAATAATTATATTTCTCAAAAAAAATAAGGTACACAGATATACATATGAGACTATTCACTGCAGCCCTGTTTATAACACTGAAATTCTACAAGCAATGTCCAAACATTAGGGGATGAAATAAATGATTGTTCATTCTTTTTTTTTTTCTTTATTTATTTATTTGATTTGAGAGAGAGAGCATGTGAGTGAGCATGCAAGTGAGGGACGGGCAGAGTAACAGGAAGAGAGGAAGAGGGGGAGAGAGGGAAGGGGGGGAGGGGGGAGAGGGGGAGAGAGGGAGAGAGAGGGAGAATCCCAAGCAGGCTCTGTGCCATCAGCACAGAGTCCAACACAGGATTCAGACCCACAAACTGTGAGATCATGACCTGAGCCAAGATCAAGAGTCGGACACTAAATGACTGAGCCATCCAGGCACCCCAATGATTGTTTATTCTTAAAATAAAACCTATCCAGCAATCTAAAAGTACTGACTTTTATGTTCAGAAACACAAAGCTAAGATGCATTCAATTAGAAAGGTAAACTAAAAAATACATATGTAAACATATTTCAATAAACAAGGAGTCACAAAGAGATTTCTCTAAGGACTGAGAGGAAAGGAAAAACTTTCATTTTTACTTTATACGCTTTAATATTCTCCCAAATTTAGTATTTTCTAAATATGTATAGGAGCACATACGACTTTGTCATAGTATTTAAAACAAAACTTTCTTTAGCTAGACCAAACCAAACTTCTCACTGGCAATTTAAGGAGAAGCAGAGGGAAACTAGCATTCAAAGAGGGAATATTTGAAACTGACCTTTCTTTTAAACAATAGATTTGTTAGTGTCTGAAAAACAGAAAAACTCTTCTGAATTTTTACATCCAACAATGCTGTAAAAGAAATGGTTTAAGAGGATGCTAGAAAACAAAAATGTTTGAATTATCTTTTATCTTTTTATTAATATCACTTGAACAAAGGAAAGAATTATCATTTCTTCTAGGACTATTCTTAACTTTGGAAAATAAGCCAAACTCATTCAAATAAAAACTATGTTTTCATATTTTATTCCAGTAGCTCCATGAAAAATAAATTCCCTAACAATCTACCAGGATAGGTCCTTATTCATGAGGAGACATGTAATAGAATTTAGCCAACACTTTTTATGTTTTTGGTGTTTTTTTTTTAATAAATGCACCAACAATCAGCACAATAAATAGCTTCCTTTAAAAATATATTTCTCCCAGTGAAGAAATGGGCAGAAGATCTGAATAGATACTTCTCCAAAGATGACATCCAGATGGCCAACGGACACATGAAACGATATTCAATGTCACTCATCATCAGGGAAATACAAATCAAAAACCACACTGAGATACTACCTCACAATATATACACATACCTCACATATACACACAATATATACACATGTGTGTGTGTGTGTGTGTGTGTGTGTGTGTGTGTGTGTGTGTGTGTATGTTTCTGGTCTTTTCAACAAATGGTGCTGGGAAAACTGGATACCCACATGCAAAAGAATGAAGTGAGACTCTTGCCCCACACACAAAATTAACTCAAAATAGATCAAAGACATTAACTCAAAATAGATCAAAGCTTCAACTATAAAATTCTTGAAAGAAAACATCAGAGAAAATCTTCAAGACATTGGATTTGACAATGACTTCTCAGAACACCAAAATCACAGTCAACAAAAGAAAAAACAGGTAAACTGGACTTCATCAAAACTCAAAACAACTGTGCATCAAAGAACACTATCAAAAAAGTAAAAAACACAACAGAATGGAAGAAAATATTTGCAAATCACGTCTGATAAGTGATAAATATCCAAAATATATAAGGAATTCTACACTTCAACTACAAAAAAGAAAAAGCCTAATTCAAAAACGAATAAAGGACCTGAATAGACATTTCTTCGAAGAAGATACACATATGCCCAACAAGCACATGAAAAGATGATCAGTCTCTTTAGTCCTTAAGGAAATATAAATAAAAGCCACCACAGAATACCACTTCACACCAACTAGAATGGCCATTATCAAAATAATAGAAAGCAGGGACACCTGAATAGCTCAGTCCCTTGAGCATCCTACTCTTGATATCTGCTCAGGCCATGATCCCAGGATTGTGAGATCAAGCCCCACATTGGGTTCTACCCTGAGCATGGAGCCTGCTTAACATCCCTTATCCCTGCCTCCTCCCCTTCTGTTCCTCTCCCCAGCTGGCTCTCTCTAAATTAAAATCTTTTTCAATGTTTATTTTTTTGAGAGAGACAGACCACAAGCAGAGGAAGGGCAAGAGAGAAAGGAAGACAGAATCCGAAGAAGGCTCCAGGCTCTAAGCTGTCAGCACAGAGCCTGAATGGGGCTCGAGCTAATGAACTGCGAGATCATGACCTGAGCCAAAATCAGCCACTTAACCAAATGAGCCACCCAGGCACCCCCTCTCTAAATTAAAAAAAAAAATTTTTTTTAATAGAAACTAACAACTGTCAGTGAGGATGTTGGAAAAATGAAATTTTTGTATATTTGGTGGCAAGAAGGTAAAATGGCACGGCTGCTATAAAGAACAGTCCGGTAGTTCCTCAAAACGTTAAAAGATAGAATTTCCATAAAATCCAGGAAATCTACTAGGTATATACCCAAAAGAATTGAAAGCAAAGACTTGAACAGATACTTGTACACCAATGTTCACAGCAGCCTTGTAAATACCCAAAAGGAGGAAACAACCCAAATGTCCAACATATGAATGGATAAATAAAACGTACTATATACATATCATTCCATTTTACAGGAAGGAAATTCTGACATGCTACAACACATATGAACCTTAAAATGGGCAAGACACAAAAATACAAATATTCTATGATGCCACCTAGAACAGGCAAACCCATAAACACAAAAAGCAGAAAAGTGGTTTTCAGTGGCTGATAGAAGCCAGTAATGAGGAGTTATTGTTCACTGAGTAAACAGTTGCTGTTTGAGATGATAAAAATGTTCTGGTGATGGATAGCGGTAAGTTGCATAATACTGAATGTACTTATTATATCTCTATGCATAATTCAAAGCAGTTGAAATGATAAACTTTTATGTTTATATATTTTACTGCAATAAAAATACTATATTTGAGAGTGACATTCAGCAGAATGATGATGATCTCTGAAAAGCCTCTCCTCTAAAAACAAAAAACAAAAAATCATCAAGGACACTAGAAAAAAATGGTCAAACTTTTCAAAACTTTGGAAATTAACAAAAGGCTTGCAAAATTCCAAATGACTTTTATTCAAAAAAAGTGGCTAAATCCTAGTAGGAAAAATAACCTTCATGACACTTTAACTTACCCTATTGCTATCTACCTCTCCCAGCTACACATGAGTCTTGAAAACCAGTAACTCTGAAGTAAATGTAAATACCAGCAGACTAAGAATATGCCCAGGTAACCTCTCTCCAGTTGAGAAATTAGGTCATACTATGCCAACAGCTTTTTCCTAGGTATCTTTGTCAAAAGAACCAGGAGCAATTGTTAAGTATCTCGGTTGCCTGAAGGGTGACAACTGTTGGGCTAACGTGAAGTGTCTAAAAACATAAAAGAAAAAGCTTGGGAATGAGATGTCCATAATGGGTTTTGAAACGCTCTCACATATTCCTTGGAATCTAAAAGGCCACATGCATAGTACCCAGTGCCCAGGGATGTGTTTAAGCTCAAGAAAAGTCTTAGAATGCCCTAACACTCTCACTTCTGACTAACCTGACACTTGAAGCAAGAACTGAAGGCTACGGTAGAGTTATAAACTGCCTGAGGAGTGCTGAAGGAGCACCCCAACATATACACAAACACCTGGAGAAAAACGGGAGACTTTCTTGGATTCTCGAATTTAAGACAATCTCTGTTCATTCATTAGCTGACCAATAAGCTAAAAAGCAGAGGCTTACGCTACATGGGACAGAGAAAGAATAACAAGGCCTAAATAAGTGGCAATACGTCCTGGGTTCATGGGTTAGAAAATTCAATATTACAAAGTGTCTATACTCCCTAAATTGATCTACAGATTCGATGCAATTCTTATCCAAACCAAATGGCCCTTTTTTGCAAATACTGACAGCTACTCTACAATTCATAAAAAATGAAGGGGACACAGACAAACCCAACACTCTTTTAAAAAAGGAAAAAAGAGAAAGAAAAACCCAAAGTTGGAAAACTCATACTTGATTACAATAGTAGTTAAGATTGTGATTACAATAGTAGTTAAGACTGTGAGGTAGGGGGGAAGACTGTGAGGTATTTATATAAGAACAAATAAATAAGATGAATGGAAAACAAGACAGTTCAAAAATAAACCTATACATTGGAGCACCTGGGTGACTCAGTCGGTGGAGCATCTGACTCTTGACTTTGGCTCAGTTCATGATCCCAGGGTCATGTAATCAAACCCTGCGTTGGGCTCCAAAGGGAGTGCAGAGCCTGCTTAAGATTCTCTCTCTCCCTCTGCCCCTCGCCCCTGTTCTTGCGCTTTCTCTCTAAAAAAATAATAAATAAACCTATACATTAAAGGTCAATTTATTTTTGACGAGGCTGCATGACAATTTAATGCGAGAAGAGTATCCTTTTCAGTAAATAGTACTGGGACAACTGAATATCCCAAAAGACATCCAGTAGCATGCTAAACTGGATAGGATAAAAAAAATGTGGATCCTACCTCACACCACATATAAAAACTAACTAAAAACATATCCAAGAACTAAATTTAAGAGAAAAGGGTATAAAACATTCAGAAGAAATGCAGGCCTAAATCTTCGAGACCTAGAATTAAGCAATAATTTTGTACATATGGCACGAATAGCACAAGAAACGAAAGAAAAAAAAGTAAATCGGACCTAATCAAAATTTAAAACATCTGTACTTTAAAAGGCGAAAGATTTATGCGATCTGAAGAGAAACCAGAGTATTAAAAACATCTGTACTTTAAAAGACACCACCAAGAAAGTGAAAAGACAAACCATGAAATTAGAGAAAATACTGGCAAATCCTATATATAAAGGATTGATATCAGAACACATAACAGTAACAAAACAAGTAACTCAATTAAACACAGGCAAATAATTTTAATAGACATTTCTCCAAAAAAGATATAAATGCTCAATAAGCATGGTAAACAAAGCTCAACATTATTCATGTTTGAGTAACACAAGTCAAAACCACAATGAAATACCACTTCATACCTATTAGGAAATAATCAAAGAAAGAGACAGACCATATCAATTGTTGGCTAGCATGTGGACAAAGTAGACAGAACCTGCACACACTGCTGGTAGCAAAGTATAATGGTGCCACCGCTTTGGAAGACAGTCTAACAGTTCCTCAAACTGTTAAAAATAGAATTACTACATAAATAGGCAATTCCACACACAGGTAAAATTGACACACAAGAAATTAAGAACATATGTGTACACAAAACCTTGTGCATGCTTGTCTACAGCAACATTATTCACAGTAGCCAAAAAATGGAAACCTAAATATGCATCGACTGATGAATGGATTTTTAAAATGTGGTAGATCCATTCAAAGAACTATCATTTGGCCATAAAAAGAAATGAAGCACCGATACATGCTCCATCAGGGATCAACCTTAAAAACGTTATGCTACGTGAGAGAAATGAGACATAAGACCATATATTCGATGATTCCATTTATATTAAACATCTCAGATAGGCAAATCCATTAAGAAAGAAAACAGATCTGTGGTTGCCAGGGGCTATAGTAGGGGAAATTGGAGAGTGAATGGTACAGCGTGTTGGATTTGGGGGCGGGGGGGCGGTGATAATACGTACTAACATTAGACAGAGGTAATAGTTGCATAAACTCTAAAAGCACGGAACTCTCCACTTTAAAAGACTGAGTTTTATGACCTGTGAATTATGTCTTAACAGTGTGTGTGTGTGTGTGTGTGTGTGTGTGTGTGTGTGTGTGTGTAAATAATACTTGAGTCTTTCCTAAGTCAAAATTCCTGACAAGAACAAACGTCTCTTAAAAATGCTAACTACATTTAAAACCTTTAATCTTGAAAACAATAAAATGAGATATTTCCAATACAATGTACAGAAAGTCTCAACAATAATCTCCATACAGCAGAACTTGCTGGGAGTCTACAAACCAGTTATAAGTGGTGTATAAAACCAGTAATACTTACAGAATGTTCTTGCTTACTACAGAGAACACAGAAACATAAGCAGACCATTCTCTTTCAAAATCAGCCTTGAAATATCACTCACCAAGTATACTGCTCTTTGGAAAAAGGTTGTGGTCTCCAGGATTTTGTGCATTGTGATGGTTTCCAACTCATCAGGATCCAGCTGTTCCTTTTCAAGGGGCATTCCATTGAACAGAACAACAGGCAGTGGACCGACCCCAGTCTGCTCATAGTAGCCTCTCGCTTCCTGAAACACAAGGGACCACAAACAGCAGGTTTTGTCCTTCATGAGACAAAGAGACTAAAGCATATTTTTCACACATACATGTGCTAACGAAAAAAGTAAAATCAACAGAAATATGGTTACCAAGAAATAACTAAAGAAATGTCTTTAAAGAAATGTCAGAAGTGACACAGTTAATATCCTACTGGGTAAATTGAAATTGAATTACTGAGTTTTTGTAAAACCACAGAACCTTGCCAATTAGAAACAGATGGGGGGGGCGGGGTGAGGGTAATTTGAAGCTGCCCAGGCTACCAAACCTTAATTACATATACTATAGCTAAGACTGTAAAACAGACCTTTTAACAATGATGGAGATACTGTATCTTTGCTACCCAGAGTAGTAGCCACTAACCACACGTAACTGAGGACTTGAAATTAATTAACTTCCATTTTAAACGCCACATGTGGGGGAAAAAAAAAAAGGCCACATGTGGCTAGAGGCTACATAATGGGAGCACAATGACAGACTGCCGTAAATTATGAGTGCTCCTGGGCAGACAGCCTAAGATGAAATATTTACACCCCAATCTAAATTAAGGAGGATCCGTGTCATTAACAAAGAAATTACACTTAAAAAGACAAAACAAGATTGATGGGGAAAACAGTCCTTAAACACTGCTCTATACTATACTAAGCCCAATCTTCTTTCTTCTCTAAGACAAAAGAGGTTCCTTGGCAGGGAAATGCCAGGCCACCGAAAAGGCAAACAAATCTATGATTAACACTCTTCTCTGCATGTCAATGTAGGTACATTCCCCTAGATATCAACCACAAGTCCGAGACTAGCTTGTTGGAGTAAAACCTACATTCCTACATTCCTACAAAATGTAAAAAGCGTTCCTTAAAACATTCTTGTTAGACATCTTTTAACTGATACTTTCTGGAAAAAGCAGAATTATATATAGCCTCTACTGTAGATATCACAAACAGAAAAGTCCTTCAACTGGATAACTGATAGCAGCAGCAGCAGCAGCAGCAGTGCAGTTAGTTTCCAATCAGGTCTAGCCAGACTCACCTGATGGACTCTAATATGGCACAAGCAGAAAGGCCTTCTATGTTGATTTCTGCCATTTCCACATACCATAGTTTAAACTTTTAAAATTTACACTTACAAACTTCTTACCATGTTAATTCCGTTCTTTGATGTCTCAACTATTTCAAAGATATTCAGCAAAAACTCAATTTTAATATACTTTGAGTTCTGAAAATTACCCCCCAACAAAACAAAGCATTATAACTCTCAGCAACGATAAGAAGTAACTCTGATTTTCTCTGGAAATGGCAACTAAGTGAAAATCAGGAGTGAGAGGGAGATGTTTTGACTATACACCTTCCTTTCCTGAAAAGCATAAATAACTTACCAAATAACAGAATGTAGCCTAATTACCAAAAAGCCAAACTTAAAAATTACATATGAGAAACTTCTATCAAGGATAACTAAAAATGTTTATTATAAATAATTTTAAAACCTTAATAATTATAGGCAAGGTGTTATGAATGAGCTACTCACAAATGATAACAGATTAATAAGGACTCAGAGCTAACATGCCAAATACAAAATGTCTGTAGTATAAGGTAGAAATTAAGTATCATTATCTTACTAGCTTGAAAGATACAAATATACACCTATCAGACTATCCTATATTCAATTTATAAACTCTACTTTAATCGTATTGCCTAGTTTTAAAAATAATTACAACTTCCAAATACACAGAGGATATCATAGCTTCAGATTTATAACGAAAGGTACAGAGATTTATAAGTGTAATAACAATTGCTAAATGAAATCATTCCTCCTTTAAAAAAATTTCAAAAGAATCTTTTCTCTTGGGCTTTATCATATGCAGAGGCACAGCTCCTACGGTTTTGAAAATCATATTAATCATTAGATTCTTGGGACTTCTGGAAATCTCACAACATCCTTGTCTTGAAAGTATATGTTTACCCAAACAGCTAGGAAATTAAGTGGCATAAATATAAATAAGATGATCTGCTTACATGGGAAGGGCCTCTAATCAATTCTTTTCTTGGAAAAGAACCAAGTCTAGGAAACTACTGAGGAGCCAGGTCTGTGGTACATTATTTTGACTCATCAGTAAATTCAAGATTTCAACAGAGGTAAAAAATACTCTTTTTCCCAATATGTCCAATATTTTTCAAGAAAATACTTTTGATATAGCAATCATCCACAATTAAAAGGCAACTGGACACTGTTTCTTCAGTAGGAGAGAAAATTAAAGTGAAATGTTTTCCAGGTGGGGGGATTGGTGAACAGATACAGGGGATCAAGAGTACACTTAATGATAAGCACCACTAATTATAGAATTGTTGGACCATTAAATTGTACACCTGAAGCTAATATAATACTGTATGTTAATTACACTTGTATTAAAAATTTGGGGGACCTAGGTGGCTCAGTTGGTTGAGCATCCGACTTTGGCTCAGGTCGTGATCTCATGGTTCATGAGTTCAAGCCCACATCGGGCTCTCTGCTGTCAGCACAGAGCCCCCTTTGGATCTTCTGTTCCCCTCCTCTGCCCTTCCCCACTTGTGCTCTCTCAAAAATAAATAAAACATTAAAAAAAATTATTTTTTTAAAAACAACATAAGATCTAATGTTAAAATGGTAAAAAGCAAGCAAGCACACTGGGGGAAAATCAGGCACTTCTCCAAGGGAAAAAAAATAAAGTTAGACATTTTCCAAATGTGAAATATGAGAAAACTTCATGAACTCCCACAATTCTTCGGTATTCCCAAAGTGGCCCTTCTTTTCTTTTATTTCACCTCTTCTTTTTCTACAGAGCATTACTCTTGCTGTTTGTGTCTATCTGGAAAATCACTGGGTACCACATCAGTTTTATTTGATTTTAAAAACCACATAAGGCAACTGAGTGAACAGAAGAATGCGACACAACAATGGGACGGTCTTCAGTCTAACCAAAGTAGATCTCATGACCAGTTGCGACCCAAAACCTGACCTGACACACCTGAAAACAAGGGGACTGAATACTAAAGCAGGAGTGGCATCAGTATCATGGCTGAACAGGACATCCCTCATCAGTGTCCTCCAGCCCTGAACAACAATTTGGCATCTATCCACAGACAAAAATGTCCCTGTGGAAGCTCTGGGATCCAGCACCATTCGCCAAGGAAACCAGAAGAAGGCTAACCCACTGTGCATCAGGTAACAGGCATACCGACTTCAACCCTAGCTGTGGACCCTACACTGCCCGTTAACTGGCTCCACCTTCTCCCAGCCACAGCTTGAAAACTCCTAAAAAAAGCTGTCAGACAAGACAGCCTTAGTTACTGTAAGTCCAGGTTTCCAGCACAGAAGTTCCAATACGCCATGGGAGCAAAAAAAATATATGAGATTGGATGCACTGGAGAAGAACGGTCTGACTTTACTCCCATCAACCCTCCCCCAAAGCAGCAAGAGAGATCTTCTGGGCCCAAGACTTTTCCTGCAGGGAGAACTGAGAACAAGTGAGCAAACACTCAACTTCCCCAGCTATATGCGACATTGCCAAAGGGGCTCATCTCTCTCACCCATTCAGAGTACTGAATTGTGAGCTGTGTGACTGAGAGTAGAAAGAGGCTGGAGATGGCAGCAGGCAGTATTCTTGGAAAGCATTTAAAGGGGATGGATCCTAGAGGGCAACTGGGTGGCTCAGTCAGTTAAGCGTCCAACTTCGGCTCAGGTCATGATTTCACAGTTCGTGGGTTCGAGCCCCGCATCAGGCTCTGTGCTGACAGTTCAGAGCCTGGAGCCTGCTTCGGATTCTGTGTCTCCCTCTTTCTCTGCTCCTCTCCCACTCACCCTCTATCTCTCTCAGAAATAAATAAGCATTAAAAAATAAAAAAATAAAGGGAATGGATCCTACTTACTCTATCACGGACTCCCATCAAGAAGTCCACCCATGGGCGACTGTGGACACTTCATCCACAGATCCCACCAAATGGCTCACGGACACTCACAGCACTCGGCACACCTCACTCACACTCAGCCTCACCCTGTAGCCACCTCCTGACAGTGTTGGCAAGAGTGAACTTTGCCAGATGGCTAGTGAGCAAGCACAGAAAGCCAGCCCAAACATGTGGGCCAGAGATGGACAAAATACATGAGATTTAGGGCCACCTTGGGGAAAATAAAAGAAGGGCAGTCAGCACTCAGCTGACTACAGGGGGCTGTAGAATTGGGAAGTCACGCATACTTAAGAATTCTGTATAAGAAAGAACAAGTATGGAGCATATGTATCCACAGATGGCCTAAGAAAGCCTCAGAATTCCTAGCAGGTCTGACAGAAGGTATTTTCCTCCCAAAGGCACTTAGTAAAGACTGAGGAGGTGACTGCTACCTCAAATGCAAAGAAAGCAACACTAAACCACGAGGAACATCAAGGAAGCATGATGGCATCGAAAAACGGCAATAATCTTTCAGTAACCAATTTCAAAGAAATGGGTATTTGTGATTTACCCAATAAAGAATTCGAAAAAAGTTGTTTAAAGGGAAATTCAATTACCTACAAGAAAACACATAAAGATAATTCAACAAAATAAAAATAAATAAATCAACAAACAATACACAAACAAAATTACAAGTTTAACAAAAAGAGAAATCATATAAAGAACGAAACGGATACTCTGGAGACGAAGAATACAAAAAATGAAAGGAAAAGTGAAATACCATTAATATCAGAATAGATCAGGGGTACCTGGGTGGCTCAGTCAATTAAGCATCCACCACCCAATTTCAGCTCAGGTCATGATCTCCCAGTCTTGAGATCGAGTCCCAAGTCAGATTTCATACTGACATCAAGGAGCCTGCTTAGGATTCTCATTCTCTCTCTCTCTCTCTCTGCCCTCCCCCGCTCAAAATAAATAAATAAACATTTAAAAAATGTGTCAACAAGAACAGACACATAGACCAATGGAATAGAATAGAGAACCCAGAGATGGACCCACAAGCATATGGCCATCTAATCTTTGACCAAGCAGGAAAGAGTATCCAATGGAAAAAAGACAGCCTCTTTAACAAATGGTGCTGGGAGAACTGGACAGCAACATGCAGAAGAATGAAACTAGACCACTTCCTTACACCACTCACAAAAATAAACTCTAAATGGATGAAGGATCTGAATGTGAGACAGGAAACCATCAAAATCCTAGAGGAGAAAGCAGGAAAAAACCTCTTTGACCTGAGCCGCAGCAATTTTCTATGTGACACATGTCCAGAGGCGAGGGAATTGAAAGCAAAAATGAACTATTGGGACCTCATCAAGATAAAAAGCTTCTGCACAGCAAAGGAAATAACCAACAAAACTAATAGACAACCGACGGAATGGGAAAGGATAATCGCAAATGACATATCAGATAAAGGACTAGTATCTAAAATCTATAAAGAACTTACCAAACTCCACATCCGAAAAACAAATAATCCAGTGAAAAAGTGGGCGGAAGATATGAATAGACACTTCTTCAAAGAGGACATTCAGATGGCCAACAGACACATGAAACGATGCTCAAAGTCACTCATCATCAGGGAAACACAAATCAAAACACACTGAGATACCACCTTACACCGGTTCGAGTGGCTAAAATGAATAAATCAGGAAACTATAGATGCTGGCAGGGATACTGAGAAGCAGGCACCCTCCTTCACTGTTGGTGGGAATGCAAACTGGTGCAGCCGCTCTGGAAAACGGTGTGGAGGTTCCTCAAAAAAATGAAAATAGAGCTACCGTATGACCCAGCAATAGCACTGCTAGGAATCTACCCAAGAGACACAGGAATGCTGATGCATAGGGGTACGTGTACCCCAATGTTCATAGCAGCACTTTCGACAATAGCCAAATCATGGAAGCAAACCAAGTGCCCATCAACTGACGAGTGGATAAAGAAGTTGTGGCACATATATACAATGGACTACTACATGGCAATGAGAAAAAATGAAATCTGGCCATGTGTAGCAACATGGATGGAACTGGAGAGTATTATGTTAAGTGAAATAAGTCAGTCAGAAAAAGACAGATATCATATGTTTCCACGAATAGGTGGACTTTGTGAGACTAAGCAAAAACCAGGGGGAGGGCGAGAGGGGAAAGGAAAAAAAGACACAGAGAGGGAGGGAGATAAGACATAAGAGACCCTCAAAGACTAAGAACAATCTGAGGGTGAGGGAGGTGAGGGAGGGGGGAGAGGGGGTGATGGATATTAAAGAGAGCACGTGTTGGGATGAACACTGGGTGTTATATGTAAACCAATTTGAAAATAAACTATTATAATGGAAAAAAAAATCCACTGTAAAGATTTCACTTAAAAAAATAAAATAAAATAAAATGAAATGGAACCAAAAAAAAAATAAAATAAAAAAAATAAAAAATGTGTCAGAATGGGTCAAGAAGAAAAAAGAACCTGTGAATTAGAAGACAGGAATTTTGAAATTATCCAATCAAAAGGTGTCTGGGTGGCTCAGTCAGTTAAGCTCTGACTCTTGATTTTGGCTCAGGTCATGATCTCATGGTTCATGGGTTTCAGCTCCAGGTCAGGCTCTGAGCTAAGGGCACACAGCCTGCTTGGGATTCTCTGTGTCCCTCTCTCTCCCTGCCCCTCCCTTGTGCATGCTTTCTCTCCCTCCCTCCCTCCCTCTCTCTCTCTCTCTCTCAAAATTAAATAAATTACCCAATCAGAGGAGAACAATAACAATAAAAAGAATGAAAGAAATGGTATCTACACAATTTGCAAATTACTAGAATTCCAGAAAGAGACAAGAGGTTTGAGAAAGGGTCAAAAAGACTTATTTTAATAGGGGAGCCTGGGTGGTTCAGTCGGTTGAGCATCCAAGTTCAGCTCAGGGTCATGATCTCACGGTTCGTGGGTTCCAGCCCCGTGTTGGGCTCTATGCTGAAAGCTCAGAGCCTGGAGCCTGCTTCGGATTCTGTATCTCCCTCTCTCTCTCTGCCCTTCCCTTGCTCACACTGTCTCTTTCTCAAAAATAAATAAACATTAAAAAAAAAATCTTACAATAAAAAAGCCTATTTAAAGAAATAATGGCTGAGAACTCCCCAAATCTAGGGAGAGATTTGATCATCAAGTTCATGATCCTTATAGGTCACCAAATAAAATCAACTTAAAGAGATCCTCTGCAAGGTACATTACAAAACTGTCAAAAATCAAAGACGAAGACAGAATCTTGAAAGCAGCAAAAGAAAACATGCTTGTAACTTACCAGGGAAGGCTCTGAGCAGATTTCTCAAAAGTAACCTTACTGACCACAAAAGTGTGGGATGATATCAAAGTGCTGAAAGATAAACACTGCTAACCAAGGATACCCTACCTGGCAGCTATCCTTCAGAAATGAAGGAGAGGTAAAGACCTCCCCTGATAGAAGCTGAGATATTTCAGCACCACTAAACCTATCTTACAAGAAATGGTGAAAGGAGTTATTCAAGCTGAAATGAAAGGATGATGAGTGTTATAAAGACATAGGAAAATATACAACACACTGATAAGGTAGGTATATAGTCAAAGTAAAAATATTCTAGGGACACCTGGGTGGCTCAGTTGGTTAAGCGTCTAACTTTGGCTCAGGTCATGATCTCACAGTTAGCGAATTCGAGCCCCACACTGGGCTCACTGCTGTCAACGAGGAGCCTGCTACGGATCCCCTTTCTCACTCTCTCTTTGCCTCTCTCCCCTGCTCGCACTCATGCCCACACTTTCTCTCTCTCCCTCTCAAAACAAAAAAAACACAAAAAACACAAAAGAATATTCTAATACTGTAATATGTTGCTGGGCTAACCACTTAATAACTCTCATATAAAAGTTAAAGGCCAAAGGTATTAAAAATAGCTATGGCTATAATAGTTGGTTAAGGAATACACAACATAAAAAGAGGTAAACTCTGACATCAAAAACAGAAACAGGAGGGGAGCCTGGGTGGTTCAGTCAGTTGAGCATCTAACTCCTGATTTCGGCTCAGGTCACGATTTCACGCTTCATGAGACTGAGTCCCACATGGGGCTCCTCACTAAGCATGGAGCCTGCTTGAGATTCTCTCTCTCCCTCTGTCTCTGCCCCTCCCCCTCCCTCTCAAAAAAAAAAAAACTTAAAAAAAACAGAAATGGGGAAGCGGTAAAAGGGCAGAGTTTTTGTATGCAATCAAGTTGTTATCAGCATAAGCAGACACTATGTTTTACATAAGCCTCATAGTTCTTGCTAAATAGTGTTTTGTTGAATCACCCTAAAACCTGGATCAACTTACAATAGATCTGTTAACCAAACTAAACTAACCAAGTTAATAGTAACAAACACTAGCTAGTAAAGCATGCTTACCTCTAACTCTAGCAACCTCTCTCTAGAACGCATACACTTTTCTCCCCTCATTTGAGCTAAATGCTTCTAAAGATCAGATATATCTATTCCCAAGACAAATATTTTTCTCAGTTAGATAACATCATTTAATATTATGCAACCAATAAAATATGACTACAAAAGGAAAATGTTGGTCTCCTCAAGAAAACAAATCTAATGACTAGAATTTCAAAAAGATGTCAAGCTAAAATAAGTTATGCTAAATTAGGTGTGGGTAAGACTACTATAAAAGGCTTGGGAGGGAGATTATAAAAATCTAGAAGGATTCTGTACCCAGATGAAAAAGAAAGTATAAACAATTCGTTATAAGTATGATTTCTGAAGGGATCAAAACTCAGATCTCCAAACAAAAGAACCAAAGACTTTGTCCTTCATTCAAAAGTAAAAAAAAAAGTTGGTAAGTAAATACTTATTGTTTTAAATCAAAACATCTCAGTCGGTTAGGTGTCCAACTTCAGCTCAGGTCATGATCTCATGGTTCATGGGTTCAAGCCCCGCATCGGGCTCTGTGCTGACGGCTCAGAGCCCGGAGCCTGCTTCAGATTCTGTGTTTCCCTCTCTCTCTGCTTCTCCCCCTTTCATGCTCTGTCTCTCTCTTTCTCAAAAATACATAAACAAAAAAAAAAATTTTTTTTAATAAAACATCTCAGAAATGTATTTTGATTTCTTGCCTGAACAATTATTTTCAATAAACCAACTACCTTGTTTCTGTTTGCAATAAAGGTCCTAAATTTTACCGTTATTTAATGTCTCACAAAAAATAGTATTATCTTTAAACAAAAATTTAAAATATTTCCCTATATCTTTATTACCACACTTCTCCATTCTGTTTATTATATTTCCAAATATTTTTATCTTTAGCCTAAACAACTAAATAAATGATACACATCGACATGATACACCATAACCTGCTAAGCATGCACCATATACTTCTAATAGCTTTTATGTGGAACATATATCACACAAGCACAACCACTGCACTGTGAAAAAGAAATTTGTTTTTCAATTTAATAGTTAATATGCCGGCTAAAACTCAATGATATCTTTATAAAATTGAAATATAAACTGCATTTGTAAACACAGAAAAGTGACCTGGTTTTTAAATTGTTAAATGCTAAGTACCTAAATACTTTAACTACTACCTTTCTTAATTACAAGTGCCTCCCAAAAAGGAGATAAGGAAAACATAGCATTGTGGTCCAATGAGAAATGCCAAAGAAGTTCTTACCTTCCGATTTTGATCATAAGCAGAGTCAATCCCCAAAATGCTATTAACTTCGACATAAGGATACTTCTTCTCCAGGACACTGACCACATGTTCAACTTTTACTTTTTCTCCAGTCCGTACTTTGTTATAGATCTGAAGAAAGAAACACTGGGTGACCACCACACTTTAAAATCCAAATTTCAGAATGTTTATTACAAAAGATTTCTGAATGTAGAGAAATATGGCTACTTTTCTTGAAAGGTCAAATAGAATATGTTAGCAATTCCCCCATTTTCATATACTTCTTTAAGATGCCTTCTTATACTGGAAACTAAATATTCTTAAAATGACCCAAATGTAGGGTGGCTCAGTTGGTTAAGCGACCGACTTTGGCTCAGGTCATGATCTCCCAAGTTCATGAGTTCGAGCCCCATGTCAGGCTCTCTGCTGACAGCTCAGAGCCTAGAGCCTGCTTCAGATTCTGTGTCTCCCTCTCTCTCTCTCTGCCCCTTCCCCACTCATGCTCTCTTTCTATCTTTCTCTCTCTCAAAATTAAATAAACATTTAAAAAATTTTAATGTGTTAATTTTTTAAAAATCTGAATACCTTTACACAATCCTTGAAATAAGAACTCATGACCATCACTTGTAGGGGGGATAAGTTATAAAATACGTGTGGCAAAATCCTTGTTTTTAAAAAGCAGATATAAAACAAATAACACAACTATGTCTTTACACATATAGTTAAACACCCAGAAGGATACAAGACAACCTTTCAATAGTGGTTGCCTTTAAGAACAGGGTTACAGAGGCGAGAGACAGAGAAATTTTAAATCAATACACTTAATACCTTCAAAAATTTTTTTACAAAGAATATACAATTTTTATTATTGTTGCAATTAAAAATAAAGAGAAATGAAAACTCGTATTATCCTTTCCTTTGTACACACAGATATTGGCAAAAGCACATCCTCAGCAACTTCTTCTGAACTTCTTTCTTTTTCTCTATAACCCTACTGCTAAGCACCCTTCGCCATCATTTCTCAGAGATCCAACTAATATCCCTGCCACTTTCTCTGCTCTTGGTCAGACCCGTCTCCACACATCTCCATACAAGCATCAGAATGATGTTTTTAACTGGAATTTAACCTTCTGCAATCTGGACATTCATTGCCTGGCCTTACAGCCTCAATGACTATGTTCCCCTTTCAGCTTTGCTCAAGTCCTACTGACAACAGGGAATCACTACCTCCAATTTGCAGCCATCATTCAACTCACCCCTGTTTTTCCTCCTGCACTAAGTTAGGGCCATTTCCCACTCCACAACAAGGCTGTCCTTAGTGGACTGAGTCCTGGTACTGCTACAGTCAGCTATGCCTTAACCGTCTGTGTGGTCGTGTCCCCCACCACACTGTAAAGTCTTTGAGGACAGGGGTGTAGTCTGACACTTCTCTGTATCCCTTGCAGCTAGTACCAGTCCTGGGCAATAGTGAGTCTTCAAAAGATGACAGCCAAATAAATACATGAACATCTTAATAAAAAATGCCCTGGACTGAATCTCTAAAGAACATAACAAACATAATAAATAGCACACTGACATCACGTTTACAGGTTAAATTCAACTGCTTTAAAGATGGTTTGCTAATAATTACCACTAATCTGTAAGAAAAATAATTGTTACTTATAAATTTTTTACATATTCAAAAATAGAAAAAACAAACAAGAGAGTTCCTTGTTTGAACTTGAGCAATTATATTAAGTATATATAAAAATCAGGGCATTTCAGAGTTTCCAAGGTAAAAAAAAAAAAATGGAGAAAACAATTAGAATTTATTATTTGAATATTAAATTATCATAAAGAACCTAAAGGGGGAAATGCAAACATTTTTTTAAACAAGCAAAGAACATCACATTTACCAAAAAAAAAATTAGTGATTTCAAATCACCAAAATCAGAAGACTCGGATCCCTTAGTAAGGCTCCTAAGGAATCTATCTTAGCTGCAACCACAGAATCTATCATGAACACTGGTGAATCAGCAACTCCTTAAACATAAAATACGAAAGCTGCGAGAATCATTTATCATACTTTTTCTCTTTACTGAAATATAAAATCCTCTTAACTCATACTACTTCTTAGATGACGCTAGATTAAGAAAGTTATTCGCCATGTGGATTGAAAACATACATGTATCAGAGTCTGGAAGGCATGATAATCGTCCACTTCTTGTGCAGCATAATTATACGCTCTCAGAACAGCCACTCCGGCATCTTGCATCCCATCGACATCCTCGGAGTCATTAACCACGAAGATTAAACCAATTCTGGGGGAGAGAGAAAGGAAAGGGCAAAAGGAAGAAAAAAAAACTTATCTCAAAAATGCAACTGGTTAAAAGGAATGGCATCCCTGTACCCTATTCACATCCTGTAGCTTCTTCTACTGGAAACTTCCTCTACTGGAAAGCACAGTTCACATCCTACTCTAACATGTCGGGTGAAGGCAGTCATCACTTGCAGAATAAAAGCAGGTTCCCGAAGGTGGCTTAGACTGCTCAACTGTGAAAGCACACTGTTTCCACAGGGTGAAATGAGGCCTTTACCGACATGAAGGGTTTTTCTTTAGTTTTAGATGGAGATTTTGTGCTTTTAAGGAAAAATTAGAGGAAATGAATGTTTTCAGAATGTGAAAATATATAAAAAGGGGAGTGGATTTTGAAATTTAATATAGACAATATGTAAAACATGAAAATATTTACTATTATGCATCAGCAAAAAGCTACAACCAAGGTTCACATTTATCACATTTTAAAATTTAAATTAAAGGAAAGAACCACAAAAAGATACCATTACACATCTACAAACTGGCCAAAAAAAACAAAAAACAACAACAACAAAAAACAAAAACAAAAAACTTTCACTGGCCCATACAGAAGTCACTAGCCTACATACCAGAGCAAAACCAACTGAGGTGAGAATGGATAGTCTATTAACAAATAGTGCTAGAAAAACTGGACTCTTTCACAATACAAAAAAAAAATAAAAATCTATGCAGAGACCTTATACCTCTCACAAAAAGTCAACTCAAAATGGACCACAAACACAAATGTAAAACACAGAACTATAAAACTCCAAGAAGAGAACAAAGAAAATTTAGGTGATCTTGAGTGGGACAATGCCTTACTAGAACTAACAGCAAAAACGTGATCCACAACAACAACAACTTAAACTGAAATTAAGAACTTCTGTTCTGTGAAAAAAGAGAATGAAGACAAGACACAGACAGGTAGAAAACCTGTCAGAAACACGTCTGATAAAGGACAGATATCCAAAATATACAAAGAACTCTTAACACTCCACAATAAAAAGTTTAAAAACAGGCAAAAGATCTGAATTGGCACCTCAGCAAACAAGGCACAGAACTGTCAAACAAGCATAAAAAAGATGCTCGACATCATGTCATTAGGGAATTTCAAAATACAACCACAATGAGATACCACTCCACATCTATTAGAAAGGCTAAGATCCAACACACTGACAACACCAAATTCCAGAGAGAACATAAAGCTCATTACAGAACTGCTGGTAAGAACACAAAGTAGTACAGCCACTGTGGAAGACAGTATGGCAGTTTCTTATAAAATGAAATCTCCTTTTTACCATAAGATAAAGCAATCACGCCCTTTGGTATTTACCAAAATGAGCTGAAAGCTTACAACCACACAAAAACTTGCATGTGGATGTTTACAGCAGCTTTTTTCTTAACTGCCCAAACTTGGAAGCAATCAAGATGTCTGTCAATAGTTGAACGGATTGAAAACAAACAAACAAAAATATACATCTACATAATGGAAGATTATTTGGTAATAAAAAGAAATGATCTAGGGGTGCCTGGGTGGCTCAGCTGGTTGAGTGGCTGACTCTTGATTTCAGCTTTGGTCAAGATCTCATGGTCATGAGATCAAGCCCTGCGTCAAGTTTCACGCTAAGCATGGAGCCTGCTTAAGACCCTCTCCCTCTCTCTCTGCCCCTCCCCCACTTCTTTCTCTGTCTCCCAAAATAAACAAACATTTAAAAAAGAAAGAAATAATCAAGCCACAAAAAGACATGACCAAACCTTATAATCATACTGCTAAATGAAAAAAAGCCAATTTAATAAAGTTACATACATCATGAGCCTGGGAAAGGCAAAATAATGGGGACAGTAAAAAGACCAGTGGTTGTCAGTGCTGGAGAGGGAAAAACAAACAGGTGGGGTACGGGGGACTTGGAGGGCCATGAAACTATTCTGTATGATTATATGATGGTGGAAACATGTCATTACACACTTGTCAAAACTCACGGAATATACAATGCAACAATGAACCCTACCTAACGTAAGCTATGAACTTTAGTTAATAATAATGTATCGATACCAGTTAATTGGTTAACCTTGCTCTAAAAAATACAAAGTTGATCAATTAAAAAAAGAAAAAAGTAAAGCCTACAAATAGAAGAAAATACACATATCAAACATTATGGTCTCCTGAGGTATGTGGAGAGTGTGTGTATATGTGTATATGTGTGTATATGAGGGTAGTGGCAAGAGAGTTTGTTGATAGATGAAAATTGTTCTTGTTTTTCAAAATCTCACTTGTAACAGAAATCACATGAGACGGTTCCAGGCAGAAATTACCTAAATGTTAATTCTTACGAAAACAAAAATAGGGCTAAGTATCTCCTCACAAAGGAATTCCCCTTCCCAAGTTTCCAATTTCTAGAAAGGGCATCAGACTTTTTCTGTTAGCTAGGCCCCAAAATTCAGGCCCAGTCTCTCACCAAGTACCACTAGGGAGTCTCCCAGATTTGTCCCCTCCTCTCCTCTGTCAACACCCTGGCATATCACATCGACACAAAGACTAAAACAACAGTCACTCTGCCCTGGGTCTCTCCAGCAACTGAGCAAGCATGCTTCTCTACATCCTATGAGTTAAGTGCATTCTCATCTACCTTTGCAATGTGAAGATCTCATTCCCTCTTCTTGTCCCTCAATGCAATTCAATATTTAGTTAGTGCCCACTGTGTACCACGGGTCAATTTTTGTGTTCTTTTATTTCCCTTTTAAACCAAAATATAGCTCTGACTGTAATCTAATAGTTTAGTCCTCTGTCAAACCAGGGAGTATTCATGTTTTACATGAAAAATCTCACTAAACAAAAATCTCTGCTTTTCCATCAAAACAACCCTCCATTTTCTTCAAAGTCTAATTGAAATCCAACTGTTTCATGAAACCTTTGTCCCTCACAGATGTCTTAGTTCAAAATCGTTTGTTTCCCTGAAATCCTAAAGCACTTATGACTAGAAGGACACAACCTAGCATCTGATCAAATATCTTCTTAAAGAGTCTGAAAGTATAAACAATACATATATATATATTATTTTTTTCCAAGAAGGTAGGGATACAGCTTATATACTATCTACAACATTTACCTTAGTGCTGGGTACAGAACACACAACATTTGTTAGCTAAACTTTTCTTCTCTATTTTCGTATTTTCTAAGAATTCAAATTTTTGCCAGCACATAAAATTCCCAGACATTATTTGGAATGTAAGTGAAAATATCTTAGCGTGTATATGTAACAGCCTTAAAAATCTGTTCTTAAAAAGCACAGTGAAAAACCCACCCACTCAAGTATCCTGTTGGTAGATTTGGCAACACAAGTGAAATAAATGTGTCTGCATCTACCAATGGTTGTTAAGTACATTTAGTTCTTGTCAGTCTAACAGAAGTTACGGGCAAAACTCTTTATCTCCACTGAAAGGGAAAACAGATTCTGTCATGTGGACACTCACCTAGGTAAACTCCCTCTGGGAAGCAAGAGAGACCACAAACTATTTTTACACGGATATTTATTAATAATTCAATGGTATAAGCTTCTATTCATTGAAAATGAAACTTTCTGCCTCAAGATACTGCTTCATACTAAGCAAAGATGTAACGACCATTAATGGTCCGACTATTGATTATCCAGTAGCACCAGACTTGCATTTAAAAATGACAAACAAAATCTCAGCTAATTAGACATATATATCATTCAATCAATACCAGTGTTACCTTAGTGGTATATGATTACTGAGGAACATCTCAGCTGTGTTAATCAACTCTGCTGTGGTCTCATGAGCAGGATCCACTATGAAAACCTGGGAAGGGGAAAGGAGGAAAGAACACATAAAATGAAATTTATTCAAATGTAACAGGGCCAATAAAAATGCCATTACTCTTTGTAGTTGAAGGTTACCTTTTTTCAGTTATCTTGAAGCACATAAAAGAGGAGTTATACAATAGCAGTTTCCCTCCTTTATGTTCAAAGAATTCGGTACTGAAAGGTAAAGTGATTTTCTCACGGTGTTCTGCTAATAGTATGGGAACTCTGTTCCAGATTCCTAACACCCATACTTCTACTACACCTAACAAAACCCAAGTTTTCTCAACTCTCCTACCTTAGAAAATGGAGATTACTTCTTTTTGTGTATTCATTTCTAAGCATCTCTGAATTAAGAATTCATTTAGAACTTAATTTTTAGATCCCAATACTAGTTGTTATGTATTAAGGTCTCATGACGTGCTTCAAATACATGTATAACCTCATTTAATAAAGTTCAGATATATGGGTAAGAGAAACAGAATGAAATTTTGACTGAGAAGGAAAAAGTGGCTTCAAGAGTGAGGCGAGTACAGAAGACAGTCTCCTTTACAAGTTCTGGGGAAGGAGGCAAGGGCACCAATCTGCCCCCAATCTCTTTAAGAGCAGATGTTGGAAAAGGAAGAAATAAGAGGGAAAAAGAGGGCAAAATAAGAAACCTCTTCTCTCTCTCAAAAGCAGTGAAATGAAGAAAAACAAGTAGGAGCTCACAGATTTATTTAAGGGAATAAACTGAACTATTAAATTTTAGAGATTAAGGTATTAAAGGAAAAGAGTAGCAGCATTTTCATCTCCTGAGTAAAACTACTGTAAAACTAAAATAACACAACCTAAACTTTCAGGTTAATAAGGGTGAGGAACTTTCCTTACCACCCTGATGGAGGCAGTAATGCTACTGTGACATCTCACGGCCCTACACGTGGATTAATACATTTAAAACCCTTTCAGTTTGAATATGGAACTAGAAGAACATATTTAGTGGTCATAGTGGTGAGAGAAGGAGCTAGTATAGGAGAGAAGTGAACAGTCTAGATATGGCCGAAAGGTAGGGGAGAAGGCAAGGAAGAAACAGAGCTCATGGCCAGACAATGAGTTTTACTCACCATGTTATGCAAGTTTTTCCTGATCTGCCGGATAACCCCAGGAAAGGTGGGTCGAAGCAATTCTTGTAGACTAGAAGGCCATGAATTATATCTGCTGTCAACCTCCAGGTTGTTGATCCACTAGGAAAAAAAAAAAAACCACACAACATGGTGCATACGCTTTAGTCACCATTAGTGAAAGTGCCAGAAATGACAGTAAGACTTGAAATGATTTTAAGAAGAATCACATGGAAAAGACCGTTTTCAAAAATACAAAGACCAAATATAAAAATGAGTGACTAAAGCACAAGTCACAGAATAGATGATACCTGCAACCTACAAAACCAGTAAAGGACTCCTAGTCCTTTACATAGCAATTAAAAAGGCCCCCAACATATGAGAAATGAAAATCAGTCATGGAGATGAAGAAATGTACAGAGGAAATTCAAAACAGCAATCAATACAAAGAAACGAGTACATCTTCACTAGTAATCTGAGAAATAGAAACTAAAACCACGGTGAAATTTCACACTCATTAAACTGAAAAGAATTTTAAAGTTTGTCAATATCCAAGAACAGGCAAGGATATAGAGCAATGGGAACTCTCATCCAACGCTGGTGCTTGGAACAGTCACTTTAGAGAAGACAAGGTAGTAAGACTTAATTACTACCCTACTAAGTACTACTCCAGTTCTAGGCATCTACCCCAAATAAATTCTCACATGCGTGCACAAGGAAAGAAATACAAAAAGATATGGTACTGCTTGTCACAGCAACGAAACTGGGCACAACCTAATTCCATACGGGGAACAGTGAATAAACAGTATGTACCATTTCTGCAAAAATGGCAAGGAGGGAAAGTATGGGTATATTACTTTGTCATGTAAACAGAGTATGTATGGGAAGATACATAAGTAATTGATAATGCCTGTTAATTCTAGGGACAAAAACTGCACAGCTGAGTGATGAGACTTTTCAATATACACCCTTTTGTATGTCCTGAATTTTAAACTGTGACTGTATGAAAGATTTTTTTTAATAAGCAAAATATAAAACATGAGAGGATAAACTAGACCTATATGGGTCAACCTATACATATATAATATATATGAGTCTGACAAAATTGTTGAGTAGCAAAGGAAATTGATAAAGGAAACTGCCATGGGGGCATTTTTGAAAATTTCAAAACATACTACAGGAAATAAAGTCATTAAAACAACGGACAAGAGAAATGTGCACCTACTTCAGAAGAGGAACCACTTGCAGGGAGAAAACAGGTGGAACTGGGAAGAGATCTAAAGAGGACCTGGATGGAAAACTTGTTTTCTTCCAAGGAAATGATTAAATGTTAACATGTAGAAAGTAGAAAGTACGGTGATGGGCCATATTGCTGTTACTTATATTCATCTCTTTACTCTTTGTAATTACAAATGTTTTTAACAGGAAGACAAATGACATAACAATATTTATCAAAATAACTGCTACATTACCCAGGGAGAACTCAAATAATGATCATCTTCATTCTACATAGTTTTCTTTGGAAAAATTTTCCCTACAATAAATGCTGTACAGAAACCAAGAAAAAAGGACAGGAGGGCCGAGGATGGGCCAGGTGCATCACGTTAATTTTGCTTTGACCACAACTGCCCAGGACAGCTGTACTCCCTTCCATTCTCTTTTACACACAAGGAGATATCAAAACAGCAGATAGAAATGTATATAAATCCTTCACATACAGAATAAAGGTTTTTTAAAGTTTATTTATTTAGAGAGAAAGGGAGAGAGAGTGTGCACATGCACATGGGGGGGGTGGAGGGGGGAGAGAGAGGAAGAGAGAGAATCCCAATCAGGCTCTACACTGTCCGCGAGGAGCCCAATGCGGGGTTCGAACCAACGAACTGTGAAGCAATGACCCGGGCCTAAATCAAAAGCCTAACGCTTAACCTGACTGAGCCACCCAGGCTCCCCAATAATCAAAGTCCTTTTAAAGGATATTAGCCAGGGTACCTTGGTGGCTCAGTCAATTAAGCAACTGACTCTTGGTTTCAGCTCAGGTCATGGTCTCATGGGTTTGGGAGTTCAGGCCCCATATCAGGCTTCACACTGTCAGTTCAGAGCTTGCTTGAGATTCTCTCTCTACCTCTCTCTCTGACCCTCCCCTCACAAGCAGGGGAGGGTTTAAACAAACTTTTAAAAAAAGTTATAAAAAAAAAAAAAAAAGAATATTCGCCAAAGAATGATATTCTATACAAAATCACACGAGACTTGGAGGCAACCAAGATAATACAAATTTAGCCTTCTTTTTCCCAAGAGATGTTCAGCTGAATCCAAGGGGGATACAAAACTGGAAAAATCACTGTCTTAACCACATTAAACATAATATTTCAACTTTTGGAGCATTTAAGGGACTACTTTGTTATATACACACGGTCTCATATAAGCAGTTGCTGTAAATCACTGTTTGATGCCAATAAAAGAGGTGATAGAAATAACTTACCTCTCACAAAAGACGAATGAGAAAAACAAAATAAAATGTCTGGCCAGAATGCCCCTTGGACACTCGAACGGAACACCTACCGAAATAGCAGGACTCCTGATGTCTACAGCATAGTCGGCCTCAGAGGGCTGGATGTTCAGTTTCAAAACATTATGCAGAGAAAGACCTTCTATTCCCAGTCTATGCAGACCCTCCATTACTCGAGCTTCATTCCTCAACACATCAAACAGACTGGGGGGGAAAGAAGGTATTTAGTAGAAAAAGCTTAAAAAAGAGAAAAAACCTCACCATGAAAAAAAACTGTATCCATACAATTCAAACTCAATGCCCTGTTCAAACCAGTCAAGAACTGAAAAACAGCTCTTCTCCTTGCTTCATAGTGTCAAAATATGTAGAACAAAGTAGGCAGGACCTGCTTCTTGGTGCATGTTTATTTATACTTATCAATGTATGTATCAGGTATAAAATTATCTCCAAGTATTAACACACGATTTGAGGATGAAATAATCCTCATCTGTATTTTACATTGCATATTTTTAAAAAACACTACAGTAACTTCTCGTATTTCTTATGACTGCACATAAATCTACAATTAATTCATAATTAAAACTCTATTTTTAAAAAAATACATTATATAGATTCAACATCAGTGTCAGTTTACAAGGTGCACACACGTACGACCACAGTCAAAGGTCTGGAGGAATTCATACCCAATGCAGAGGTTTTCGAGGGAAGGTAGAAAAGATGGGGAGGAGGAAGAAATAAGAAGCCAGGAGGAAGACTTTACTTTTCTTAGTTCTTTTATCTGCGTACTATTTAAACTGTTTAAATGAGCAAGAACTCCGTTTGTGAATCCTGAAAAACTAAAGAGATATGTGCATTTTTTTTATTTAATAAAAAAAACAACAACAGATATGGGCAATCTTTATTTAAAGTGTCCACATCCATTTTACTGTTTACTCACTCTAAAATGCAGTATGAGAACATAAAAGTTTAATTAAAATAATTAATGTGAAAAATGTCTTATTGTGGGAACTGGTTCTTCTGAAGCATTAGCAACAACTTTTGTTTTTACTATTAGGAAGCCACAGTGTCAACTGTGTCAACCTTAATTCCAAAGACTAAATCTGCTCCGCCCCAACTCCCCCACCCCCACACACCCCCACCCCCCCAGCAAAAAAATGCATGGCAAGTTAATCCTGAGCCACATTTTAACAACACAAAAGAGTAGATATTCAAATAACAAATGTAAGACGGAATACCTTATGAGACACCAGATGCAGCGGCATTTTGAATAAACCTACTTTACACTGTTTCCAGAAGTAAAAGAAACTGCTTGAGCTCTCTCCCTCTTTTTTTTTTTTATGGTTAAAAGGAAAACTAGCTCTGAAAAGGCACCCTCAAAAGACATGGACCTTAAATGTCCAAGGTTTGAATGCACATAACAAATGACAGGGTCACCAGGGTGGCTCAGTGTGACTCTTGATTTCAGCTCAGGTCTGCATCAGTCAATGTAAAGCCTGTCTGGGATTATCTCCCTCTCTCCCTCTCTCTCTCTCTCTGTCTCTCTCTCTCTCTCTCAAATAAACTTTAAAAAAAAAAATGACAGTGTCACTGCCCATCCCAGTTATGAGCCTACCTAAATGCACTCACCTGGTAAGCCGTCAAGGCTTTGCAACACACCACAGCAAGCAGGAACAACAATCTGAACATGTTACAAGGAGCTAACACTATAAATTTTTTTTAAATTTTTTTTAATGTTTATTTATTTTTGAGAGACAGAGAGAGAGATTGAGCGTGAGCCAGGGAAGGGCAGAGAGAGAGAAAGAGAGAGGGAGAGGGAGAGGGAGGGGGAGGGGGAGGGGGAGGGGAGGGGAGGGGGAGAGGGGGAGAGGGGGAGAGGGGGAGAGAGGGGGAGAGGGGGAGAGGGGGAGAGGGGGAGAGGGGGAGAGGGGGAGAGGGGGAGAGGGGGAGAGGGGGAGAGGGGGAGAGGGGGGAGAGGGAGAGGGAGAGGGAGAGGGAGAAGACACAGAATCTTAAGCAGGCTCCAGGCTCTGAGCTATCAGCACAGAGCCCAAAGAGGGACTCAAACTCACGAACTGTGAGATCATGACCTGAGTTGAAGTCCAACGCTTAACCAACCCACAAGGAGCTAAGATTAAAAAAACCTTCTCAGAGAATGAAAAATATCATCCATACCTGAATATATCCTGTGTATCTAAATCAATATGAAGTCCATTGATGAACAGCGCTGAGTCACCAGGCTGTAACCCTAAAGTTCCCTTGAAATACTGAAATATTAAAAAAAAAAATTGTTAAGGAGCAAGAAGAGGATGTTTAACAAAAATTTCCATGTTTCTGACTTTATTACATGCACCAATGTTGGCGTCCTCACATTTACTATAGGAGACCCTGAGGCTGGGTTAAGATTTCCTTCTATGTGCTCCCACACACCCTTCACAGCATTTATTTCATTGGAATGAAACTGCTGGTTGTGATAAAATACACGTCCCCTCCCTCCTTCCAACTTTGATTGATGCAGCTGTTTAAAGTCAGGGAGGGACAAGGAGGAAGACTGGTTAAATAGGCCAATTGCTGAGGATCCTTTCTCATAAAAGAGGACTTCTGTTACTCTTCCCTGCGTGTGATGCCAAACAAGGTGGTAACAGCAGTCACTAACAGCTGGGCCTTCTGATGAACTCCAGAGATCTAATCTGAAAGGGTTCAAAATCCCACACCTCCCTTAAAACTTCGAACTAATACACATCAAGAAACTGAGTTGCTGCCCTGAGGAAGCACCTATGTGCAACCTAACTCTCCAAGCCCTGGTCTCCGTGGGGCGCTTCAATTGCTGCTTCCTGAGGTGGTGGCTGCCATGGCACACAGGTGACTGTGCAGCCATCAGACCTGACCCATCCAACACACTGCCTGGATGTGTCAGCTTCTGCTGACTTCTACCCTTTCCATTTAATTTCTCTTTCCTTGGGAGCCGCTCCACACAGCAAAGGGAAGAAACTATTTAGATACTAGGGACAGAGGTTAAACCTTTAGTTCTCGCAGGGCTGGGGGAAGAAGGGCAGGGACCATTGAGCTTCCTTCATTTCCCAGTAATCAGTGGACTAAACAAACTTTAAGGTCTAGTATTGCATGAGTAAAGCACAAAACAACAAGGAAACCACAGGGTTTACTTCTTTGCTTTGCAAGGATTAAATGGTAAGTAAAATAAGGGGAAGATGGAAAGTTGCATTAATTCAGAATTGGAATTTCTTACATGGGAAAGAAAAACTCCCTGTACACTCACACCCAGGCCGTAAGTACGGCACCCTTTGACTGTAAGAAACACCAATTCTGAGTTACTCAGCATAATTCATATTTGTTTCAAGATCTGGTAATACAGCAAACTTCACTTTATGAAAATTCATCACACTGAAGATTTAATGTTTGTACACATTTTTACATGTTTTATACTTTAATATTTAATCAAAAAAACCCCAAAATATCCAGGAAGTACTATAGCCTATATAATTTAATGTTTTGTCCCCTTGGTTGGGGGAGCCCTGAAAATTAGGTAATATTTAATATCGCTATTCAGGAAATAAAAAATAAGGTAAATAAAAAATGTTTCTTCAACATAGTAAATACTGGAGATAAATTTGGTTTACTTACTCCTCAGATCCACTTAATTAACCAGTATCTTACATGTGAAGGTTTTAAAAATCTGGGCTAAAGAGAGACTGAACACAAGCATTTTTTTTCCCTCCTAAAACTCTACTGAAATGTCAGTTTTTTAAAAAGGGATTTTTATAAGTTATAAATCCACAACAACGAAGAGTACAAAAGAGAAAAAGGGCAACTAATTTTGGAAGCTGGAAAGGAGATGTGCGAGTTGCAAGTATCTCAGCAACCCTGAGAAAACTGAATGTGAGGCTGACAGTGGGAAAAGCCAACAGAAACCACAAGTCGCCCTGTGGAACTCCTCAAAAGGCTCAGAAATTGGCAGCACAAAGAACCCAGGCATGAGGCAGTAATCACTAGGCTAAAAAATGAGTTCTGATGGACAGGATTTTAAAGATAAGAGCTCCCAGACTCTCCGGCTGATTTCACGGAGCAAGGTGACTGCTGTCATGACTCCCTCTACTCCAGAAAAATGGAGGCTCATTCCCTGCAAAAGAGTGAAAGAATCTGGAAACTCAGGGAAATGAAACACGACTGAGAGCAGGAATCCCATACTGAAAACAGGGGACTGAGTGTAAGTTCCTGAATGTTCTTTCCTACTGGGCTACCACCGTTCTACCACTCTGGCAGCCAGACTTCACCCTCTAGGTGAAGAAAGGATCAGAAGATCCTTTTTGGGAGACTGAACAGCTCAAGAGGAAAACTTTCAGAATACTGACACTGGGGCAAGCCATAACCGGAGAGCCTACAGTCAAAAAGCCTCAAGGCCTCCCATCAGCTCCTTACGGCCTCATTCTCTTCACTATGAGCAGCAATCACCTGACATTTAAGGAAAGTCTCTAACATTAAAGACAAGAAACCAAGACAAAAGGAAAGTCAACTTAAGAGGAAACAGATACAAGAGAGAAGAAAACAGACATATATACTACCAACACACCTTCAGAATGACATGAGAACACCATAAAAAAAAAGAACCCAAGAACAATAACCCTTGAAAATTAAAGATTTGACAACTAAAGGAAAAATCTCAACAATGGAGTTGAAAATCCTCCCCCAGAAAGTTTAAAAATAAAACACAAAAGAATTGGAAAATAGGAAAGAAAATACACATTTTTTAAATTAGGCCAAGCTAGTCAAGGAAATGCAACGTCTTAAAAATAAAGAATTCCAGGAAAACAAAAGAGAAACTAGATGGAAAATTCAAGAAAACTTCCCAAAACTAAAAGAAATTATTTTCCGGATTTAAAGGGCCAATCAACCACTCAACAGTACACAGATTTCTTTAAAGGGCATGGCATTGTGAAATTTCATATTACTAGGGCCAAAAACAACACCCTGAATGATTCTGGAAAGAAAAACTAGATCTCATACCAAGGCTTCAGACTTCTCCATAGCCACAACAGAAACCAAATTTCTAAGAACCAATGCCTTCGAACTGTCACCATTGACCCCTGAACTCAAAACTGACCCAATGAACTCAGGAAACTCCTACAAGTTTCTGCCAGTTAAGTTCATCTCTTAGAAACTAACAAACTTGGGGTGCCTGGGTGGCTCAGTCGGTTAGCGTCCGACTTCAGCTCAGGTCACGATCTCACGGTCTATGAGTTTGAGCCCCACGTCGGGCTCTTTGCTGACAGCTCAGAGCCTGGAGCCTGATTCTGATTCTGTGTCTCCCTCTTTCTCTGCCCTTCCCCTGCTCACGCTCTGTCTCTATGTCTCTCAAAAATAAATAAATGTTAAAAAAAAATTTTTAAAAATGTTTAGAAACTAACAAACTGCTAGAACAGGAAAAGAAGCTAATTGAGGAACATGGATGACACCTGTGCAGATGAATCAGCACGTGCCCCATAGCTTCCTCAGCTTCATTACAATTTAAAGTACCCTTTGGGGGAATACTCATCCCAAGCCCTAATAAAGGAGCCACCTTACCCCTGTTAGAGCAGTCGTGGTTTTGGAAATTATTCCCTGTGATCTCTCTATTTATACAAATAAAGATGGCCTTGGGAAGCAACTCCTCCCAGTATGATCTGTCTGTAACTCACCAAGGAGCAACCTACTCTGGCCCAGTAACAAACTTCTAAAGGACTTCCAATCTAGAATTCTATACCCAGCCGAGCCATCAATAAAAACAGAAATGGGAAAATTTATTTCTCAGAATCTGAAATTTACCTCTCATACAACTTCTTTCATCATGAAGATGTACTGCACCAAAAAAGGGAGTAAACCAAAAACAAAGACCTAGAATCCAAGAAATAGCAGATTCAACAAAAGAGATTAAAGCCAGGTCCCGGGACAACTGGTATGCCCTAGACACAAAGAACAACCAGACCATAGTGGAGCAGAACAAACATTAATAAAACACAACATAAAAATACAGAGAAAGTGGAGGGATGGGGAAGTGCCAACATGGAGTAGTGGCAGACACGGGGGTGAGGGGCAATGAAAGAAAGTTAAATGTCATCCTAGTGACGGAAGGCTGACGCGTAAGACTTGAAATTGGAAAACAAAGTACCAATTTCATTTCACTATAAATCTGGGAATAAACATCAAAACAATCAGCCAGGGGTTGAAAGTAGATGCTTCTGGCAAGGAGGACAAAACAGGGAGTAAGTACAGGAGCCTGGGGGGCTCAGTCAGTTAAACACTTGATTCTTGATTTTGGCTCAGGCCATGATCCCAGGGTCGTGGGACTGGGCCCCACATTGGGCTCCGTGCTGAGAACGGAGTCTGCTTAATATTCTCTTTCTCTCCTTCTGCCCCTCTTCCCTGCTTGCTCGCATTTTCTCTCGCTCTCTCCCACAGACAGACATATAGATAGGTAGGTAGATAGATAAAAAACAGAGTAAGTCATGTTAGGGGGACACTGCTTATCTAAACAAAGTGGTGGCACCATCTGATGTCTGAATTATATTCATATTAAACTTTAAACATTAGAAACATAAAAAAAATGACAGAAATGAATAAAATACCACCATCTTTGATCAAACGATGTAAAATTGTTAAATGTTATTGATGTAACTCAGATTTCCTCATCTTTAAAAACACAATACAAAACAGAAAGGCCTGAGTAATACCTTCTGATTCTCTTCCACTTCGGTTCTAAGTTCTGAACTCACTGCTGTTTTTGTTATTGCTCTAAAGAAATAAAAATGTTATCAGTGTTTAGTTAATTTCCCTATATTTATGCACGAAACAACAAATTCCTTAATACAAAAAACCAAACAGAAAAAAACCTTCACTTTTACAAATAAAAAATATATTTCTCCACTCAGATGTACATATTTTTCATTACTATGACATACAACACTACGGAAAAGTAGCAGTGATAGCAGCCTTCTAAATCAAGTGCAGTTATTCCCAAGATCTGAGGTTAAATATATGTCACTCTATTCCTATTCACAATCTCTACTGCTCATAGACGAAAGGATAATGTTAAGCTAAGGTGACAGACTGCTCATGCTATTTAAGTACTTTCAGTGGAGGTGGAATCCTATGTGTATATCTTCGATAGCATACTGAACTAAATGAGAATGTACTATATGATTTATAAGTCCTTCTAAGAAACATTTGCCAAGACTAATCAAATAAACAAATTTATTTATAAAACATCTCACATAAGAAGTCAAAACAGCTTGTTCAGTTAAACAAGAAAAACACTGGCAACCATTTGTTAGCCTCTAAAAATTTGGCTGTTAAAAATATTTATGAGATGTGGAGGGTCATTATACAACTGAAAGCAGTATCAAAAAAGCTGTATTCAAAATCTTACTCTGTCACCATGAACAAGTCAGGCTACAGAACTCATCTGCCTCATAAGATGATGTATATGAAAACTCTTTAGGAAGAAAAACAAAGTCCCTATTAGACCCTGTATTAGTTACACCTGCATACATCAGATTTTGTTAACTCACCCAATCCTGACAGGTAGGCATCGTCATTTCCATTTTACTGCTGGGGAAGTGAGGTAATGGGAGGTCTCTGATTTGCAAACATCACACAACTAGCAAGTGGCAAAGCCAAGGACACAACCTACATGGGTCTCCAACCACACAATGTATGGTACTGCCAACTTCCCAGGAAGATAGCATCACCAGTGGCATGGTGCTGGTATTAAAACTTTAGTTTTCTAAGCATTTTCATACTTTGACTCATTTTGCATGTAAACATGACAATAACTAAGTATATAGTAAAGAGAAGAATGTCTTAGAGCCTTACTCTTCATTACCTGGCTTTGGTAGGAAAATTCTGACTAAGATCCTTCATTACCACCAAAGCTAATTCAACAGGAGCAGCCAAGATTCGGGCAGCAGTCTGGAAACTGAGATCTGCAACAAGGTCAAGTATAAAGTGTTTTAATCTAATGCAATGAGAAATAAGAAAAAAAAAAAAAAACACATTTATTTCTCATTATTTTCATGGCAATTGAGAATGCTTTAGAATGCAACCATTTCAGAGAGCGCTCATGGTTTAATTCTAGGTTTTGTTCAATTCCTAGGTCCCTCAAGTGTTTATTGTTACATTCCTTGCAACACTAGAGCATATTCTAACACTAGAGCATATTCTAACACATTTACATTTAGCACAGGATAAATCTATCCCAAGCCCTTTTCCTTTCTATAAATTTACAACATACCACAAAGTATAGTCTTTAGTAAATTATGTTTAAAAAAAAAAAAACTTGATAAAATAGTTCTTTGGGCCAGAAAAGCACACATATTCTCCATGTTAATGTCTTTAACATTTGATAGATACACTGTTCAAGAAACATATATATAAAGAAACAGAAAAACTAAGACAGACATGTTTGTACTATTATAAATTTAAGTATCTGTTCACACAGAGAAAGATTTGGCACTCGTTTATATACATACTTCTGCAGTGTTATCTGTCTACAAAAGGACTTCCCTTCTTTTCTGAATAATCATAATCACTCTATCGTGAAAATCTGTAGTACCCTGAGAATCAGGCGAATAAATAAAATTAAATGCAAATTCTATTATTTTTTTAATACCATAAAATTCAGTCAAAAAGTGGGCTGGTGATTCCTCTACATGTTTATTACCTTGCAACTGCCAAACTTTTAAAGGAGCCATTTCATTGGTGCTCTCCACGAGATGTTTTCTGAGTTCCTTCAACTGTCCCTTCAGGTCAGGGTGCAGGTCTCTGAAAGAAACAAAGTCAGTCCTTTAGCATCTTTTCTTTCTCAAAGCACACCTGGATTCTCCCCTTAGCAAGAAGTAAACTCCTACAATAAAGGAAAAATATTAAAGCATAATTATTTTTCTTAAAAAATAAGTTAATACAGAAAATTACAATTTTTTAAACCATAAAATTTACGGATTAAAAAATGAATCACCACGACAGTGATTCTCTATGTCAGGGAGGGGGAATGGGACTAACAATGGGGACAGAGGGGACCCCAAATCTACCGGTAGTGTTTTACCCTGTTTCTTTCTTAAGTAAAAGAAGGCATGTGTTGGAAAAAAAACTTCATAAATAGTTCTCTGGAACAGAAAAGCATGTACAATTACAACCATCAACTCTCAGTGGTGAGAACATGGGTACGTTCTATTATCTTCCATACTTTCCTGAATCTTTTTAATTTCTCAAAATAAACCTGGAAGTACAATGCTGCCAGTCCCAAAACGGATTTCTTTCAGCTACATGCCCAGAAATCCTTTAATCACATGAATAATACAACTTAAGCTAACCAAGAGCATTGGGTTTCACTTAGTTTCGTCTTGAAATACAGTATATTCTATTTAAAGCTAGTAAAACAGAAGTTATCAGAGGCAGATATATATCATTTAGATCAGACAGCAGATGGCTTGTTGAGTAATTCTGTTCTTTTAAATGCTAGAAACTAAAAATTTCTTAAATGCCACATACAGAAAGTAAAATATTTACTCAGAGCCTTCACCTTCCAACCAATCCATTTCCAATCAGTTACTACAAAGTCTTCCTCATGATGATCATATCCAAAAATGGCCCCATTACTTTAGACAGCTAAATAACTATTCTGAATGTGCAAAATGGAAAACATGTCTTCAACATGCTACATACTACTTTTGTGCTCTAAATACATAAGATCATAATGCTATCCAAAAAGCAAACATAGAAAACATGAATATGAAAAAAGGTTCTGGAAACCAGGGTCCAATAAAAATGGAACCTGACTGCATACTAATGAAGCCAAAATGATGTTAAACATTCATATGAATAGGATGAACTCAACATGTCCACAGAAATTCAACATGAACGGAGTCATCTTTGCTAACCTGTTAGTCTGGTTAAGCCATTTCGGTGGGCCAAATGTTAAAGTTCAAGTGCATGAAACTGGCCTAAATATACTGATCCTTCCTTTACAAAAAACAAACGAAAACACAAAAACCAGAAAACACCACTGTAGATGTCCTAATTAAGATTTCCAGATAAAGTAGAAGTCGGGGCTCTGAACAATTATCGAAGCATAACAGAAATAACTGCAACATTTAAAATAACCACTAAGAAGAATTTTCAGTTATAAATTTCTATGATACTTTGATAAAATGGCTATGAAACTTTCTTCAAGAAAACAGCATCTATCCTCTTTCATATAACGTGAATCTAGGGCACCTGGGTGGCTCAGTTGGCTGGGTGTCCAATTTTGGCTCAGGTCATGATCTCGCCGTTTGTGAGTTCAAGCCCTGCATCAGGCTCTGAGCTGTCAGCACAGATTGTCTGTCTGTGTCTCCCCCTCTTGCTGCCCCTCCCCCACTCACACTTTTTCTCAAAAATAAACATTAAAAAATAAAGTGAGGGGTGCCTGAGTGGCTTAGCTGGTTAGACTTCCGACTTCGGCTCAGGTCATGATCTTGTGGTTCATGAGTTCGAGCCCCGCATCAGGCTCTGTGCTGACAGCTCAGAGCCTGGAACCTGCTGCACATTCTGCATCTCCCCCTCTCTCTGTTCCTCCCCTGCTCACACTCTGTCTCTCTGTCTCAAAAATAAAAAAAGATTAAAAATAATTAAAAAAAAACAAAAACAAAACTAAAGTGAAATCTAATATATATTTCACCTGAATGTGTATAGGATCTACTGCACCTCTTTTGCATTGTTTCAGACTATGTTTAGCTTAAGTAAATAGCTATGACCTTTTGATTTTCTTGGAAAAATACTTTTGATTTTCTTGGGAAAAACTGAAACAATTAGATGTCTCCTTTTATGTGAATTAAGAAAACACTAACTTTATGTCATCAAATGCAAGGCCCTGAAAAGGAAATCAACTAAAGCCACAGGCAGGAAGCCATAATATCATTTAATAATAATGTGCTTCGGAATGTCTGGAATCTAATATCTGAACTACAAGGTAAATTAAGTGGTAATCGCTTCATATCAGATTACATATACAAAGCACTACTGAGAGATCTGTAACTCTGACAGTAATGAGAAAGATGATGCTTATAATGCGAGGAAGCCTGGAAGTTTAAAAGAATAAGGACATTTCCCAAAAGAATATACATACCTTAATTTTCCAAAGAGGAATCCCTGAACTTCATCAATGGGATCATTTTCACCAATCACTGTAGCATTTACCTCAGTTCCTATAAAAGCATACGCAAATACATGTCTAATCATTCAGACAGGAAATAAAAACGTTATTAACCTCATAAAATTTGAATAATATAAAACAAATTAGAAACACCTGAAATTACAGTACTAGTTAAAGCACTGAATACCTCAATGACCTTCTTGCAGGGGATTTTTTTAAACAGACAGAATACATGCATTTTTCTGTGTGTCCTGTGTTCCTGGATAAAGTAAAAATGTATTTTTCCCTTAAACTTTGGAAAATTTCACATGTTAAAAAGCTCAAAAGCTCAGAATTAATACCTTTAAAATTATGAACAGTGGATTTTTCAGTATCGAAATTCCGAAGAACTTCCAATTAGGCAACTTAATCCTAAATATAATTATTGGTAACACAATGAGGAGGCACTAGGCTAACCTCCATTTACCCAAACCAACCATTTTTATCTTTAAAATAAGCTCACAAGGAAGAAATAGAAAGACTGCACATAAAACTTGTGTGGTTGAAATAATGAATTCAAAACTGTAGCATAGTACAATAAGAAGTATACCAAACACAGAAAATAAAAAACACAAAATTGTTCATTAAGACAGTTTAAGATTTCACTCTGGGTCACAAATTAATGGCTATTTGTGAACTACACATCATCAAAAACAACAGCTGCAATTACAGACCTTTTTGTCAACAGAGCCGTGCTACATTCTTTACCCAGACATCTCATTTTCTCTTCACAAATACTTTAGGAGGCACATACTATTATCTGCACTTTACAGACAAAAAATTTAGGACCTACAGAATTTGCTTCACATCACCTAACTCACAGGTAAGAGAACCAGAATTCAAACACAGGTTCATCACATCCCTAAATCTATTCTTTTACATTAAGGAAACAAATTCCCTTTATCTCACATTTAAGGACAAGAAAACACATTGGTCTTAATTTATAAATTCACCTTTCACCTGAGTATCATCCTTGGCCTTGTACTCAGTGCTCTTAATTGCCAATTCCACACCATAGCCAGAGAGGTAAACAGGTTCCTTCCGCGGATTCTGCAAGCAGAGTTAAGTGTTCACGATTATCACCCGGCTTTTTGCATGTCACAGTGAACAGGACATGAACACTGTTAACATCACACAGCCACCACCTAGGATTGTGCACTCAAAATATGCCTAAAACTTCCACGGGAATCCCAACCTCCTTTAGATTTTGTATCCTGTCACAAGTATGAGAATGGGAATTCCAAAGCAGAAGCAAAACCAGATGAAGGGACAGTGACAGGGCAAAAGTAACCAAACCATGTGAAGAAGTAGAGAAAAAGAAAAGGAAATTCCAGAACTTACACTGCAGGGTTGAAAAACTGATGAGGTTTCAAACCCAGAAGTACTTTGTTGGGACCATGTGTGCGATGTGTTCATTTTTTATTGAATTTAAATGTCTTCAAAAAAAAAAAAAAAGTCTTCAGGTTGGGTTTGGGCTAACCAACTGTCACAGGCTTACCACCATCCTGAATGAGGATGGCCTTTAGAAATTTTTATCTTTAATAACAGCACTATAGCCTGGAAAGCAGGGGAAAGGAGAACAGTTGTCAAAACTGGATATTAAAAAATCTGTTTCCTTTCCGTTCATACAAATTTTCATTTAAAATAATTATTTGGGCAGCGCTTGGGTGGCTCGGTTGGTTAAGCATTCGACTCTCGGTTTCAGCTCGGGTCATGATCTCACAGTTCATGAGTTCAACCCCCATGTTTGGCTCCAAGCTGAGAGCACGGAGCCTGCTTGGGATTCTCTCTCTCTCCCCCTCTCTCTGCGCCTCCCCTGCTCATGCTCTCACTCTCTCATAATAAACTTAAAAAAAATTTTTAAATATATTTTTATAGGGACTTACCATTCAATTTTACTGCGCTTATTAGGACACAGAAACTTTAAAAGCAAATATGTTTACATATAAATATTTTAATTGCTAAATGTTACAAAGGACTTTAAACTTAATTTTAAATCAATTCTGCTTGCGTTTATATCTTTAGAAATCCTCCCTTTTACATTGAATAAAAAGATTCTGAAATGAAAAAAAACGTTTGAAAGGAATTGAATTCAAAAATCAGTTCCATAGTATGATGATTATATTAAATGTAGAAAGTATAGTTTACATGGCTCATTTTAAATAGAATGTAAACTTTATTAAGCCATTTTTTAAGAATAATTATTTCATTTCTTCAGAAAGGCAAGCATAGTATCTCCTATGTGCAAATAACAGATATGATGAAAAGTAGTTCAAATAATTTTATAAAGGGGGGATATTTTAGCTTATGTGCTAAGGTCATGCTGGGCAAATTAACATTTTTAAAAGTTATAAGGGGCGCCTGGGTGGCTCAGTTGGTTAGGCGTCCAACTTCGACTCAGGTCATGATCTCACAGCTCATGGGTTAGAGCCCGACATTCAGCTTTGTGTTGACAGCTCAGAGACTGGACCCTGACTTCGGATTCTGTGTCTCCCTCTCTTTCTCCCCCTCCCCCACTTGTCCTGTCTCTCTCTGTCTCTCAAAAATGAATAAATGTTAAAAAAAATTTTTTAAGTTACAAAATAAGTCAATACTTACAAGTATGTAATGTCTGAATACATAATTGATTTTGCCTGCATTGTTTTTTGATATAAGTTGGCGGTGGAAATTATAAAATTCCTCATAACCAATCTCAGAGTAGAAAATGACCACTGGGCTTTCAGGATTAGATGATGGGTATCTGTGATCTCCTTTGAACAATAAAGGTTTGGGTCTGAAAATAAATATTAGAAGTTATAATTTCTTTTTTTCATATTTGATTTTAATTCCAGTTAGTTAACATGCAATGTTACATTAGTTTGAGGTGTATAGTACAGCAATTCAACAATTCCATAATCACCCAGTGCTCATCACAAGCGCACTCCTTAATCCCCATCACCTATTTCACCCATCCTCTCATACTTAAAGTTCTTAAAAATTAAAAACGGTACAAGATATAGCTATACCAGCAATAATTTAAGTAAAGATTATAAGCATCTTAATACAAAGAGTATTGGGGCGCCTGGGTGGCTCACTCGGTTAAACATCCAACTTCGGCCCAGGTTGTGATCTCAGTTTGTGAGTTCAAGCCCAGCATCAGGCTCTGTGCTGACAACTCAGAGCATGGAGCCTGATTCTGTCTCCCTCTCTCTCTGCCCTTCTCCCGCTTGCACTCTGCTTCTCTCTCTCTCAAAAATAAATAAACATTAAAAAAAAATTTTTTAAAAAGAGTATCAAAATCTGAAATAGTTTTCAGTTAGTGACAATACTGTCAAATGAGTCTTATTCATGACTAAAAATAATAAAAGTACATTATACTAACCATAAAATGCAGACTTTGATTAATAATTGTTACCAATTCCTAGAGAAGAAGAATGAAAGCCAGAAAAAGGATACATCTCCACATCTCACAATACTAAAGCTTTAGTAGGTTATTCTACTATATAAATAGGTTTCCCTTCTATCTGAAAACGTAAGCGCAAATAATGTGAAAAGGCAGGATGATTTTAAGCATGTAAGTTGCCAACCACAGCGTCTCTCTCCTCCATCATTTTTACTACTCTGATCTTCCTACTAAATGATTTAACATTTAAGTTATCCTCATAAATTTTAAAACTTATCCCTCGAAATAAATTCCCTAATAATAGCATCAAGATATCAATAGATCTTATTGAACAGACTTTATGACTTGCCATTTTTTTTTACTTTTACTATTAACTATTTTACAATTAACTATTTTATAATAAACTATTCCACAGAAAGTAAAGGCACAGAAGTAAGGATGTTCACTATAGCCTTACCACAATAACAAACAAAATAATAGGAAACTTTGAAAACTCTCGGTAAAAAACTATGGGACATTCTTACATAGTTATTTCGCATGCATTAAAAATAACGAGGCACACACACATATGTACCAATGGGAAGAAGCCTCTTGTAAAAATAAACCTACCTACTTGTATAAATTTATAACCACAGAACGAAGTCTAAAACAAGATGACAAACTATTAAAAGTAGTTACCACCTCTCAGAAGAGGAGACACCAGCACTCTTTTCTTTATAATGGTCTGTATTATTGTTTTAACAAGCTCGAGTTTTTTAAATCAATTAATTTTGTTTACCCCAAGGGAGCACCACTTTAGCATGCAAGCCGTTCTCCAATGTCCATTCCTCGACCTGGACACAGCTGGAACACGCACCCCACTTTCCAGCTGTCATTCTAAGTAAAGAGCTCTCCCGCCATTTAGCGGACAGAGAGCAGGTGCTGGGAAGAGAGGCTCACTACAGAACTACCCGACCTGAAATGCCCTCAGCCCTCTGGTAGAGCAGAGCAACACCACAGAGAGGTCAGTTATCCTACCAAAAACGGCATTAAAGAGAAGCTACAACAGGGTTACTGCCACAGCCGGACAGCAAGAGAGGCCTGTCGTATCTATCCACCACAGGAAATCTACCTTTAAGCAAAAAGCCAGCCCATTAAATTACCAATTTAATATTCAAATTAAGCTTGCTATTATCTTTTACATAATCTCCTTTGTCTGAAACTAATAATACCTTGAGAGATCACTATCATCAATATCATTACTTCAGGCACTGGCTTTAATATACCGGGTATTCTTCACTAAGCTAATGACAAAGCCTATGTAATCACAGAGTCATTACTAAATAATAACAGGAACACAAAGTACTCTTATTACCTCCATTTCAAAGTGAGATAGGAAAGAAAGGTTAAGTAATTTGCCTCAATTTATAAAACTATTTTCAGTGATAGAGCTGGGATTCAAATCTAGTCAGTCTGATTCCAGAACCCATGCTCTAAACCACTGTATCTACAGACCACAAAACCCAAGAGAAACATCCATATAGAGGAAAGCACAGTGAAATAGAGTACGACATTTATGTGAAGAAATACACAACCTACCTCTCAGACGCTGTAAGGAGAAGAGTCTCAAGAGCGTCAAAGTCACACGTCGTCTTTCCGTGCACAGAGAAAAACGAACTACATCCTTCTGGTGGGGGCTCGTCAGCTGCGATCTGCCATTTAAGATATAAGACATTGTCGTGATTTCTAACCAAAGACGAGTAAGGACATGAATGCTCTAACTAGGTAGTTAGGTGATAATAAAATAACATCAACAAAAGGGAAAATTAACATCTAATGAACTCCTACAATGTGACAGGAAGTAAGTTTTCCGCGTATTATTTTACGTATTATTTCACGTACTATTTCATCTAGCTCCTCCCAATATCACCCTATGAAGTAAGTATTCATATTATCCCCAAAACAGAACTTTAAAATTCCACCTCATAAGAGAACAAAGGATATCCAGGAAATACAGTACATGCCTTAAATAAAACCAAGCTTTACAAAGGTCAATTTTAAGAATCAAACTGTAACTACACAGTCCCTATTAAGTATATTAAGTCCATATCCATACATCAAGTGCATTATGCAAATTAACTTGAAGGCTCTCTCTGAAATAGGTAGAATAACATAGACCCTAAAAAACAACTGGAACTAAGAAAAGAGTATAGATGGAAGGTAAAATTACCTACGAAGCACACTAAGATTCCAGGGAAAGGCTGAAGGAGACATGAGTTTATGTTCAGAACGAAATGCATAAACACCAATGCATAATGAGACAAGTCAAAACAAGCGCTGGTGTGTGCACTGATGTAATTTATGCAATACATTAATATTAAGATGTCTTTTTTTAAGTTGTCCTTTTTTATAGATATAAGAGAGAATAATTCAGAGGGGGGGAAATGGTAAACTTGCTATGAAAAACTGATGTTAAAACTTTACATTTTTCATTTTTTTTGTAAATTATTATAAAACTTACACACAAAAATAACAAAGAATAGTACAATAAATTCCCACGGACATGAATACTCTAACTAGGTAATTAGTAATTATGAACTCATGGCCAATCTTATTTCATCCGCCTTTCTACCATATTCCAACAGATCATTTTGACATAAATCCCAAATAACATTTTATTTGTAATGTTTCACTTTGTCTCAATAAAAAAGATTTTTTTTAATATACCATTATCACACTTTTAAAAAATAATAAAATTCTGCATAGACGGCAACCGGCAAGAGTTTTGCAATCTTCCCAAATTCCCTCATTAAACTAGAGCAACTGGATAGCCAGTGGATCGCATTATAACAAACTGAATGGGAAAAAAATCCCTGTGATACAAAACACAAACAAGACCTGCGAGCATCAGAGGCCATGGAGAAGGAAGCAGAGGGATGTTTAACGACACAGACTGGGATGGTCCTAACAACAAGAAAACCAAACAGTCAACAGGTTAGGCCAACGGGTCTGTTCAATCTAGTACCAGGGGAAACAGGCAGGCTCACGATAAAGGTTAAAGGGCGTAGGGCACTTTAGCCGCTCTGAACTCTCAAAACTCACAAGCCAGGAGTTCCTGCTAAGAAGGAGCCTCAGTGTACAGAGAAACTGCTCAGGGTGCCATAAAATTTGAATGGCACGGAGATCTAGAGACAACTAAAGAGAAAGCCCAATGCAAGTGCAGGAGGGAAACAGAGGAAATCTCAAAAACAAAACTTGCATCATGTTTTTTTAAAGCCACCGTACTTTTTTAACACTACATAAAATCAAAAGAAGAGGGACCCATGCCAACCTTTAAAAGTTAAGGAATCCGGGGCACCTGGGTAGTTCAGTTGGTTATAAGCATCCTACTCTTGAGCTCAGCTCAGGTCTTGATCTCAGGGTCATGAGTTCAAGCCCTGCCTCTGGATCCAGCCACCAATTTGCAGGGAACAGAGGACAGAGAAAAAATTGAACCGTATCAGGAGTATGTGATCAACAATGCAGACTATGAAAAAATTTACAGGGCAAATGGTCTTATGTTATTCAAAGAAAAGAAAGGGCTAGAACTAAAACCTGTAAATTTAGGGCCATACTCCCCAAAAAATTATCAAAATTTTTAAACTCAGCCAGACTGAATTCTATGGTGTGGAAATGCACTCTTGGGCAATAAAATGATAAAGAAACACAGGAAGTCATTCCAACAGAGATTAAGAAAGTAGTTCCTTTTGGCTGGCAAGAAGCGGCTGTGACGAGAACAGAGCACGAAGGCTGCCAGTGGCCCTGGCTAAGTTCTACTTCATGACCTGCGCGAAAACTACAAGTGTTCATTACACTATGTATTTTTTGTGAGGGACTTTCTGTGCCTGTTTTATTTTACAATAAAATAGTGGTTTTAAAATTAACATTTCCTTCACATCAAATATATGATCGGTGTATGCTCATCTTTGATTCTCTTACTATTTTTTTTTTTTACAATGGGAGTCTGTTCAACTCAAAATCCAACAAGATTCACACACTGCATAAAGCTGACATATATTTTAAGTCTCTCTTGAAGTTCTTCCTTCCCTCTTTTCTTTCCTTATATTTATTGAATAAATCAGATCATTTTACTATAAAGTTTCCTACATTCCAGATTTTCCTGTTACCCCTATTATAGTGCTTCATACTTCCCATGCCCTATATTTCCTCTGAACAGCTTTTAGATTCTACAGGCTGCGATCAAATGGTTTAGCAAGACTATTATTCCTATGCCGTGTTGTATAAATGAAGTTTCATAGTTTCATTTTTGTGTGGATATTTTTTTCTTAAATGAAAGTAAATGCAAATTATATTTCGATTACAAAATCTGAGATCTGAAAATTTAGTTATCAGCTTCGTTTTCTATTTATATACATCATAAATCCTCATAAATTTCAGGCAGAAAAGTTACAGCTCTGTAACACAACGCCAGGACAATTGCAATACATCCAATCATCATGTTATACAACTCTTAAAAAATACCATTATCTTGTAAGCACTGAACTTACCTGCTGGAAGGCTTGAATTGTAGCTGAGTAGGAACGAAGGGATAGACAAAATTTCAACAAATTCTGCTGCAGAGGTGACAGAAACTGAAATGCAGTTTCCAATATTGCATGATAATAGGAATAATCAGTACCTGCCAAAGAAGAACATTAACCAAAATAATTATCTAGGACTAGACATATCCAATAAGATAGTTCATAAAGTATAAAGCTATCTGTTACAAAGGTATATGGTAGCAAAATTTTACCACTATCCTTCCTGAACTGTTGTCAAATTCTTAGAATTCCCTGGAGTATACAAATTAATTGGACTCTTCCCTCTCTTCTCTTTTTTTTTTTTTTAAGTTTTATTCATTTAAGTGATCTCTATACCCAACATGGGACTTGAACTCATAACCCTGAGATCAAGTGTCAGATGCTCGCCTGAGCCAGTCAGGCACCCCTCTCTTCTTCTCTTTGTTCACACTATTCCCTCTACCTGGACTGCAACTGCCCCACTTACCTGGATGACTAACTCCTACCTACCTCCACAGGAAGAATTCAGCTACGACATCACCTACTCTGCAAAGTCACTCCCAAAGCCTACCCCATGCCTCAATGGACCAAGTGTATCTCTTCTTTGGTCCCATATTTCTCCACTTACCTCAAATAGGTTTTGAGCCCCCACAGGCAGAAGTTACAATGTATTTATCTTTATATCCCCAGTGCTTACCATATGTTTGTCACCTCCTCAAATAACCCAATGAAAGTGAGCAGGGTGATGAGGAAGTACAAAGTAGTAAAGGATATTAATGAAACTGTAGTTTGGGGAGAAGCATTTAAACAACTGCAATGAACCATCTGAGGGGGGAAAAAAACATATGTACCAATATAAAAAACCCCCCAGGATATATTATTAAAGCACAAGGTACAATGTGCAGTTAACCCTTGAAAAACACAGGGTTTAGGGGTATCAACCACCCATGCAGTCAAAAATCTGTGTATAACTTTGACTCCGCAAAAACTTAACTACTAATAGCCTACTGTTGACAGGAAGCCATATGGATAACATAAAAGTCAATTAACACATATTTGGTAGGTTATACACAATTTTATACTGTGATCTTAAAGTAAGCTAAAGAAAATGTTATTAAGAAAATTATAAGAAAGAGAAAATACATTTAAAGGACTATACTGCATTCATGGGGAAAAACCCAAGTATCAGTAGATGCATACAGTTCAAACCCATGTTGTTCAAGGGTCAACTGTATATAGTAAGCTATCTTTTTTAATGCAAGAAAGAACGAAAAATAAAAATTTATATAGGGGCACCTGGATGCCTCCATCAGTTAAGCCTCCAACTCTTGGTTTCAGCTCAGGTCATGAGCTCACAGTTTGTGAGTTCGAGTCCTGCATTGGGCTCAACGCTAACAGTGCAGAGCCTGCTTGGGATTCTCTCGCTCCCCCCTTCTCTCTGCCCTTACCCTACTCGTGCTCTCTCTCTCTCTAAAATAAATAAACTTAAAAAAATTGTTTTTAAGAATATATGTATGCATTTATTGTAAAAAAAAAAACAACAACAAAACAAAACAAAAACAAAGGCTAAACAAACTAATTTAAACAGCTTTTAGGAGAAACAGGAGGGGGATAGGGAGAGAATAAGACTTTCCTGTGTAAGCCTTTATAAACGCAACTACTAAATAATGACATATTATGAATTAAATTTTTTTTTAATTTTAAAAAGGAAAATATAAAAGGTTCTATACTGCACAAGCATCTTCTAAGTAGAAAAAGAGACCAGAAGAAAATACTTAAAATGTTGCCAGAATGTTAACGGCAAATATCTTTGGGTATGCTTCAAATAAAATCCTCAACATACTTTTATGATCACTTCCAAGAATTCATACTCCCCTAAATTTAACCAAGAACACACTGTCATTTATACTGAGGAAATTTCATTCTAAATGTCAAGAGCTCAAATTATAAAACCCAACTTCAAAGGGGCGCCTGGGTGGCACAATCGGTCAAGCATCTGACTTCAGATCAGGTCACAATCTCGCAGTTCCTTGTGTTTGAATCTCATATTGGACTCTGTGCTGACAGCTCAGAGCCTAGAGCCTGCTTCAGATTCTCTGTATCCCTCTCTCTGCCCCTCTCCCGTTCATGCTCTTTCTCTCCCTGTCTCTCTCTCTCTCTCTCTCTCTTAAAATATAAACAAACATTTTTTAAAAACCCACTTCAATAAATTCATTTTATGAAACTGTAAAAGTAAATTATTTTTCAATAACACAAACACTTCTAGTTGTCTCTAAATTACATAACTCAAACTTGCAGATGCTTGTTCAAACCTTTCTGTACTAATATCACATAAAAGAGATTCAGACTTGACTTTTAAAATTTGTATTACTTTTCAAAAAACAGTTAAGAATCAGTTCAGTTAAATACTAATAGCAGTCACATTGTTTTCACGCATTTCCACTCCAGCAAGGCATATCAAGGTTTTAGCTACCTGGGTATTGGCATCTTTGACTAGTAATGTTTATATTCTATAGAGCTTATATTGACTTACAAAATGTGAATGCACATCATAAACTATAAATAGGTGATACAGTTTACATTGCCATTAATTTGATACCCTGACACTCAAGCAGTAGGTGGCTGGCAGGCGTAATGGGAAACATTTTGGATGGTATTACTTAATGATAACGAACCTAATAGATAATACATCAGTCGTGTAATTAGTTCATAACAAAAGAAAAAGCAATCCGTAATCAAATCTGATGGTGATTAAGTAAACAGGAAATGATTTTTGAGTGAATTTGACTTCTACACAATATTTACATAGCACTTCTAATAAACCAACACAAACAAAAACAAGAGGGGAAAAGAAATCAAAGGTAGTACTTCTAGCCAAAGTATAAACTGCTTCAAAAGTATTACTTTGTGTTGGCTCTGCTGGCTACCATCGCAACTCTAGTCATTAAAGACAAAAATGTTTTCCATTAATTGCCAAGCCACACATACTGTGAAAAAGACCATTTTTTTTCTATTATTTCCCAAATACAAAAGTCAAAGAAGCATCTGCTTCAATTTTACCGTGATGATCGGATGATCCAATATTTTGAGAGGCTTCTACAAAATTCCAAAATTTCTCTTGACTGTTTTCTGCTAAAAACTCACTGGGAGAAAAGGGGAGAAATATCAGAAATAAAACAACTGAATAAAATCTTCTAATATAGGTTACATTTCTAAGAGAGTAAAAATAGGTTTTTAAGTTTCCAGATGTCCACAGTTTGGCTTTTAATTTATAATATATTATACACAGCATGTGTAACATATACTCTAATGATAACTAAATCTTACTTGTTTATTAACTGTTAATAACTAGCTTAGTAGTTTATTCATTTATTCATATTAATAGCTTAATATGTATTCCTTAAGAAACCTGAAATCATAATGTTGTAACAAGGAAGTCCCAATATAAATAAAGCCTATGAAACCCCATTTGTGAAAATGCTGTCAGTAGTGGAAGCAGAATAAGAACTGATAACGGTGGTACTAGTTCTGCTCACTGATTTTCTGAAAGACCTTACAAAGGACAAAAAATGTTTTGTCTAAGGTTCTCCCAAGGAAAACATGTACCCTAGAAAAATTTCGAGGAGACTAAAGGCAGCACGTTATAATCTTTTTAACATCCATAAATCCAAATTTTCAAGATCACCGAATTTCAGTTTAAAGTTAGCACTGATCTAATAACATCAGGTCTTGGAACTGAACGCCACCTTAATTTTTTCTTGACTTTACTCTACAGATCTAAAATAATGGCCATTCTAAATTTCCCTTCATTCAAGAGTCTAAAATCCCTAAAAGAAAATGTGTATACTGACTGAATGATTCATGTAAATTGGTTATCTTCTCCTCCGAGACATAATACTAATGTAGTAGGATTTTAGTCTAAAATCCCTAAAAGAAAATGTGTATACTGACTGAATGATTCATGTAAATTGGTTATCTTCTCCTCCGAGACATAATACTAATGTAGTGGAGGTCTCTCACTGCCTTAAAGCAAACTACAGATCTGGATCTCAGCTTACCTAGCCAAAGGAAGACTTTCCCATTACTTGTCAACACTGGGGTGTACAACTCTCACTCTACTCCACAGCTAGACACAGAAATATGGGAAAAATAAGAAACATTTCCTGGTAATACACAGCCTCTCTGAAACTAGGTTTCTGAAAACACCCAGTATCATAATATATTAAATTATTTAGTACCTCTTTGAATGTGGTTATTTTTCTAGGCTTTCTAGTAACTATTATAAGCATCATAACAACCTCTTAATAGCATATGGCCTAAGAAAACATATACAGAGACAGATTATGATATGCAAATAAACGCTAAATTCATGAATTAAAGCTGCATTCACAAGATAAGCTTGTGGAAGTGGGGGAGGGATAATACACTCAAAAGTTGTGGTGGTGAGAACAAGGATTCACTGACACTAAGACCTTCCTGTAAAGGCCATTTGCAAATAAATATATGTTCTTCATATAATTACAGGAAAAGTTCTTGAAATACACACCTTTATCATCCCACTGCATAAATAAGCCTTACAACATCTAAGTTTCAAACAATCTTTTTTTTTATTAACTTCATTTCTTTTTGAGAGACAAAGAGAAACAGAGCATGAGCAGGAGAGGGGCAGAGAGAGGAAGACACAGAATCCAAAGCAGATTCCAGGCTCTGAGCTGTCAGCACAGAGCCCAATGTGGGGCTCAAACCCATGAACTGCGAGATCATGACCGGAGCCGAAGTCGGATACTTAACCGACTGAGCCACTCAGGTGCCCCTCAAACAATCTTAAAAAAATCAATTACTAGAGCCAATGAACTAATCCAAGAAAGGTAAGGACAATAGAAGATATTATTAAAAGGAATGCTACCATTTGTTTATGTTGGTTTGCTTTTCATTTTAAATTGCTTCTTAGCTTCTTATACCTTTTCCATTGAGTAAAACATCTACAGTTTTTCAGATGAAATTATATGACATCTAGGATTTGTTGTAAAACATTCTAGCAGGGGAAGGGAGGAAGGTGGTGGTGGTGATGGTTACTGGACTTGAGCTGAAATGGCTGAATCTGGAAGACAGGTAGAGGGAGAGCTCCTTATATATACCATTCTCTCTACTCACAAATGTTTTGAAAGATCACAATAAAAAGTTTTTAATCTATGGCAAAAAAAAAAAAAAAAAAAAACTATAAAAACCTGAATTGCCCACCAGATAGCATAAATCTGGTAGTAAACTTGTTTTCTAGATTTCCGAAGTTATTGTTGGAGATCAGAACTGGTCTTCCTTCCATACAGAATTAGAAACAGAAGGGAAATAAATATTTAAAGAGGGCATACTAGGGGGATGCCCGGATGGTTCAGTGGGTTAAGCATCCAACTTTGGCTCAGGTCATGATCTCATGGTTCGTGGGTCAGGTTCTCTGCTATCAGTGCAGAGCCCACTTTAGATCCTCTGTCCCCCTCTCCCTACCCCTCCCCCACCTGTGCTTGCTCTCTCTCAAAAATAAACATTTAAAAAGATCTAAAAAAAAAAAAAAAAGGAGGGCTACTAAGTGACAGGTACTGTGTTTGCTTGGTACACTCACCCATGTCCTTAAATCCTCACAGCCATCCTGAGTTACAACCATTTTTAGAATAAAGAAACTGAAATTCAAAGAGGTTACTGATTTGCTTAAGGCACAGAATTAGCAAATGAAAAATCTGGAAGGTAAACATAAATCTATTTGATTTATAGCTCTATCAGGTTGCATTCTTAGGCCACTATGTTATCTAGCACTCAATAAAAGCCTATAGGTTTCAATTTGAATTATAGTACTTTATACAATTTCTGTTAATAACTATGGCTCCTCAAAACATATTCAATGTTTTACTTCAATTAAATATATATCAATTCATGAACAACCAGAAAGCCAGGACTGCTTCATTAGGATCAGGTCTAATCTAAAAATATACATGGGAATATTTTTAGTCCCTAAGCCTAGATGCAAGGAAGGCAAAATACCTGTGGGTAGTTGCATGCCTCAATGTGTAGAGAAATATTCTGTCCCTTCACCCTCACCCAGATGGACAGGGCTGTGATTGCCATCAGTGTCTGCCGTGGACCTGGGAGGGAAGACCGGTGGCCTCGGCTAGCTCTGGGGGTAAATTCGTGAATTTCAAATATGTGCAACTTATTTCTGAGTTGCCTAGAAGTCCCATTACCTTGGCAAACTGTCTGCAAATAGCCACACGAGAAGACTAAAAATAGTCACCCAAAATGGCAAATGGCCAGGAAATCATGAAAAGGCACAATGCTTGTGAAAAGAAAGTTGGTGAAGGAAGCAGTATACATTACTCGCTTCACATAGATCAAAGCAACTGAAAAAAAATAATTTCGACAGTTTTAACATACTTTTTCAAAACTCCCATAAGTATACGCCATAAGAATCTTCTGAGACCAAGGTACAAAAACCAAAAAATTAGTGTGAGAGTAATTGAGTGTAACTCAGTAAAGAATGTCACACAGAATATTATAAAACATCAGTTACAGTTAATTACACAAGATTATTTAGAAAATGACAGTAAATCCAAAACACTTAGATTTTACACCGGACAAATCATCCAAAATAAGACTGGCGGGGTGGGGGAGGGAGGTGGTTTAGTTGTCGGAGTCCTGGCTCAGGCAGTTTAGATCTCAAACAACCTGCAATCACTTCACTTTTACAGCTGCCCTCTGTCTAATAAGGCTCTGACACTGGAGGAGCTCAATCCACGTATCGAATTGGTCACTGTAACACTGCTAAGAAATAAATGCGGTAGGAACGGGGGTGGCACATTTTATTGCTGAGAAAAGGGAGGCACAGAGAAGTGACAGTTCACAAGGCTCCTCAGCAAGTCATAACCAGCTCCTACTCATCCCACTTTCCCACAGGTCCTCTTATCAATACCAAATGAAGGTGTTTCTTGGTCATCAATACAAACAACGTAACAAAATCTCTTCATTCACATGTTTCTAGGGATTAAGGGGGAAATGTCAGAAAACGAAATTCTAAGTTGAAGAGTACAAAGAAAGGCCAAAGTTAACTGAAGTAAAGCAACAGTTCCAATTTCTAGCACTATCAATCAAATGGTGAGATTTACCAACTGCTTGACCTTCAATTTACCTAAATTTATGCTCTGCAAGTCCTAGCTATGTATTATTTCAGATACAATAAAAAGAAGCTTCCTTCTATAAACAAAAATCTGACTAAACGAGAGGTATCTGGTTTTTATGTTATAAACACTAACCTGAAAATACATTTGGAATACAAAATCTCCCAAGAAATCACTGACTATATTGTATCTCACCAATTTTACAATACTGTCAATTTTAAGACACATCACTGTTTTCAATGAAACACTAAAAAGGAAAACGCTACCCATTTTAATTTGTAAGATAACATCTTGATTTCATCAAGAGGCAGCGTAATTTAGGAGATGTCAAAATGTAGAACGTGTACATCCTAGATGAAATCTAGCCATGTCCTCAGACTCCCCCCTGCACTCTCACTATCCTGAGGTCTTCTTCCGGTTTCTTAAAAGGAGCATACCCTCCTTCTCCTGTCTCGCCAAGCTCTCTTCTTTCTCTTTTATTAAACACCTCTAAAAACCTTCTTCAAATAAATATAAAAATTCCTTTAAGTACAACACCCTCTTCCTTTATTACCACATGTATACCTTTCTTGTGAGATTATTTAACCAACTCAATACATTTGTCCAAAGAAGTCCCTCAGTATCTCTGAGTCACTATTGTCCTATCGTACTGACAGCTTCTGTGGATGACAGCCTCTAACTAGGATGTGGCACAGTGCACACTGAAAGAGGCGCGGACTAAATCCATGTGATGATGACAATCCCACTGCCTAAAAGGCTCCTGAATATTCACTAGCAGATCCTACATTTTAACTCAAACACACGAAAGGAAAAAAGATGTCTTCTTACCTGACTTCTAACAACAAGGGAGTGGAAAACCATTTTGTTGTAAGAGACGTTGTAATGGCTTTTGAATCTGCCTTTACTGAAGAAAACAGCCATAGTCCAGTAAATACAGTCAGAAGTTCCATTTTATAGCAAACCCCTAAAAAAGGAAAATATAAAAAAAAATTTTGCCACAGGAAATGTTTAAACCTGAATCTTAATACTCAGAGACAAAAATAACATGAAAATTACAGAAATGGAAATGTTTCTGAAACAGAAGAGCACCTAATATTTCCACAGTTCAATAGACATTTGCTGAGCGACTGATATAGAACTAAAGCTGTGTAGTTCATTGCACTCTTTGCTGTAAAGACTGCATTTCATTCCCCAGGGCGCCTCTACTCTACAGATGTCTAAAAGCCAGCTGGTGGCAAAGCAGGTTGCACACAATCATACTTTATGAAGCATGAGAGTAAACAAAGCTCAGATGAAAACGGAAATGAGAGGTATTAAACGGTGCCCGCCCCCCAAAAGTTATGAAGTCCTAATCCCAGCACCTTGAAATGTGAACTTATTTGGAATAGGGTCTTAACAGAGGGGGAATCTAGTTAAAATTGGGTCATTAGGGCGAACTCTAATCCAATATGACTGATGTTATTAAAAAAAGGAAACTGTGGACACGGAGACAGGCATGCAGGGGGAAGTCCATGTGAAGAGACACCGGGACAATGCCAGTAAAACGACAGAGGCGCACGTTGGAACTATGCTGCAAACCGCGGAACACCTCGGCTAGCAGATGCTGGAAGAGGGAAAGAGAGACCCTCCCCTACAGATGTCAGAGGGAACATGATCCTGTGACACCATGATTTAGAATGTCTAGCCTCAGAAACTGGAAGACAGCAGACCGCTGTTGCTCTAAGCCACACAGTCGGATGCACTGGTACAGCAACCCTAGGAGGCGAACACCACAGGTCTTCGGTGTAAATGCAAATACGGTCCCGGAATGAAGGGAAGTTCAACAGGTCCCTGTCTACAAACAAGGGAGTTGGGGTCCCTGGAAGATGGCGTGGCCACACAATGCAGGCTCCCGACCTCCCGGCATGCTGAGGAGATGTCCAGATCACTTCAGAAAAACGCCTCCAGGGACACCTGGGTGGCTCAGTGATTGAGCATCGGACTTCAGCTCAGGTCATGATCTCACAGTTAGTGGGTTTGAGCCCCATGTCCGGCTGTGTGCTGACAGAATGGAGCCTGGAGCATGCTTAAAGTTCTGTGTCTCCCTTTCTCTGCCCCTACCCCACTCATATTCTATCTCCCTCTCCCTCTCTAAAAAATAAACAAACATTAAAAAAGATGTTTAAAGAAAAAAAAAAAGAAAACCGCCTCCAGCTGCAGGCTTCTTTGGTCTGATTTTTCATCTCGGAAATCTGCCTCACAGAACCCTAATGAGGTGTCCCCTGGGCCACGTAAGTCAGCATCGAAGTTCTACCCACTTGAATGGGAACCCAAAGGGGCCATGAATACGTGGGAAATACTAAGCCAAAGTTGTGCTTCTGCATGCAGATGTCTGGTAGGCTCACCTCAGACTCACCCCAATACCTTGAGATACTGGCTATAAAAGCTATCGTCTGGGGGACCCGTCAATACCTTCTTTTTACAAAAAGCATTAACATTGTGCCAACATCCTGCTTCATATGTAACACACAGTATCTCTAAAGAACAAAAGGGCAAAATCAAAATACAAGATATCAAATTAAAAAGTTGCTTTTTAAGAGTCTTTAGTTCAGGCACTGCCAGCTTGATTTAATTAACTGACAAATTTGTATCAACAAATATTAACATCTCATCTATAAATAAGCACTAAAAAACAAAACACAAAATTTACAAAGTCTAGGGCTCATAACCAAACTAGACCCCCAACACTGAAACCTGCTAGCAGTGATTTTGGGCCGGAGACTTTCAGAATGTAGCAAGAGTTACTGACATTTCCTGCAGAGGAGCAAGCAAGGATGCAAACTTTTAAATACAATTTCTGACCATTCAAAAACTCTTAGACACCATCCCCTATGGGCCCATGGACTGCAGGCTCAGAAACCTGCTCTGCATGACAGAAAAACGTGGTTAGTAAAAAGAGAGAACCTTTTGGAGTTAGGGACTTAGGATAAATTACTGACTTGGCTACTTACTAGCAGTTTAACCATAAGCAAGTCCCCTAGTAACTTCTCTGGCCCTTAGTCTCCCAGACTCTGAAATAGGAATATCAGGTCTGCTGCACCTGGACGCTGCGAGAATGAAAACCCAACAGGAAGATCACTTCGTGAAGTGCCAAGTACTATATCAGAATTAATTGTTCTAGTAAAACATGTTCTTATAAGGAAAAGCAGCCACCTTCTAAACTACACAATAATAGCACATCATCGTTACTGCATGGGCTCAAAATATTGGAAATATTCTGTGATTAGGGGGAAAAATTGTCCCCAAAAGTCACAAAATTTCTAAACTGGAGACAGAATATGTGAACTCCGTTCAAGAGTACTCTACTGCAGCTGCGTTTACAATTTTCTTGAAGGGGCCTACCTGAGTAATCCCAAAAGGGGTGACTGGGGACAGGAAATTGGACGCCGCCAGCAGTAACCCCAGCTTCACATGCGCATAGAGCAGTGAGGGACCTGGGAGTGACAAAAGGCCCCTGAAGAAACATCGGCATTACTGACCACCTGCTCTGGGCCACACACTGCACACACCACGACTTCTAGTCCTTGCACACAACTTGTCCAGGAGACTGTAGTTCCAAGAGGGTGGCTGCCATGTCCCTTTTGTCTGACACAGTAAATAGCACGGTGCCTGGCATACAGCAGATATTTCAGAACCATGCTGCATAATGGATTAAACACTAGCATTTCCACTTCAAAATAAGAAAATGGAAGCTTGGAGAGGCTGAGTAACTTGTCCGACGAATCAAGAGCTTGGACCCCACAGCGGCCTGCTCTTAAGTTCTACAAGACCATGCCATCTCCCCTGGTTCTCCAGCTTTGGAAGGGAAAGAATTCATACTGAGCAAAAAGCTTTCTTGTGAGAACCAAGGCAAGTCCGAGGACTTTCTAGAGACAGAGGCCTTGGGATACAGGTGGCTGAGAAAGGCACATTTCAACCTGAAACCAAGCATGCCAGACTGAAGCTGGACCCCAAGAGAAGTGACCAACCAGCCTGACAGATCTGTATTCAGGCTGATTTTGACTTTGGGGATAGAACGTGAGCTCGAGAGCAGGGAACTTTGGGGGCCCCTGGGCGGCTCAGCCCGTTGGGTGACCAACTCTTGATTTCCGCTCAGGTCATGATCTCACTGTTTGGGGTTTCAGGCCCTGCACTGGGTTCTAGGATAATGGTGCGGAGCCTGCTTGAGATTCTCTCTCTCTTTCTCCCTCTCTATATTCCTCCCCTGCTTGTGCGCTCTCTCTCAAATTAAAACAAAGAAACTAACAAAGCAGGGAATTTTGTCTGTCAGAGTCAAATGCCTAGCATAATGCTTGTACATAGAAGGTGCTCAAAATGAAATAAACACTATTCAAGGGATGAATGAAAGCAAATAGAAAGAAAGGAGTGTGATCCCAAGAGGAAAGATGCTACAGAAAGCTTAGGACTTAAGAAAGGTTAAAATGAAAATCCTATGCCACAAGACTCACCCAGAGACGCCCTTGAACTGTTTGAAAAGAGATGGAGTACTTGGGGCAAGGAATAGCACTGTTGGAGGTGACAGAGGAAAGTAGAGATTAAAGAAGAACTTTCCCCTCAGACCCCACAAGGGTCAGGCTTGATGCAAGAGGTAAAAAACACAAGGAAATACTGTTTAGAGAAGCAGAAGTAAGAACTTCACTCAAGCGGCCTTTTGTTTGAGAATGCCTTCATTTACCCCTCGGGTCCTAGTGGTCCTTGAATGCTGCTTATAAATATGAATAGGTGTCAGCACCCCAAGGTGGCACTGCATGATCACAGGCATAATGCTTGTGGCAAAACGGGTAAATTAAAACCGTTCTTTACTAAGTTCCAGCTGCAAATGTATTATGTGTAAGATCTAGTCCGTGGCCCAGCTGCCTTAGTTTAAATTAATGGCTATCTCTTGCTCGCTGACCTACAGTAAAACTTTGGAAATATTAATAAAAATTGCAGTATGGCAAACACTTTTCGCTTTTTGGAAAACAGAAGAGGCAAAATTATAAGTTACCAACTTTTTCTTTTTCCGTTTCTAAACTGAATAGCTGACAAACTCTGAAAAACCCGACTTGCACCTTGCAAGTTTATAGGTAGCCATCTGAGCTTCGACATCCATGATAACAGTGAGAAAAATTTTAGGAAGGACCTTTCGAGAAATAATTTTAGCTCTCAAATAATTAAAAGTTAATATGCATTTATACCTATTCGCAAAATCATTTCCTGTGAGTCACATACATCTAATTTTTGATAAAAGTAGTTGCTATACATCTGATATAAAAATGATCACATGTAACTGCAGAAAAAATTTAACAGAATTTTCTACACAGTTAAACTTCTCCCCCTCAAGGTAAGCGTTCATTGTAAAACTGCCATGCAACTATACAAAGCAATGTTTATTTACAATGTCAACTAAGTTTGTCAAAAGCAAGTCAAATAGAAAGGCGACAATCATCTCAAATTTTGCGTCCTTACATAACTATTTTAAACGTCTTCAAACATCATACTAAATAAAACTGGCTGGGAAGTGCTTGATCAATGTTTCCAACATAGCACAAGTACAGTTGGGCATAAAACCTCCAGGCTTCATATGAACGTAATATGCTAGAATCTGGCAAGAAATGCAAAACAATCTAGTGATTGTGGCCAACGAAAAACAGTTGTTCACATCCATAACTTATTGGCGATGTACCCAGATCTTACTCTTCTGGCAGGTCCCACACGAAAAGTGAAACCGGATTGTCCAATTACCAGCCAACAGATCCTCGTATTTAAATGAAAATGGCAACCAATATGCATCATCCTGATTCATTTTGGGGAAAACAGAAATCTATGAAAAGATCAAGTCGTTCTCCAATCAGAGTCCTGCAAACTGCTGGTTCTCAACCTACTTAGGGTCAGGCTTGGTCGCAACTCAAGTTAGGTCATTTCCCCCACCTCCTTCTGCACTTGGGCACACGGATCTCAAAGCTCTTCACTGAAGGCTCAAAACGGCTACAAGAGAGCCCGCGGCCACTCTCGCAGAAACTATACTTGGCCAGTGAGACCAGTGAGGGCAACTTGGGGGACTCACAAAGAGGGTGAGGACATGGAAGGAGAAACTGAGTCAGGGAAGAAGCAGAAGCTCAAGGTGACCGGGGCACGAGATCGCCTCACGTCCCAGACTCTGTCCCCGTCCATGAGACCTCCCCACGCCACTCCAGGGGTACCTGTCACCGGCCGCGCAGCCGCGGCACGCGCGCCGCTCTCGTCCCTCTTCCTGCCCATGCTGGGGCCACGCTTCGTCCGCGACGATGCCAGCGACAACGCCGGGGCGGGGCGGTGACGGCGGTGGCAGCGGCTGCGCCAGTGAGCGGGCGACACGCGCCTTTCCCGCGGCTCCCCTCACAAGCCGGTCTCGCAAAGCAATAGCCCAGCTGCCTACTGCCTTTTACTTCCGCTTCCTACTGGCGAGAGCCGGAGGACTTCCGGCTGCCGAGTCGCGGCCGGGGAAGCCTAGAGCGTCGCGTGGTCGCCATCTTGTATCCGCGGAGGCCCCGCCTCCCTCCTTGCGCTGGCTGTCTAGAGTCGCTGGGGAAGATAGCTCTTTTAAGATCTTGGGAGTGGGGATAGGACCGACAGCTGAAACCCCAAGCTGTACCAGGTGGTGAAGCAGAATAGGGGTTTCGACCTTTTTTCCGACCTGGACTTTGGGGAGCTTCAGAGTCTACTTCCTTAAAACCTTATTTTAAAAGCACTGCTGCACAACAAGGGACAAAATTCCTTCTTGTTTCTGGGCATCTTAGACTTTATCGCAACCCCTGAATTTTGATAACTACCGTTCCTGGGAGCGTAGGAAAAGGAAAACTTTGTAAATTTTATGAGACGATTTAGCTTAGATTATACTGGCATTGGCAACTCGTGTGCTTACTTTTTCTTTTGGAAAAAAAGGTTTTCGGCAAATATAAATTGCTGTGCAAAAATTTTTGTGAGGGCGCCCGAGTGGCTCATTAGGTTAAGCCTCGGTGGGAGGCTCAGGTCTTGATCTCAGGGTTGATGAGTTCCGCCCCCCCCCCCACTCCGTCGTGGTCTGTGCTGACAGCTTGGAGTCAACCTGCTGGCAATTCTGTGCCTCTGTCTGCCCCTTCCCTGAGGGCTCTCTCTCAGAAATAAACATTAAAAAAAAATGTTTTTAACAGAATTGTTTTAGAATATGTGACACTGGGAAGAGCATTTTACCCACTCCCAAATGAATACCTCTTTGGAGTGTATATTTTTAACTAAGTCAAACTGAAGGAAACACCAAAAATATATTTAAAGTACATAAAAAGTGTAAAAGTTTGACTGACTTTTGGTTATGTGACATACACAGTCTTAGCCGCTGAGAATGCCAGAAAAAGGACTAAAATACTTCCTAATCTAATAGTTCTGCGTCTGTACCAGACCATTGGGTTTTCTGTTCTTGGCTAGAAGATAAGGAGTTAAAATAATTTTAAGGAATGAAAATGAGCGTTTTAAAATTCACTTCCTGAGGGAGCTTTTTGTTAGTAGCTTTGTACTGTGTGTTTTCTATGCTTTAAATCACTTCAGGTGATTCTTCTATGATAAAGGAATTGTTTTTTAATTCATTACCTTATGGAGTTGGGGTTTTATATTTTTTTTGTTTTGACTTGGTCTTCTGCTATGTGATGTGTGAATAACACCAAGGTTTGCTTAGTTATGACACAACTACATGACACCGCAGACATTCTAAGAAAATTGGTTTCTCTTTTTCCAAACCTTTCTCAGAAAATTCAGTGCTATTTTATTTGAACAAATATCTTGAGCTGATTTTTAATTTTTAATTTTGAAAGAATTACAGAATCACAAGAAGTTGCAAAGATCGTGCAGCGAGGTCCCGTGTACACTTGGCTCAGGTTCTCCCAACAATTACATCTTAAATAACTTATTTGCACAATATGGAAACCGGAAAACTGACATGGGTATAATCTGTGTGTATGGTTCTGTGATTTTATCACATGGAGATTTGTGTAATCACCACCAAAATCAACACACAGAACTATTCTAACACCACAAAGATCTCCATTAGGTTAAGGAAAAGGAGGGACAGATGAGCACAGAGGATATTTAGGGCATTGTAACTATTCTGTATGATATTACAGGCATGAATACACGTAATTATACATTTGTCAAACCCACGGAATTTACAACACCAGCAGTGAACCCTGATGTAAATTATAGACTTTGGGAGACAAGAATGTGTCCATCACGGGGACGCCTGGGTGGCTCAGTCGGTTAAGCCTTGGACTTTGGCTCAGGTCATGGGCTCAAGTCATGATCTCACAATTCGTGGGTTCGAGCCCCGCGTTGGGCTCTGTGGTGACAGCTCAGAGCCTGGAGCCTGCTTCAGATTCTGTATGTCTCTCTCTCTCTCTCTGTTCCTCCCTACTAGTGCTCTGTCTGTCTCTGTCTCTCAAAAATGAATAAACATTTAAAACATTATTTTTAAAAATAAAATATTTAAAATATATTTAGAAGGGGGAAATATAAATGTCAAAGATTAACAAAATATAAGAAATAACCTACTCCTCTACACTTCTCCCCCAAATCCCTAGTGATCACTCATCTTTTCACAATCTGCTATGGACTGCATATTTGTGTCCTCCTCAAATTTATATATTAAAACCTGACTGTGGGTGTGATAGTATTTAGAGGTGGGGCTCTGAGGAGGTGATTAGGTCATGAGAGTGGAGCCCTCAGAAATGGGATTAGTGTCCTTATAGGAAGAGACCCCAGAGAACTCCCTTACCTGTCCATCTCTTTTTTTTTTAATTTTCTTTAATCTTATTTATTTTTGAAAGAGAGAAAGAGAGACAAGAGCATAATCAAGGGAGGGGCACAGAGAGAGGGAGACACAGAATCCAAAGCAGGCCCCAAGCTCTGAGCTGTCAGCACAGGGCCCAACACAGGGCTTGAACTCACGAACTGCAAGTTCATGACCTGAGCCAGTCTTGGACACTTAACCAACTGAGCCATCCAGGTGCCCCTCACCCTTCCATCTTAGAAGGACATGGAAGTTCTTGCTTATTGTCCACTTTTTCCATTGGAGCCCTTGGCTTGTCGAAGTTGCTTTAAAGATCCCACTGTGATGATTCTACAATAACTGCCTATATGCCTATAATTTTTGCCTGAAACCCATACCTGATGTACTGGGTAAAAGGAACTGAGGTGAATAGGCCTCAGAGTGAAGTTTTGTGTTTTTCTGGCCAGGAGTTAGCTGTGTTTACTGTTTGCCATCACTGTGCATGTCAGAGACCTCCATGTCCTCTAGTGTCCTTGTTTTTCTCTCTTCTGTTATTTTTGGGTTTCCCTAGAAATGGCTTCTAAAGTAGAGCCTGATCATTATGGTTCATTATAGTTAGCTGTAAACTACATTATTACACAGGAGCCCTGTTGATGTGGTGGTAAGATTGATGGGAGAGCAAGCACTGTGTAATTCATTCTGTAATCCTGTGATGAGGTCTCAGTCTTTCAGTAGGCCTGTGCCCCTGGGCTGTGGCCACAGAGACATCTGGGGCCATCCAATTTATACAGCATGCCCCCCACTGAATCACACTCCCCATTGCAATGTTATTTTGCCATTTCTTCCATCAGGAGGTGGAACCTATCACTTCACCCCTTAAATCTAGACTGGTCTTGTGACTTGCTTTGACCAAGAGAGTGCTGTGGACATGTCATTCTGTGACTTCCAAGCCCACATCTTAGGCCTGGCAGTTTCTGCTTTCCCTTTCACTTTCGAGGTCCAACCTCTACCCAGAAATGCCCAATCTATCCTGTTGGAGAAAGAGTCCACTTTTCTTTCCTTTTTAGAATTGTTTTTCAAATGTTTATTTTTCAGAGAGAGAAAGTGAGAGAGAGAGAGAGTGCTCTTGTGCATGGGGGAACGGCAGAGGGAAAGGGAGAGAGAGACTTTTTTTTAAGTTTATTTATTTATTTTAAGAGAGACAGAGACAGCATGAGTGGTGGAGGGGTAGAGAGAGAGGGGAAGAGAGAGAGAATCCCAAGTCAGTGCAGAGCCCAATGTGGGGCTTGAACTCATAAAACGTGAAATCATGACCTGAGCCAAAATCAAGAGTCGAATGCTTAACTGACTAAGCCATCCAGGCATCCATCCTTTTTATAACTTGTTTAATTGAAGTATAGTTGACACGCATTGTTACATGAGGCCCCATTTTTGGAAAGTAAGTTGTTAAACGTGTACCACCACTGGATAGGAAGGAAACTTTCACTCTACATGCTTTTCTGTCACTCTAGGGCCTTTAAATTTTAAAACACATGACTATTGCCTGTATGAAAAAAGCAAAGGAACTTATTTTTGAAACGTATTTTAGGGGCGTCTGGGTGGCTTCATCAGTTAAGCTTCCGACTTCAGCTCAGGTCATGATCTCACAACTTGTGATTTCGAGCCCCACGTCAGGCTCTGGGCTGACAACTCAGAGCCTGGAGCCTGCTTTGGATTCTGTGTCTCCCTCTTGCTCTCTGCCCCTTCCCCACTTGTCCTCTGTCTCTTTCTCTCTCTCAAAAATAAATAAATATTTAAAAATTTTTTTTCAAAAAGTATTTTAAACATGTGGCCAAATAAAGGAGAGGAAAAGAGAAGAGGCAAAAGAACATGCAGATGAAGGTCCGAAAAGCAACACCTAAAAGGTGTCCCCACCTGTGAGACAGGAGCACTGGCTTGGCTGATTTGCAGAGCAGTAGCATGTGGGTAGTCAAGTCCACAGGTACCGACAAGTTTACTTTCTCCCCCTAAGAAGAAGCCCTAACTCCGCAGACCGACTAGCCATGGCCCACTCAGGTCTACAGAGAAAGCCTGACCATTGGGGTTATCACAGTTCTCGGGGAGCAGCTATGCCATGTCTCAGGACACAGGGACCCGCCCTGATGCTCCCCAGCTCTGCAGGAGGCATGTCATGCTCATGGCCCTGAGTGAGCAAGCCCTCGAGACACAGAACTGACTCTCTTCGCTGCCATTCCCTCCCCACCTCTCTTGGAAGAGGCTAAACCTCCCCAAACTGAGAAGACACTAATCGTTCCTTGGGAGACTTTACCTGCACCCTATCCACCTCAGCCAGATGTACACATACAGCATGTACGACAGTCAGAGGTCATCGCTTGATGCATTTTCACATGGCAACTGGATGTATAATTTCTAAATATCATCATGCAAACCTTTGGCATTTGTAATGGGAGGGGTGGTTTCCAAGGTCTTATTTTCTCTAAGCATTTCTATGCCCTAGGATTCTTCAGTAAGGTGTCCATGTCATGACTTCCTGTTCTTTCAATATAGATTCATTTAATATGAGTTTGTCCTCTCACTCTTGATCTCAATTCTTTTTTTTTTATTTTTTTAATGTTTTTTTTTTATTTTTGAGAGCAAGAGAGAGCCAGAGTATGAACAGGGAAGGGACAGAGAGAGAGAGAGAGAGAGACAGAATCAGAAGCAGGCTCCAGACTCTGAGCTATCAGCATAGAGCCTGATGCAGGGCTTGAATTCATGAACCAGGAGATCATGACCTGAGCCAAAGTCAAGACGCTTAACTGACTGAGCCACCCAGGTGCCCCTAATCTTAATTACGTTCTTACAGAAACTTGATCACTTCTTGGTAACTATAATTTAGGTGCTTATTCTACTAAAATAAGGTAAGTTAGTGTACTCTGTATATCAGATTGCTTCAGGAGGCTGTGAGGAGGTTTGGAAATGGTTTCCATAGACTTTTGCCTCCTGGTATTCATACCCTGTATGGTCCCCTCCTGTAGCGAACATGGATGACGTATATTATGAGTAGGATAGTGTGGAAATTATGGAGTATGCCTTTTGGGGTTAAGTCATAAAAGACATTGCTATTTCCATCTTGCTTTCTTTTGCATTACTTACTCTGGGAGAAGCCAACTGCCACATTGGTGTTGAGACTCAAAGAGCCCCCAAGGAGACGTCTACGTGAACGGGAAATGAGGCCTTCAACCAATAGCCAGCATCAGCTTTTGCAACCTCTTCTAATTCGATCCCCCTATCGTCAGATGACTGCAATCCTTGTCTATATCTTAACTGCGACCTGGCGAAAGTCCCCAAGCCGGAATCACCAAGTTAAGCCATCGTCCAATTCCCGACTTACGGAAACTATGAAAGATAATGCTTCTTATTTTTTTTAATGCCACCATGTCTTGGTGTAATTTGTTACACAGCCCAAAGCCACAAAGAAATGTGGCCCTGTACCAGCGCACACAGAGTGCCTTGGGTACACCAGCCCAGGCAGACCTGAAGTTGGATGGGCAAGGGATCCCCCTTGCTGGGAATAAAGACAGCAACTAGAAATTGAATCCTCTTGGGGCACCTGGATGGCTCAGTTGGTTGAGCGTCTGACTTCAGCTCAGGTCATGATTTCACAGTTCATGTGTTTGAGCCCTGCATCCGGCTTTGTGCTGACAGCTCAGAGCCTGAAGCCTGCTTTGGATTCTATATATCCCTCTCTCTTTGCCCCTCCCTGGCTCTCACTCTCTCTCTTTCCCTCTCAGATATAAATTTAGAAAGAAAAGAAAGAAAGAAAGAAAGAAAGAAAGAAAGAAAGAAAGAAAGAAAGAAAGAAAGAAAGAGGAAGAAGGGAAGGAAGGAAGGAAGGAAGGAAGGAAGGAAGAAAGAAAGAAAGAAAGAAAGAAAGAAAGAAAGAAAGAAAGAAAGAAAGAAAGAAAGAAAAAGGAAGAAGGGAAGGAAGGAAGAAGGAAGGAAGGAAGGAAGGAAGGAAGGAAGGAAGGAAGGAAGAAAGAAAGAAAGAAAGAAAGAAAGAAAGAAAGAAATTATATCTCCTTACTCTGACCAGAAATAGATTTGGAAAGAAGTTCCAAGATCATTTTATGTGGTTTCTGAGAAATCTCTACCCCACATGGCAGCCTGAGGCCTATATCTCAATGATGCCTTGAAAACAAACCCTCTACCCACTGGGAATTCTTTTTTTTTTTCTTAATATTTTTGTCTTTGTAAACAGTCTTGTAGCAAAAAAAAAAAAAATCCCTACACTACAGATTGTTCCATCATGGTATAAGTTTTACCCATAGCAACTGCATTTCAATGGCCCAATCTAGAACAGTGTTCAGACTGCAACACACGGCGACACATTGAGCTACCGCTGACAAACATATGTACAAAACTGGAAAGTATTTCGTGAAGCAACACTTTACATTTGCATATTCAATCATGTCAAATATTATTCTATTCATATGTATGTATAACCCAAGGAAAAAACCAAACCAACAATTCAAAAATGAAAAATTAGGAATAACTTTGTTTAATTCCTGTTCACAAATGTATTCCATCACAGAACCCTCAAGGACAAAGTACTATTCACATATCTGGTTAAAACTTATGTGGATGTTCATATATAAACTCAGCGGGAAGCCTCATTGGTAACTACAGGTAAAATTCTCCCGCATGTCACAGCTATAAATGACAATAATGTTAAAATTAAACTCTCTCCATCTCGATAATGGTAAAACCAGTTGTCATTTAGTATTGAATTAAGTGTCCTCAGCAAACAAATGCTGGAAACATGATTTGCAACTCACCTACATCCTTTATGCTGTCTTCCTCACTAACTTGTCACATCGGTACCAGTATTTGTCACAATGGGTACAGTTTGGGGGTAAGAACCTGTGACATGCACTGTAATATTTTTTTTTCTTTTTCTTTTTTTTTAAAGAGGTATAATAAAGACACCTCAAAAAATTTAATACTTGTAAAGGCCAAAGATTAATTCATTGTGGTCCAAGATTGGAAAACATTGGTTCAGAAGCTTCAACCTTTTAAGTAGATGTAGTGTATAATTTCTTGCCTGTATTAATTTTCTTTTTCTAACATTTATTTATTTATTTTGAGAGAGAGAGAGAGAGAGAGCAAGCACACCCGTGCAAGCAGGGGAGAGGCAAAGAGAGGGAGAGAGAGAATCGCAAGCAGGTCTGGAACCCAGAACCACGAGATCATGACCTGAGCCAAAATCATAAGTCTGAGCCACCCAGGCAGGCACCCGGACTGTAGTAGTTTTCTATTGCTGAGACAACAAATTGCCACAAACTTAAAATAGCACAAATTTATTATCTTATAGTTCTATAGTTCTTATAGTTCTATGGGTCTATCCAACATGGGTCTTGCTGAGGAAAACCAAGGCTCTGGGAGAGCGGCCTTCCTCTCTGTAGGCTGCTGGGAAGCAGCCACTTCTTTGCTCATTCAGACTTTGGCAGAATTCAATTCCCTGTGGCTTTGGGGCTGAGGTCCCCATTTCCTTGCTGGCCGTCACCTCACGCTGCCCCTATTTGCTAGAGGCTTTCCTCTTGAAGCGCCCTGCAGCTCAGACCAGTAACGGGGTGCCGAATCCTCCTCATGTCTCCGTTCTCTGATTTTTCATGCTGCACCTCTCCCACTGCAACTTAGAAAGGTTCAAACTTTAAAAAAAAATTTTTTTAAAGATTCTTTATTTTTGAGAGAGAGGGAGACACAGAATCCAAAGCAGGCTCCAGGCTCCAAGCCGTCAGCACAGAGCCTGATTGATGCGGGGCTCGAACTCACAAACCGTGAGATCACAACTTGAGCTGAGGTTGGAAGCTTAACTGACTAAGCCACGCAGGTGCACTGACAGATTCAAACTATCAAGGACTCATGTGATTCGATTGTACCCATTTGAATAGTCTCCCTGCCTCAAGGTCCATACCTTTAATTACATCGGCAAAGTCACTTTTGCCATGTGAGGTAACGTTTACAGATTCTGGGGGTCACAGCATGAACCACTTTGGGGACTGTTATTCTGCCACCCACACTGACACACACGTGCATGCCTCCACGTGCATATTTTATTGATAGCAAAGCCTAGGATTACTGAGTGATATCTTTAAAACTGATACGTGAGGATGTTTCGGAAGCAGGGTTTCTGGGAGCAAGAGCCTTAGAAGCTTCCATCTGGTGCCTTCTCCACAGACTTCAAAGAGCCATTTGCTTTTCCAGATGGTGTTTTAACATTTATACATAAATCTGGGCACACACAATAGCACAGGACTCACGTCTAGCTGTAAACTCAGAAGAATACTAAAGATGAAAAGGAGACAGATCCCCGCCAGTCTTTACTTGTAATTTGTTCGATGTGAGTAGGAAAACCTGAAGGTGACACACAGCATCTCTGCAGGACGGAGTCGGCATCCAGCTGCAGTTCGCGCAGCGTAACCGACACTGGGCGCTGTGCAGTGATGCTGAGGTGCAGCTGTGGCACTCCTGTAATGGAGCAAAGCTTTGGCCACACAGAATTCAAACAACGCAGCATCACGTTGGCCAGAGGGCCATGGATGGGCCGCCTACCCCCTGAGTTCTTTTCCATTCCAGGCCAGCTCTGCCATTCCCTATTCCTCCAGAACGCTCACTAATCTTTCTTAGCATGGATCCACGTGGCACCATCAGGGGCGTCAGGCTGGACTGACCTTCCTCTGTGCCCCTGCTCAGGCACAGTTAGGGCCCGGTGCCCTGAATGGGAAAATCAGTTGTCTATGTAATACGCAAAGATTCTTCCTTTAGGCCTCAGGCCATCTTATATTATCTTTGTGGGAACTTTCTATAACTTAAAATTGCTGTCTATGGCCCAAGCCTCCAAAATCCCTTGTTTTGAGATCAAGCAAGTCACTGATTGGTTGTTATCAGATAGATTAAGCTCGGTTTTGACGTAGTGTCTGGCCACTGTAGACGGACATCCAGCAGCCACACCTTTGGTTCCTATTCCAAAACCCTGTCTCACAGGATTCCCCACGCATCTCCTGTTTCTTGATGGAAGAAGGGATGGTTTATCCAACCTAATCTATGGTATATCTATGATATGCAGAATGGAGATGCTATATGTAATGTTTAATGGTGTATTTAACATTGTTTCATTCACCCAGTAAACTAACACTTACTCTGTGCCAGGAACAGTCTTTGCCCTTAAGGAACCCAGATTGTGAGAAGAGCAACACAGACACAGATGATTATAAAACAGGTGAAAGGTTGAGACAGAGGCCACCTTGGGCCATGGCGGTATGCAGAGAAAGTGCACTAAGCCAGCTAGGAAAATCAAGGAAGGCTTCTTGGAGGAAGTCCCTCTCCAGCTGAGCACTGCTAACAAGTTCTTTGATTACCTCTCTTTTTGTGTGATCATGCTTTTCAGTATTAAAAAAATACAACGCATTGGCTAAAAAAAAAGTTTAGAAAACTCAGATATAGAATTAACCTATACCTCCATCATCCAAACAAATCTTCATTTCTAAATTTCCATATATTCCCTTCTACTCTTTGTTTTTTCTTTTAATGTTTATTTATTTATTCTGAGAGAGAAAGATCAAGCAGGGGAGGTGCAGAGAGAGGGAGAGAGAAAGAATCACAAGCAGGCTCCACACTGTCAGCCCAGGGCCTGATGTAGGGCTTGAACCTACAAACCGTGAGATCATGATCCAAGCTGAAGCCAAGAGTCAGACGCTTAACTGACTGAGGCACCCATGTACCCCTACTCTTTTTTTCTACACATAAATATTTTGCTCTGAGAAATTTTGTTTAAACAAGTAATCTTTTACGTGCAAGCGCCACCTTCTAGGCCTGGAAAATTTAGCACATCACTAGTGCATTGATTTGAAAATGTATACTTCTTCACCCGAATTCCTTGACTTATTTAATATCCAATATTTGGAGATTTTTCCACATATCTTTCTGTTATTGATTTCTAATTTAATTCTGTTGTAGTCAGAAAACATACTTTCTACAATTCAAATTATTAGAATTTATTATGACTTGTTTCACAGACAACAAAATGGCTTATCGTGGTGAATACTCTGGGTGTACCTGAGTGTACATCCTGCTCATTTTGGACAGAACACTCTAGAATATCTACTGAGTCATTTGGTTAATAGTGTTATTCCAGTCTTCTGTATTGTTACATATGTTTTTACTTTCATTTCTTTTATCCAAAAGGTGACACATTTTAGATATTTTTTTTGCACTTTGTGCTTTTTTTTTCCCCCACATAAAAACATATCCTGGAATAACACAGAGCTAGAACAAACAATCCTAAGATTTGTATGGAACTAGAAAAGACCCTGAATAGCCAAAGCCATCTTGAAAAAGGAAACCAAAGCTGACACATCACCATCCCGGACTATAAGATGTATTACAAAGCTGTAATCATTAAGACAGTATGGTACTGGCACAAAAACAGACAATGGAACATAATAGAGAACCCAGAAATGGACCCGCAGACATATGGCCAGCTAATCTTTGACAAAGCAGAAAAGAATATCCATGGAATAAAGACAGTCTCTTCAGCAAGTGGTGCTGGGAAAACTGGACAGCAACAAGCATAAAAATGCACCTGGACCACTTTCTTACACCATACACAAAAATAAACTCAAAATGGGTGAAAGACCCAAATGTAAGACAGGAAGCCATCAAAATCCTAAAGGAGAAAGCAGACAAAAACCTCTTTGACCTTGGCCACAGCAACTTCTTATTCAACGTGTCTCTGGAGGCAAGGGAAACAAAAGCAAAAATGAACTACTAGGACCTCATCAAAATAAAAAGCTTCGGCACAGTGAAGGAAACAATCAGCAAAGCTAAAAGGCAACTGGTGGAATGGGATTAGATATTTGCAAATGACATATCAGGTAAAGGGTTAGATTCCTAAATCTATAAAGAACTTATCAAACTCAACACCCAAAAAACAAATAATTCAGTGAAGAAATAGGCAAAAGACATGAATAGACATTTCTCCAAAGAAGACATCCAAATGGCTGACAGACATGTGAAAAAACACTCAATGTCACTCATCATCAGGGAAATACAAATCAAAACCACATTGAGATACCACCTCATGCCTGTCAGGGCTACCATTAACAACTCAGGCAACAACAGATGTGGGCGAGGATGCAGAGAAAGAGGATCTCTTTTGCACTGCTGGTGGGAATGCAAAATGGTGCAGCTGCTCTGGAAAACAGTATGGAGGTTGCTCAAAAAATTAAAAATAGAACTACCCTACAACCCAGCAATTGTACTACTAGGTATTTATCCAAGGGATACAGGTGTGCCGTTTCAAAGGGGCACATGTCCCAATGTTTATAGCAGCGCTATCAACAGTAGCCAAAGTATGGAAAGACCCAAAATGCCATTGATGGATGAATGGATAAAGAAGATGTGGTACATATATACAATGGAGTATTAGTCAGCAATCAAAAAGAATGAAATCTTGCCATTTGCAACTATGTGGATGGAACCAGAGGGTATTATGCAAAGTGAAATTAGTCAGAGAAAGACAAATATCATATGACTTCACTCATATGAATAATTTAAGATACAAAATAGATGAACATAAGGGAAGAGAAGCAAAAATAACATAAAAACGGGGGGGGGGAACAAAACATAAGAGACTCTTAAATATAGAGAACAAACAGGGTTGCTGGAGGGGTTGTGGGAGAGGGTGATGGGCTAAATAGGTAAGGGGCATTAAGGAAGCTACTCCTGAAATCATTATTGCACCATATGCTAACTAACTTGAATGTAGATTTTAAAATTAATTGATAATTAATTAAGGAAAAAAGAAAGATAAAAAATGTTTTAACATTGTGTGCCAACTATACTCAAAAATAAAATAATGAAAGGAAAAACATATCCTGGAAATCCTCTATATGTTCCTCACTCATTTTTTCCTTTCTTTGAGTTGTTATAATTTATATATAGCAGAATTAACTCACTTTAATAAATAATTCTGCATGTTTTGACAAATATATTCAGTTGTGTAATAACCACAACAATCCCAATATAGGACAATTTCATTGTCCCTCAAAATTCTCCTTAGCCCCTTTGAAATCAAACCCTTCCTACCAACCCAGTCCCTGGCCACTACTGATCTGTCCTTATAATTTTGCCATTATCAGAATATTACAAAAATGAAATCATGCAGGGGTGCCTGAGTGGCTCGGTCGGTTAAGCATCCGACTTCGGCTCAGGTCGTGATCTCACAGTTCGTGAGTTCGAGCCCGGCATCTGGCTCTGTGCTGACAGCTTGGAGCCTGGAGCCTGCTTCGGATTCTGTGTCTCTCTCTCTTTCTCTGCTCCTCCTTCGTTCACGCACTGTCTCTCTTTCTCTCTCAAAAGTAAATAAACATTAAAAAAAAAACAGATAAAAAAATGAAATCATGCAATATTCAGCCTTTTAAATCTGACTTCTTTCACTTAGAATAATCTTATAAGATTCATACACATTGCATGAAACATTCCTGCATAGTTCATTCCTTTTATCACTCAGCAGTATTCCATTGAATGGATGTAACACAATTTGTCCATTCACCAGTTTGTGTAGCATTTGGGTTGTTTTGGTGATTATGAATAGAGCTACTATAAACATTCATATATACATTTAGTACAAGCATTTGCTTTCATTTCTTTTAGCTAAATACATAGAAGTACTATTACAAGATAATATTATAAATATATATATAATTCTATAAGAAATTGATAAACTGTTTTCCAGAGTGGGACAACATTTAAGAAGCACTCACTTTCTTTAATTAGGGAGATCCTGAAAGTAAGTACCTCTTTAAATTTGGCACCCTCACTTTTCCTCACTCACCTCACCTAGCGCAAGTCCTGTCCCAATACTCGTAGGTCTGTTCAGGCTATCTCTTTCTTCGTGTGCAATCACTGGTAATTTGAGTCTTTCAAGTAATTTGTCTGTTTCACCTAAGTCGAATGTCAGGAAACAGTTTCTATAAAAGACCAAATAGTAAATATTAAAGCCTTTGCAGGTCACATATGTTCTCTGTCACATATTCTTTTCTCCTCCTCCACCCCTCTTCCCCCTCCTCTTCCTCCTCCTCTTCCTCCTCTTTCCTCTTCTAATAGCCTTTTTTAAAATGTAAAAACCATTCTTAGCTCAAGGGCTTATTTAGCCCAGAAACCATAACATGCTGACCTCTAACCTAAATTGTCAAAATTTGAAGCATAAAGTTTATAAATACAGTTCTTTTTGTTGTTGTCGTTGTTCTGTTTAATGACTGTTTAATTGCTAAAGATGTCGCCTTTCTCATTCTGGTATTGGTGGTTTGTGTATTCTCTTTTTACCTCACCACCCCATCACTCTAGTTAGAGATTCATCCATTTTAATTGCTCTTCTCACAGAACCAGCTTTTTCTTTCTTTGGCTATCTCTATTGATTTTCCATTTTCATTTTCACTCAAACTTGGTCTTCATTTCCTTCTTTCTGCAAAATTTGGATTTAATTTCCTTTTCATGGGGTGCCTGCCTGGCTCAGTCAGAAAAGCATGAGACTCTTGATCTCAGAGTCATGAGTTCGAGCCCTACTTGGGGTGTCACGGTTACTGAAATAATTTGCTCCTTTTTTAAATTTATTTGAAAAGAATTGCTTCTCTTCTTTTAATTTCTTAAATTAGAGCACTGTCTTTGTGCTCTCTCTTGCCTTGTCTCAGGCAGCTTCACACTCTCCCTCTGCCATGCTCCAGAGTTCCAGGATCTCCCCAAAGGAAGCTTTTACATGAGTGGTGCCCTGGTTTTTGCAGCTGCTGCTTAGGACACATGCCTTGATTGCCTGGCTCTGGAGGCCACAGGGGCTTTCCAATTCTGGTGCCATGGGACTATAACAATCAGAGTTTTGGTTTGAAGGCACTGCAAAAACAGCAGACTGAAACACACCCTCAGTCTTTATCTGGGAGAGGCTTATTTGCTTGTCCGGAAGCTTCAGCCTGATGGTAAGCTTCTGGTTTGGAAAACAGCCACGGGCCTGAGGTGCTCCTAGGAAACAGGGTCTGGTGGACATGGTTCTTATGCTCCTCCTCTGCCTCACTCCAGCCCACCAGGACCTCCCAGAAAGGAGCTTGAACTCTTGTCTAACACCCTGATTTTTGCAGCTGCCGCCTAGAGGACACCTCTACATCACCTGGCTCTAATGGCCAGTGGGGTTCACACTCCTGGGTCCCACAGGACCGTAACCAAAGGAAAAAGAGTTCTTTTTGTTCCCCCACCCATTTCTCCCACCCCCAACCCCTTGCCTCTGGCAATTACCAATCTGTTCTTTGTAACTAGGAGTTTAGATTTTTGTTTGGGGTGTTTTGGGTTTCTTGCTTTATTTATTTATTTATTATTTATTTATTTATTTATTTATTTATTTATTTATTTAAATCGTAGATTTTCTTTCCTATATAGTTTTTCACTTGAAGTATAATTCACATACAGTATTATATTAGTTTCCTATTAGTTATTCAATGATTCTATACAACATGTTCACGATAAGTATAGTTACCATCTGTCATCACACAAAGTTATTATGCTATTTTCTATATTCTCTAGGCTATACTTTTCATCCCAGTGAATAATTTATTTTATTTTACAACTGGAAGTTTGCATCTCTTAATCCTCTTCACCTATTTCACCCATCCTCCCTACCCCTCTCCCTTCTGGCAACCATCAGTGTGTTCCCTGTATTTATGAACCTGTTTCTGTTTTTTGTTTGATTTTGTTTTGCTTTTTAGATTTCGAATATAAGTGCAATCATAAAGTACTTGTCTTTCTCTGTATGACTTATTTCGCTTTGTATAATACCCTCTAGTTCCATCCACATTGTCGCAAATGGCCAGATTTCATTCTTTTTTTATGGCTGAGTCCCATTCCTTTGTGTATATATATATGCCATATCTTCCTTATCCATTCATCTATCAATGGACACTTAGGTTGCTTCCATAATTTGACTACTGCAAATAACAGTGCAATAAACATAGGGATGCATATATCTTTTTTAATTCGTACTTTTGTTTTCTTCAGAAAATTCCCAGAAGTGGATTAGTGGATCATACTGTATTTCTATGTTCAACTTTTTTAGGAAACTCAATACTGTTTTTCACAGTGGCTAACCCAACCTACCTTCCCACCAACAGGGCAGGAGGGTTCCCTTTACCCCACATCCTCACCAGGAATTGTTATATTGTTATCTACTTTTGGATCCTAGACATTCTGACTATTGTGAGGTGGTGGTTTTGATTTGTGTTTCCCTGATGATTAGTGTGATTTTGAGCGTGTTAGCCATCTGTATGTCTTCTTTGGAAAAATGTCTATCCAGGTCCTCTGCCTATTTTTTAATTATGTTGGAAGTTTTTGGTGTTGATTTATAGGTGTTCTTCATGTATTTTGAATATTAACGCCTCATCAGATATATCATTTGCAAATATCTTCTCCCCATTCAGTAGATTCTGTTTTCATTTTGTTGACGTCTTCTTTTGCTCTGCAAACGTTTTGTAATTTGCTGTAGTTCCAGTTGTTTATTTTGGTCTTGTTTCCTTTACCCAAGGAGACAGATCCAGAAAATATGGCTAAGGCCGATTTCCAAGCGTTTACCGCCTATGTTTTCCTTTTGGAGTTTTATGATTTAAAGTCTTACATTTAGGCCCCTAATCCAATTTTTGTCTATTTCTGTATGTGGTATAAGAAAGTGATCCAGTTTCATTCTTTTGTATGTAACTGTCCTGTTTTCCCAACACCACTTATTAAAGAGACTGTCTTTTCCCCATTATATATTCTTGCCTCCTTTGTCATAGACTAATTGACTATATAAGCATGGATTTATTTCTGAGCTCTATTTTTTGTATTAATCTATGTGTCTATTTTTGTGACAGTACCATGCTTTGTTGAATACTATTGCTTTGTTGTATACTTTGAAATCTGGAATTGTGATACCGCCAGCTCTGATCTTCTTCCTCAATATTACTTTGGCTATTCGAGGTCTTTTATGGTTCCATACAAACTTTAGGACTATTTGTTCTAATTATGTGAAAAACACAGTTGGTATTTTGATAGGATTACCTTGAATCTGTACGTTGCTTTGGGTACTATGGATATTTTAACACTATTAGTTCTACCAATTTATGAGCAAGTAATATCTTTCCATTTGTGTCATCTTCAATTTCCTTGCTTTCTTGTGTCCCACAGGATTGTAACAATCAGAGAGACAGTTCTTGCAGACTGCCACAGTCAGGGCACAGACAGCGGACTGAAATTCAATCTCATTCTTTCTGTGAAAGAGACCTATTTATTTGCGCAAGAGCTTCAGCCTGAAGAGCAGGCTTCAGGCTCAGCACACATATAGAGGCTACAGAGCTGCTCTTGGGGAACTAGGCCAGTGGTCATCGGCTTTGTGCTCTCCCTCTGCCTCACTACAGCTTGCTGGTATCTCTCTAAAAGGAACTTATGCACCTGTCTGGAGCCCCAGTTTTTGCAGCTGCCACCGAGAAGATATCTCTAGATCGCCTGGCTTGGTTGTCTATAAGAATTATGCTTGTGGCCCCACAGGCCTGTATATATTTGCATACTTTAAAGGCTACTGCCTGAGTTGGGTGCCTGGGTGGCTCAATCAGTTTAAGCATCTTTTGATCTCAGCTCAGGTCTTGATCTCTGCGTCATGAGTTCAAGCCCTGTGTTGGGCTCTGCACTGGGTAAGAAGCCTACTTTAAAAGAGAAAGAAAGTGGGGCACCTGGGTGGCTCAGTTGGTTAAGCGGCCGATTTCACCTCAAGTCATGATCTCACAGTCTGTGAGTTTGAGCCCCGCGTCGGGCTCTGTGCTGAAGGCTCAGAGCCTGGAGCCTGCTTCAGATTCTGTGTCTCCCTCTCTCTCTGCCCTTCCCTTGCTCATGCTCTGTCTCTATGTCTCTAAAAAATGAAATAAAAACATTTAAAAAAAAGAAAGAAGGAATGAAAGTAAGAAAAGAAAAAAAAAAAGCTACTGCCTGAGAATCTGGCTTCCTACTGTTTTAAAGCCTACTTTAAAAAAAAAAAGAGAAAGACAGAAAGACAGAAAGACAGAAAGACAGAAAGACAGAAAGACAGAAAGAAAGAAAGAAAGAAAGAAAGAAAGAAAGAAAGAGAAAGGAAAGAAAACAAAGAAAGAAAGAAAAGAAAAAAAAGCTACTGCCTAAGGGTCTGGCTTCCAAACATCCTGAAACTAGGCGCTGGATGGGATCCTTCCCTTTGGGACATTGACTGGTCTTGGCACACCCTCAACACCTGGGAGCTATTAAAAATAAAACAGACTGCTTAGAAAAATTATAAAAGTTTCAGAGGCGACCAAGAGCTAGGGAAGGACTGAATGATAAGTTTTATCTGCTACACCGTCACTCCTTCAAAATTGGGAGACATGGCTGTTTCGCCTAATGCACAGAAACCAACACAGAGAGTCAATCAAAATAAAGAAACAGAAGAATATACTCAAAATGAAAGAACAAGTTAAAACCTCAGAAAGAAACTGTAATGAAACCAAGATATGTAACATAAAATTTTCCACCTTCGCCATGCTGAAGTGTATAGTTCTGTTGTACTGAATGCATTCAAAATGTTGCGCAACCGCCCCTATCTTCCATCCCCATACCGCTTTTCATTTTGTAAAACTGAAACTCTATACCTAAACTTAAACCATGACTTCCCATTCCCCCCTCCACTCAGCCCCTGGCAACCACCGGTCTACTTTTAGTCTCTACGATTTTGAAGACTCTAAGGATTTCATGTAAGTGGAATCAGACAGTACTTGTGGTTTTTGTGACTAGCTTATTTCACTTAGCATCAAGCAGTCAAGTTTCATCCATGTTATCACATATATCAGGATTTCCTTCCTTTTTAAGACTGAATAATTTTCTATTGTATGTACAGACCACATTTTGTTCATCCATATATCCACTGATGAACACTTGGGTTGCTTCTATATTTTAGCTACTCTGAATAATGCTGCCATTAACATGGGTGTACAAATATCTCCTTGGGTTTCTGCTTTCAGTCCTTCTGGGCATACCCAGAAGTTGAAGTAATGGATCATATAACTTATTTTTAAGTTTTTGAGGAACTGCTCTACTGTTTTCCATAGTGGCCACACCATTTTACATTTCCACCGACACTGCATGAGGGTTCCAGTTCTCCACATCCTCCAACCCTTGCGATTGATTGGGTTTTGCTTTTTGTTTTCATTAGTAATCATTTGAATAAGTAGGCGGTAATTCTCATTGCAGTTTTGATTTGCTTTTCCCTGACAATTAGTGATGTCGAGCATCTTTTCATGTGCTTGTTGGCCATTTGTGTGTCTTTCTTTGGAGAAATATCTATTCAAGTCCTTTGTTGATTTTCTTAATCAGGTTGTTTGGTTTTGCTGTTGTTGAGTTTTAGGAGTTCTCTAGACATTCTGGGTATTAATCTCTTGTCAGATAAATATCTTGAAAACATTTTCTCCCATTCTGTAGGTTGTCTTTTAGTTCTGTTGATATTGTCTTTTGATTCACAAAAAATTTAAATTTTTGTAAAGTCCAATCTGTCTGCTTTTGTTGTCACTGACTGTGTCTTTGGTGTCCTGTCCAAGAAACCATGCCAGATCCAATGTCATGAAGTTCCTGCTTTATGCTTTCTTCTAACTCTTTCATTGTCTTAGGTATGATATTTAAATCTTTGATACAGGTTGCATTAATTTTTGTATGTGGTGTTAGGAAGGGTCCAGCTTCATTCTTCTAAATGTGGATGTCATTTTTTCCCAACACCATTTGTTGAAAAAGACCATATTTGGGTTTCTTTGTACTTTATTCTTTACTTTCCAGGTTAGAGGTCATACTTTTCTCTCACCTTATTGGCAGGGAATGTGTGTGAATGGGAAGAGGAAGGTAAAATCCAGCCTCCCTTGGAAAACATCACTCTCCCACAAATCTTTATACTGGAGGTTATAGAACAAGAGTTCCTTTGATCTGTACTCTGCTTAAAGTGTCTGGTGTTACAACTGACCTCAGGACAGGCTTGAGTAAAGTCTTCTAATGCCATTTAGAGTTGGAGAATCTCAAGGGTGGAGGGCATGTCCAGGTAGCCTGGTCTGCTGGGGAAGATTATTTGAATGCATGAAGATGGAAGCTACAGGTTTTATGATTTCCACATCTTTGATTAGGCCAGACAGCAGTCTCCTAGTTCACAGAAGGAATATAATACAATCCTGACAAGATGGCTGCAACAACCAGTATTCCATCAGTAAAACAGAAGCCACTTCAGGTGGTCCAGTAAAAAGAAATTAGAGGTTTACACAACTGTGCTGGAACACTCTAAAATGTCCCCAGTCATCACCTTCTTCTGGTGTTCACACCCACATGTAATTTCCTTCCCATAAATGTGGACTGGCTTAGCAACTTGCTTCTAACCAATAGAATGCAACAGAGGCATGTTGTTTCCTAAGGACATCAAAGGAGTTCACTTTGGCAATTAGGTTATATGAAACTGTAACATCAGCTTGCTAGCAGACTCTACTGCCTTCTCTGCACATTTTATGAAATAAGCAGCCATTTTGGAAAGGTTATATGGCACAGTGCCACGGTGGTCTCCAGTCAACAGTCACTTGGGAATTAGTATCCTCACTCCAACAGACCACAAGGAACTGAATTCTGCCAACAACTACTTAAGCCTAGAAGTGGACCACTTCCAAGTCAGTCTTCAGATGAAACTCCAGCCCTGAGCAACACCTTGATTTCAGCCTTGTGAGAGGCTCTGAAGCAGAAGATCTGGGGCACCTGGGTGGCTCAGTTGGTTAGGTATCTGACTTCAGCTCAGGTCATGATCTCACAATTTGTGAGTTCAAGTCCCGCATAGAGCTCTCTGTTTTCAAAGCAGAGCCTGCTACAGATCCTCTGTATCCCTTTCTCTCTGCTCCTCCTTGCTGTCTCTCTCTCTCTCTCTCTCTCTCTCTCTCTCTCTCTCTCTCTCTCGACTATTGGAAGGCTCAGGGAATGAACATCCAGGAGGCTGATACTGACTCTCTTAGCTGCCTACAACACCAAAGTGATCTAGAACTCATCACTTACACTATATTTGCCTGAAATTGTCACCGTAGATTCTCTTCTTCCTTCAAAATCTTATGCAAGAGAAACTTCAGGATGAATGTGGAATATCTTGTGATGTGATAAAATAAGGAAGTATGTTAATAAATTTGAAGGAAAGTCAATGAGACACACAGTCAAACAGAAGGAGTTATCAATGGCCAAAGCTGGGGCAATATGGGAAATAAACTAAACAATGATAGTATTGGATAATAATTCATAAAATAAAATAAATATGCATGATTTCATACTAATATAAATAAGTGAATTAAAAAAATTAATGGGAGAGAAGGGTCAGCCTTTCCTCATGGAAGAATGCCGATTATAAATATAGGATAAATAAGAAACGTTTTATGTAACCATAGGCAAATGCCATAGCAATAATTGTTGGAAGCTGTTTCACCATGGAATACTAAAATCAGTGGGCATACTTCATGTGAATTTTTTTTAGTGAATGATACAAATTAAAATAGACAATAAAATATCCAAAAATAAATAAATAAATAAATAAAATCAGTGGGCAAAACAGAGCATTAGCATAATCTCAGAGTATGTCCCCCAAGATATTTAGTAAAATTAGTAATTTTACATTGGAGAAACCCAGCAGATACCGTCTTAATCAAGTGATCATGATTTATCTCCTGATACAATGCACTGGGAAGGACACAACAACCTCTGCTATCTAATCACAAGAAAACATCAAACACACACCAAGAGATATTCTACAAAATGCCTGACAAATACTCACAGGAAATGTCAGGTTTATGAGAAACAAGGAAATGAATTGGAGTAGAATAAGTAAACAAATTGGAAGGCACAAGGGAAGACAAACACTGAATGCAAATGTGGAATTCTGGATTGGTTCCTCAAACATTAAAAGGACATTAGGGGAAAACTGCCAGAATTTTAAGAAAATCAGTGCTTTAGTTAGTAGTACTGTACCATTTTGAATTTCCTGGTTTTGATCATTATACTATCATTATATAGGTTGTTAATATTAAGGGAAGCTAAGTGAAGTGTATACGTGAACTCTATATTTTTTTCACAAATTTCCATGAGTCTAAACTTTTTTGAAATAAAAACTCAGCATGCATGCTTACCGTTCCACACATATTTGAAATGCCAACAAACAGTAATAATTCCATCATCCTGGCTCTGCCAAACATCCTGCTACTAGCCCTCATTCCACCAGAGATGCTCCGGTGCTCTCCCTAAGAAGGTGAGACTGTGAGTCCTAGAAGTCATTGTGTCTGTCTCTAGGTGATGTTCACTTCCTTTCCTAAAGAAATTACAGTCCACCTTTGATATACTGTAAAGTCTAAATTATATGGTTAGCATTAGCAAATACACCTTAAGATCACTACTAGCAAATCATGCAGAACCCTGCATAGACCAATCCTGAGGAGGAAACTGGTCTTTCTTAGTCAGTTGGTCATAGGAAACTCCACACGATGTCATAATGTGGGCTGAGAGAAAGGTATCGGTACAGCAGGAGAAGCTGCCATGCAAGTCCAAGCCATCTGCTCACTCAACTCACTTGTGCCTTCAGGACATGTTCATGCACAGTCTCGTATATACTGTTTCCACTTGATGTTGAGTTATCAGTATGCATGATCAATTTTATGGCTTCCTGGATCCAATAACACTCAGATCAGGATAAGAAACTGAGGTCAGATGATAATTGAGTTTCCCTTTGGTCTCTACCGAGGCTAAGAAGTAAATCAGAAGCTGTTTCTCAAAAAGAGAATATCTGTCTTCACAAGATGGCATTGCTTTGTCCAAAATCCTAGAAGTCTGAGCTGAAACTCTTTATTGAGGTTTTCCAGGAGCTCCATCGTATCCATCAAAATATCGGAAATACTTTGGGAACCACTGAATCTGCTATATCATAAGGCTCAAGTGGCAGAGCAGCTAGCAATAAAGTTGAATCAACTACAATATCTTATCTTGCTCTGGCTTTGTCTCAAACCTGAAAAATTACGTGTTACTCAGTAAACGGGTCAGAAAACACAGTCAAATGTGTATGTTGCCTCTAGAATCAATCCAAAGTGGCCCACCAAAATGCTATGATTCTTATAAGTGCAAGGTACAATAACTTACATTTTATTTAGGACTTAAACTCACTACTATATTTGCTTCACAAAAAGAATGAGCAACAATACTACTTCTTGAAAAAAAATAATAAAGAGCAGACAACCAAAACTACAAATTCAAAACGATTTATCAAGTTCCCTTGAATAAGTATGCAGCATAAGTAGAGAAATTCAAGTACATTTTCATAGCCAATATTCCTGTCTTAGAGTTTCCTTTTCCAGAACTTCCTCCTCCTACTGCTCTCAGAAGATGGTTTGTTTTTTGTTTTGTTTTGTTTTTTATTGTTTGTTTATACAATTTTTTAAATTTAAATCCAAGTTAGGTAACATACAGGGTAGTAATGGTTTCGGGAGTTGAATTTAGTGATCCATCACTTACACATAACACCCAGTGCTCATCTCAGCAAATACCCTCCTTAATGCCCATCAACCATTTAGCCCATCCCCCCACCTAACTCCCTTCCAGCAACCCTCAGTTTGTTCTCTTTATTTCATAGTCTCTTATGGTTTGCTTCCCTCTCTGTTTTATCTTATTTTTCCTTCCCCTATGTTCATCTGTTTTGTTTCTTAAATTCCACATATGAGTGAAATCATATAGTATTTGTCTTCCTCTGACTGTCTTATTTTACTTAGCATAATACACTCTAGTTACATCCATGTTGTTGTAAATGGCAAGATTTCATTCTTTCTGATGACTGAGTAATATTACATTGTATATATATACCACATCTTCTTTATCCATTCATCAGTTGATGGGCTCTTGAGGTCTTTCTATAATTTGGCTACTATTGATAGCTCTGCTATACACTTTGGGGTGCATGTTCCCTTTCCAATTAGCACTTTTGTATCATTTGGAAAGATACCTAGTAGTGCAAATGTTGAGTCATAGGGTAGTTCTATTTTTAATATTTTGAGAAACCTCCCTACTGTTTTCCAGAGTGTCTGTGCCAGCTTGCATTCCCACCAACAGTGCAAAATGTTTCACCTTTCTCTTCGTCCTCAGAAACATCTGTTGTTTCCTGAGTTGTTAATTTTAGCCCTTCTAACTGGTATGAGGTGGTATCTCCTTGTGGTTTTGATTTGTATTTTCCTGATGATGAGTGATCTTGAGCTTCCTTTCATGTGTCTGTTAGCCATCTAGATTTATTCTTTGGAAAAGTGTCTGTTCATGTCTTCTGCCCATTTCTTCTCTGGATTGTTTGTTTTATGGGAGTTGAGTTTGATTAGTTCTCTATAGATTTTGGATACTAACCCTCTATCCAATATGTCATTTGCAAAAAAGTTTCTCCCATTCTATAGTCTGCCTCTCATTCCATAGGGTGCAGAATGTTTTACATTTAATGGATGTTTTACATTTACTTGGAAGACCGTAATAAAGAGAGTAAGTAAGACAACTAACGCAGACAAAAAGGAAAAACACCAAGCCATTGATTTTTCAGAGGAAGCACCCCCCCCCATAATATTCTAAGTTAAGAATATTTGGGACTTAGGAAATGTCTCCTTTGTTTTATTAACAAAAACAAAGACTGATTAATGACTCATGCTAATAAATTTGGTCTAGATAGACACTAAGATCTAGAAGGTTCAATTTCTCCTGAAAAAAACAAAGTAGCTACTGGGAATAACTTTTTTCAAGAAACTATTATTTTTATTTTCTTTACTTTCAAATTACTAAAGTAAAATATTGCCACATGTAATATTCTATGATGTCACACAATATAATGCAAAACTTAAATGATATGGAAGCTTAAGGGGTACCCTGGATTCAAAACATTCTTTCCATCATGCAATGGAAGTTTGGTGCCCTTTGGCATGAATATTTCATTCATGCATCAAAGATAAGTAAGCTACACGTTTTTAAATTTTTTTAATGTTTATTTTTGAGAGAGAAACAGCACGAGTGGGTGAGGGGCAGTGAGAGAGAGGGAGATACAGAATCCAAACAGGCCCCAGGCTCCGAGCTGTCAACACAGAGGAATGCAGGACTTGAACTACCAGACCACGAGATCATGACCTGACCCGCAGTCGGACGCTTAACTGACTGAGCCACCTAGGTGCCCCTACACATTTTTAAAATGGCTTTATTGTAATATAATTTACATAGACTACAATTCACCTTTAAGTGTACAGTCCAGTGGTTTTTAGTATACTCACAGAGTTGTGCAACCATCACCCACAATCAATTTTAGAACATTTTATCACCCTAAGAGCAACCCTGTACCCATTAGGAGTCACTTCCCATCTCCTATCAACTCTCTGCCCTCATCCCCACTAATATACTTCCTGTCTCCACAGATTTGCCTCTTTTTGACACTTCATATAAATGAAGCCATAAAATATGTGGTCTTCTGTGACTGGCTTCTTTCACTTAGAATAATGTTTTTAAGATTCTTCCATTCGTAGTACTTCATTGCATTGAATGCAGTACTTCATTGCTTTTTAAAACTGAAAAAAATATTCCATCGTATTGCTATACCAGATTGGATTTACTCATTTATCAGCTGACAGACATTTGAGATGTTTCCACTTTGAGGCTATTATGAATGACATTGCAAGTTCACATACGATGATTCTGTGGACATATATTTTCATTTCTCTGGGTACATACATAGGAGTGGAATTTCTGTTCATATGATAACTCTGTGTTTCAGGAAATGACAGTCTTCTTACAAAACGTTGTGGCATTTTACATTCCCATCAGCAGTGTATGAGGGTTCCAATTACACTGCATCCTCACCAGCGTTTCTTATTTTCCTTTTACTATACCCATCGCACTGGATGTGAAGTGGTATCTCACTGCGCTTTCAACTTGTATTTCCCCATGACTAATGATGCGGAGTATCTTTTCGCATGCATATCTTCTTTAGAGAAGTGTTATTCATATCTTGTGTCTATTTTTTATGATTCTTTACATATTTTGGATATAAGTTCCTTATCAGATTTGTGATTTGAAAATATATTCTTCCATTCTGTAGATTGTCTTTTACTTTTTTTTTAAGTAGGCTCTATGCCCAACACAGAGCTTGAACTCTAGACCCCAAGAACAAAAGTTGCATGCTTTACCAAGTAAGCCAGCCAGGCGCCCCTGTCTGATGGACACCCAAGAAGACTTTGCCTAGCCTAAAGTCATGAAGACATACTTCTATGTTTCTCAGACCTCTACATCTAAGAGTTTAATAGTTTTAGCCTTATGATCCATCGGGAGTTAATTTTTGTGTATGATATAAGCAAAGGGTGCAAACTCCATTATTTAGCATGTGGGTATCCAGTGTCCCTGCACCATTTGTTGAAAAGACTATTCTTTCTCCCATTGAATTATCTTGGCATCCTTCTCCTTTTCAGAAATCAACTGACCACAATGTAAGGGGGTATTTTTAGATTCTCAATTCTATTCCATTGATGTATATGCCTATCCTAAGCCCGTACTACACTGTTTGATTACCATAGCTTTGTAGTAAGTTTTAAAATAAGGAAATGCAGGGGAGCCTGGATGGCTCAGTCTGTTAAGCATCTGACTTTTGATTTCAGCTTGGGTCATGATCTTGTCATTTATGGGATTGAGCTCTGCATCAAGCTCTACACTGACAGTGCAGAAACTGCTTGGGATTCTCTCTCTGTCCCTCCCCTGCTGACTCTTTCTCTCTCATGCTCCATAAATAAACATTAAAAAATTGTTTTTAAATAAATAAAAGAAGGGAATGCAAGTCCTCTAGTCTTGTTCTTTTTAAGGTTTCTTTGGATATTGTGAGTCCCTTGTATTTACATATAAACTTTGGCACGTTGATTTCCAAGAAAAAGCTAGCCAGGATTTTGATAAAGACTGTTGAATCTATAAGTTATACCTTTTTGTAGATGAAATTGGATGCCATGCTTTTTACAGCCTGTAACAGAAGGAACATCTGAAGACTACTGGAAAAATAGTTAAATTTCCCTTTTATGAGTAAAGAAATCAAATGGTTAGTTCTGCTTTCTCAATTTGAAATGATCAGTTTACCTGATAAATCAGCATGAATTAGATTCATTGACTTTGAATCTCGTTTTGCCATTTTGTCTTGGGAATAATTTAACTTAATTTATCTCAAATATATTGACAGGCCATTCCAATTCTCCCTTGTACTCCACCTGCACAGGTATATAACTTGTAAGTAACATTTAATTGAGATGTTACCATGCCTTCCTTTAATTATATAAACCTCACACTTGTTTTATTTTTGTATTTAGTTTTTAAATTTTTTAACGTTTATTTTCTTTTGAGAGAGAGACAGCGAGCTTGAGCAGTGGAGGGGCAGAGAGAGAGAGAGGGAGACACAGAATCTGAAGCAGGCTCCAGGCTCTGAGCTGTCACCAAAGAGCCTGATGTGAGGCTCGAACTCAGAAACCGTGAGATCATGACCTGAGCTGAAGTCAGAGGCTTAACCAACTGAGCCACCCAGGTGCCCCCTTCACATTTGTTTTAAAATGTAAGTTTAAATATTATTCAGGCCAAGAGACCAGGAAATTATTACCATTGAAAAAATAGTTACTCATAATTTCCAAGAGGAAGGGGCATGCTATGCCCTCCAGAGCCATGTGCGAAGTACCAGGTAAGTCAGGACACAAAGAGAACAAGAAGAAAACCTGGACAAGAGCTTTTATTGTGGTTTCCAGGGGAAGAAATGAGCAAGTCAAGGTAAGCAGGCTAAGCAGGCTTAGGATTTGCAAATTTAAATAATTTCAGCAGGCTCCAAAGTGTAGGACCTGTCTACTACTTCCAATATGTTAAATTACATACTAGAAAAGGGTACTTAATATAGTATATATCATGCTAGGAAGAGACAGTCTCAGTATTGTATTGTTAGGATTATGTTTGGAACTAGATAGGACTGTCTTTCCTATTAGACAGAGTTTGGATTTCTGTCGGTGGTGCTTGACCGGAGTCTCTGGGGAAAACCCTTTGTAGGAGTGGAGCCTCCCTGAGGAAACATGGCTCTCTGTGGTATTTACAGATATTTAACTGTTGAACCTTGAGTACAGCAGAGCAGTGTGAATTTAGGCACAAGTTTCAAAAATAAGGGCTGTGTTTATCCTTTAACTGCATATTGTCAGAGGTATTGATAAACATAGGTGCAGAACAATGTGTACAATGTGCTATCATTTCTGTGGTGAAAGGGAGTCACTGGTATACACATATTTGCCTTTAAATACATAAGCAATCTGGGGACAGGCTTGCAAGAAGTTGGTAAGATTGGTTCCCTCCTGGGGCTCCTGGGTGGCTCAGTCGGTTGAGCATCGACTTCAGTTCAGGTTATGATCTCACGGTTTGTGAGTTCAAGCCCTGCCATTGGGCTCTGTGCTGACAGCTTAGAGCCTGGAGCCTGCTTCCAATTCTGTGTCTCCCTCTCTCTCTGCCCCTCCTCTGCTCACACTCTGTCTCTTTCTCTCTTAAAAATAAATAAACATTAAAAGAAAAAAAAAAAGATTGGTTCCCTCCAGGGAGAAGCATACAGGGGTTATTGGACGGAGTGGGGGAGGGGAGCTTCACACTATTCACCCTTTTACAACGTGTGAATGTATTCCCTACTCAAAAGGACATTTAAAACACAAAATAGAAGGATGGGTAGGTTATTTGTGCCTGGGAAGCCCAGACCCTGAGTGTCTGGCTTCTGAATCAGAATCAGGACTAGGCCCAAGAGGACATAAAAGGCAGGCCCAGTGCCTCGCCCTTGGGAGCAGCCAGAGGCAACAGCCTGGCACATGGGGCCCACCGATGCGGACGCCTCAGAGAAAACCAGTATATACCCTACCGAATAACAAAGGGCCTGGGTCCTTGGGGATACACAGCTCATCAAGACAACTTGTATGGTTTGGAAGTTTTGTAGGAGACAACTCTTATTCTTAGGAGATGCATACTGAAGGATCTTAGCATGGAGTATCTTGATGTCTGAACTTACCTTCCAATGGTCCAGGGGAAAGAAAGCGGGTATATACGAACAAACACAACCCCCCACCCCCAAACGGAGGGATGGGTGAGGGTGCAAAGACAGCAGAATGTTACACGCTGTCCTACAAAATGTTAAATATTGTTGAATTTAGGTGGATGGAATATAGCTGTTTGTTTGGTGGCTCTTTCAACTCTTCTGTGTGTTTGAAGGATTTCTGAATGAAAAGGTGAGAAAAGACAAATAATGTATTAAAGAGCTTCTAATAATCAGTGTAAAAGGAAAACAAAACTAAACATGATACAGACATTCTTATTAAAGAGTTTCTAATAATCAGTGTAAAAGGAAAACAAAACTAAACATGATACAGACATTCTTATTAAAGAGCTTCTAATAATCAGTGTAAAAGGAAAACAAAACTAAACATGATACAGACATTGTTTATTCCTAGATAGAAGCCCAGATGAGACTAGAGATGTGCATGTGTCCCTGACTGGTGGCTTTCTAGGGACACCCATGGCACCTACTGACCACAATCTGGAGTCTCCATTGAGGGAATCCTGGGGTACTAAGTACCTCATCAAGAATCTATTTACACTGTGCCCCTCACATGGATAAATGTTGGCAGTGGCCAGAGGCTGCTGTCACCAGACAAGTGACATCAAGTAAGAACACTAAAGGATATCATTGAAATTAGGATATGTGGCGGAGATCTGAGCCCCCAAACAGCTAGTGATTCAATGTTCCAGATTCCTACTCCTAGAAGGCTCAGGCTGCTTCTCCTCCTCTCCTTCATTCGTGGGGATCCCTCTAGAGGCCAGAGCGTGCCACTGACACATGGGTGGTGCAGGAGTAGAATTATCCCTCCTCTTTAGGATGAGCTCTCCCACAAAGAGGGGTGGTTGATACCACTGGAAGGTATCACTCTGTCCTTCGTGCAACGTGGAATTGCCCCCAGTGTTCGTCAGGTGGGCAAGCCGGAGCAGGAATGCTGTATGCATAGGGAAACCCCAATGGCTGAAGATCCAAATTACTGTAAACTGGCAGAAAGGCTGTACAAGGATGCACTGTGGGAAATGGGCACACCCTATATGGCCTCTTATGGTGCAAGTAAGCCATGGAAATGTGGACATCTGGTGTCTAGAGAGCTTTGGATGGGGCTGCACATTCAGGGCATGAGCTGGAGCGGGGCGGGGGGGGCTTCTAAATGTGAAGTGATGTGAGCAGGGAAGCCCCGAGTAAGCCACGTATCCTCAGAGGCAGGAGCAGGTCAATAGGTCCTGGAACAGAAGGGTTCCATTTGTGCTGCTGCCAATATTGGCTGTTTTTAAAAATGACCATCAGCTCCTTGGGAGGTCTCGTGGCCCTGAGAGTAAGGCACCTTCTTCTGACCAGTGCTCGGCTGTCCTGAAGTTACAGTCCTAGGGTCAGTTTCCTGGCCCAGTTACCAGTTCAGGACACTACCTAAGGGCTGCACTGTCAAAGGTAGCAAACCAAGAGGCAGCCTTTGGGAAGACATCAAGTCTTTGGTTAGAACCAAAGAAGTACTCAGTGAAAAGAAACCGGTCAGAAGAAGAGTCCCGGTAGTAACCAAAAGGGTAGAAACTGAAAGAAACAGATAAAAAAGACTCAGGGAGAGTGTAGCAGAGGCAGGCTGTGAGGCTGTGAGAATATAGCTGTCGGGGCACCTGGGTGGCCCAGTTGGTTAAGTGTCTGACTCTAGATTTGGGCTCAGGTCATGATCTCGCAGTTTTGTTGGTTTAAGTCCCGAACTGGGCCTCTGCATACTGACTGCAAGGAGCCTGCTTGGGATTCTCCCTCTCCTCTCTCTCTGCTCCTCCCCTGCTTGCACCCTGTCTCTCTCAGAATAAATAAATAAACTTAAAAAAAAAGAATATAGCTGTAGAGAAGATTTTCTTAACTTTATCTGTCACAGATTCCTTTGACAGTCTATAGGCCATTGCCAGAAAAATGTTCCTAAATGGTTTAAGACAAAATACATAGGGCTCCAAAGGGAACAAACTATATACAAACATGGTTATTATCAAAATGTGTTTTTAAAATCTGTGCATAGTAATATAGGTGCTTCTTTATTAATATAAATAACAAGTTCCATCTGTAAACTGTTGCTTCCATCTATAATTGATAGAAAAGGTAATTTTCAGATACACATTAGTGAAAATAAATATGTATCTTTTTCCCATCCAAGTTCACAGACCCTGTAAACTCTATGCCCAAACTCCATGCTGGAACACTAATCTGGAGTCATTTTCAGAAGGAGCACAAAGCTTTAGAGACGATTTCTCTTCCTTAGCTTCTCCCTCTGAAGGTGGGGCCAGAGTTTCTCTAGGTTTGCATAGTACAAGTTTCTGGTTCAACTGGCTTGTTTCTGAGTGATGAGGCAACAATCCCTCATTTCCTGTAATTCAACGGTTTTCGAATATTTTAACCTATAACCCATAATAAGAAATGCATCTTGCATTGAGATTCAGTACCCATACACACAACTGAAACTAAAATTTCACAAACCCTACCACATACTATGTATCTATTGTATATAGTTTGTTGGGGCCGCCAAACAAAATGTCCCTGATGCCATGGCTGAAATATCAGAGATTTATCGTCTCACAACTCTGGAAGCTGGAAGTCCAAGATCAAAATAGAAGCAGGTTTGGTTTCTCCTGAAGGCTCTCCCCTTGGGTGGCAGATGGCTGTTTTTTCCCTGTGTCCTCACATAACTTTCCTCTGTGCACCTTCACCCTTAGTGTCTCTCTGTTCTAATCCCTACTTCTCGTAAGGACACCAGTCAGTCTGGATTAGGAATCCACCCTATATGGCTTCATTATAAAGACTCTATTTCTGAATATAGTCACATTCTGAGGGACTGGTCATTAGACTTCAAGATATGAATTTGGTGGGGGACACAAATCATCGAATAACATATAGTAAAGTAAATCATAACCACACTTTCCTAAAATGTTACTTACTAATATTTAAATGTAGAAAGTAAACCTCCCTCCTGCCAAAATTAAGAAAGATACATTTGCAGTGTGTGTGCTTGCTAGTTGGTAGGGTTAGGATGGCTTGAAATCATGGTGATGCAGTGTGCACAGTGGATGCACGGTCAGGTCTGTCTCTTGATTTTTATTAGGTCAGGATTGCAAATTGTAGTTCACACCAATAGAACAGTGATTACAAAAACTATATTCTTTTTCCTAGACAAATGAATTTTTTTCCTCTTAATATCTTACATTCCTCCTTCAATGTAAAGAAGAAACCAGCTCATTTTTCAACCTTCAAGTCTAATTCAATTATCAGCACATGGATATTTTATCTAACTACATTTCTTCAAGGTTTCAGTCTTTTGTGAAAATAATGAACATAAGATTGAGACTCAGAATGTGAGATGTAACAGTATCTCCAATTGTGTTTGTTCCAACTATCTTCATTGTAGCATTTTCTTCATATTGTAGCTAGAACAATCACTTTATTTTTACTGGCTGTAACAATAATGTGTTTTGAACTCTTCAACATCCTAAATGTGTTGAAATCATGCTTCTCCTCTGTTTTCAAACTTAGTTTATTTATCTATTTTTATTTTATTTATTGTTGAGAGAGACAGAGAGAGAGAGTGAGTGTGTGAGCAGGGGAGGGACAGAGAGAGTGGGAGAGAGAGAGAGAATCTCAAGCAAATTCCATATTGTCAGTGCAGTGAAATCAGGTCATGATCTCAAGGTTCATGAGTTCAAGCCCCACATCAGGCTCTCTGCTGTCAGTGGCAGAGCCCACTTCAGATCTTCTGTCTCCCTCTCTCTCTGCCCCTCCCCCGCTCGTGTGCACATGCAAGCACACTCTTTTAAAAACATATAAGCATTTAAAAAAATTTTTCCAAATGAGATTTCTATTCGACTAAAAAAAATGTACTTTTGTAGAAGGGCGGGAGTAATAATATAGTGCTTTTAGGATGTGTTCAAAATTTTAAAACCATCAACTTAATATAGACTGCTATATACGTAGGATGTTACATATGAATCTCATCATAATCACAAACCAAACATCTATAATAGGTACACACAAAAATAAAAAGAAAGAGATCCAAGCATAACACTTAAAAAAGTCATCAAATCACGAAGAAAAAGAGCAAGAAGAAATGAACAGAGAATAACTACAAAACAACCAGAAAACAATGAACAAAATGGCTAAACACATACTTATTAATAATTAATTCAAATATAAATGGTCTAAAAGATCCAGTCAAAAAACATAGGATGGCTGAATGTATTAAAAAAAAAAAAAAGCAACCAACTCACTTCTATGCTGTTTACAAGACACTCACTTCAGATCTAAAGACCCACACAGACTGAAAGAGAAGAGAGGGAAAAGCTACTCCATACAAATGGAAGTGACAAAAAGCTGGGGTAGGTAAACTTATATTTGACAAAATAGACCTTAAAACAAAGGTTAACAATAGACAAAGAATGGCATTACGTAATGGTAAAGTAATCAATCCAAATAGAGTATACAACAATTGTAAATATCAATGCACCCAACATAAGAACACCTAAATATGTAAAGCAACTATTAACAGACATAAAGGGAGAACTTGACAGTAATACAATAATATAGGTAACTTTAACACCTCACATGTCAATTTATCCATTGATATATTATCCAGACAGAAAACCAATAAGGAAAGAGTGGCTTTGAATAACACATTACACAGATGGATTTAATAGATATAAAGAGAACATTCCATCCAAAACACCAGCATAATACACACTCTTTTCAAGTGCACTGGAGCATTCTCCAGGATAGGCCACATGTTATTCCATGAAACAAGTCTCCATAAAAAGATTGAAATCTTATCAAGCATCTTGTTTGACCATACAGATTCAACCTAGAAATCAGTTATAAGAAGAAAGCCAGAAAAAAAAAACACAAACACACGGAGGCTAAACAACATGCTGTTAAACACCGATAGGTCAATTAAGAAATCAAAGAGGAAATAAAATAATACCTTGAGAAATGAAAGTGGAAACATAATGGTTCAAAGTCTTTTGAGATACAGCGAAAGCAATTCTAAGAGGGAAACTTATAGTGACAGAAGCCTACCTCAAACGACAAGAAAAATCTCAAAAAAAAAATCTAAACTTACACCTAAAGTAACTAGAAAAAGAAGAACAAATAAAGCGAAAGTTAACAGAAGGAAGAAAATAATGAAAATCAGAGTGGAAATAAATAGAAACAACACACAAAAAAAAATAGAAAAGATCACTAGAATTAAGAGATGGTTCTTCAAAACTCTAAATAAAATTAATAAGCCTTTAGAAAAATTTGTCAGAGAAAGAGAGAGAACCAAAATAAATCAAATCAGTAATGAAAGAGGAGAAATTACAACTAACACGACACAAATACAAAGTTTTATAACATACTACTAGGAAAATTTGTATGTCAATAGAGTGGACAGCCTAGAAGAAATGGATAAATTCCTAGAAACAACTAATTTTCCAAGACTGAATCAGGAACAAATAGAAAATCTGAACAGACAGATTGCTACTGACAAGATTGAATCAGTACAAAAAACTTCCAACAAACAAGAGTTCAGTGGAGCACCTGGGTGGCTCAGTCGGGTAACTGTCTGACTTCAGCTCAGGTCATGATCTCACAGTTCGTGGGTTCGAGCCCTGCATCGGGCTCTGTGCTGACAGCTCAGAGCCTGAAGCCTGCCTCAGATTCTGTGTCTCTCTCTCTCTCTCTGCCTCTTCCCCACTCATGCTCTGTCTCACAAAAATGAATAAATGTTAAAAAATTTAAAATTTTTTTTAAAAAAGTTCAGGACCAGATGACTTCCCAGCTGAATTCTACTAAACATTTAAAGAGAACTTGATACCTTTCCTCCTCAAACTATTCCAAAAAAAATAGAAAAGGAAAGAAAACTTCCAAATTCATTCTAGAAGGCCAGCATTACCTTGATACCAAAGCCAGACAAAGACACTACAAAAAACAAAACAAAACAAAACAAAACAAAAAACCAACTACAAGCCAATACCCCTGATGAACATAGATGCAAAAATCTTCAACAAAATATTAGCAAATGAAATTCAACTATATGTTTTAAAAAGTCATCCACTATAATCAAGTAGAATCTATTCCAGAGATACAAGGATGGTTCAGTATCAGCAAATCAATTAACAAATGAAGGATAGAAATAATATAATCATCTCAACAGATGCAGAAAAAGCATTTGACAAAATTCAACATCTGTTCATGATAAAAAAAAAAATTCTCAACGAAGCACATTTAGAGGGAATGTACCTCGACATAATAGTGGTCATATATGACAAACCCACAACTAAAATCAGTGAAAAACTGAAAGCTTTTCCCCTAAGTTCAGGAACAAGACAAAGATGTCCACTTTCACCACTTTCATTCAACGTACTCCTAAAAGTCCTAGTCACAGCAGTCAGACAAGAAAAAGAAATGAAAGTATCCAAATTGTTGAGGAAGAAATAAAACTGTCAGTATTTGTATATAACATGCTAGTATAAGTAGAAAACTTTAAAGACTCCAACAAAAAATTATTAGAACTAATAAATAAATTAAGTAAAGTTGTAGGATACAAAATTAACCTATAGAAATCTGTTGCATTTCTAAAAACTAATAACAAAGTAGCAGAAAGAGAAATTGAGAAAAAAATTCCAATAAGCCTAGTTGGAGAGGAAAATGGTGACGAACTCAGAGGACCCTAGTCTCGCCTCATCCCACAAATATAACTAGAAAACTACCAAATCATCCTAAAGACCCCAGAAATCAACCTGAAGACTGACAGAACAAACTCCACAACTAAAGAGAGAGAAGAGCCCACACTGAAGAAGGTAGAAAGTGTGGAGACACAGCTTGGAGGAGAAATGGATCCTGGCTGCTGTGAGGGAGGGGAGCTGTGGTCACACAGAAGAGGAGCGAGAGGAGCACACGGGGGAACGCGCAATGAGAATACTTCCCCACAGCCATTGACTTGGAAAGCAAGAGGGTCTGAATTTCGTGAGTTCTTACAAACAGGGTGGCTTAAAGCCTGGAGAGTTAATGGTCCCCAGACTTGGCTGGGATAGAGCCCTGAAGGCACTGCACTACTCTCAGAGTGAAGGCAGGCAAACACCCCCGGGGGATGGATACAGATCTGAAGAACATCTGGGGTACACAGTGGGGAGATTATTCACTCTTCTCTTCTTAGAGAGTGTTCCTGAGAGGCAATGTTCACAGAGACGCCTCTCTGGGAACAAAGGAGCTGCCTAGTGCCATTCCTCTCCTGTGGCCCTTGATAAAAACACAGATCCACCTGCAGGAAGCAACACAGTGCAGACGTTGGCTACCTAATGTGCTTACACCAAGTCGCACCACCTTAGGCTCAGGTAGAACGTCCCTTCTCAGTCCCAGCAAGGCAGGCCTCTCCCCCAGAAGACCAGCACAAACCCCTGCCCACAACACATCTCCTAACCAGAGAGTTTTGCAGGCCCTCAGTTCCAGGAGAGTATTAACAGGTCTCGCTCATTTCACAACCAAACCAGAGCATCCCTAGTTAAAACTCACTGCATTCAGGCCAGGAACAAACGTTGCCCACAGCAGGCAAGGAGAGCCTCTGCAGATGACTGACCTGAAGGATAGAGCAGCCAGAACACAACAGCAGAGCCCATGCAACACACACCAGAGGCATTCCCTGAAGTGTCAGACCCTCCACACTACAGGACATCTTCTTCATAAGGCCACTACTTTCAGGAACAGGAGACATTACTGAGTTTTCTAACACAGAGAAGAAGTCAGAGACTTAGACAAAATGAGAAAACTGAGGAATTTATTTCAAATGAAAAACACTATAAGATCATAGGCAGAGATCCAAGCAAAACAGATATAAATAACATACCTGATGGAGAATTTAAAATGACAATTATAAGGATGCCCACTGGCCTTGAGAAAAAAAAATGGAAGATATCAGTGAGACCCTTTCTACAGAAATAAAAGAGTTAAAAAAGAATCAATCAGAGATGAAGAGTACAGTAAATGAGATTAGAAACACACTTCATGTAACAACAGCAGGCTGGAAAGAGCAGGGGAATGAATTAATGACTAGAAGACAAAATAATAAGAAGCATTGACGCTGAGCAAAAGAGAGAAAGAATTATGCAAGATGAGAATAAACTTAGGGAACTCAGTGACTCCATCAAACTTAATAACATTTATATTGTAAGTAGTCCCAGAAGAAGAGAGAGCGATGAGGGCAGAAGATTTACTTAAGTAAATAATAGCTGAAAACATTCCCCATCTGGAGAAGGAAACAAACATCCAGGTCTGGGAGGCACAGAGAACTCCCGTCAAGATCAATAAGAGCAGTCCACAGCAAAACATACTGTAACTAAATTAGCAAAATATAGTGATAAAGAAAAAACATCTTAAAAGCAGCAAGATGAAAGAAGTCATTAACTTACAAGAGAAAACCCATAAGTCTAGCAGGAGATTTTTCAAGAGATAGTCAGCAACCCAGAAGATAGTGGTATGAAATATTCAACATACTGACGGTAAAATCTGCAGCCAAGGACACTCTTTCCATCAAGGCTATCATTCAGAATAGAAAGAGAGACAAAGAATCTCCCACACAAACAAACTAAAGGAATTTGTGAACACTAAGCCAGTCCTGTAAGAAATATTAGAGAGGACTCTTTGAGTGGAAAGGAAAGATAAAAGTTACAGTAGAGGATAGGAAACACCAAAGCAGTAAAAATGAATATTTCTGTTAAAAAATCAGTCAAGGAGGGGCACCTGGGTGGCTCAGTTGGTTAAGCAGCTGACTCTTGATTTCGTTTCAGGTTATGATCTCACAGTTCATGGAATCAAGCCCCACATTGGGCTCTGTGCTCACAGCACCAAGCCTGCTTCAGATCCTCTGTCTCCCTCTCTCTGTCTCTCCCCCACTTGTTCTCCCTCTCTTTCTCAAATAAATAAAGAAATGTCAAAAACTTTTTTAAAAATCAGTCAAGAAACTCATAAAAGAAGGATATAAAATATAATAACATACACCTAAAGTGAGGAGGGGACAAGAGAAAAGAATGTGTTCAAACTTAAATGACCATTACTTACATAGGCTATTTCCATAAAAGGTCATATACAAAAATAATGACAACCATATATCAAAAACCACTAATAAACATGCAAAGAATAAAGAAAAATAAATCCAGCAAAACATGAAAGAGAGAAAGTTGAGAAAGGATCAGAGGAAATCACCAAAAACAACCACAAAATAATAAGAAAATAGCAATAAATACATATCTATCAATAATTACTATAAATGTAAATGGACTAAATGCTCCAATAAAAAGACATTAGGTGTCAGAATGTTCAAAAAGCAAAATCCATCTATATGCTGCCTACAAGAGACTCACTTTAGATCTAAAGACACCCACAGATTAAAAGCGTAGGGGTGGAGAATATGTATCATGCAAATGAATGTCAAAATGAAGCCGGAGTAGTAATACTTAGATTGGACAAACTAGACTTTATTTTTTTTTAATTTTCTTTTTTGAGAGAGAGTGAGCAAGTGCAGAAGAGGGACAGAAGGAGAAGGAGAGCGAGAGGATGTTAAGCTGTTAAGCAGGCTCTGTGCCTGGCACTAGAGATCTCTCATGACCATGAGATCATGACCTGAACCAAAATTAAAAGTCAGATACTTAATTTACTAATCCACCCAGGCACCCCCAGACAAACTGACTTTAAAACAAAGACTGTAACAAGAGACAAAGAAGGACACTATATAATAACAAAGGAGACAATCCAACAGAACATGTAACAATTGTAAACATTTATGCACCCAACATGAAAGAACTCAAATATATAAAAAAATTAATAACAAACATAAAGGAACTAATTGATAATAATATGATAATAGTAGGGGAATTTAACACACCAATTACATCAATGGACAGGTCATCTAAACAAAAAATCAGGAGTGCCTGGCTGGCTCAGTTGGTAGAGCATTCAACTCTTGATCTTTGGGCTGTAAGTTCAAGCCTCATGTTGGGTGTAGAGATTACTCAAAATAAAATCTTTTTTTTAACATTTATTTATTTTTGAGAGACACAGAGACAGAGCATGAGCAAGGGAAGGGCAGAGAGAGAGGCAGAGACAGAATCCAAAACAGGCTCCAGGCTCTGAGCCATCAGCACAGAGCCTGATGCGGGGCTCGAACTCACAGATCGTAAGATCATGACCTGAGCTGAAGTTGGCCACTTAACCGACTGAGCCACCCAGGCACCCCTCAAAATAATATCTTTAAGCAGAAAATCAGCAAGTAAACAATGGCTTCGAATGGCACACTGGACCAGAAAGACTTAACAGATACATTCAGAACATTCCATCCTAAAACAGCAGAATACACATTCTTTTCAAGTGCAAATGGAATATTCTCCAGAATAGTTCATAAATTGGGTTACAATACAGGCCTTAGGCAATATAAGAAGGTCGAAGTTATACAATGTACCTTTTCTGACCACAATGCTATGAAATTAGATGTCAACCACAAGAAAAAACCTGGAAAGATCACAAATACATGGAGGTTAAATAACACGCTACTAAGCAACCAATGGGTAAGCCAGGAAATAAGAGAAGAAATGAAAAAATATATGGAAACAAATGAAAATGAAAACACAACAATCCAAAATGTTTTGGATGCAGCAAGAGCAGTCCTAAGAGGGAATTATATATCAATACAGGACTACCTCAAGAAGCAAGAAAAGTCTCAAATAACCTAACTTTACACCTAAAGAAACTGGAAAAAGAAAAACAAACAAATCCTAAAGCCAGCAGAATGATGGAAATAATAGAGATTAGAGCAGACATAAATGATACAGAAACTGAAACAAACAAACAAAAACAGTAAAACAGATCAATGAAACTAGGAGCTAGTACTTTGAAAAAATTAATAAAGTTGACAACCCTTTAGCCAAACTTATCAAAAAGAAAAGAGAAAGGAACCAAACAAATAAAATCACAGAAGAGAGAGGAGAAATAACAACCAACACCACAGAAATACAAACAATTATAAGAGAATATTATGAAATACCATATACCAACAAATTGGACAAACTAGAAGAAATGGGTAAATTTCTAGAAACATATAACTTCCCAAAACTGAAACAGGAAGAAATAGAAAACTTGAACAGAACAATAACTAGCAGAGAAATTAAATCAGTAAACAAAAAACACCTAACAAACAAAAGCCTAGGACCAGATGGCTTCACAGGTGAATTCTACAAAACATTTAAAGAGTCAGAGCCTCCTGGCTGGCTCAGTGGGTTAAGTGTCCAACTCTTGATTTTGGGTCAGGTGATGATCTCAGTGTCATGAGATCAATTCCCACACCAGGCTCTGTGCTGTCAGCACAGAGATTGCTTGGGGTTCTCTCTCCCTCTCTCTTTCTGTCTCTCCCCCATTTGCACTCTCTCTCTCTCTCTCAATAAAAAACTAAAAGCATTTTTAAAAAGAAGAGTTAATATCAATTCTTCGATTCTTCTCAAACTATTCCAAAAGATAGAAAAGGAAGGAAACCTTCCAAATTCATTCTATGAGGCCAGGATTAATTACCCTGATACCAAACCAAGGACACGACAAAAAAAAGAGAGAGAGAGACAGAGAGAGAGAATTATAGGCCAATACCCCTGATGAATATCAATGCAAAAATCCTCAATAAAATGGAATCCAACAATACATTAAGAAAAAATCATTCACCACGATGAAGTGGGATTTATTCCTGGATTGCAATTGAGGTTCAATATTTGCTAATCAACCAGTGTGATCCATCACATTAATAGAAGAAAGAATAAGAACCATGTGATCATTTCAATAGATGCAGAAAAAGCATTTGACGAAGTACAACATTCATTAATGATAAAAACAAAAAACAAAAAGTAGGTTTAGAGGGAACATATCCCAACATAAAAAAGACCATAATGAAAAGTGCACAGCTAACACCACACTAAATGGGGAAAATGGGGAAAACCCAAGAGCTTTTCCTCTACAAGCAGGACAAGATAGGAATGATGTCCATTCTCACCACTTTTATTCAACATAGCACTGGAAGTCCTAGCCACAGCAATCAAACAACAAAAGAAATCAAAGGTAGGGGCACCTGGGTGTCTCTTTGGTTGAGCATCTGACTTTGACTCATGTCATGGTCTCACAGTTTGTGAGTTTGAGCCCCACATTGGGCTCACTGCTGTCGGTAGAGCCCACTTCAGATTCTCTGTTCCCCTCTCTCCCTGCCCCTTCCCTGCTCACACTCTTTCTCAAAAAGAAACATTAAAAAAAAAAACCTTAAGGGAAGAGTGCCAAGGTGGTGGAGCAGCATGGAAGTTCTTGGCTTCTCTTGTCCCTGAAATGCAGCTAGATCAGCACCAAACTGTTTTTGCACACCTAGGAAATTCATCTGAGCATTAACAAAACGATCTGCATAACTTGAGCCACAGAACTTAACAGGTAAGCAGTGAGGAGAGGTGAACTGGAGGAGAGAGAAGCCACAGAGGATAGGGAGCTGTTTTGCAGAGAGAGGACAGAGAAGAGGGGGAGAGTGCAGCACATCGGAAGAGTACAGGAAAAGCACTCCCCCCAAAAGTAGCTGGAGAGAAAGAGAAAGGGTGGAAACACTCACGAGGGACCGAACAAGAAATCTGTTCCCCAAAACTATTGACGGGGAGAAAGGAGAGAGTTTCAATACCATTAGGACTTTATAAATAGGGGAGCACAGAGTCAGAAATTCCAGAGCTCAATGCCTGGAGGTGCGCCTGTGGGGAGGAAAGGCGAATCACCAGGAGCAGACACGGAGGTCCAGGGGATCTGTGGGCCACATGGGAAGAAGCGGTTCCCCTACCTGAAGGGCAGTTGGTAGAACCCAGGAGTTGGTTCTTTGAAAGAATTAACAAAATTGACAAACCCTTACCCACAGTGATCAAAAAGAAAAAGGAAAGGACCCAAATAAATAAAATCAAGAATGTAAGAGATCACAACCAACACTGCAGAAACACAAATAAGAAGAGAACATGATGAGTAATTACATGCCAATAAATTGGGCAATCCGGAAGAAATGGACAAATTCCTAGAAACATATAAACTACAAAAACTGAAAAAGGAAGAAATAGAAAATTTGAACATAACCCATAATCAGTAAAGAAATCGAATTAGTAATCAAAAATCTCCCAAAAAACAAGAGTCCAGGGCCGGATGACTTTCCAAGGGAATCCTACCAAACATTTAAAGACTAGGTAATACCTATTCTTTTGAAGCTGTTCCAAAAAAAGAGAAGTGGAAGGAAAACTTCCAAACTGATTCTACCAGGCCAGCCCATTACCTTGATTCCAAAACCAGACAAAGTCCCCATTAAAAAGGAGAACTATAGACCAATTTCCCTGATGAACATGGATGCAAAAATTCTCAACGAGATACTTTCCAACTGGATCCAACAATACATTAAAAGAATTATTCACCACAACCAAGTGGGATTTATACTTGGGATGCAGGGCTGGTTCAATATTCACCAATCAATCAATGTGATACATCACATTAAAAAAGAAAGAATAAGAACCACGTGATCCTCTCAATAGATGCAGAGAAAGCATTTGACAAAATACAGCATCTTTTCTTAATAAAAACCCTCCAAAAAGTAGGGATAAAAGGATCATACCTCAAGATCATAAAAGTCATATATGAAAGACACACGGCTAATATCACCATCAATGGGGAAAAGCTGAAAGCTTTCCCTCTAAAGTCAGGAACACGACAGGGATGTCCACTCTCATCACTGTTATTCAACATAATATTGAAATCCTAGCCTCAGCAATCAGACAACACAGAGAAATAAAAGACATCCAAATCAGCAAGATTCAATCAAATTTTCACTCTTTTTTTAAATTTTCTTAATGTTTATTTCTTTTTGAGAAAGACATAGTGTGAGCAGGGGAGAGGCAGAGAGAGAGAGGGACACAGAATCCAGAGCAGGCTCCAGGCTCCAAGCTGTCAGCACAGGGCTCGACATGAGGCTCTAATTCACAAACCGTGAGATCATGACCTGAGCCGAAGTCAGACTCTTAACCAACTGAGCCACCCAGGTGCCCCAAACTTTCACTCTTTAAAACAACATGATACTCTATGTGGAAAACATAAGATTCCACTAAAAAGTTGCTAGAACTGATCCATGAATTCAGCATAGTCACAAGATACCAAATCAGTGAGCGGAAATCGGTTGCATTCCTATACACCAATAATGAAGCAGCAGAAAAAGAAATCAAGGAATCGATCCTATTTACAACTACATCAAATACCATAAAATATCTAGGAATAAACCTAACCAAAGAGGTGAAAAACCTATACACCGAAAGCTATAGAAAGCTTATGAAGGAAAGTGAAGAAGCCACAAAAAAAAAGTGGAAAAATATTCCATACTCATAGATTGGAAGAAAAAATATTGTTAAAATGTTGATACTACCCAAAGCAATCTACATATTCAATTCAATCCCTATCAAAATAACACTTACATTCTTCACAGAGCTAGAACAAACAACCATAAAATTTGTATGGAAACAGAAAAGACCTCAAATACCCAAAGCAATCCTGAAAAAGAAAACCAAAGTTGGAGGCATCACAATTTCAGACTTCAAGATGTATTACAAAGCTGTAATCATCAACACAGTATGGTACTGGCACAAAAACAGACACGTAGATCAGTGGAACAGAATACAGAACCCAAAAATGGACCCACAAACATATGGCCACCTAATCTTTGACAAAGCAGGAAAGAATATCAAATGGAATAAACACAGTCTTTTCAGCAAATGGTGCTGGGAAAACTGGACAGCGACATGCAGAAGAATGAACCTAGACCATTTCCTTTTTCTTTTCTTTTCTTTTGTTTCTTTCTTTTTTTTTTTTAACCTGGAACACTTTCTTACACAATATACAAAAATAAACTCAAAATGAATGAAATACCTAAACGTAAGACAGGAAGCCATCAAAATCCCAGAGGAGAAAGCAGGAAAAATCCTCTTTGACCTCGGCTGCAGCAACTGCTTATTCAATATGTCTCCAGAGGCAAGGAAAACATAAGCAAAAATGAACTATAGGGACCTCATCAGGATAAACACCTTCTGTGTGGCAAAGGAAACAATCAGCAAAACTAAAAGGCAACCAACGGAATGGAAGAAGATATTTGCAAACGACCTATCAGATAAAGGGTTAGTATCCAAAATCTATAAAGAACTTATCAAACTCAACACCCAAAAAACAAATAATCCAGTGAAGAAATGGGCAAAAGACATGAATAGACACTTCTCCAAAGAAGACATCCAGATGGCTCACAGACACAAAAAAAATGTTCAATGTCATTCATCATCAGGGAAATACAAATCAAAACCACATGAGAATACCACCTCACACCTGTTAGAATGACTAAAATTAACAACTCAGGCAACAACAGATGTTGATGAGGATGCAGAGAAAGAGGAAGTTTTTGCACTGCTGGTGGGAATGCAAACTGGTGCAGCCACTCTGGAAAACAGTATGGAGGTTCCTCAAAAAATTAAAAATAGAGGGGCGCCTGGGTGGCTCAGTCGGTTGAACGTCCGACTTCGGCTCAGGTCATGATCTCACGGTCTGTGAGTTCGAGCCCCGCATTGGGCTCTGTACTGACAGCTCAGAGCCTGGAGCCTGCTTCAGATTCTGTGTCTCCCTCTCTCTGCCCCTCCCCCACTCACACTTTGTCTCTGTCTCTCAAAAATGAATAAATGTTAAAAAAGAAAAAAGGATGTGGTATACATAGACAATGGAATATTACTCGGGAATCAAAAAGAACGAAATCTAGTCATTTGCAACAACGTGGATGGAACTAGAGTGTATTATGCTAAGTGAATTAGTCAGTCAGAGAAAGACAAATATCCCATGACTTCACTCATAGGTGAATTTAAGATACAAAACAGATGAACATAAGGGAAGGGAAGCAAAAACAATATAAAAACAGAGAAGGGGACAAAACATAAGAGACTCTTAAATACAGAGAACAAACTGAGGGTTGCTGGAGGGGCTGTGGGTGGGAGGTTGACTAAACTGGCAAAGGGCATTAAGGAGGACACTTGCTGGGATGAGCACTAGGTGTTATATGTAGGGGATGAATCACTGGATTCTACTCCTGAAATCATTATTGCACTATATACTAACTACCTTGGATGTAAATTTTTTTTAACCCTGGAAGATTAGTAAAAAATATGGAATCGATATAAATGTTTGTTTCGTAGCCCAAATTTCTGTGTGAATTTCTTTGCGATATATCTTAAGATGTGTCATAATGGTTTGTGGAAATGGATTAGTATGATGATTGTTAGCTAATTTTCCAAGTGAATTCCCCATTCCTTTCTGCTAATACAGTATTTCTAATGTAATAGACAAACTGAGTCACAGTAGTGCATGGTTAGAAGGAATTATTTCTTGTCTGTAAAAAAAAGAACTTATAAAACTCAACAACTGGGGCACCTGACTGGCCCAGTCTGTAGAGCATGTGACTCTTGATCATGAGGGTATTGAGTTTGGGCTCCACGTTGGATGTAGAGTTTATTTTTAAAAAAATAACAACTCAACAATAAAAAAAAATGAATAATCCAATTAAAAACTAGAAGATATGAACAGACATTTTTACAAAGAAGACATTCAGATGGCCAACAGACACATGAAAAGAGGTTCAACAGGAAAATACAAATCAAAACCACAATGAGATATCACCTCACATCTCTCAGAATGACTAAAATCGACAACACAAGGAACAATAAGTGTTGGTGAGAATGTGGAGAAAAGGGAACTCTTGCAATGTTGGTGGGAGTGCAAACAAGTGCAATCACTATGGAAAAGAGGCTCCTCAAAAAGTTAAAAATAGGGGCGCCTGGGCGGTTCAATCGGTTAAGCGTCTGACTTCAGCTCAGGTCATGATCTCATGTTCCTGAGTTCAAGCCCCGCATCGGGCTCTTTGCTGACAGCTCAGAGCCTGGAGCCTGCTTCGGATTCTGTGTCTCCCTCTCTCTGCCCCTTCTCTGCTCATGCTGTCTCTCTCTCCAAAATAAATAAACATGAAAATTTTTTTTTAGAAATTAAAAATAGAACTACCCTACGATCAGTCATCACACTACTAGGAATTTACCTAAAGAATACAAAAATACTAATTCAAAGCGATACATGCACCCCGATATTTACAGTAGCAATATCTACAGTAGTCGAATTATGAAAACAACCCAAGTGTCCATCGATTGATGAATGGATAAAGAAGATAAGGTATATATATGTATACAATGGAACGTGAATCAGCCATAAAAAATGATATGTGACCACTCGAAAGGCATGGATGGATCTAGAGAGTATTATGCTAAGGGAAATAAGTCAGAGAAAGACAAACACCATGTGATTTCACTCATATGTGGAATTTAAGAAACAAAAAAATACACAAGGGGAAAAAGACAGAGAGAGAGTCAAACTAAGAACAGACTCTTAAATATAGAGAACAAACAGATGATTACCAGAAGGATACTGTTTTGGGGAATGGGTGACATCTGGACCACTTTTTAATATTGTATGCAAAACTAAATTCAAGGAGTGCCTGGGTGTCTCCGTTGGTTAAGTGTTTGACTTTGGCTCAGGTCATGATCTCATGGTTCAAGGGTTCAAGCTTCGCAGTGGGCTCTGTGCTGACAGCTCAGAGCCTGGAGCTTGCTGTATCTTTCATCTCTCTCTGCACCTCCCCTGCTCACTCTCTCTCTCAAAAATAAATAAACATTAAAAATTTTTTTTAATAAATTCAGAAAGGATTAATGACCTAAATGTAAGTTCTCCTAAAATTCTTGAAAGAAAACATAGGCAACAATTCTTGTACATTGGTCTTAGAAACATTTTTTCTGGATCTGTCCTCTCAGACAAGGGAAACAAAAGCAAAAATTAACAATTGGGACTACATCGAACTAAAAAGATTTTGCATAGTGCCATCCTCAAAACAAAAGGCAACCTACAGAACCTATGGAATGGAAGAAGATATTTGCAAATAATCTACCTGATAAAGGGTCAATATGAAAAATGTGTAAAGAACTCATACAACTCAATACCAAAAAAACAATGTGATTAATAAATGGGCCAAGGATCTGAATAGACATTTTTCCAAAGAAAATATCCAGATGGCCAACAGACACATGAAAAGATGCTCAACACCATGGATCACCAGGGAAACAAATGAGATTATCACCACACAATGATATCAATGAGATACCCCCTCGCACTTGTCAGGACGGCTAAAATCAACAACACAAGAAACAAGTGTTGGTGAGGATGTGGAGAAAGGGGAACCCTCACGCACTGTTGGTGGAAATGTAATTTTCTTCAGCCACTATGAAAAACAGTATGGAGGTTCCTCAAAAAATTAAAAACAAGGATACCTGTGTGGTTCAGTCGATTAAGCATCCAACTTTTGATTTCAGCTCAGGTCACAATCTCATGGTTTGTAAGTTCAATCCCCAAGTCGGGCTCTGTGCTGGCAGTGCAGAGCCTGCTTGGGATTCTCTCTCTTCTTTCTCTGCCCCTCCCCGGCTCTCTCTCTCTCTCTCTCTCTCTCTCTCTCTCTCTCTCTCAAAATAAATGAACTTTTAAAAAACTAAAAATAGGGGCACCTGGGTGGTTCAGCCAGTTGAGCATCTGACTTTGGTTCAGGTCATGATCTCATGGTTTGTGAGTTCAAGCTCCGCATTGGGCTCTGTGATGACAGCTCAGAGCCTAGAGCCTGCTTTGGATTCTGAGTCTCCCTCTCTCTCTGCCCCTCGAGAGCTCATGTTCTGTCTTTCAAAAATAAATAAACGTTAAAAAAATTTTAATAAAAAATTAAAAGCACAATATCATATGATCCAGTAACTCTACTACCAGGTATTTATCAAAAGAAAATGAGAACACCAACTCAAAAAGATACTTGTAACCCTATGTTCATCGCAGCATTATTTATAAGAATCAATATATGGAAGCAACATAGGTGCTTATCAACAGATGAATGGATAAAGAAGATATGGTGTATATACACAATGGAATATTACTCAGCCATACAAATGAATGAAATCTTGTCATTCATGACAACATGGATGGACTTAGCAGGTATTACGCTAAGTGAAACAAATAAGATTGTAAAAGACAAATATCAGGTGATTTCACTTATATGTGGGAACCAAAAAACGAAATCACCACCACCAACAACAAAACAGAAAAAGATTCATAAGTACAGAAAACAAACTGAAGGTTGCCAAATGGGAGGGGGTTGGGTGTATAGGTGAAGTATGTAAAGAGTACAAACTTCTAGTTTTAAAATAAATAAATCTCAAAGATAAAGAGTATAGCATAGGGAATACAGTCAATAATATTGTAATAACTTTGTATGATGACAGATGGTAACTATATTGTGGTAGCATTTTGTGATATATATAATCATAGCACCACTATATTGTACACCCGAACCTAATATATTATATTTCAACTATACTGCAATTAAAAACTAGGACATAAAAGAAGCCCATATTCTATATTCACGCATGATAGGTGAATATTTTTTAAATGTCTTCTTCTTTTGACACACAATATGCCATTAAATATAATGCTGAGGCATTTTCGTTAACATTTATATAACAACTAAGAAATTGGAATAATAGTTTTATTTCATTTTTCTTTCTTTGAACATACTTAAGGGGCTTGTTTATAAGTTCAGTATGAGTTAATTCTTATATATAATTTCAGGTAAGAGTGAATATTCTTTTTCTTTCCATTCAAATATGGAACCGCTCTCACAACAGTTATTGAAAAGATAATTATATTCCCATTGAATTACCTTTTCATGATTTGGAAATGAATTACCTTTGCACGATTTGGAAATGCAATTTATTGTATATAAAGAGGATTTATTTCTACATTTTCTATTTTGTTCTATTGAATGACATAACTATCCTTACCGTAATACTTCATTGTCCTGATGACGGTAGCTATATGGTAAGTCTTGAAAGACTTGAAATCAGGCAGTAAAGGTCTTATTACTTAATTCTTTGTTTTTAAGATTGTTTTAAGTCTTGGGGAGCCTGGGTGGCTCAGTCGGTTAAGCATCTAACTTTGGCTCAGGTCATGATCTTATGGTTTGGGGTATGCGCCCTGCATCAGGCTCTCTGCTGTCAGCATGGAGCCTGCTTCAGATCTTCTGTCCCCCTTTCTCTACCCCTCCCCAGCTTGTACATGTGCGTGTGCATGCTCTTTATCCCTCTCTCCCTTTCTCGAAAATAAACATTAAAAAAAAAGATTGTTTTAGGTATTTTGCATCTCCTGATTCTAAAATTTGTATCTCCATTACATGTGTATACAAATGTATAAATCTCCTTGTATACTTCAGAACCAGCTTGTTAATTTCTGCAAGAGCTTCCTGGGATTTTGATTGGGATTGTGTTGAATCCATAGATTGATGCGGGCAAAATTGTCACTTTAACATTTAGTCTACTAATCCAAACTCATAGACATGTCTCCGTTTATTTCATTTTTCAGTTTCTATCAGCAATCTTGAGAGGTTTTTAATATACAGTGTTTCATAAATACATATTTTGTTAAGTTTATCCCTAAGTATTTTATTTTTGTTGTTACTGTAAATGGTATTATTTCTAAATTTCATTTTCTTAAAGTTCATTACATAGACACAGAATTGATGTTTATATATTGACCATGTATTCTATGACCTCGCTATATTCACTAACTTGTTGTTGTTCTCTCGTTCTCTAGCTTTCCAGATACAGGCCCATTTGACTTTCCTTCATTGCCAAAGATACCTGATGGAGGCCGATCCTTAGTCCCATTTGTGCTGACTTTACAAGGCATTTCAGCTATTCTAGTCTGAAGTGGTGAAGTGGTCGCAATAGTGGAACAAGAGGACACGTCCAGTATTGTCACTAGTATTTGGGATCATACAGGAATACCTATGTTATAACTGCTTGCTTTAACTGCACAGAATTCATAAAATGGAAAAAAAATTAATATAAACACTTGTAAATATTTAAAAATGTCTCTCTGACCCCTCTAGAGTTTTCTATTTCCTTTTTCTTCGGTCTCTCTATTCAGGAGACCTCTGGGAGCTGTGACTTCTGGTGTCCAGAGGTCTTCTCTGCCTTACCCTGTGTGATTCCCTCAGTGTCACACTATCTCAGGGTGGGAACTCCAATCTGACCAAGAACCAAACTGAAGTAATTTCCATTTCTTTCTTTCCACTGTGGGGCATATTCTGGCTCTTGATGTATTCTGATAATTTCTCTTGCACAGAAGACTTGCCTGCTCAGCTTTTTGGGGAGGGGTGGCAGAGTAAGGGCACAGTACATGAGAGGGGGCTGGGATATTGTCAGAGCTGAGGGGAAAAAGAGGAATGAAAAGAGTATTAGGGATGATGGGGGAACAGTGAAGAAATGAGAGACTAAGTCAAGGAGGGTAAACAGAACAGATGACCAATGCCTGAATTAGCTGTATTACATCCACAAAAATGCTCTTATTGACATTGTTGAAAATGTCATGATAAAATTCCAGACTTCCAAAGTTATAGTAATCAAAGCAATATAGTATTGGCACAAAAAATAGACACATAGATCAGAAGAACATAATAATAGAAAGCTCAGAATAAACCGACAATTATGTGGCCAATTAATTTTCGACACACCAAGAAAGAATATGCAGAGGGAGAAAGGCAATCTCTTCAACAAATGGTGTTGGGAAAACAGGACAGCAACATGCAGATGAATGAAACTGGTCCACTTTCTTACACCATACACAGAGTAATCTCAAAATAGATTAAGGGCCTAAATGTGAGACCTGAAACCACAAAAATCCTAGAGAAGAACACAGGCAGTAACCTCTATGACATGGGCCATAGCAACTTCTTTCTAGATATGTCTCCTGAGGGAAGAAAAACAAAAGCAAAATAAACTATTGGGACTACATCAAAATAAAAAGTTACTGCACAGCAAACAGTATCCAAAATATATTAAAAAAACTTATACAACTCAACACCCTGAAAACAAACAATCCAATTAAAAAATGGGTAGAAGATATGAAGAGACATTTCTCCAAAGAAAACATCCAGATGGCCAACAGACTCATGAAAAAAACACTCAACATCACTCATCATTAGGGAAATGCAAATGAAAACTACAATGAGATTTCACCTCACACCTGTTAGAATGTTTAAAATTGACAACACAAGAGACAAGTGTTGGTGAGGGTGTGGAAAAATAGAACCCTCATGCATTGTTGATGGGAATGCAAACTGGTGAGGCCACTGTGGAAGATATTATGGAGGTTTCTCAAAAAATTAAAAAAAGAACTACCCAGTGATCCAGCAATCATACTACTGGGTATGCACTCAAAGAATACAAAAACACTAATTCAAAGGGACACATGCAACCCTATATTTATTACAGCATTATTTACAATAGCCAAATTATGGGCACAACCTAAGTGTCTATCAATAGACGAATGGATAAAGAAGATATAGTATATATATATACAATGTAATATAATTCAGCCATAAAAAAAGAATGAAATCTTGCCATTTGCAACAACATGAGTGGACCTAGAGAGTTTAATGTGAAGTGAAATAAGCCAATCAAGAGAAAGACAAATACCGTATTATTTCATTCATATGTGAAATTTAAGAAACAAACGTATGAACAAAGGAAAAAAAAGAGAGATGAACCAACACAGACTCTTACCTGTAGAGAACAAACTGATGGTTATCAGAGGGGAGGTGGGTAGGGAGATGGGTGAAATAGGTGAAGGAGATTAAGAGTACATTTCTCTTTTTTTAAAAATAATTTATTGTCAAATTGGTTTCCATATAACACCCAGTGCTCATCCCAAGTGCTCTCCTCTGTGCCCGTCACCCATTCTCCCCCTTCCCACACCCCCCTCACCCCTCAGTTTGTTCTTAGCCTTCAAGAGTCTCTTATGTTTTGTCTCCCTCCCTCTCTGTGTCTTTTTTCTTTCCCCTCTTCCCCTCCCCCATGATTTTCTGCTAAGTCTCTCAAAATCCACCTATGCAAAGAGTACACTTATCTTAATAAGCTCTGAGCAATATATGGAAGAGTTGAATCACTATACTGCATACCTGAAGCAAATATAACACTATATATTATCTATGGTGGAACTAAAATTTTCGTAAACTTGATGATTAAAAAATGTAAATAGGGAAGTATACTCAAATACTGGAAAGCAGGACTGCCAGCTCTAGAGGTATCTGAGGACTCTTCACAAGGACGGGAGTCCAGCTTCTTCCTTCCTCCATGGAGACATCCCAGAGAGTCAGGCCTCCAAAAGTGACTCTTATGGGGAGTGGTTCCTATTCCCAAAGAAGACAGTTTTTCTCAAGGCCAGTTTCCTGCAAAAAGAGGCTCAAGTACAGAGGTCTTTGAGCTCGATAACTCAATCTAGTGTGAGAGAAAGTCAGGTGATTTCGAGATATGTGGATCCAGAAGGAAAAAAGGGCCCAGAAAGGTCTGGCAAGGCACCTGTGCTTTTCCCTATTCCAGATCCAAGACAGGCTGCAGCGACCCCAGTCAATCACTTTCTTCCTGAAGCGGCTGGATTCTAACTGGTGGCTTATCTGATCAAAGGTATCATCAGTAGAAGTAGTTAGGCATTGGGGAACTCCAGGGGAGTTGCCGAACAAAGCTTTGTAGAAGGGGCAGGAGGCAGGCCTGGAGAGAGTGCCCACTGGACTTTTATATGCCCATGGCTTCTGTGTGGCAGGGGAAAAGGGTGGTAGGGAATGTGTCCAGAATGGGATCATATCCCAACTGTTCAGAGGGCCTGAGGCCACCTAGAGCCAAAATGGGCCAGACAGAGCATCTCAAAAAAAGCCCATGGAGTCCACAAGAGGCCTCAGGGCCAGGGAGTAGCTATGAGATCTGGCTCTGCTGCCTGTCGGGCTGGCTGTGTCCTGATACTGCCTGTCCCCACTAATGTTGTACTGGCACTCAGCACAGGAGTCCAGCTTCTTCCTTCCTCCATGGAGATGCCCCAGTTCCAGTGCTTCTGCTCCTCTCTGGCTTTTCCAGTTGGCCCCCATGGCTCCTCGGGAGCAGCTCTGTTTTTACCCTCATTCTCAATCTACCCTGATTCCTCCAGGGAGCTGACCTGTTCCATCTGGACTGTGTCAGCCTGCAAGGCAGGTCTGCCAACAATGGCTTACCAGAACATGAACTCCTGGTGTGACCTGCACGCATAAAGATAGGAAGTGTCTGGTCCAGTGTCGGACAGCTAACTAGAAGCACAGTTGGGGTAGAAATCAGATCCTCGACCCCCAGGAATTAATCAGACATGTAGTGTGTAAGATAGAGTAATGGCCTACCAAAGATGCCCACCTCCTAATCCCTAGAACCTTACATGGCAAAAGGGGATCTGCAGATGTAATTAAGGGTATAAACCCTGAGATGGGGAGATTATCCTGCATTATCCCAGTGAGTCCAGTTTAGTCACATGATTCTCTAAAAGCAGAGACTTCTCCTGGCTCGCTCAGAGAGATGAGACAGAAGAAGGAGAAGATACTTAAAACATGAGAGGGACCCAACTTTAAAGATGAAGAAGGAGCCCAGATCCAAGAAATGCGGGCCCTCAGCTGACAACATCAGGAAAGGAAGACCTTGGTCCTACAAACACAGGGCACTGAATTCTGCCGACAATGCACATGAGCAAAGGAAGCCTCCATAGGAGGAAGCAGGCTGCCTGTCACCAGGTGAGATTTACACTGGACAAATGAGCTGAGAAACAGTAAGACAATAAATGTGGATTCTTTCAGGTTGTGGTAATTTGTTACAACGGCCACAGAAAACGAATTCAGATACATACTGAAAAGCACAAGAGCCCAAAGAAGTGCCCAAAGAACAGACTCCAGAAAGGGTGGGAGCCCAGACTTCTCTGGCATCCTGTGGCCCAGAACCTTGAAGGGGGCCGTGAGGTGACTGGGTTCCATTCTCATTCAATCTCTGCATGTCTCCACATCAGTTTCCAGTTTGTGAGAGAGAATTCACTCTTTCAGCAGGGCCCATACCAATCATGGTGGTCAGGGGACAGGACCATGTGATTGTCTTCACTACACATGGGGTTGTGGAGACAAGTTTTTTCTAAAGAGGAGGCACTATGGATCAGCCAAAATACCAGTTGCTCACTGCAGTATTCAGTCACACTCTTCCATAAAAAGTGTTTGAACAATAGTTCTTCACTGGGATTTCTATGGCCACACAGGCCTGGGAGTAAAGACATTGTCATAATAATGGTCACTACTTATTGGTTCTGTGACTCTGCCTCCGCCCTTTGCAGGGAAGTTTTACTGTATTTATGTAACGTTCTCTGAGAGTGGTGATGGAAGTGTTTCATTGGGCTCTGTGTCACTTGCCTCTGTGGAGAGCCTGTCACTCAGTCTATTGGTGGAATTAGTGGCCCATTCTTCCTGTCTGTTCCATGGGACATGTGCCATTGTCTTCTCCTCTCGCTGTCAGGGTATCTCTCTTGTCCTTCTCAACAACACAGACAGTAACCTAGCGTAGAATGTGGGCACACTCACAGCTCTGCTCCTGGTATCCACTGTGAGATCTCAGGGTTAGGGGGCCACGACACTGGCATTTGTTACTATGGAAACTGCTCACAGCTGTGTTAGTGGTTCATTGACATCTCAACCTCCCACAGAGGCTTAAATGAAAAAAACGTTCTTTCTGCCTTTTGTGTTTCTCTCTACCCTTTGCATGAGTTCTGTCAAATACCACCGGTTGCCTACTGAATGACCAATCTTCCCTTCCTTCCTAAAAATAGTGTCTTCAATTTTTAGCTAGACACATTGCTGTCAAGGAAAACACCTACAGTTCCCAGACTCCTTTGCAACACAGTGTCTGTGTTCCAGCCACTGAGATGCTGGTGGAATAGTCCTGTGCAGCTTCCAGTAAAGATGGGGCCTTTTTTGCTCCTGACTCCGGCTAAAATACAGATGTAATGGTGTGGTATAATAAACAATTTGTCTGGTCTTTGTGCTAGGTTCCTGGGATCAAGCTTCAAAAAAGCTTGGGATTTCCTGGACGAGGAGGGTGACTTTGTTATGTTAATGAGATGATTCCTGGCGGGCCTTTAGAAGCTTTTGGATGGGGGCCGAGCACCTGGACTTTCAGCTCTGGTGTTGGAAAAGGGGCTGAAGATTGAGTTCGGTCATGTGGCCAATGATTTAATTGCTCGTCCTTACACAGTGGAATACCAAGATAGATTCTAGACACTGACGTTCAGAGAAGCTTCCTGGTTGGTGAACACATTGATGTGCTGGGAGGGTGTTGCACCCCAATTCTATGAGAAGAGGGAATGCAAGATCTGCCGTTCCTCTCAGATTGCACCCTATGTGTGCCCTTTATGATAAAACTGCAACTGTAACTATAGTGCTTTCCTGAGTTTTGTGAGTCATTCTAGCGAATTATTAAACAAATTTGTGGGAACCCCCCAAATTTTTAGTCAGTTAGTCAGAAGTACAGGTGGCCTGGGGACCCCCTGAGACTTGTTGCTGGCATCTGAAGTGCGGGCAGCCTGGGGAAGACTCTGCCCCCAACCTGGAGAGGACTACACTAATGGGTAGTTAGTGTCGCAACAGAATTGCAGTCCACTTAGCACTAGAGGTAGAAACAGAGCAATAGATGGCTAGAGCTGGTGATGCCGACTTGGATCATGAAATCATGAAATTTGGCAGAGCAGGAGACAGCGATCTGGATCTTTGTAGATGGCATGGCCACTGTATCAGTTCTCAACTGCCCACCTTCAAGCTTCACACTTCACCTTGACCGGGTTTGGCTGCTGCAGGGAGACTCACTCAGGTTAAAGTGAATTTATCAACAGGTTGTGCATGGTTATAATTCTAGAGAATTGAGAAGGTTGGTCAATTATATTCTTTCTAGTTTGGACAGAACATTCTTTCAAGACAGCCTATAGAATAGATACCCTAGATCAGATGCTGTCCTACTCTGGGTGTATTAGTTAGCTATTTCTGAATAGCAAATCACCGCAAACTTAGCAGCTTAAAACAATACATGTATTATCTCGATTTCTGTGGGTCAGGAGTCCAGGTGTGTCTTAGCTTCGTCCTCTGCTTATAGTTTCACAAGGTTATAATTAAAAGTATCAGTTGGGGGCGCCGGGTGGTTCAGTCGGTTAGGTGTCCAACTTTGGCTCAGGTCATGATCTCGTGGTCATGTGTTTGAGCCCCGCGTCAGGCTCTGTGCCGACAGCTCAGAGCCTGGAGCCTGCTTGAGATTCTGTGTCTCCCTCTTTCTCTCCCCCTCCCCCCACCTCTCTCTCTCTCTCAAAAAATGAATAAACATTAAAAAAATTTTTTTAAAGTATCAGTTGGACTAAGTTCTCATCTGGAAGCTTGACTAAGTAAGAATCAACTTCAAAGCTCACCCAGGTTGTTGGCAGAATTATTTCCCTCAGTATGTAGGACTGAGGGTCTAAGCTCTTGAAGTGTTTCCTGGAGGCCACCCTCAAATCCTAGAGGTTGCTTACAATTCCTGCAAGCCACCTACAGTTCCTTGCCATGTCGCTTGGCTGTTTCACCAGCCCAGCTAGGAGCCTCTAGAGCAGGTCTGGCAGCAAGACAGTCTCATAGAACATAACATGTCAAGGAGTGGCATTTCATCACCTTTGTCATATTCTACTGATTAGAACAAATCACATGTCCTCCTCATACTCAAGGGAAAGAAATTATACAAGGGAATAAATGCCAGGAGGAGGATCATGAGGGGTCATTTAGTGTCCTTCCCCCATACCTAGCATACATGCATTTGGGGGTAGGGACAGTGATACACAATGTGGTACCAGGAGGAGACAGATGCTGAGTCTGACCTGAGTAATAAACAGATGAAGGTTATAAAGACAATGGATATAAGAAAGTTCAAAAGCATCATATCCTTTATATCTATAGCTCATTTAATCTATACAAAAAGATTGAGACAGGTAACAGTATTCTCACTTTACAGATGAGTGAACCATACTGGGTAAAGAGCTGGGCCAACAGGAGTTTCTGGACGTAGAGGAACCACAAAGAGTATCTTCGGACCACCGAGGTTCTTACAGACTGAGAACCACTAGAGTCCAGTGCCAAAGGCACTGTTTGTTTCACAAACACTTACAGGCCACCTGCTGATACTTGGTCTACCACCATGGAACACTTGCATTGAGAACCTGTGCCCTTTGTTAGCAGAGGGGAGTAGTTATTTGCCTTTCTTTAAATAACCACCCAGCAGATACGTACCTGCTGGTGTCTTTGTTCGATCCATCAAAACTATCTCATGTGAGCAACATCATTTTCAAGAATCCAAAAGAGTAATTAGCCCTTGAAACTGACAGGGGGCTTGAATACCTGAGATATATGAAAGATTCAGCCTAGCCAGGACACAAGGAGGTTGCGTTCAGCACACCAAGCCTAGTAGATGGGGATTCTAAAAACTAGCCATGCAACCATGGATTTTCCCTCAAGTGTACATGATATGAAAGATTGGAGATATGCACAAATAAAGCAGCAGAGACTATTCCTAGTAACTAAAGAAAATTCAGATTTCATTCATGTACTATGATGTGTTTGTGACTAGACTCAGCAAACATTTATTGAATTCTTCCTGTTTACTGGAGATATAAAGATGAGTAGTTTCTTTGCCTACTCCAGGAGAAATACAGAGTAGACAGTTAGTGCTATGTTAGAGGTACTGAAGAAATTCCAGGAAGTATCCTGTGGGGAAGAGGGGAGGAGAGGAATTCAGGGAAGGCTTGTAGTAGAAGATAAATCATTTTCTTTCCAGTTAGGTAGTATAGAATCAGCAGGACTCTACCAGATGATTACTGAAGGTTGAGGCTTTATAGAAGGCATATCAGCTGTGAGCAAAACTCTGGAAGTCAAACTTATAGAGATTTAGTAGAAACTACTGTTGAGAGAGTATCCTATATTTGGGTAGGAGGGACTAAATTAGTAAGACCTTGAATACTGAAGTTAGAGATTTATTCTGAAGTTACTGGAACATCATGGATGGGAAGAATGAACTCAGATTGATGTTTTAGAAAAATAGCTGTGGAGGACAGATTGGGGGCAGGACGAGATTCACATGGGGGCACTCAGTTACAGCACTACTCTAATCCAGACAAGAAATAGTGAAAGCTTGAGCCAAGGCTATGGAAGACATTGGAAAGGGGGTACAGAGGTACATATGGTGATGTTAGGAGATGGAAAAGTGGAAAATACCAACAATAAAACCAAAGGCAGAGAGGATGGTGATACCATTCATCAAACCCAGAAATGAGGAGTACATACAGGAACAAATCAATAAAGGTGTACTATCAGTTACCTTTCAGGGAGTTGTAAGACATACTTGTGGACCTGTAGGTGTACAACTACGAGAGAAGTCACATTGTGTAGATAAGATTTTGAGTCATTTTAAGAATGATATCTGGAACTGTGAGAGTGCATTAAACCAGTTAGAAAGATAGGATAGAATCAGAAGATGGTTGGAGCCTTGGAGAAGGCCTTCTTTCTGAGAAAGAAGAGGTACAATGGAGTTTGATAAGGATACGAGTAGAACCAGGAGAAAGGGTGGTTATAGAGGCCAAGGGATGAACATTTTAAGGAGGAATTACTGTCAGTAAGCTAGACAAGATGAAAACTAAGCAAGGACCACTGGGTAAAGTACGTCAGTGGCAACTTTGGGGGAGGAGTTTGAGAAGAGTGGCAGAAGCAGAATGCAACAAAGGTAGAGACTGCCTAAGGAGAGAGGAAACTATATATCACATCAGTTACTTTTAGAAGAAATTTGACAAGGGAAGAAAATGAGAAAGTAGCTTGAGGAAGGAGAGGGGTACTTGAGGCTCATCTTTGTTCCCTTGAACTGCTATCGTCCTGCCAAGCATTTATCTTACAAGCTGTGCACGATACAGAGATTTTGAACCCCACTTGTTTCTAGCGAGTCACAAAACTCCAGACCTAAATTACCATCTCGGAAAGGAGGAGGGGAACATAATACAGATCCAAATTTTGCATCACCAGTTTTATCTATGACTTCGACAGGTGTACAGACTCCAATCCTCCACCCCAAACAAAACAACAAAGCAACACCATCCCTCTCGGCTTCTTTGTAATCTGGAAAAACTGAGCGAGTGCACAGTGGCCGAGCCTTGCGTCAGGATCCCCTCTCCAGCCGGCCTGATTTAACCCGAGGGTGCACGGCTCTGAGGCGGCCCAGCCGGTGCGCAATGCTCGAGGCGGCGCGCTGGGCGCAAACCCCACAGAGTAGCTCCAGTTCAGCGCACCCGATTCTCCCACGATGCTTAGGCTTTGCTAGCCGTGGTTGGCCTTCGGTGGTGACATCAAGACCCACACGCGGCGCGGCGAAGTGAGCACAGTCAGGAAAACCCTCGGCCCTGCCTGCGGCCTCTTCGGTCCGCTGCAGTCGGCCTCCATTACCCTTTTCCCGTGCCGCACCTCCATCGGGAAAATGAAACCTAGTGCCATCAGCTTAGGCAAAGGGGTGGGATCCACTACCTTTCTACTAGGCAAAAAGAAAAGGCAGAACCCACTCTAGGCAGCAAAGGGGTGTGTTACACCGGCCGGGTTGCCCGGAGGTCCCGCCCAGGCCCGCCCTCCTGGCACCTGAGACTACATTTCCCACAGGACCTCGCGGCTCCGAGGGGCAGGCTCGTCCGCTCTCCGGCTCATACTGGGCGATGACTGGCTTCCCCAGAGGAAGGCGGGGTCTACCCCAGCCAATAGGTGAGAGGCTCGTTACGGCGGCGGAAGCAGCGGCGCTGGGCTGAGGGGTGGGGGGCAGAGTGCTAGCGCCCCGGCGGTGGCGGCGGGTCCGGAGCCTGAGGACGTCGGCCCCACAAGCAGAGAGCGCACGGGAGCGAGCTCGAGGTGGCGCGGTGGCCCCTCGGCGCAGGACCCAGGTAATGGCGGGACGGGCGCCCGGGAGGGGAGGGGAGGAGAGGGGAGGAGACGAGGGGGCGGGGCGGCCGAGCCGGGCTGCAGCGTTCGTCCTGCTGAGCGTCCCTGGGGAAGGGCAGCGGTGCCTCTTCTCCTGCGGCTCAGAGCTAGGCTCTTTCACGAGCTGGGCACAGCGGTTGGGCCGGCGGCAGGGACCTGGTGTCCTGCGGCAAGAAAGAGAGAGGCTCCAGGAGGGGTGGAGGGTTTCGGGCTTGGGGGCGTGGCGGGCGTGGGCCCTGGCGGGGAAGTAGAGCGGCTGGGGGAACGCCGGCGGGCTGGCGGCCCAGGGAGTTTGGCTCCTGGAGCAGTTTAAAGTGACTCTCCACATCCGGGCCCTGCGCCCGCCGCTTTCAGACCCCGACCGAGGCGGGGCCTCCCACCTCCCCGCCCCCCTTGCCGGGAGCGCTTGTCTTCCTCTGCCATTGGCTCAGCCTCGAGGGGTTTGGGCTGCCCCGGCGAGGCTCGCGCCTGATTGGCTGGGAGTCGGCGGGAGGGTGGGGCGGGATCAGAGCGCGCAGGCCTCCGCGGATTGGTGCCGGCACTCGAGTGACGCGCCCGGCGTGGGGCCAATGGGCGGGCGGGGGAGGTAGGGGCAGGTTCGGGGGCAGAGGACTGGAGCCGAGCCGCGGTCGGGTGGCGGGGGTGAGGGGGGCCGGCTGGGCTGGACAGCGGCGGGCCCGAGGTGGGGTCCGGTAGGAGCCCTCTCCACGACGCCGGAGCCCAGCGCTGCCACCGAGATGGGCCCTCCGCGGCACCCCCAGCCCGGCGAGATGGAAGCGGGAGGTGCGGGCGGCGGGCGGCGGCTGCAGGTAAAGAGGCACACCGCTTGTCCTGGGGCTCTCCAGAATGCCGTCCTCCTTTCCCCCGAGAGTCTCAGACACCCGAAGTGTCTCTGGGAACCTGTGTTCTGCGATCTCAGCGGGGGGCTTTGGGGTGGGGGTGGGGTTGCGTGCGAATCGAAATATCGGTAGAGCTTGGCTCTTGCGGGAAAAGTGGGGGTCGATTTTAGAGAAAGTGGTGAAGGTTTCTGGTCCCTGTGGCTTAGTGGGGAAAGGGGTCTGTGAAAAAAGGGGAGAAAATCGGTTAACAGAGGCCTGTGCAGAAAATCATTTGGGAGTTCTTTTGGAGTAGGTCTTGATATAGGTTTCTGATTTCTTAGAACAAGGCATCTCCCCTCAGATTCCTCCTGTGACATACTGATGACAGTTGTGGTCACCTTGTGTGAGCTTCAGTCTTTCAAAGGGACGTGCCATTTTCCATAAAAGTTTATATATATAGTGTTGATACCTGTCGTGTGGCTGTTGCACAGAATTGAGTGTCGATTTTTTAGAGTGGTAAGCTGTGTTTACGGAGTGTGATAGTATCCCAACACCACACAAATGATTTTATTATTGAACCTATGTCCATTAAAACTTACCAGAATTTAGACTACTTCTGCACTGTATATTGATCACAAATAATTGTTCTAGATGAATGATGTTGCATTTGCTTTTCTAAGGGAAAGTATAGGTACTGGCGATGCTTTAATTTCTCATTATTGATTCTAAAGTGATGATTTAGTAATAACCACATGACTGTATGCACTGCAGGTGGAAATGAGTTCTCAACAGTTTCCTCGGTTAGGAACCCCGTCCACTGGGCTAAGCCAGGCTCCTTCACAGATTGCAAACAGTGGTTCTGCAGGATTGATAAACCCAGCTGCCACAGGTGAGATATGTGGTGTTCCCCTATATTGCTTCTTGCTTTAGGAATATTGCCAGTTTTGCCCCGGGGGGGGGGGGGGGCGCCCGGGTGGCTCAGTCGGTTAAGCATCCGACTTCAGCTCAGGTCATAGGCTCATGGTTCATGGGTTCAAGCCCTGCATCGGGCTCTGTGCTGACAGCCCAGAGCCTGGAGCCTGCTTCAGATTCTGTCTCCCTCTCTCTGCCCCTCCCCGTTCAACTTGCTGTCTCTCTCTCTTTCTCTCTCTCTCTCTCTCTCTCTCAAAAATAAATAAACATTAAAAAAAAGAAGAATATTGCCAGTGGGATTTTAGTAAATACTGAATTATCGAATTCGAAGAAAGTATATATTACAATTCTAATTTAAACAAAGTTTTTTAAATTCCTTTTTTCTTTCATATGTACTAGAATATACTGGAAACCTAGATTAAAGCGTGCCTACAAGAACTATAGTTTAAATACATTAGTATGTTCTCCTTTAATTAATGCCCAGAGATATTATAGTGCCATGAGGGAGTCCATGCTACATAAGGCATAGTTCTTGCCTTTTAGGAGACTATGAACTAGGAAGGTTTAAAAAAATAAAAGTACATTTGAAAAATATGGGCTTGAACTCCATCACATGTGGATTTTTTTCTGATAAAAATAAAAAAGTACTGTTAATGTGTTTTGCTTTCCCTATGATTTTCTAATTTTAGTAATTTTTAAAAATTTTTTAAAAATTCATTTATTTATTTTGAGAGACAGAAGGTATGTGCATGTGGGGGAAGGGCAGAGAGAGAGAGGGAAAGAGAATCCCAAGCAGGCTCCACGCTTAGTATAGAGTCTGCGAAGCGAGGCTCGATCTCACGACTATGAGATCATGACCTGAGCCAAAATCAAGAGTGGGCCGCTCAACTGACTGAGCCACCCAGGCGCCTCTTCGTATGATTTTCTTAATAGCATTTTTTCTGCAGCTTCCTTTATTATAAGAATGTAATATATAATACATATAACATACAAAATATGTATTAATCTACTGTTACAGGTAAGGTTTCCAGTCAACAATAGACTCTTAGTTGATAAGCTTTTAGGGCATCAAAAGTTATATGCACATTTCTGACTGCAGGTATGGCCATCACCTAAACCCCTACATTGTTCAAGGATCAACTGAATATATGCACATATATGCACTTAGTTCTTAGTTGGATACTCTTTGAGTGCTGTAGGTCAGTGGTCCTCAGCAGGGATGATTTTGCATACCAGGAAATGTTTGGCAAGGTCTCAATCCATTTTTGGTTGTCACAACTAGGGGGTGCTATTGGGACCTGATCTTTAAAGGCCAGGGATGCTGCTAAACATCCAAAATGGGCCTTGGATCCCCCTCCGCCCCCCAAAGGTATCCAGTCTAGTCAGTAGTGCTGAAGTTGAGGAACTCCTTCAAGTGGTCTTTTTCTCTATGTGTCAAGTAAAAAGATGACATTGCAAAGTAAAGTATTTCTTTTTCTATTCCCTTTTCTTCACCTCCTGCTTCCTAAGTTCCTTATTGTGTCCGCTCATTGCCCAAACCAGGAGCATGGCATCATCTTTAATTGCTCTGTCGCTCTCTTATCTGTGAGCTATGGCCCTTTGTCTAGTGTTTCACCCTCATTATCCCTTTGCTTCACTCCTGCCAACTTTTTTTTTGTTACAAATTTATTTCAGTTCTCTTTAGACTTGAAGTAACTTTAAGCTACTTTATGTCTCCTGCTTAATAGTAGCTACTCGTTTTCTAAATGAATGACAAAAAGGTCTCAATTTTCTTGACTTTGAGACTTTATACATTCTGTTCGTTTTGCCATAGTCTTCCTTCTTCCTTTTCACACTCACTTATCTGATTAATTCCTATCCTTCCTTGAGGTTTCATCTCAGATGTCACTTTCTCTAGGAGGTGTTTACTGACTCCATCATCCACAGGTCAGGGGTCGGACCTTCTAGAATGAAGGCCGGAACCATGTCTGCCTTGTGTACCTTCTTATTTGCTATACTTGCTACATCACGGGACACAAAGTAGTGGTCATCAAATCCTTATAGAGACATTTAAAGTTCTTTGCTTCTTAATAAATACTTTTGACGGTATTTTGTCTTTGATATACATTCATAGAATATTTAAAGAAGCATAGCTGAGGGCATCTGTGTGGCTCAGCCAGTTAAGTGTCCAACTTTGGCACAGGTCACGACCTCATGGTTCATGAGTTCCAGCCCCACATCAGGCTTTGAGCTAACAGTGCAGAGCTGGCTTGGGATTCTCTGTCTCTCTCCCTCCTTCTGCCCCTGCCTGACTTGTACACTCTCTCTCAAAATAAATACATAAACTTTAAAATTAAAAAAAGCATAGCTTAAAGGGAATATTTTTGAATGTCTATTTGCAAAGAATTATGCAGCTTATTAAAAACGGTGTTAGTTAGCAATAATTGCACTCAGATTTTGTTGAGAAGGAGATCATTGTCTTACACCAAAATTGTCTATAATTTTCCTTGTGAATAGTGTGTATTTTTTCCTTCAGTTGCTCTCAGAGAAGAAAATAAAAGTTTTCCATAAGGAATTAATTATTTTCTCTATATTTCCTATCACTTTTATCAAAAGTAGTAATTTAGGATCCTAAGCATATCAGGATTTCAAATACATGTTCAAAGTTCAGAAGTATAGATTACAGCCAGTGTCCATGATTATCTTTTCAAGATCTTTTCAGGTAAAAATAAGCTGAAGTAAAGAACTCCAGATGTTTGGAAGGAAATGATAAATGGTTGTAAGAAGAGCTTAATAAGAAATGGTCAGTACATTATATCTTAATGAAGTTGTCAAAAGTCAGTGTCTTCCTGGACAAATAGATTTGGGGGAAAATTATTAAATTGTCCATTCCCTTAAAAATTTAATTATGGGAAAATCTGTTTGGAGAACAGAGAAGGTTCACAACATGATATATAAAGAAAATACTAGGGCACCTGGCTGGCTTAGACAGAAGAGCATGTGACTCTTGATCTGTGGGTGGTAAGTTCGAGGACTACGTTGGGTGTAGAGATTACTTAAAAGAAATTTTTTAAAACCTTTTAAAGGAAAAAAAAAAAAAGGGGGCCCCTGGGTGGCTCAGTCAGTTGAGCATCCAACTCTTGATTTCGATTCAGGTCTTGATCTCACACTTAGTGAGATCAAACCTTGTGTCAGGCTCTGTGCTGACAGCACAGAACCTTCTTGGGATTCTCTGCCTCTCCCAGTTTGCATTAATGAGTGCATGCATATGTGCTCGCTCGCTCTCTCTCAAAATAAATAAACTAAAAGAAAAAAGAAAAAATCCTAAAGAATGAATGTCTTTCAAAAGCTGTTAGAACTAATAAGTGAAATTAGTAAAGGTTGCAGGATAAAAGTTCAATGTATAAAAACCAGTTGTATTTTGAATACTAGCAATTTATTTGAACAGTGAAGTTTTTTAAATGTCATTTACAATAGCATCAAAAAAAAAAAACCCCACTACAAAATACTTAAGATAAATTAACAAAATGTGTGTAAGACTTAAGGTTAAAAACCAATGAAAAACATGACTAAGAATAATTAAAAACCTAGATAAAAATGGGGCATTTGGGTGGCTCAGTCAGTTAAGTGTCTGACTTCTGTTCAGGTCATGATCTCCTAGTATAACAGTTCAAGCCCTGCATCAGGCTCTGTGCTGATAGCTCAGAGCCTAGAGCCTGCTTCAGATTCTATGTCTCCTGCTCTCTCTGCCCCTCCCCTGCTCACACTGTTTCTCTCTCAAAAATAATAAACATTTAAAAAAAAATTTTTTTAACCTAGATAAATGAAATGATCAATCATGCTTATGGATTGGAACACTCAGTATTTTTTAAGATAATAGTCCTACCCAGCGGGACGTGTAGATGTGTAAAAATCCTAATGAAGAACCTATCGTGTCCTTTTGTAAAACTTGTCAGCCTGAATCTATGTAGAAACCAAAGGATCTACTATAGCCAAAGCAATTTTGACCCCCCAAAAAGAAAAGAAAGTTGGAGGATTCTACTGTTACTTTAAGACTTGCTGTAAATTTACACTAATCAGGACAGTGTAGTATTGGCATAAAGATAGAAATGTAGAGGACCCAGAAATAGACCCATACATAATAATGGTCAACTGATTTTTGGCAAATGTGCATAGATAATTCAATAGGGAAATGATAGTCTTTTCAATAAGATAGTGCTTGAACACCAGAATGTCCATATGGAAAAAATGAACCTTGACCTTTACTTTCACCATACACAAAAATTAACTCACAATGTATCATTATGGACCTAAATGTAAAACTTAAAATTTCTAAAAGAAAACATGGAAACCGCTTATGACCTTGGGGTGAGCAAAAATTGTTCAGGTCACAAAAAACACTAATTATGAAAGAAACAACTGATACGTTGTACTTCATCAAAGCTTAAAATATCTACTCTTCAAAAGACACCATTAACAAAACTGCAAGCCTCAAATTGAAAAGACATTTGGATAAATATATCTGCAAAGGACTTCTGTCCTGAATATATGAACAACTCTTGTAACTCAGTAGCTTCTGTTATTTGAGACACCCCAATTTTTTTTTAATGGGCAAAATATTTGAATAGACCAATCACCAGAGACACAATATGAATGTCCAATATGCACATAAAAGATACTTGATCGTATTAATCCTCAGGGCAATGCAAACTAAACCAGAGAAAATACTACATATCTACTATACTGACTGAAATTAAAAGACCAACAATCCCAAGTTTGATGTGTTTGCAGAGCAAGTAGAATTCATACCTTATTGAGAATACCAAATAATCTAGCTATTGTGGAACACAGTTTGGCAGTATCTTATAAAGTTAAGTATAAACTTAACCATACAACGTAGCAATCCCTTTCTTAGATATTTACTCAAGATAAATGGAAGTGTATATTCAAAGACTCATACTTCAGTGTTCCTAGAAGGAATATTCATAATAGCCATAAACTGAAAACAACCCAGAATTTATCAGCCAGTCGCTAGATAAAGTTTGGTGGTATATATGGTGGGAAAACTACTCAATATTAACAGGAACAAACTGCTGGTATATAGAACAACACAGGTGAACCTCACAAATATTATACAGTTAATCCTTGAACAACCTGAGAGTTCGGGTCACTGACCCTCTGTGAGTCAAGACTTTGAGTATAACTTTGACTCTCCAAAAACTTAACTATTAATAGCCTAGTGTTGAGCAGAAGCCTTATTGATAACATAATACATATTTGTGTTTTATATATAATATACTGTATTTTTATAATGAAGTAAACTAGAGAAAAGAAAATGTTACAAAGAAAAGCCTAGAGAAGGAGTACGCCTGGGTGGCTCAGTTGGTTGAGCGTGCGACTCTCAGCTCAGGTCATGATTCCAGGGTTGTGGGATCAGTGCCTGTGTCAGGCTCTGTGCTGAGTGTGGAGCCCGCTTAAGCACATGCGCGGTCTCTCTCTCTTTCTAAAATAAATAAATTAAAAACAGAGTAAGAAAGAAAAAATCATTTACGCACTGTACTATTTCAAAAACCACGCGTAAGTATAGCTGTGCCGTTCAAATCCATGTTGTTCAAGGGCTGACTGTACTAAGAGAAAGAAACAAAGGACCACATATTGTATGATTCCGTTTGTGTGAAATTCCAGGAAACACAAAGCTATAGTGTTAGAAAGCAAATTAATGATTAAAAAAAAGAAAAGAAAGCAAATTAATGGTTTCTAAGGGGTAAGAGGGTCTGAGGGAGAGAACTGACTGCAAAGGGTCATGAATGAACCCATGAGAGTAATGGAAAATGTTCTCTACTGTGATTGTATTATGGTTATAGTACTGTATACTCCTGCAAAAATTCATCCAATTTTATACAGAGGCTTAGTGGATTTTATGTGTAAGTTATACCTCAGTAAAGCTGATTGACTAAAAAATGGACAAAATACGGAAACATACACTTCACCAAGGAAGATATATATGAATGGCCTGTGAGCAGATAAAAAGAAGTTCCACACCACTAGTCATCATGGAAACGCTAACTAAAAGCACCATGGGAGCCCTGCTAGACACCCACTAGAATGTCTGCGTATCAAGAATCGTGAGGGTGAGGAGCTGCTAGAGCTCGGATCCACCCGCTGACGGGACTGTAACACGCTACAGCCACTTCGAAAGGTATTTTGGCAGTCTCCTGTGAAGTTGAACATTTACTTACCATTTGACCCAGCGCTTCTGCTCCTAGCCTGTTGGTAAGAATGTAAAAAAAAAAAAAAAAGAAAAAGAAAAACTATTGTTGAACTCTCTAGTCTCAGAATAGCCATTTTATTGTATGTAAATTGTACATCGATAAAGTGGTTTTATTTTTTATTTTTTTATTTTTTAAAAATTTTTTTTAACATTTATTTAATTTTGAGAGACAGAGAGACAGAGTACGAGCAGGGGAAGGGCAGAGAGAGAGAGAGGGAGACACAGAATCCGAAGCAGGCTCCAGGCTCCGAGCTGTCAGCACAGAGCCTGACGCGGGGCTCGAACTCACAGACCATGAGATCGTGACCTGAGCCGAAGTCGGCCGCTCAACCGACTGAGCCACCCAGGCGCCCCAATAAAGTGGTTTTAAAAGTCAAAATAAAAAAAATCCGAATGACATGGGAGAAAAATCAACATATATCAAAATGTAAAATATACATCTGTCTTTTCATGTAACACCTGTACTCAGAAATTTTTTTTCTGAGGAAATCATTGGACAAGAACTCAAAAATCCATATGGATGTTTATTCCAGAGTTGTTGATAATAGCAAAAATTTGGAAATAACCTAAAAGCCCATCAGTGATATAATGGTTAAAAAGTTATGGTATATCTATGCAGTGGAATTTCATTTAACTTTTTAAAAAAATTTATTTACTTATTTTGAGAGAGCGAGAAAGCACGCATGGGAGGGCAGAGAGAGAGGGAGAGAGAGAATCCCAAGCAGACTCTACGTCAGCACAGAGCCCGATATGGGGCTCGAACTCCCTCAATTTTTAAATTGTCTTTAGTTACATGTTGTCATGGCCCAGAATTCCTAAAGAGAGAGTATACAGTGAAAAGTATCTCTCCTATCCCTGTTATCTCAGAATCTGCTCTCTTTCCCATCAAGAAATCAAGATGCTTTGGGAATTATGTTTCTACATAAGAAAAGAAAGGCATATGTGATTATTTTTTCACTGTTCCCTACCTTGCTTTTTTCCTTTATATATTGTATGTTTTTGCATATAATATATGCATGTTGTCTACACACTAAAAAGCTTCCTTGTCGTATTTTTATAGTTGCATGGTAGTCTGTTGTGGGAGTATACCAGAATTTATACATCAGTCACCTGTCGATAGACACATAGGTTTTAAAAATTCCTTTACGGGAATAAAAATGTTGAAACAAATAATGTACACAAGTCATTTTACACATATGCTATGTATCTGATAGGATACATTCCTGCAGGCAGAATTGTTGTGTTTCAAAAAGTGTGTGTAGTAATGATAGGATTGTAATAATGATAGAGATGTCCATGTTTGTTTTGTAGGAAATTTGATTCGAAAAGCTATATGTTCTTGGGCTTAAGAATATATACATTATCCTTTTAATGTTAGGTTTTTATAACTTTTTAAATACTTTGTGGAAAAGCCACAATATCCAACACAAGTCTTGAGTTCCATAGGTGTGGCTCTTGGGTTTGATATCTGTTAGGGGAACTAATACCCAAATTCTTGTTAAGAAAATCTCACGAGGAAATGGTCAGCTTGTCAACCCTGAAACTTAGCTGCAAGTGCCACTCTTGTATGTGCTGTTTAATTAATTAGTATTAATTAACATTGAAAGCATATGACGTGCTGTTTCTCCTTTGATGTCCTTACTAGTCAACGATGAATCTAGTCGAGAGGCTGAAGTCACTGCCAGAGAGCACATGGGCTCCAGCGGCTCCCTCCAGTCCCGAGAAGAGAAGCAGGAGCCTGTTGTGGTAAGGCCCTATCCGCAGGTGCAGATGTTGTCTACACACCATGCTGTTGCATCGGGCACGCCCGTCACAGTGACAGCCCCACCAGCACATCTGACGCCAGCAGTGCCACTCTCCTTTTCGGAGGGACTTATGAAGGTAATGGAGAGGTTTGAAATTTCCCGTTGAACCGCAGCTAAGGACTGGCTAATATTCCTGACAGTATTCATAGAGTCTTAGGCCATCTCCAGGATCACGGCATTCTTTTTTCAACCTGTCAGTTTAGCTCTTTGTCGCTCAGAGCTCCGCTGCTCTGCAGTGCCTAGTCTTGTGCCGCTGGGCAGTTGGCATCATAGGGTCTTTTCCAGTGTCCGTTCTGATACGGACCTTATTCAGTTAATGGGCATGCTGACTTAGTGTTTCTCTTGGAGTGGCGCTCTTCTCCAAGGTTTTGTTTTAAAGCTTACTACTTTCGGGGTATCTGAGAATTTGCCTTGTATATTACCTTGTCGCTATGTTTTAGTTACTGGGAGTTTTGTTTACTTCCGCCCAAACTTGGGATGCAGCACTGTATAGAAGAAAGAATGTGGGCTGTGAGCCATCCAGGCCTGGGCTTCAGTCCCAGTTCTAGTTTTTACTGTCCATGTGGCTTGGAGCAAGTGCCATAGCCTTGCTTTGTATGCTCCCTCATCTGTAAAATGGCAATGCCGGTACTTGAGTAGAAGAGCTGTGATGCTAAGAGATAAAATATATCAGGCTTCTGGATCTTTCCTGGTATTCTCCAGGTTTGATTTGTGTACTTTTTTAACAAAGAATGAAATGCATCACTCGTAAAAAGCTATTGATCTGTTTCGTGTGGTTTTCTGTTTGCAGCCGCCCCCGAAGCCCACCATGCCTAGCCGTCCCATTGCTCCTGCTCCACCTTCTACCTTGTCACTTCCCCCCAAGGTTCCAGGGCAGGTTACCGTTACCATGGAGAGTAGCATCCCTCAAGCTTCAGCCATTCCTGTGGCAACAATCAGTGGACAACAGGTTTTTTTCCTCTTAATTTGCTGATTTTCAAACTGAGATGCCAAACTGTTGATCATTATTTATTGAATGCCAGCAGTACATTAGGCACTGTACTAAATAAAAAATTAAATGGTCACTGATCTCTGCAAGGGGAGGATAGTAGGTTTGAGAGAGAGGGATATCTGCAGAGTGAAACCAACATGCACAGGGGTCTTTGTCACTTGGCCAGTATGCGTTGAGCATCTGCCATGTGTGCGAGATGAGTCTAGATGAGACAGTCCGTGTCCTCAAGGTGCTCAGAGTCCACTTGTGCTTGGTTAGCTTCAGGGGGTGAGAGCAGCTTCGTGGCAGTAGTGCTCCTATAGGATTTTTCTCTGAGCAGAATGATGGTGTGTCTCTCGGGTGCCTAGCAGGTGCCTTCACCAGTGGTAAACACTTATTTTGTAGTCTCATGTTTCAGCTTCCATTTTTTGCTGAAATTCTACTCCTACTCTATAATATTAGTATATGATTTATTTAAATATTTTGAATTACTGACCAGTGAAAAAACCTGAATCTAAAAATTTTGCCTTCAAATTTTCAAGAAAAAAAATTGGTATTCCAAGAAGACACTACGTTTTGTTTTGTTTTTCCTCTTATCATACTGCTGAGTACTCCTGGAAGTACTGGAACCCCCACCTGGGAATCGCTGGCATCAGGGTTGGGAGCCTGTGAGGAAGGGTCCTCTAAGGGGAGAGTTGAAGAACTCGTAGAGAGTACCTGCTAGGTGCTAATTGGCATTTATTTAGAAGTCCTGCATAGCATAAAGGGTGGATGAATTCAGTGGCACGTAAAGAAAATAGAATAGGGAAAAAATAAGCTTTTGGCCAAGGCAGAGAAAACAAGTGTGAAAGACTAATATTGAAGATGAGAGTGTCCTAAAGTGGGCAGTCAGATGAGTCCATCTGTTAGAGATCTAGCACCTACCATGGCTCACTAATTATAGTGACTCACAGCAGTTGAAGTGTCCTCACAGTCACTTACCCCATGCCTGTTGGCATGGGTCGTCATGCAGTATGTGGTATAAAAAAAGCTAAACATCTTTTCTCTTGGGGTACTCACTATGTAAAAGGAACACCCTGACCCACATTTGGAGGCAGCCGACCTCCTAGAAGCAATGGCTAAGCATCAGTGGCTAAGACCAAGCACATGAAAATAACGTTGCGTCCTGTTTCTTGCAGGGACATCCCAGTAACCTGCATCATATCATGACCACAAATGTACAGATGTCTATTATCCGCAGCAATGCTCCTGGGCCCCCTCTTCACATTGGAGCCTCTCATTTACCTCGAGGTAAAAACTGTACGTTTTGTTCAAATTCTCAAAATGCATTGGCAGATACACATTTGGTAAGAGATACGGTAACAAAAAATATATCTAGAATCAGCTTATTAAAGTTACAAGATGACAGAAATAAACTTAGAGCAATACGCATTTTTGGCATGGTCTAATGTGTGCTAATTATAGTCACATCTCAACAAACATGTATATGCCTTTGGGTATAAACTTAAAATAATTCAGATTTTTAGTATGATCTAAAGATTGTCCTCTGTAACGAGGAACTCCTCAAACCTGTGCTAGTCCACAATGATCTCGATTTTTAGAAGAAAGTCACAAATACGAATGCTGAATTTTTTAAATTTTTTCTCAAATTGACTAACATACAGTGTATAAAGTGTGCTCTTGGTTTTTAGAGTAGATTCCTGTGGTTCATCGCTCACATACAAAACCCAGTGCTCATCTCAACAAGTGCCTCCCTCAATCACCCATTTTCCTCCTTCCCCACCCCACATCAACCCTCAGATTGTTCTCTGTATTTAAAAGTCTCTTATGGTTTGTCTCCCTCCCTCTCTGTTTGTAACTATTTTTTCCCCTTCTCCTCGCATGGTCTTATGTTACATTTCTCAAGGTCCACATATGAATGAAAACATATGGTATCTGTCTGTCTCTGACTGACTTATTTCAGTCAGCATAATACCCTCCATTTCCATCCACGTTGCTGCATATGGCATGATTTCATTCTTTCTCATTGCCAAGTCGAATGCTAAATATTTTTAAAGTTTAGTGATAATGGTAACTTAAGTAACATAGCCATAAGATGAATTTATTCTTACAATTAAGTTCTGATAGGTTGTCAAGTATTAAATTTAATGATTTTTTTCAATTGCTTGATCAGAAATTGTAACCTTATATTGGAGAGTGTAAAATCATTATTGGCAAAATCAGGCTAACAAGTACAAAACCAGGTTTATTTGGTCATAACATAATTCCTTGGTTCCTAGAGTAAAGTTCACAGATTGCAAGGGCATCTGTTAGATCAAAACTACTTTCATGAAACTATTAAGACACCATTTGCCTGTATTTGATGATACAAAGGCAGTGGTGGTTCAAGTGAACTCTCACTGGTGGTGAAATTGCTGGAGCCTTGGCCTAAAAGAAGCCAGCAGTACCACGCTGTGCTATTCAGTGTGTGCTGTTAAGAAAGCAGAAAACAGTTTCACTTAATGTCCTTGAAGAAGCAAGACAAATTATTAATCTTATTAAATAACAACCCTTGAGTGCACGTTTTTTTTAATTTTGTATGTGAGGAAAGGGAAGTATGCATACAGCATGTCAGCCAAATTACTGACCTACTGAGTTTTAGAAAGTATTTGCACTATCCTAGGACATATAATTGGAACTATTTAAATGGTGAGCCCATAAGCCATGCTAATGAAAACAATTTTTTTCCAGGTGCAGCTGCTGCTGCTGTGATGTCCAGTTCTAAAGTAACTACAGTCCTGAGGCCGACTTCCCAGTTGCCAAATGCTGCTACAGCTCAGCCAGCAGTACAGCACATCATTCACCAACCTATCCAGGCACGTCAGCTTGTGGGTAGTCAGCCAGCGACTATTAAGTGCCTACTCGGAGTTCTTGACTCTGCTCGAGCCTGGGAGAGTCCTTTGACCTCAAGCGACTTTTGATCTAGTCGCCAAGATGTCCAGAAGGTTGAGTTCTATGTGGTGTGATATGATCAGCCATAGAAATTTAGAAGAGTGAGGCTAAGGGAAGCTGTTGTTGGGATGGGTGTAGCGGGAGGTTCAGAGAAGTGAAGAGGCGGCGAAAGGGAGCAATACTGTGCACAGCGATGAGGAAGATCATGGCGCTTGTACACTGTGTTTAGTAAAGGGGAGCCAGAAAGGAGAGGTTTTAATTCAGATGGGGATTTATGAGCCCCTGAGTACTCTGTGCACATTTTTATACATGTGTGTATGCTTTTCAAGAAAGACAGTCTGTCCCTTTCAACTTTTTTCCAAGGAAATCTATGGCCTCACTACTGAAGTATAGTGTGTTATGAGGGGATATTGTGATGTCTCTAAATTCAGAGCTCGAAGATACAGAGTATAAGCTTGATTTTATACACAGCAGAGAGCCACTGAGTTTTTTGAACATAGTAACGTGAGATCACAGAAGTCTCTTTGAAAGATTAATGTAGCAGAATCACAGACTGTAGATGAAAGTTCAGACATTTTGGGGGGCCAGACCAATCACGTGTATGGGTTTAATGCAATCAGCTGGGTTTAATGCAATCAGGAGGATGCTGAGTAGGACCCTGGGTAGTACATGTCCTGCCTAGAGTTTTCAACTTAAAATAAGAGGTCTTGCTGGCTAACAAAACACATTTGGAGACTCATTCAGGCCCAAGATTGTACATGGTATACTGGAAGGACAGGAGAGAGGACCCGAACAAGCGGTTCTAAAGCTAGCGTGACGATTCTGGTGTGAGACAACAAGCTGTAGCAGTAGGCGTAGGCGCTGCAGATCCAAGGTCTGGAGATCAGAGGCAGATCCAGGTTGGGCAGCAATTGGGAATTGACCTGCATGTATCAGGGTCAAGAAAGGGACTACTCAGAAGAGCCCAGATGATTGAAAGAATTGACAGTGGACAAGCAGGTGAAGCCCAGGCTGGAACTTGGTTGGTGAAGATTCTATATGCAGCTGGTAGTGTGAGGGAAGGTCAAGAAGTACATCCATGTGAAAACAGCCAGAGAGCAGCTGCGAACCCTGAGTCTTCCATAGGCAGATGCTGTTTTCATGGGTTTGCTGGCTTAGAGGGCCTGACAACCAGCAGCTCCGTCCGATGGCTGAGAGTCCTTTGTGGAAAGCCCTGGGTTGTGTGGGAGTGTAAAATGTCTATGCCAGAACCAACAACAAATCTGCGAGCACTCTGGATCTAAGGGTTGGATCCCAGCTTCTCCTAATAGGATAAAATTGACTCCAGTCATATTTGGAGAGGAGGAATTTATAAACTCCATCCAGCCAAAATAGGAATTATTTTGTAATTCTGACTCTTGGTCTTAAAACTACCTCTCTGAACAGAGAATTCCTTAGAATGGTGAAAATTTCCTTTCATTTGAACACAAACAAACTTGTTTGGAAGCCCAAGTTTTAAATTACACTTAGAGTATGTGGCTTACTGTATTTTATTTTGCTTTTTGTTTTAAATGAAATATTTTTTGTCTTCTCTTGGTAGTCTCGTCCACCTGTGACCACCTCTAATACCATCCCTCCTGCTGTGGTAGCAACTGTCTCAGCCACCAGAGCTCAGTCTCCAGTCATTACTACAACAGCAGCACATGCTACTGATTCAGCACTGAGGTATATTTGGGGGTTTGAAGAACCAGCCCTCCTTCTTTACCTTTTTCCTGTCTTTCCTTCATCCTTTCATTTACCTCAGTAATTACTTATTGAGTGCCTTTCTATGAGCTCTGAGTGTTCTAGATACTGGAGGTAAAGCAGTAAACGATCAGAAATTCCTGCCCTCATAGATACTCTATTTTTCGGGGCTGGAGACACACAAAAACAAAGTGTTTTAGGTGGTGAAAAAAGTGCTTTGGGGAAAGATCAGATAGGGTGGGATCTGGAGTGACACGGTAGACAGTGCAGGCTTACTACCTCGTGAGAGGTAGTCCGGGAGGACTGCTGATGAGACCAGACTGGAGCAGAAGTTTGAAAGACATGAAGTGAGCCATATGACTGTGTAAGAGAAGAGCATTCTAACCAGCGGGAACAGTAAGTGCAAAGGCCCTGAGATCGAAGTGTGTTTGCCATGTCTAAGAAGAAGCAAGAGGCTGGCTGATGGGAGGAGAGCAGCACGAGGTTATTTTAGGAGGTAACAGGGTCTCCTGTATCATGTAGGGCCTTTAGGAGCTCTTTACAGATTTGATTTAGACTTTGCTGGGGTGCAGCGAGAAACCTTACCAGAATTTTGAGCAGAGCAGCGTCAAGATCTGAAGTTTTAGGTGGATCAGCCTGGCCACTGTGGAGAAGCAAAGTGGGAAATGGAGAGATGGTTTAGAAAGGTGTGCCAGGAATCCAGGAGAGACGACTACTGGAGGTGGAACCTGGTTAGATCCAGAATGGAGTTTTGAAGTTGGTTGAGGATTTCTGAAGAATTACATAGGGGCAGTGAGAGAGCGAGAAGAGTCAGGATTTTGGCCCTGCTAGTCGGCTTGTGTAGCTAGGAAGCAGACGCTGCAGTAACATGAGATGAAGAACAGCGGGAGGAGTAGGTATTGGGGGAGGAATTCCCAATTGGTTTTGGGCAGCGGAAGCTGGTGTTGACTTCCGAGCACTGAACCAGAGGTGTTGAGATAGGTTAATACGTGAGTTTTGAGTCCAGGGAAGAGTTCTGAAGGAGATAATTTGGGAAGATCATATAAATGGGGAAGAGGTTTATGAGAGAGAAAACGTCTCCCAGGTGAGGGGCTGAAGGGGGATGCAGTATTTTCAGGGGAGAACCGAGATTCATTAGGGCAAGGAGGTAAAGGATATATTCAGAGGAGAGGTTGAGGATGTAGGGAACTTTGCTAGAGATGGACTGTAAGTCTACAGGCTGTATTAGAAGGTTTGGGTATCTTAAAAGGGAGAGATCGACAGAGTCATACGGGGATCAAATCTGGTTGATGAGGAATGATCTCCGGTACCTCTAAGGAATGACACCGTTGAATGAAGACATGATGGTATTTGTCCTCCTGATCCTCAAGCCGTATTGTGGGAAGTCTGTGAAAGTTGGGGGGAGACCATGCGATGTGAGTCTTGCCAGGAAGTCTTTCTTGATTCATACCTTTGGTTATGTGTTGCCTTCGGCAGTATAAACAGGAAGTGATTCACTGAACAAACAAAACAAAAGAAGGGGGAGTAGGCATGAAGACCAAGCTGTCAGACCGGAGACCATCCGTAAGTCTTGATTACCAGCTGGAGGCAGGACCGAGTGGTGAGGAGGAGGGTCTAGAATGCCTCGTTGGTTTTTCCTTGTTTCACCAAGTAAATAAAAAGTAAACAAGGGAAAGAAAGCGAGTTTTAGAAGTAATTTTCACTTTTGGGATACTGAGTTTATCCATAAAACAAGTGGCTGTTGTCATCAGGCAGTTGAAGAGATGTCAGTACCAGAGATAACAGGTTTGTAGCCTGTGGGCTACAGTTCAAGGTTGGAGGTTTGAGTCTCTCCAGGGGAGGTAAATAGAGTGAGAAGAGCGCCTGGAACAGAACTCTGAAGAAAGTAACCTTGAAATGTAGAAGAGTGCCTAGGACGTAGCTCTGTCATTCACTAGCTATGTGACATTAGGCAAGTTTCTCAGCATTCCTAATCCTTAGGTTCCTCTTTAGTAAAATAAGCATACTTTACTCTTTGGTAATGTAAAATATTGCCTGAGGTATAGAGAGACACAACTGGCCAGCATAAAATAGACTATATGTTGTTCATTTTAATTTTGTATTACTTTTAAGAAGTTAATATATTCAGGGGTGCCTGGGTGACTCAGTCGGTTGAGTCAACTTTTGATTTCAGCTCAGGTCATGATCTCACAGTTCATGGGATTGAGCCCTGTGTTAGGCTCTGCACTGACAGCACAGATCCTGCTTGAGATTCTCTCTCTCTCCCTCTCCCCTATGCTTGCTCTCTCTCTCTCAAAATAAGTGAATAAACTTAAAAAAGAAATTAATATATTCAGACGGTACGAGGATATTTGAAATGTGTAGACAGTGAAAACTCGAGGTTTTTTTTTTTTAACCATGTTATCAAAGTATTTGTCTTTTCTAGTGTATTGAGTTTTTAATAAAAAAATGGATGTTGAATTTCGTGAGATGTGCATTTTGCCAGTCTCAATACTCTGGGTGCTAGAAATACACTAGTGAATTAAACAGACAAAAATCCCAATGACCAGATGATTTTTCTATTTAAATCTATAAGTGATAGGAGCACCTAGGTGCTCAGCTCTGGTCATGATCTCATAGCTCATGAGTTCGAGCCCTGCATCGAGCTCTACATTGACAGTATGGAGCCTGCTTGGGATTCTGTCTCTCTACCTCTCTCTCTGTCCCTCCCCTGCTTGTCTTGAAAATAAATTTTTTTTTAAGTATAAAAAATCTGTAACAATGATAAATTTCTAATATTTAGCTCCTTTTGAATTAAATTGAGCCAGAAAGTTTTTTTTTTGAATTTTGTTTATTTTGAGAGAGACAGAGAGCATGTGTGTGGGGGAGGGGCAGAGAGAGAGAGAGGGAGAGAAAGGGAGAATCTCAAGCAGGCTGTGTGCTGTCAGCATAGAGCCCAACACAGAGCTTGAACTCGTAAACCATGAAATCATGACCTGAGCTGAAGTCAGGAGCCATATGTCCAAGCAGGTGAGCCACCCAGGTGCCCCTGAAGCCAGAAAAGTTTAAACGGACCAATTTCTATTGGAGAAACAGAAAAAAATTTCAAAACACCATCTCCAGAAAATCACCAGACCCAGAGGGTTTCACTGAATTCTACCAAACTCTCAAAAGACCAGATAAACCAATGATAATTAAATTGGTTCAGGGCATAGAAACTAAGGAAAGTTCCAAAAAAATTTTTAAGTGGTAAGTCTTATTCTTTTTGTTAAATAGAGTAATCCTATCCACCAGGGTTTTTTTTAATCATTTTTTTATTGTCGGTCATTGCTTGATGGAATGAAATCCATTCTCTATTACTTTCTTCAAAAAGAACTTACAGGACCGGTATTTTGAGTTTTCAGATGTTCAGAATCTTTCACAGCTATCATTATACTTAAGCAGTAGTTTAGCTGATAATTCTTTTGTTTCTGTATTCCTTTTGTGAGTACTTTGTCAGTGTTTTTCCTCTGCCTTCCAGAACTGAATAATGTAACAGACATCGAAAGGGCAGCTTAATTTTTTTTTTTGCCTGATTGCCTAAGATTTTTTATCTTTGTTTTTTTGTTTTGTTTTTGTTTTGTTTCTTTAGGGGGGGAGGAGGGAGTACATGAGCGGGGGAAGAGAGAATCTTAAGCAGGCTCCACGCTATGCACCGAGCCCAGTGTGGGACTCAGTCTCAACCCTGGGATCATGGCCTGAGCTGAAACCGAGAGCTCAACCAACTGAGCCACCCAGGTGCCCCTAAGATTTTCTATCTTTGAATTTCAGTGACTTAACTGGGATTTGTTTTGTAGTGACCATTGTGTATTGTTCTGTTCTGAAACACGGTGTACATTTTTAATCTATAGCATAACACTCTATTTATGAAGTTTTCTTGGATTGTATCTTTACATGTTCATTCTATTCCGTTTTAGTGAGAGGGGGCACCCAGTTATGTGTTTGTTGGATCTTTTTTGCATGACTTCCTTATCTAAGCCTTATTAACTTTTTCCCTTTTTGATTCTGCTTACTTTTCTCACACTCTTCTCTGTTTCTTCCTGAGTTTCCAACATTGTCTGGCAGGCTCTACTTTTAGTTTTGCTTTCATTCCTGATGCAGCCGAATATTTTCTTCTGTTTCTCTCTTGATTTATGCTTATTTTAGCCTCTTCTATGGTGTAATCATTATGTCTAGTGAGCTCTTCGATCTTTGCTTTTGTGTTTTCATTTCATGGAAGCAGGTATTTCATTAAGTTTCTTCATTCATGGCACAATTCTCATCTGCTTAGTGAAAGTGTTTCTAGTGAACTTCCCCTTTTTCTATCCACCATTTTTCTTGCAGCATCATGAGATAGATCCTGTGCGATCCTGTGCTGCTTGCTTTCTGAGTCCTCATCTTTTAGTGGAGTTGAACGTATTTTGTATCATCTATTTATAATTGGTTCTTGTTGTAAGCTGGGCTCTGTACTGTGTTAGGGGAAATTTTCCTAATGGCTCAGGATCCTGTGTTTGTGTTTTCTTGGTTATTACTTCTCTCCTGCTAGTGAAGATAGACTACCCCAAATGGCAATTTTCCCTTCCCTGGGTCTCACCACATGCTGTTTGTTTGTTTGTTTTTTAAAATAAGCTCAGTGCCCAACTTGGGACTTGAACTCACGACCCTGAGATGAAGAGTCAGCACACTCTACCGACTGAGCCAGTCAGGCGCCCCTCACCACACCCTGTTTTTTACATGACGCTTATTTGTATGTGTGGTTCCTGGTTTAACCCTACATCATTGATTCTTGGATGTTAGAACTGGTCCGGGTCCAGGTTCTGCTTCAGTGACCCCCTCTGATTGTTAACAAACAAAAGATTATGGTTTCCTGTGTCAGAGTACGCTCCTCACTTCGGAGAATATACTTGACTGGATTTTGTCCCTTAAATTGTAGCTGCAGAAATCCTGTCTTTACTGGCTCATGTTTGAGTATTACTGCCTTTGTCAGTTCTGTGATTTGAGGTTTCAGGTGTCTCCTAGTTTTGCCAAAGATGGAAACTGCATTCCTTTTTCTTTTCCTTGTTACTGTTCTCTGAGAGGCGGAGAAAATCCCAAACCAGCGGTCTCTGCCTACAGTACTTCTTGTCCTCACTCTAAAGAAGTGAAGCAAACACCCAGTTCAACACTGGAGGATGGTCATTAGTCCACTCATTGTAAATTAACCACATATTTTCTGTATTTGTCTAAACTGGGTCTTATTCCTAGAGCTGCCTTTGAGGCCACTAAAGAAAAATAGTACAGTGATTAAGACAACAGACTTGGGAGCACTTCCTAGCTGGATGACCTTACTTAATCTCTTTAATCTTTCTTGTATAGGGGAGTTACTACTGTGGACTCAAAGATATTTTCTTTACTTGGTGTGTTTTAATGAAAATCCCTTTCTTTCCCAGCGGCCCCAAATTTAGCTAGTGAGAACCCCTACAAACTGGCTTGAGTGTCATTTTGACATCTTTTGGACTCCATGTACTTTCCTATTTCGGATATATGATATATGAGACCTTTTCTTATTTTTCCTGCTTCCCTAGTCTTGAAATCAGCCATTTCTCCAAAGATTCTTGGTTCTTAGTAGAGAATGGGAATTAGAACCCAAGATCTGGGTGCTAGGGGTACTCATATCTCTTGAGGTATCATTTCTTTTGAACTCTTTCTGTGGACAGAGGTAATCAATATGGTAAACATAGTCATGTCTTCATGCCGATATTTCCGAATGAAATTTAACATTATAGGATTTATCTTTTCTCAGTTATATATATATATATTTTTAATTTTTCTAACATTTATTTTTGAGAGCAAGAGAGAGTAAGCACAAGTTGGGGAGGGGCAGAGTTAACCCTTTAACATTATAGGATTTTTCTTAATTATATATATATTTTTTGATTTTTCTAACATTTATGTTTGAGAGAGAGAAAGCACAAGTGGGGGAGGGGCAGAGAGAGTGACAGAGGATCCAAAACAGGCTCTGCACTCTGAATGCAGAGCCCGATGCTGGGCTCAGACTCACGAACCATGAGCTCATGACTTGAGCTGAAATCAAGAGTCGGCCACTTAACCAACTAAGCCGTGCAGGCGCCCCATATATACATATATGTATATTTTAAGTTTATTTATTTATTTTGAGAGAGCGGGTGGGAGAAAATCTCAAGCAGGCTCCACGCAGTCATCGTGGAACCCCTCATCAGGCTCGATCTCACGAACCGTGAGACCATTACCTGAGCCAAAATCAAAAGTCAGACACTTGACCGACTAAGCCACCCAGGCACCCGTCCTCAGTTTTATACTTGTGCACCTTTTATACCGAAAACCTTGTGTCCTCAAGACATTAGCATAACTACTTGTGTTTTTTGAACTATGATATTAAAAAAATAGTTTCATAGTAACGATTCAGAGTCCCAAGTCCACCTGTCAAAAATCAACCCCTTATTTTCTGTAGATTTTGCTTTTAATAAGACTATTGACGTTTAAGACTTCTTCACAGTTCTTTTGTCCTTAAACTGGATCCCACTAAACAGAGTGCGAATGTGTTCAAAAGTCACTTGAAGTGATTGTTTTCTCTGTGGGATATGTAGTAACATTTTCTTTCGTTTATATTCACATACTTGCAAAATACAAATATAAAGAGAGGTATACAGTGAGAAGTATCATTCTCTTCTCTGTGCCTCAGGTACCAATTTCTCGTGTTCCAAACCCTTTGCTTTCTAAGATAACCTGTTCCCAGTTTTTTGGTTATTTTTCTAGTGTATCTTTATTATAATTTCATACATAGTTAGGACTATTTGTTTACATTTATTTTTTAACTTTAGGATTTACTTTTTTTGGGAGAGAGAGAGAGAGAGCATGCATGCAAGCAGGGGAGGGGAAAGAAAGAGGGAGAGAGAGAGAGTCCCAAGCAGGCGCTTCGCTGTGAGCTTGGCGCTTGATCTCACGAGCTGTGAGGTCATGACCTGAGCTGAAATCGGGAGTTGGATGCTCAACTGACTAAGCCACCAAAGCGCCCCTAGAATTTACTTTTTGACTTAACTTTTTAAAAAACATGGAAATTATTTATTTGGTTCAAAAGTCAAAGTTATATAAAAAGACGAACTCCTACGTGTCTCTGGCCCTGCCCAACTTGCCATTTGCTCTTTGGTGAGTCATCATTTTATTACTCTCTGATTTGATGTCTTGGGGTTTCTTTTTATGAATTAAGTATAAGCATAGATAAACACATTTTTTTTGTTTCCACTCTTTTCTTACAGAAAATCTAGCCTGTCGAATATACTTTTTTGTAACTTGCATTTTTCTCTTAACAGTATATTCTGGAGATGACTCCAAATCAGCACGTAGAGATATCTTATTCATTCCTTTCATTTTTGACTGCATCGTACGCCAGCTTATGAATGTGGTGATGGACCTTCTGATACACGTGCTGTTGCATGTTTTTGATGGTATACTTTCAAAGTCTGTTCGTGGAAGTGAGAGTGCTAAATCAAAGAGTAAATGCCTTAATTTCCTCACCTAGTAAATAGCAATAATATTAGCTACCTCAGAGATCATTATAAAAAGTAATTATAGGAGTGCCTGGGTGGCTCATTTGTTTAAGCGTCTGACTTTGGCTCAGGTCATGATCTCATGGTTCATGAGTTCAAGCCCCAGCTGTGACAGCCCAGAGCCTGGAACCTGCTTTGGATTCTGTGTCTGCCCTCTCTCTCCCTCCCTCCCTCCCTCTCTCCCTCCCTCTCTCTCTCTCTCTCTCCCTCCCTCCCTCCCTCCCTCTCCCTCTCCCTCTCCCTCTCCCTCTCCCTCTCCTCCTTCCCTGCTCATATTCTGTCTCTCTCTCTCTCTCTCTCTCAAAAATAAATAAACATTAAAAATTTTTTTAGATGTATGCACTCCCAATCCAGTACCCTTACAGCTCAACTTACCAACTTCTTTTTAATTTGTATTCACATGGTTCCAAAATATAAATGCATAAAAAAGACGTGTAGTAAGGAGTGTCGTTCTCTCATCTGTCCCCGGTCCACCAAGATCCTGTGTTCCTTTCCTTTTGCTTTTTTAAGTTACCTGATAATAACTTACTGGACATCCTTCCAGGGTTTCTTAAATATAGTTGGATTCACATGCAGTTCTTCTATCCTTTTTAACCAAAATTAACTCATAGATTCTCTTTCTCTTCGTAAAGGAAAATGTATCGAAAGTTTCCCATGTTACATAGACAGTTTCTTTGTTCTCTTAGTAGCAGTATAGTGATCCATTGTGCCTATGAATGGGTTTGAGGTTGTTTCCAGGCCTTTCCTATCGTAAGTAATACTATAGTCAATAACATACGTGTAAGAATATCTGTAGGATAGATTCCCAGAAGTAATCAGTGATTATATACAGTTATAATTTTGATACCTACTACTAATTGTCTTCTTTGGCATTTATGCTAGTTTATACTCCCTCCAGAGTATTTAGATATGCCTGTTTCCTTGCATCTCGAACAACAGTATGCTGTCCATTTGGAGTGGGGGGTGGTCATTCTGACAGGTAAACAGTGGTGTCTCCGTGTATTTTATGTTGTATTTCTCTTCCTGTGAGTGGGAGCGAGCATCTTTTCTTTGTTAAGGGGCCATTTGCATTTTCCTTTTAGTGAACTGCATATCCTTTGCTTGTTTTCTGTTGGGCTTTTATTTTTCTCATTGACTGCAAGGAGATCTTAGTATATATAGATTACACTTTCATTTATGAGTCTTTTGACTGTGCTTATAGTGTGTTCTGCTACGTAGGTTTGCTTATTTGTTCACGGAGTCAAATTTATAGCTTTTTATAGCTCTTGGATTTTGAAAGCTTTTAGTAGTTAAAAGGCTCTCTTGCACTCCAAAGTTATAAAAGAATTCTTCTTTTTTTTTCATGTACTTTTTAATTTGCTATAAAATCTTTGATCCTTTCGCTATTATTCTGGTGTAATGTGTGAAGCATGGATCCAATTTTCTTCTTTCCAAACGGCTACATAGTCTTCCCAAGTAGTCTGTTCTTTCCCTTCTGACTTATGATGCCTACTTTGTTATAATGTTAAGTTCTCTTGCCACTGTTGGAATTTCAGTAGTTTATTGCGAGATTTAACCTGCTCTCTATGTGGATATCCCTTTCATCATTAGACACTTATAACTAACTTTTTAAGGAATGACATGGAAAGGAAGATTACGAAATTGGGAGCAGGTTAGTGCTTCAGGGGCCCTGACTTAGACTGCAGTTAATCAAAGTCGTCTGTAGTCCTCCCTCATAACGTAAAAACCTCAGTGTGTATCTCCAGTTTTGTCTGCAGAGTGAAGTGTATAGATTCTAATAATGCTTACTTAAGATCGTCCTAGAATGTTAGTTAGCTACACTGAGAGTGCTGAGAATGACTAAGGATTAATCGATTTGGTCCATGGTGCATGTTGATACCTTTGAAATAAGGTTTATGGGACTTTCAGGAGAGAAACTTAACAGGCCATTTCCTTCCTAGATTCATCTGTATATTTTACAGACTTACACAAATAACAACTGTATGACAGTAGTCTAGTACCAAATAGTAAATGGAGGCGCTCGGGTGGCTCAGTCGGTTGGGCGTCCAACTTTGGCACAGGTCATGATTCTGGCAATTTACAAGTTCGAGCCCTTTGTTGGGCTCTGTGCTGACAGCTCAGACCTGAAGCCTGCTTTGGATTCTGTGTGTCTCTCTTTCTTTCTGCCCCTCCCCTGCTCACACTCACTCTCTCAAAAATAAATGAACATTAAAAGAAAAAAAAAAAAAAAAAGACAGGAAATGGCCTTGATTGCCTGCATCAAGTCTAGAGGCAAGTTAGCAGTCATAATGTCTGTTCCGTCTTTTTCAGTCGGCCAACCTTGTCTATTCAGCACCCACCATCTGCAGCAATTAGTATTCAGCGTCCTGCCCAGTCACGGGACGTAACAACAAGAATCACACTGCCATCTCATCCTGCATTAGGGACGCCAAAACAGCAGCTTCACACCATGGCCCAGGTAAAACTGGAGGCGAAACCGTCGTGTAGGCTGTGGGTTGAAACCAGAGTTGTGCCAAACTTGCTAAGAGCCTCACAGTACTGAAGGCAGTGATTGCTTTTAAGCTTGACTGAGGAGAAGCTGTTCTTGTTTATAACTGTGTTATGGATCTTCCCCTCCAGAAAACGATCTTCAGCACCGGCACACCAGTGGCTGCGGCCACAGTGGCACCCATTTTGGCAACCAACACCATTCCTTCAGCCACCACAGCCGGTAAGTTGGCAGCCCTGCTCTTCTGCTAGGGCAGTATGAGGCTTAAGTGATGAGTTAATTTTTCATTTCTCAGTGTCAGTCAGAGGAAAAGAATAGGCTAGATAGAAGAATTTTCTTATCTTTTCCTAAGAGCTGTTACCAGGTTTTTGAGAATCTGTAGTGTGTGTACAGAGGTCATTATTGAAAAATTTTTTCTCCAATTTCAGGCTCTGTGTCACACACACAAGCTCCCACGAGTACAATTGTTACCATGACAATGCCCTCACATTCGTCCCATGCTACCGCTGTGACCACCTCAAACATCCCAGTCGGTAAGTGTCCTGCAGCCTTCACACAGAGCTGGAAAGGGATTTTTCTGCCCCTCCGACCAGGTCTTCGTAGATAGGGCTAGCATTGCTAGGGTTTTGTTTTGTTTTTTTAATTATCGTTGATTTTCAAAGCAGTGCTGGATTTAACTTTTACATGTATTTGTCATACAGATTAGGCATTGAGAGTAGAGGGGAAAAAGAGGATAATAATGCTTGAATGCTCAAAGTAAACATTATTTTAACACAACTTTGACTTCCTCATTCATCAGATTTTACCTCTTCTCTTTGTACCTATTAAGAAGTAAGTTAACTTCACAGACATAGACATGGTCCACAGGAAAAACGAGAAAGAAGCAAGGAAGTGTGATTCTAGAACGAAGAGAACTTCTACATTGCTGGATTGTTCAGGAAAAATCTCTGGGTGCTGCATGGCAGGAAGGGTGTTAACCCTCAAGTTGAATACCTTACATTCTCATCTGACCACTGCCTCGATTCATCATAACCATCCTCTCATTTTTTCTCAGCTTTGTTTGTTCCCTTTTACTTTTGTATATGCCTTGGATTTTAAGAAGAAAATCTTTGAGGGGCACCTGGGTGGCTCAGTCGGTTGTGTCTGACTCTGGCTCAGGTCACAGTCTCGTGGTTCGTGAGTTTGAGCTCCACGTTGGGCTCTGTGCTGACAGTTCAGAGCCTGGAACCTGCTTCAGATTCTGTGTCTTCCTCTCTCTGCCCCTCACCTGCTCACACTTTGTATCGCTTTCTCTCAAAAAATAAAGACATTAAAAGAAATTTTTTTAAAAGAAGAAAAAAATCTTTGAAAACCTTCTGGCAGCCAAACTTTAGTCATCAAGAGCAGTGATTGAGTGTCTTTCACTGTAGCGCCAGGTAATAAATATTTTAGGCTTTGCAGGCCTCACAGGTCTGTGTCACAACTGCTGAGTTGTGGATAATATGTAAACAAATGAGTGCGGCTACAGTTGAGTCTTTTTATGGACGCAGAAATTTGGATTTCATATAATTTTCATGTGTCGTGAAATGTTCTTTGAATTTCTGCCCTCCCCCCCACCATGACAAAGTATGAACTCATGTGTGGCCCATGGGCCATACAGAACAGGCATCAGGCAGGATTTGCCCACAGGCTGCCAGCACCTGTCCCGCGGGCTGATGTCTCACCGTCTCAGCTTCTGAAGCAGAGACTGACCTCTAAGGCAGAGCACTGCTCTCTTTAATTCGCAAGCCCCAGGTTTAGTTTCCATGGTCAGCTTTGATTTGGTTGTAGGACGATAAGCATGTCATTTTACTGTTTATTCCCAGAGACATGAGACAGCTTGTTTTTTCATAGACTTTTAGAAGCGTGCTTTCTGTAAGATGACACACTGACGTACTTAACTGGCAGAAGTCTGGTGAGCAGACACGGAAGTATGGCGTCCCTCCCGGCTACATTCCAGCACTGGGGTGTTCCTTCCTTCTGTACCTTCCTTCCTTTCCTCCTTCCCATATAGACAACTTCACATCCTTCTGGGCAAACTTGAAGGACACTTCCGGAATGATGGTGGGACCCAGGAAGCCCTTTCCCCTCCCTTAGATAATTTGCCCACACCAGGCCTTGACTTGGTAGTGAGTCTCACAGTAGGCCTTTAGCGGTGAAAACTGCTGCTGGCTCTTTCTCACGTTATCGCTCTCTGCATCTTGGCATTGGAGAGACCAAACTTCTTTCCTACCCCTCTGAGTTTAATTCCTTCCTCTGAAAAGAAGTTTGGGGTATGTGTGTGTGTGTGATTTTAGCATTGACACACTTTTGTTGAAAAAGATCGTTGCTTGTTCCGTATTGTCACTTCACACCATTTTCTGATCAGACCTCCTCAGCACTGTAATAACAGAGCCAGGCTTACTCTTGCCATTTCTATAGTCAAGAGCCTCACCAGCGTATCTATAGCTGTGCAGAAAGACCAGTAGAGAGAGGGCAGTGTGCCCTACAGGGGCTCTCTGGTTTCATCTTGAATCCTCTTCGTAAAGAGTTATGTGGAGATTAGTTCCTGTTAATGTCACTGTGTCTTCCTAAGAGGTCATGCTGTGGAAGTAAACTCACTCAGAGTACCAGGAGACAGAAATACGTGCATTCGTTTGGCTAAAACTGTCAACTCTTTACCAGTTTTAAGTTACAGTGTAGTATTCTACATCTCCCAGCTATTTTATCTTTGATTTTTAGCCATTAGCTGAATTCTAGGTAAGAAAATCGTTTGACAAAAGTGTCCAGACTTAACATCCACTACTTTATGTGATTGATTTCATCTAAGTCCCATTAGGCTCATGTTCTAGTTTCCTTTTCCTGTTTTATAGTAAGCCAAATACTTTTTTATTACATCACTATGTGATCCCTGTGCAGAGGTCCCTCGGTTGAGAAAGGAAACCTGATATTAACCGTAGAGCATCGATTTGCAAGTAGGGTTTGACGGGATATATTGAAATTATTTAAGCAGCTGTTTCAGGTGACACTAGCTTTCTCCAGGTGAGATTAAATATTGAATTCAACCATTTTTTACTAGTAGAAATGTGTTGAGTCAGGGGAAAAAAAGCCTGATTAACCATGAGCATAGTTTCTGCCTTTAAGGAATGCTCATTTCCAGTAGAATACTATCTTTGTTTTCTCCATGCTCTGGCCCACATATGACAGAGGTGTTGAATTATAAAAAGCAGTATTAGATGATCACAGCATTCAGAAAACAGGGATTCTCTTTGGAGGTGGCATTATGTTCAACTTATGATTTTTGCATTATGTTTTTTCCTGAAGTGTTTGGGTGTTTTTTGTGGTGTTTTTTGTTTGTTTGTTTGTTTGTTTTGGGTTTTTTTTTTTTTTTTTTTGATAATTGAGAATATGTGGCTTTTTAAAAATTTTTTTTAATGTTTATTTTTGAGAGAGACAGAGAGAAAGACAGAGTGTGAATAGGGGAGGGGCAGAGAGAGAGGGAGACATAGAATCTGAAGCAGGCTCTAGGCTCTGAGCTGTCAGCACAAAGCCCAGTGCAAGGCTCAGACCCAGGAACCATGAGATCATGACCTGAGCCAAAGATGGACCCTAACTGACTGAGCCTCCCAGGCACCCCTGTAGCTTTTTTTAATTAGAAAAAAAGGTATAACTCTAAATTCTTGGGCGTGTGTATGGTTTACCAGCCAGTGGTTAGCTGCTCTGCCCAATGACAACTGCATTCCTATCGGAAGCATTCTTTTCTCCTACCTTGTATGCACACAGTGGAAAAACAAGGCTTAGTTGCTTCCCCTCCACTCCCCCTCTACTTGCCGCCAATGGAAAATGTGTCATGCCAGCTTCTCTCTTCATTAGCCAGTAGATGCCATCATCAGTGGTAGGATTGGGCATCCCAGCTCCCATCCTGCAGAAGTGTCTCCTGCTGCCTCCCTTGGGAAATAGCAGGGAATCATGGTGGGCTTGTGCTGCTTACTATCGGTGTTCAGTGCGCTGCACTTTGGATGACGTGGTGGCATCATCCCAGTCACCGGTGTTGATGTGCTTGTCACTGCTGTGATGTGCTTTCACAGAGGGTAGCTGTCCTTTTGTCCCTCTGATGTAGGATGCAGCTCTCCTTTCCAGATTTCCTCACATGGAGTTAACAGACAGGTCTGTAAGAACACTAAAGTAGGTCCCAGTTCATCTGTACCTTCTAAACAAAACTTGATTACAAATGCTAGAGGAGAGCAAACTTTGAGCCTCACATTAGATTTGAAAACTCTGTATAGTCATTTTGATTTTACTGTAAAGCTTTATGTAGGGGCGCCTGGATGGCTCAGTCAACTAAGCAACCTACTCTTAGTCTTGGCTCAGGTCATGATCTCGTGGTTCATGAGTTTGAGCCCTGAGTCAGACTCTATACTGACAGCACAAAGCCTGCTTGGGATTCTGTCTCTCTCTCTCTTTCTGCCCTTCCCCCGTGCGCGCTCGCTCTCTCTCTCTCTCTCTCTCTCTCTCTCTCTCTCTCTCTCTCCCTCCCTCTCAAAAAAGAGAACATTATGCATTTCTTTCAAAAAAAAAGAAAGCGTTATGTAAAATCACAGGACATTCAGAGGACCTAAGAAATAAAGTGATTGTCAGGGCGCCTGGGCGGCTCAGTCAGTTGAGCATCTGACTCTTGGTTTCGGCTCAGGTCATGATATCATGGTTTGTGACTTCGAGCCCCACATCAGGCTCCTCGCTGTTAGTGCAGAGCCTGCTTGGGATTCGCTCTCTCTCTCCCTCCCTCCCTCTCTGTCTGCTCCTCCCCCACTCATGCCTTTTCTCTCACTCAAAATAAACTTTTAGAAATAAAGTGATTGTCTAGAGAAGGCCTCCTCACGTATGAGGAAACTGAAGACTTTGAAATTAAAATGACCAACTTGTTACTCATTAGCTACATTTTACTAATTAGCCAAGGACCCTGGAGTAGAAGCTAAGATCTTTGCCATGTCTCTGTTCAAAATTTTGTTGATTTTTTTTTCTTTTATAATTAAAATTTTTTCTCCCTTTAAAAAAACGGTCTCCAAGAAGTCAGGTCCGGAGGAAAGAGCCTGATTTCTGGTTAAAGTACCGATGTTGAACCCTGTTTGACAAATAAATATATGAATGTATCATTGGAGATTGAAATATCGAAATATCAGATTGAAATAATTCAGTTGAGCCTTATGTACTCCTCTTTTTTTGTTACGATTAAAACTAAAAGCCAGGCTTCTTATTACTGTTTGCATTCTTAAGATTGTTGCTGGCCAAGAATGTTTTGGCATGCCGATGAAAGCATACGAGAGGTAACGTGGTTGGGTTTTGCATTTGCAGCTAAGGTGGTGCCTCAGCAGATCACACACACTTCTCCTCGGATCCAGCCTGACTACCCTGCAGAGAGGAGTAGCCTGATCCCCATCTCAGGTCACCGGGCCTCGCCAAATCCTGTGGCCATGGAAACCCGAAGTGACAATAGGTAGGAGGGACTGTGCCAGTTACACTGACCCACTGTGTCTTTAGTCGTTTTGATTTGTCAGTAAGAAATGTCACACAATATAGTATATGTACACTTATTTTCAAATCTGTCCCTGAAAATAATATGTTGAATAATTTCTTTTTTCATTTTATGAAAATGTGCTGTTTCTTCAGTTGTTCTGCTTTTGATGGATGTTCTGCTAGTATCTGCTTTTTTTTTTGGTGTGTTTCTATGTTTGCTTTATTTTGAGTCAGTCTGACAGTATGGATTGCAGGATCGTGACCCTTAATCTCTATATCCCTAAATACTTTCTTTTCACCCCCAAAGAACAGAGGCCTTCTCATAACCACAGTACAATTACCCAAAATGATTCTTTAGGCTTCCATTCCCTTTCCGTGACATTTTTTAAGAGTATAGACATGCCAGTTGTTTTTGTAGAACATTCTTCAGTTTGGGCTTATTGTATTGTTTCCTCATTGTTAGATTCAGGTTATGCATTTTCGGAGCAAATACCACTTAGGTGATGCATTCTTCTCACTGTTAATGCATCAGAGAGCTCATGCCACCCTTGCGTCTCATTATTAGCCATGGCAACGCTAAGTACGTATTGAAGGTGGTGTTTGCCAGATTTTTCCATAAAGGTATATTTTTTCCTTTGTAAACACTGATCCATGTGGAAATACTTTGAGACTGTAAATACCATCTTCCTCAATAAACTCTGTCTCAGAGGTGTTAGCATCTGTTGATTCTTGGCTAAATCCATTAATGCTTACAGTGTGATGGTTGCAAAATAGTGACTTTTTCTAACAATCATGTCTTCCACTTTTATCAGATGCCATTCTTAGGTAAATAAATTTTCTCTTATTTACACCCATTTGTTTATTTTGTTGTGTATCTTATTTTCTTAAATCAGCATGGGCTCATGGATTTGGTTTATTCACTATTATAATCCATTATCCTCCTCTGTTTTGATGCTCAGATTATCTCTGGGAGCTTCTTCAGACCAGTTCCTGTGGGTTTTGCCTATCATCCTCATGTCTCATACATTGTAGCCCTTCCTCACTTTCCACTGTAACCAAGATAGTCCAAGCTCCTTCTGAATATTGTCTGAGTCCTAGCGTCTCCCGCTTCCCCAGGGGGACCTGTTTCTTCTCATCATTTAGAAACCTGCATCTAGGCGTTAGCTCTGTTCATCGCTACTGGATTGTCATTGTTTTCTAGGGCCTTTTAGCGGACAGAAATAGGAAGTACATGATGTTGTAAAACCTCTTTAGTACGTGTTGATACTTGTAGTTCAACCCCATTTCCTCCCCTTCCATATTTGTATCTCTTCTTCCCCAGTGAGAAGCTGGTAAGTACAGTGCATATGAAGTAATTTCAGAATTGGATCATTTTTAAATGTTCTTATTTGAGGACTGTCATGTATAGGTTTTAATATGTTGATTTTATGTCCATTCACCTTGCTGAACACACCTGTTAGCTCTAAAAACTTATAGGTTTTCTTGGATTTCCTATGTAGGTGTATGAGGGATTTTTTTCATTTCCATTTCACATACCTATTTTTTCTTGTTAACTGGAGCTTCCAATATGGTGTTGAATAGAGCAGAGACAGTGAATATTCTTAACTTATCAATCACCTGACTGGGAATTCTTGTGAAATTACATTATAGATTTTGGTAGATGCTATTTTCAGATTGAGGATTCAGATTGATTCCTATTCCTATTTTTTAGGTATTAATATCATGAATAAGTATTGAAATTGATTAAAATTTGGAGGGGAAGTTTTTAATTTTGTTCTACTTAACATTTAGTGTTATATTAGTTTCTATTAAATATTTTTTGTGTATCTTTTGTGATGTTTCAAGTGACTGTCCTCTTAATTTTTTAATAGTATCTAAAACATTAGTAGAAATTCTGACCGTCATTCTTCCTGTGATAAGCCTTACTTGGTCACGATGTATTTTATTTTACATAGTACTCAATTAAGTTTTATTTAGAAATTTTTGTGTTGATGTAGAGAGCAAGGTTTGTTCATCTTTTCTACTATTCTCCCTGTCCAGTTTTGGCATCAGGAGTACATTAAGCTAAAAAAATAAGTTAGATCTTGTTTCTTCTTTTTCTAGTTTCTGAATCAGTCTGTATAAGTTTGGGATTGTCTATTTTATGTGTGTCTGATAAGATTTACAGTAAAAACAGTCTTGAACTTAAGAGTCTTTCAAGTGGAATTGAGCCGAGCAAACCTTTGATTATTGAGGGTTTTTTTGAGTTGGTTTTGGTAATTATTACTCCGGGTGTATTTCTATGTTTATTGGTAATATTTAGATTTCTCATTTATTTTTAAAAATATTACTCTCTCTACCTATGTGTCCTTTGATCTGACAGTTTACTTGGGACACAGTTGGGGAAGCGCTGGTATGGCGCGTGTAAGGGTATGAAGAGGATCTGGGGGATAGGACCGTTTGAAAGTGAAGAAGAAAATGGATCCATTTGGGCTCATATTACCTGTCTTCCATCCGTAGACCGTCTGTTCCCGTTCAGTTCCAGTACTTTTTGCCAACATACCCACCTTCTGCATACCCACTGGCTGCGCACACGTACACCCCAATCACCAGCTCTGTGTCCACCATCCGACAGTATCCAGGTACAAGCCCTGCCATTAAGAGGACTTTTAACTTCCCAGGTTTTGTAAGCAATGAGATGAAAGTTGATCAGTGAGTGTTTCTAGTATGGATTTTACCACTCCCGCGTCTCTATTCGGATTCAGATAAGGTTGTAATCTAAAGCTTTAAGGTTTTAGATCACATCTGTGTGCTCTATAAAAAGGTTGCTACTTATTAGTATGTTTGCATGATTTTATCCCACCTTGAGGATAATTATGTTAACAATTTGTTATATCTTAATTGGTGGTACAGTTAAAATGGTAAAAGCTATACTTTATGATGCTTCTGTTGTTTCGTGGGGTATCTGTTGTGTTTTTAATATTGGTCCCGTTATGCTCAACATTCACCATCCTCACTTGTAAATAGTTCTTTTTGCCAGTCCAGAAAAAATAATACTTAATCCTCAGGGTTTGTGATGTCTTTTCCTATGAGACCCTCAGCATGCTTTAGGCATAAGAGAGCCAAATTGTGGGTGTTGCCTTTCTATTGTGTGACCACAACCAGGGCTACGTGGAGCCATTGAGCACATGAATGGGGACCTAGCACAAATGAAAAACTGATTTTTTTTGTTTTACTTAGTGAAAATTAGAGAAATTTTGAATATGTTTGGAACAGTATAGCAATAATGAAACTGTTTCAAAACTATAGATTATATTGAATCAAAATACAAATGAAATATTTCTGATAAAAACTTATCTGATAAAAATTGAAGTTAGTATCTGATTTGGGATACGCTTTAAGAATAAAACATACCTGGGAGGACCTGGATGGCTCAGTCAGTTCAGCATCAGACTGTTGGTTTGGGCTCAGGTCATAATCCCCGGGGTCATGGGATCAAGCCCCACGTTGGGCTCTGTGCTGAGTGTGGAGCCTGCTTAAGATTCTCTCCCTATGCACCTCTAACCCTCTACCCCTCTACTCCTCTCACGCATTCTCTCTCTCAAATAAAAATTTTTTAGTTAAAAAAATGTCTTAAAAAGTGACACATACCCTGAATTTTGAAAACATGGTATGGAAAAGAGAATGTAAAATAGCTTACTAATTATTTTATAGTGATAATATTTTGAAATTGTAATATTTGGGGTATACTAGTTTAAACAAAATATATCATTAAAATTAATTTGGCCTGCTTTTTACCTTATTAATGTAGCTGCTGGAAAATTTACAGTTGCAGTGGACTTATGTTTCTACTGGACAACATTAGTCTAAAACTTTCAGATTCTCAGGTTTAATTTAAACAGGTTCAAAAACAGGTTCCCAGTCTCTGCTTTGGGTTTTTTGGTTTTTTTTTTCCCCACAAAACTTTCCCCAAGGCTTATTTTAATGTGGGAAAGTAGTTGATGAATTGTTGTGAGTTTCCTTTCCTATTTTGCTGTACATCAAAGTAATAACATCTTTTTTTTTAATGTTTGTTTATTTTGAGAGAGAGAGAGCATGAGCAAGGGACGGGCAGAGAGAGAGAGGGAGAGAGAGTAATAACATCTATTTAAAGGACACTTATAACTGTTCTTTCTTAACAATCCTATAAAGATAAAACCATGTTTAACTAAGTCAAAAGTAGGGTGCAGGGGGCACCTGGGTGGCTCAGTCAGTTAAGTGCCTGACTTTGGCTCAGGTCATATCTCACAGTTCGTAGGTTCAAGCCCTACATCTGACTCTGTGCTGACAGCTCAGAGCCTGGAGCCTACTTCGGATTCTGTGTCTCCCTCTGTCTCTGTCCCTGCCCTGCTTATGCTCTTTCTCTATCTCTCAAAAATAAATAAATGTTAAAAAAAAAATGGGATGCAAAAAGTATGGTAGAACCATGTTGACAGTTAAGTAAACTTCGTGTGTGTGTGTGTGTGTGTGTGTGTGTGTGTGTGTGTTACATTTAATGCTGAGAACTGTTAAGTCTCCATTAGTAATAGCACTTCCTTCAAGTTTCTTCATCTACCTCAGCCAGTTAATACTTCTATAACAATGCAGTCATGTTGCCTCTCTGGAGAAGATAACTCATGACCAAAATGTATTTCTCTGAATGCTACCCAGCTGAAAAGGACATGCAGAGTCCCTCTTGAGCTAATATTATCTATGCAGACACTATCATTTTATATAAACATTTATTTGTAAACATTCATCAGAAAAAGACTGTCAGAAGTATTGAGGATCCTGCCAACCATCTGTTTCTCTACATTATTTTTCCGAGTGTCTTCTTTCACCTCTACAGTAATCCTGATGGATACAAACACAGAAAAATGAATAGTCCAGACAACAGCACTTTATTTCTTCCAGTATCAATACCGTCATTGTCAGTGCAGATGAAGAGTAATAGGTTATTTCTCAGACATGTGTATCTTTGCATAGATGGACACAGCTAAAGGAATGATTTATTAACCAGCTTACAATGTCCTGTTTTCAAGTGGCTCATTTAAAATGATTTTAAAGCAGATGTTTTCAAATCAGGAAGAGGACAGGAAAATTTGTATATATTAGTGTCTGATCTTGCCAAATATGAGATTACTGTAATACGTAGTTTACAATAAATCAGACTAGTTTTTCGTGGGCTCTGGTTGTTTAACAAGATAGAATCTTGTTGGTTCTTTAGTTATTAGATACAAATGTGTAATTATGAATATATACACATAATCTATATACTTTGTAAGTAATCAATCCCTCTCAAATTGTTCCCGAAATTTCACTTGTTTTAGAAGTCTTTACTATTTCATCCATTTATTCATTCATGCATTTATTAATATCACAAATATTTATCGAACCCTTTTGTTTTATGTACAGTCCTATTCTAGGCTCTGTTTTTAAAGTTGACTCTTAGGGGCGCCCGAGTGACTCAGTCGGTTGAGCATCCGACTTCGGCTCTGATCATGATCTCACGGTCTGTAGGTTCAAGCCCCGCGTCGGGCTCTGTGCTGACAGCTCAGAGTCTGGAGCCTGCTTCGGATTCTGTGTCTCCCTCTCTCTCTGCCCCTCCCCTGCTCATGCTTTGTCTCTCCTGCTCTCAAAAATAAATAAAACATTAAAAAAAAATTAAAATAAAAAGTTGACTCTTAAACATATCTTACTTTGAACAAACTTAGAGCCTCATAGGGAGAGAAGACATGAAGTACTGTTCCTGGAAAAGATGCGTGAAGTCCCTTTTTAGGCTTGAGCAAAGCCAGGCTGCTTCTGAGCTGGAGAGGTTATTTCTACTTTGAGAGGGTAGGCTTGGAGGTCAGGTCAGGTCAGGAGTGGTTTCCCAAAGGAAGTGACAATGGAAAGCCTCTCTCAGAATGGATAGCACAGAGCCACGGTGGGACGAGGGGAGAGCACTTCTCTGTCTGTGAACAGAGTATTAGCACAGAATATGCGCTCAGAACAGAGTGGTTTGGTATGGGCAGGAGTATAGTGTGAGTGAGGGTGCCACATGTGCAGTGAGATCGGACCTCAAAAGGGTTGGGGCGGTGACTGGACGCCATGTTCAGGCAAGAGACCACAACCGTTACTGAACAGAAACAACAAAGGTTCACTTACTTCTCAGGAAGGAACTAATAATTTTGTGGGTATTGATTGTTTTTTTTCTTCTTTCTTTTACAACAAGGGAAGAATTGCAATATAGCAATGATTATAAATTTATATGTACTACTAACATTTTGCTGTGATTTTTCTCATTCATAATAATAATTTACCTCTTGGGGCACCTGGGTGGCTCAGTCAGTTGAGTGTGTGACCACGGTTCGTGGGTTCAAGCCCCGTGTCGGGTTCTGTGCTGACAGCTCAGAGCCTGGAGCCTGCTTCAGATTCTGTGTCTCCCTCTCTCTGCCCCTACCCCACTCGTGCTCTGTCTCTCAAAAATAAATAAAAACGTTAAAAAAATTTTTAAGAATAATAATAGTTTATCTCTTTTTAACCACTCTGTGGTTTATAGAACTTAAATTACATTGTTTCCTTATATTGGTGTATGATTGACATGACATTATATTAGGATCAGATGTACAGTGTGATGATTTGATATTTGTGTAATGTTATGAAATGATCACCGTAACAAGTCTAGTTAACATCCATCACCTCATATCGTTACAAGTTATTGTTTCTTGTGAGGAGAACTTAAAGATCTACCCTCTTAGTAACTTTCAAATGTACAATATAATATTGACTATAGTCACCATGCTGGACGTTACATCCCTGTGATGTACTTATTTTATAACTGGAAGTTTGTACCTTTGTCTTCCTTCGTGCATGTCTCCCATCCTACATTCCTTGCCTCTGGCAGCCACCAGTCTGTTCTTTGTATCTGTGAACTTGGTTTGGTTTTGTTTGTTTTTAGATTCCACATGTAAGTGACATCATAACGAGTTTTTTTTCTGTTTTTGTCTGAATTATTTCACTTAGCTTAATACCCTCAGGGTCCACTCACGTTGTCGCAGACGGCAAGATTTTTTAAGGCTAAATAATACTCCTGTGTTATTATATGAGTGATAAGGTGTGCGCACGTGTTCGTGTGTGTGTGTGTGTGTGTGTGTGTGTGTAGATATAGATATCACATTTTCTTTACCTGTTTACCTGTCAGTGGACCCTTAGGGTTGTTTCTATATCTTGGCTGTTGTAAATAATGTTTCAGTGAACACAGGGTGCATATTTTTTTTTCTGGATTGTTTTGGTGACTGAGAAGAAACATCTTTTTTTTTATGTTTATTTACTTTGAGAGAGAGAGAGAGAGAGGGCGTGTGCACGCGGTGCCTAGGGGGTTAGAGGCAGAGAGAGGGAGAGAGAGAATCTCAAGCAGGCTCTGTGCTGACTCCATGTGGTGCTTGAACTCACGAACCGTGAGATCATGACCTGAGCCAAAATCCAGAGTCAGATGCTCAACCATGAGCTACTCAGGCGCCCCAAAGAAACATCTTCTGTATTTTTCTTTCCACGAAAAGTGAAAAAATCCCTTCTCTGTGGCTTCCTGGGAATGCCATTATTTTCATTTTTATGTTATTCAGTTTGTTTTTATTATACATGATAGAAGAAAAAAGAAACTTGCTTGTTTTCTCTCTCTTCAGTGGATATATGGAATTTAAAATTCATAACTACCATATATCAGAAATGCCAGTGATGGTGGTTCTGTCAATTAAAGCAAAGATTCTTGACCTGGGAGCTACAGATATATTTCAGAAGGTTTATTTTAATTATTTAGCAGTTTCCTTGTTCATGTTTGGAATTTAATGGATGATTTCCTTTTCTGCTTTTAATGCTGTTTTTAGTAGTAATCGGCAGCAAGATAATATATAAAACAGATAGGAAATGAGGGGGGAAACTCCAATATACAGTGCTTTATGTATCGCTTAAAAAAAACAAACAGAATTTAGAAGCGTCTGAGTGGCTCAGGCAGTTAAGCATCTGACTCTTGATTTAGGGCTCAGGTCATGATCTCAGGGTTTGTGGGATCAAGCTCCCTGACTGGCTCTGCACTGACAGCACAGAGCCTGCTTGGGATTCTCTCTCCCTCTCTCTGCCCCTCTCTCATTCTCTCTTGCTCTCTCAAAATAAATAAATAAACTTAAAGAAAAAAAACAACTGAGAATTTAGAACTTTTACAGTGGAAAATTCTGTTTTCATTTTAGTGTTTTTCTCTTTATGTGGATCATGTCTAGTCAGAGCTAACATTCTCGTAGTCACCTTCTGTCTCATTTTCAGTTTCTGCTCAGGCTCCAAACTCTGCCATCACAGCCCAGACTGGCGTTGGGGTGGCGTCTACAGTCCACCTAAACCCCATGCAGTTGATGACAGTGGATGCTTCTCATGCTCGACATATCCAAGGGATCCAGCCAGCACCTATCAGCACACAGGGGATCCAGCCAGCCCCCATCGGGACCCCAGGAATACAGCCGGCACCGATGGGCACACAGGGAATTCACCCAGCAACCCCAATTGGCACACAGGGGCTCCAGCCTGCACCAGTGGGCACTCAGCAGCCTCAGCCTGAAGGAAAGACTTCAGGTAATTTGAGTTGTTTGCAGGGAAGTTAGTGTGGAAGAAAGAGAATATACCGAGTTTAAAATCCTGGTTCTGGGGCGCCTAGGTGGCTCAGTCAGTGAAGCATCTGACTCTTGGTTTCAGCTTAGGTCATGATCTCGCAGTTTATAAGTTCGAGCCCCCCATCAGGCTCTGTGCTGACAATGTGGAGCCTGCTTGGGAGTCTCTGTCTCCCTCTCTCCCTTTACCCCTCCCCCACTTGATCTCTCTCTCAAAAAAGTAAGCTTTAAAAAAAATTGTTTAAAGTCCTGGTTCTGCCACTTGCTGACTTGGTGGTCTCAAGTAATTTCTCTGTGCCTCAGTTTCCTCCTTATAACATGAGTTGCCTAGAACTCAATCTGTAGGGTCATTGTAAACATTAGAGATTATATATGTAAACAGCCTCATATGCATTCGCACGTGGTAGGAAGCACTCTGTAAAGTTGAGAGAGAGCTGATTCACCTCATTACAGTGTTTTTATTCTGCCATTTCTTCGGAGTCGTATGTAAAATTAAGGTGGGTTGGAATGTTGGTATCATTTTTAGGGATTTAGAGGCAATGGTATTTCACAGGAATTGTAGGAGACCATTTCATGAAGTCTACTATGTACTTTATGGTTTTTATCTGATTTATTGGTAATTCTGATTCCAAAGCAAAGAGAAGTGGTTACTGATCGTACATCAGTAGACTTGGTAACCTCCCACTTTGCCATCTGCTTTTCGGCAGATGAACATTGTGCTCTTAACCTTATCTTCTCGAAAGTGGACAGTTGTAACATGGGTGGTGGGATCGTTTTTGTCTTATGTGACATGTTAGTAACGTTTATTTTTGTTTCCCTTTCTTCATTGCTCTCTCATGCACCCTTCCTGTCCTCCAGCAGTAGTGTTGGCGGATGGAGCCACAATTGTTGCCAACCCTATTAGCAGTCCATTCAGTGCCGCTCCAACAGCAACCACTGTGGTGCAGACCCACAGCCAGAGTGCCAGCACCAACGCTCCAGCCCAGGGCTCGTCCCCCCGGCCAAGTATCCTCCGGAAGAAGCCCGCCACGGATGGGTAGGTGGACCCAGTAGTATCACACAACACCTCTAGTCCTGAGTATAATTAGTAGAAACCTTAGGCTCTCTGTGGTGCTGGTGGAAAACTTTAAATCTCTCATCTTCTGTGACATTTTTTAATCTCTTTCAAAATAACTTCACCACAGACTTGTTCAGTAGAGCCTTGCCAAGCACAGACTGTAGGACGGTAAGAATCCATGAGTCTGGGGGGGAGGGGCAGTTGTTCAGCAGCCACTGCTTACTGCTTCAGGAGCTCTCTCTATTTTGTGGAGTTTAATCCTAGACTCCCTAGGAGTCGCTTCTAACAGACCCTTGAGGCTTGTCTAGGTCGGCACATTAATGAGTACTGAGTATTTTCTTTCCTCACCAGCCAGCATGAACTGTCATTCAGGACTGGCGGTTCCCAGGTGTGTTAAGTAAGGGTCCTAGTCAGCGGCAGAAGTGTACTGTGTTGCCATAGACCCTGAGTTGGTGGGTGATGGGCAGGAAGGTATGTGCTGTGCTCTGAAACTGAACTTGAAAACTTCTGAGGTGGAGGTGGGCAGTCACACTTCCCAGAACAGAGTTTCTGTGGCTGCACTGAGCTGATGTGTGTCAACAACAGAAGATTTAGAGGTTAAAGCATAGTGAGAACGCAAGCTGCTGGGTCCGTACAGGGTTTCCAGGTGTACAGGGCTTTGCCTAGACCAGAGTCTCTTTTAAGGATAAGTCAGTCCGTGGCAAAGGAGCCTTTTCCATACAAACGCAGGGCAAAGCTTGTACTTAACATGGCAGGTCGAACATGCACTTCTAAATTCCTTATCCACTCAAAACCCTGTAGAACTCTTAGCAAAGAGGCTTTCTGAAAAGATATAAACACACAAGGATGAGAAGAGAATAGGAGAAGCTGGGTTGAAATCTGTTCGAGGGTCAGAGCCCTGCATCCCTTGCCTACCCGCACTTTGGAGTACACCGCCGCTCCCAACCCCAGCACGCACCTGGAGGGCGAAACTCTGCAGATGGTCCACTGGGATCAAGCAGCACAAGGGAGGCCAGGAGTTTTCTACCAGCAACAGATTTGCCGAGTGCCGAGACTTACCAGTCCCCTTCTCCCTTTTAGCCGGCAGAACGCTGGCAGTTGAATGCTGTTGACAAAAACTGAGATGTTGACTCCACTTTTCTTTCTGGGCTTGTCCAGCCCGAGGGGCTAGATCCCAGCACTAGGGGTTTCATGAGGTCAGGAATCAGATCCCCCGTAAGTGAAATTTAAAGTACGCAAGTTCTTCCTTGAACTCAGAGCTTCCAGCCAGCGTCAGTCTCCCGTTCTTAATCATGAACACACAACCAAGGGGCTTCTGACAAACCACGAGACATACTGAAAAACGCAGGTTGGAACATGCAGAGGCACAGCCAGGAGGAAAAGCATATGAAGACCAAAACCGAGTGCTCTCTTCAGAGGACAAAAAGAGATGTATCCGTACAACAGGAAGGCAGCGCAGTCCAGAAGGAACATTTGGAGAACAAAAGAGCGTGCCCTGAAATTTAAACGACGAGAGCGGAAATCAGACTCAGAGAAGTTGGAAAATATAGCTGATGAGGGGCTCCTGGGTGGCTCAGTTGGTTAAGGTCCAACTTGATCTCAGTTCAGGCCCTGATATCAGGGTTTTGAGTTCAGGCCCTGCATTTGAGCTCCACGTGTGGAGCCTACTTAAAATTAAAAAAAATAATAACAATACAGAGGCGTCTGGGTGGCGCAGTCGATTTAAGCATCCGACCAGCTCAAGTCATGATCTCATGGTTTGTGAGTTCGAGCCCCACGTCCGGCTCTGCTGACAGTGCTGACCAAGCCTGCTTGGGATTCTGTCTCTCCCCCTCTCTCTCTCTGCCCTTCCCTTCCCCTGTTCTCTCTCTCTTTCAAAATAAATAAACTTAAAAAAAAAAAAAACCTTAAAAAAATACAGTTGAGGAAATCTCTCAAAAGTAGATTGAAAAATAAGTTAGAACACAGAAGAGGGAAACAAGAAGAAAATCAAAGAACCAGCTCAGGAGATCCCGCCTCCAAGTAATGTTTCCTCAAGAGACCAGAGAAAAGGAGGAAGATCACTTAAAAATAACTCATAGAAAATGTCCAAACCTAAAGGGCGTGAGTTTCCTGATGTAAAGAACCACACCTGCCCAGCACAAGTAGATGCAGTGCATGTAAGTAAACTGGCACGGAGATAAACATCTTGAAATTTCACAGCCCTGGAGACCAAAAGATCTGCCCCCTTCTCCTCCACTCGGCTGCCTCCCTGTAGTGAGGCGGTGCCTCTGTAGCTGAGTGTGCCATCCTTGGAATTCCTTCCTCTCTGAGCGTGCCTGCCTTCTTTATTTTTTTTTTATTTTAATTTTTGTTTTATTTAAGATTTAATTTTTTTTATAATAGTTTATTTTCAAATTGGTTTCCATATAACACCCAGTGTTCATCCCAACAAGTGCCCTCTTTAATGCCCGTCACCCCCTCTCCCCCCTCCCTCACCCCCCTCACCTTCAGTTTGTTCTTAGTCTTTGAGAGTCTCTTATGTTTTATCTCCTCCCTCTCTGTGTCTTTTTTTCCTTTCCCCTCTTCCCCTTCCCCCGGTTTTTGCTTAGTCTCACAAAGTCCACCTATTCGTGGAAACATATGGTATCTGTCTTTTTCTTACTGACTTATTTCACTTAACATAATACCCTCCAGTTCCATCCATGTTGCTACACATCGTGCTTGCCTTCTTTAAATGGAACCTGGCCCTTCCTCAGAGTCTTGACTCCTCCTGCCCTCTCCCCAAAGTAGTGGCTGTCTCTCCTCCCGATCCTCCGGTCACTCGGCCTGGTGCTGAGGTCCATGTCCTCTTGGTGCCTCACTGCTGCTTTCAGGCCATCCCTCTTCAAAAGTTCTTGGTTTGTATTCAGATTCCGTAAAATTTGCACTTGAAAAGTACACTTTTACTTAGCCAGGTCATTCCAGGCACACTGAAAAGTTTTCTAATAACTGAATCAAATATCAGTTTTAAATTCAAATTATTTAAGTGAAATCCCGATACAAATTTTGCTCCTGGTTGCACTTGCCCACCATTCAAGTACTTAGTAGCCCCATATGGCCAGAGGCTACCTCGTTGGTCAGGGCAGCTCAAAAGGCTTGACCAGATTCTGGTTTGATTTGAGAAGGGTACCTAACATATGGCTGGCGTTCTATCTGAAATGAGTTCCCAGGTCTCTGACTTCGCAGTTGCTTGAATGCGTCCCCGTCCCCCCTCATCCGTCAGCACACACCCACAAGCACAAGCCTTCCTTGACCTTTTTCTCTGTCCTCTGGGGTCCCACAGCCCACCTTCTGTCTTCACACCTTACCAGCAGTGGTGAGCACTGCCCACCGGGGAGCCTTCTACCCGTCGATGCTACCACCTCTCATGACCTTTCTCTCCTCTCCCTGACTCAGCTTCTGGGGTCTGCTACAATCATTTCCTTTCATACTGCCCCTACTTCCTTGCTCCCCTCTTCACTTTGTCAAAACCAGAGTCAAATCCAACTTCCTGCTGAATTTGCACAGCAGATCGTGGTGGGGTAAACCGCCATGTTGCCTGGCCTTCCTTAACCTCACAGACCTCCACTAGAATCTCACAGGAGACCAGCCCAGCATGCTGTCCTAAGCCACTTTCCTGGACAGTTGGACCCTGCTCCTCTCAGAGCTCACACACCTCCTCACCATGTTCACAACCAGCTAATGAACTTGATCCCTCCTTTTCTGAGAAAAATGGAAACACCCAAAAGAGAACTTGGTAAACGCTAGCTTCCTATCTCCCTACCTGCTGACACTCTACTCATCTCATGTGTCACTATGGACGGACTCTCAGCCCTTCACTCCAGAGCCCCTGACCTCCGCCTTTCCAGCCTGCTGCGAACAGTGCTGTCTCTGCTCCTTCTCGCCTGTTTTAGCAGTGTTTTCTCGCTGATGTTTCTTTCCTTCACACAGAAACAAAAAATATGCTTTCATGGGGGTTTTTTTGCTACTAATTGCAAAGAAAATAAAGGAGTTTGCTAACTCCATTTTTTCTTCCAGTTTCTTTCTCTCTCCATGTTCTCACTGAGGTATAGAAAACTGCATACATAATGCATGTAGGGTGTGGTTTAGCACCCAGTGAACACAGCATACAACAACTGTTTCTTGTCTAAGCAAGAAACAGTATTACCAATACTTTCTTCCAAAGGTAACTCACCAGTGTATCTTTTGACCTTGTTGATTTGTTTTGCCTCTTGTGGAACTTGTGTTGAATCATTTATTACATGTTTTCGTATGAGTCCATCTTCCTTCCCTTTGTTTAGTGTAGTTCATCCACATTATTGTGTGTGATTGTAATTTTTTTATTGCTAGATGAAATGCCATTATATAACAGTACCATAGTTTATCCATGGATATTTGGGTTGTTTCCAGTTTGGGGCCATAATGTAATCCTGAACATTGTTGTGCGTGACCTTCATACATAGGTAAATGCATTTGTTACATACCTAGGAGGGGATTGGCTGGGTTGTAGGCTATGCTTATGTGCAACTCTGGTTGCAACTCTGGTAGGTACCTGTGAGGGCCCCAAGCAGCGGGGCGGGGGCGGGGGCGGGGGCGGGGGGGGGGGGGGGGGCTGATCGCATTCACCTGTGGGTCAGGTTCATCGCATTCACCTGTGGGTCACGAGCACTTGTTATTGGCGCTCTTGAAGTTCAGTTAGTCTGTGGATATAGAGTCCTGTATCTCCTTATGTTTAGTTGTTTTCTTCACTTCCTGGGGGGTAGTTAGTGGAATTGGTCTTATTTCTTACTTCGTATTATGGAAAACTTTAAACATAATAAAATTTTGAACATAATGAATGTTATACCCATCATTCAATTTCAGTTATCAGTTTATCACCTCATGGCCAGTTATGTTTAATCCAAATGCCTACCCCCCCTTCTACCATATTATTTTGAAGCAAATCCTAAATAGTATGTCATTTGTATACATTTCAGCATGCATCTATTGAGAGATACTTCGTAAAAAATATAACCTCTTAATATCATCAAATATCTAGTTCAAATTTCCAGGGGTCTCTGATGTCACAACTTTTTTGTTTTGTTTTGTTTAATACTGTATTTGAATCAGTACGGTCTGATAAGGTGCCCACATTGTATTTAGTTGATATGTCTCCTAAGGTTTTTCTATATATAGATTTCCTTCATCTCTTTTTTCTTGCTATTTATTTATTGAAGAAACTTGGTCTTTTGTCGTGTAAATTTTTTCCTCTCCCTCCCTGTCTTTCCCAGGGTTTTGTCAATTACAACCCCTTCGTATTAGTTTCTTAGATCTGCTATAACAAATTACCACAAATCTGGTGGCTTTATTCTCACAGAGGTGCCTGTCCGGCTCAGGCAGTGGAGCATTCAGTTCTTGATCTCAGGGTTGTGAGTTCGAGCCCCATGTTGAGTGTAGAGATTGCTTAAAAATAAAATCTTTTAGGGCGCCTGGGTAGCTCAGTCGTTAAGCATCTAACTTCAGCTCAGGTCACAATCTCACAGTTTGTGAATTCGAGTCCCACATTGGGCGAGCTCGGACCCCACTTCGGGTGAGCTCGAACCCTGCTTCTTTCTCTCTCTCTGCCTCTCGCTCACTTGTGCCTTCTCTCTCACTCTCTCTTGCTCTTACTCTGTCTCTCAAAAAAATAAGGAAAATAAAATATTTTTAAAAATTTATTGTCACAGTTCTGATGGCTAGAAATCTAAAATCAGGATGTCAGCAGGGTTGTTTCTTTCCATATGCACCCAGGGAGAATCCATTCCATGCCTTCCTTCCTAACTTCTGGGGGCTATTGGCAATCCTTTGGCTTGTGGGTATATCACTCCAGTCTCTGCTTCCATATTCACATGGCCTTTCCTGTATCTCTGTGTCTCAAATCTCTCTCTCCTTTCCGTGGTAAGGAAACCAGTCATTGGATTTAGGGTCTACCCTAATACCAGAAGGATCTTACCTTGAGATCTCTAACTTAATTACATTCACAGAGACTCTCTGTTTTTTATATTCACATGTGCAGGGATTAAGACTTAGATACCAGTTTAGCACACTACCTCTGCAGTGTAGTTTTGTTGTTCTTGTCCCCTCCACATTTTCTCTTGTTACTTGAATCTAAAGCTTGAATAGATTTTTTTTTTTTTTTTGGCAAGACCCTTTATAAATTAAAATGTCTGGTAGTCCCCCTTTGTGAGATGTTAGCAGACTTGATGATCACTGTCTGTATCCATTAATTAGGCTTTCTCTCAGCCCACTCTCATCTAGCATTTTCCACCACTCTACCAAAACTGCACGCGTCACACTGACAGCTTCCACAGTGCTGAGCCCACTGTTCTCAGTCTGAGCCACACGTGGCCCTACTACGTGGCACAGTTGACACTAACTTGGTCACCTTTTTTCACTTGACTTCCAGTAACTTTTTCTCAGGTCAGTATAAACATGTAAACACGACAGTGATCTTGAACACTTAATACGGATTTCAAGTTTGATAAGTGGAAAGGAGATGTGGCGTGGTCAAAGCAGCAGCTGTGAGAGTCACGGTGCTTGCTTCCTGGAGAGAGATGGGCAAGAAATGGGGAGGGAAGGAGGGAACCTGTATTTTGTTAAAAGCTTTTTAGTGCAATTTGGCGTTTTCAATAATGTATCTATATTACTTCGATAAAATTTTAAAATCCATTTTAAAAAATACCTAGTTGAATGTAGTGTATTTTGTCGTAGTTATGCCTCGCAAGTGTTTACTTCTTACCCTTTAATGCCCGCGGACTGTTGTTTTCTGGGTTTGTCTGGTCTCTTTCAGAATGGCAGTTCGGAAAACCCTAATTCCTCCCCAGCCTCCTGAAGTGGCTAGCCCTCGAGTGGAAAGCTCTATGCGGAGTACCTCTGGGTCACCTAGGCCTGCAGGGTGAGCACATAAATGTTATCGCTCTTGGTTCCAACTGCTCGTAATTGAGGAGGGAAAAGTCTAACACGTGACAAATTCTACATAATTTGCCTGTGTGCATCTTTCTATATGCACGTTCTAGCTATGTGACCTGGACATATTTCTCAGCCTCTGTGGTTCTTACTTATGAGATAGCCATACTTACAACATCCATGTCGTTGGATTCTTGTGTATTTAATTGAAATGATGCATTTAAGGCATTTGGAACAGAGCCTGCCTCATAGTAAACACCCAGTTGTCGTTGCTGTCAGAGTGGCATCATGTCAGTACTAAATACATGCTGCTTGCTTTGTTCTAAATTCCACCAGTAATACTGATTTGGGAAAGAGAGAGGCAATGTAAAAATATTTAAAGCATAAGATTAAAATCGTTGTCCTGTTCCCCACCCACCTTGCCAGTCCCGCTGGCTAGAATAATATTGATTGGTAACAGTATTAAGTATCTCTCCACATCTTTTCTCTGTGTACACAGATAGATTGAGTCTTAAAGACAGGATCTTGCTGACTAGAGTGTTCTGTATCTTGCCATTTTTACTTCTGTCGGTGACAGCTTGCCATGTTAATGTATTTAGATGTACTTCATAAAACTTCATTCAAGAAGGAAATTATGAATGCCTTGTATGTGCCAGGTACTGTTTTAGAATCTGGGAATATAGAAGAGTGACTAAGACAAAGAGTGACTAAGACGAAGTGTCCATTCTCCATAAGCTTGTTTTCTAGCAGGTGTAGAGAAACAAATATGCAAAGAGAAAGGAGGCAGTGTGCAGGGAAGTAAAGCGATGGGAGGAAGAGGTGACGCCGTCCAGAAAGCCTTCTCTGAGCAGAGGGTGAAGAGCATGAGGGAACAGCCACACGCTCCCTAATGTCCATCTGTACTAGGTGGGGCAGAGAGCGGGGCCAGGATTTGATGTAAGAGGACATACACTCGTTACTTTGCGTGTTAGTGCATAAAAGTAAAAATAACTGTTCAGGGGGAGGCTGTGAAAATTACCGTAATTTCAGGGAGTGGGGTCGTACTTACTCTAGGATCTTTAAAAACATTGTGAAAATACTCAAAGCTCTCTTATTGTCAGTTACATATAAGGAGGTGAAAAAATTAGTAGAACTAATATTTATTTGGTACAGTGTAATTTAAACATGAGAAACATTGAGAACTAAAGAGTTTTATTCTTTCTAAAAGCTAATGAGCAGTTGGGACGGTGCGTGTGGGACTTGACGCAGCAGCAGTCCTTCCATGCGGTGGCGAATTGTCACACTCCTTTCTAAGTTTCGATCTGCATTTTATCTTGAGTCTTTTCAGTGTTGGCACATTATCTCCAAGAGTTCGTTTAATGTGAAATTTTTTGCCAGCATCACTTGTAGAGACATCTTCATCCTTTTCATCAGAACCCTCTGCGGTAACTCGCGCATGGAGTACGGGTGCACGTTTCAAAGCAGAATCTTTTAACTGGGCTAGCAGCTTCACCAGATAGCTTAACATTAGTTCATTAAATTAAAGTTAATTTATTACTTAACCTTGATATAAACCAACCTTTATTGTCCAGAAAAGGATTTGTTGTTTTGTGTTAGGTTTGTTTGTTTTTTTTTTTTTATTCTCCTTTTAATTGGCCTTTTTCTTTCAGTGTGGCAGCTGACTTGACTGCTCTGGCCTGAATAGGATTGATTGGTTGAATAGTCCTTAGTCTAGAGTAGAAATCATTACTACATTTGGCCACAGTGGCTTTCTAGTTCCTAGTGCAATTTAAACTAAAAGATGGTAAGTGACTCTACCGTCTTAGTTTATATTCATTGGATTCTCTCTCTGTGGTCCATACCGTATCTTCATACAGGCCTACGCTTGTCCTGTCTTCTCTTTGCTGTTGCCGGTTTCAAATCTTCTAATCATATCCAATTTTACTTCCAGAATTACTGTTTTTTCCTGCATTTTTGTCTGTGTTGGCCAGTGTTTGCTCTCTGTCATCCATTATTGTAAAATTTCACCTGGGTCGGTCACTGGGAAACAAGAGACTGCATAGCTCCACACTTCGCTGTCTGCATAAACTGAATAACAGATGTGCAGTAACCAGTCATGGACATATTTTGAAGGAGGTGATGTGATTGGCCATGGATCCTGATGCACATCCATTAGTTACATAGTGATTTTGTGGACTGAGGAGGTAGCAGCAAAGTTTGCACAAGATTCCTGAAGATTATATAACTACTCACAGTTAACATTACAGTGAGTGGTAGCTCAAATTTGAACCGCACTGGTCGGAGGCTGGTATAACATACTTACACACATATATACGTATATGTAGAATTCCCCATTGCCCAAAGTCAGGGCTATCTGTACGATAAAGGGAAACTAGCCCAGAACAAGAGGAGTGTTGCACAACATGGTTCAGAGATATAACTGAGGGCCAGATGGCGTAGGGGTTTGTGGATCATTCAGAGTCCTTTGGATTTTATTCTGGGTAAGACCAAGGGCCATCAGAGGGCTAAGGCATAGGAGTGACACAATTTGACTTCTTTGTAGAAGGATTGCTCTGGTTACTGTGCTGGGAATAAACTGCAAGGAAGCAAGAGTGGAAGCAGGGAGACCCAGTGAGAGATAATGGAACCTTAGACTGTCATAGAGGCGTGGACTACTGTGGAGGGAGTAAAAGTCTTAAAAAGAGTTCAGATTCTGGTTACATCTTGAAGGAATAGCTGACAGAATTTTCTGACAGAAAGGGAGAATTCCAGGAAAGCTAGGAGGTTTTGCCTGAGCAACTGCAGATAAGGAATAATTCTTTCTGAAGTAAGGAAGCGTATGGGAATAAGAGAAAAAAATGTAAGAATTTAGTTTTAAATATTTTATTCTTGAGATCTCCAGGTGGTTAGACACAGCCAAGTGGAGATATCAAGTGTATAGTTGGATATAAAATTCTGAAGTACATACCGTTCTAGAATTGAAGATAGAGGTCAATGCTGGTGGTTAGGTTTTGGCAGATACATATTTTTAACACAGTGAGAGTGGAAGAGATCCCGTCAATGGTGAGTCTAGAGAACAGACATGATACAAAGACCACGTGTTCAGACATATCATCTTGGGAGGTCAGAAAAATAAACAACCAGAAAAGGAGACAGTATTCCTACTCCTTTACTGTGAGATGTTCCCAGATATGTTGGTGCCATAATTAGTCCTCCACTTATGAACACGTATTTCCATTTATCACTGTAATAAATACTGCAGAGAATCTTTATCGTTGAGCCCCTTGGCAAACACTTCTCTGGAATATATTTCTGGAACTAGCGTTACTGGGTCAAATTAAATGAGTTTAAATTCTGATTTCCAGTCACTGTACCTATTTATATCCTCATGAAATATCTTCCCATTTTCTCCACATTGTTGCCAACATTAGATACTAAACTTTACAAATTTAATGCATTATCTTTCCTTGTTTTTCAAGTGCTTTTTTTTAAAGTAGCACTAGAGTTAATTTTAAAGCGCTAGTAGGAAGAAAATACAGTTCCTGAAGCATCTGTGAAGTACAAAAGTACATTCCTCATAAGCAACTGTATGTGCAGAAACTTAGGTGAGAAGGGGCTATTTGCAGGGTCTTTCCTGGACTTAATATGGTTCCAAGGTAGATTGTGGCAGTAGGGCCCTGCACATGCAGGCACCCCGATGGCCTTCCTTGCAGTGGGCAGTCTGTTTCTGTGAGAAACAGAAACACCTGAAAGAACAGAGCATTTGGACTGTGAAAAATAACTAGCTCAAACCAGAGCAGTCTCGCCACACTCCCACACCCAAGTGAAAGGAATCTCATGGAAATTGCTGCTTTTAGGAATAGCCCACCTCATTCACTGATGAGTTATAAAAGGGTATTCCATGTGAAGATAACTAAAATTAAAAAGTAGGAAAAGAGCAACAAAATATACTCATTTGTTCAGTAAGAACATGCACCAGAAAAGTGGGACAGATGAAACTTATTTTAAAATTCTGACTGTGAATTTCAATTACTTAATGAAGTCAGCACCACCTCAGTGAAGGAAAACACACAAAGATGAAATGCAGACTAAGTGACAGAACATAAAGAGATGACATGTTAAGGGGCAGAACTCAGTAAAGATCTAGAAGAAACCACAGAATGAAGGTAAAATTAAAATAGAAAACAGTGTAGACATAGAGATTAGAAATGGAAAAAGCAAAATTTTAAAAGAAATAAATATAAAACAAAAACTATGGAAAATATACTATGATGCAAGATCAAACATATACATGTCAACATCTCAGAAACCAATATGTGACTTAAAAGTAAGGATGTGTTAATATTATCATTATTTTTAAGTGGTATACACAGCATTGGTGTATAATTACTAGCAGCTTAGATTCAGTGAAATACTGCAGTAGAGTGGTGTTGTGTGGAGATAGAGGGGGGTTAAGGGAGGGAGGGAGCGAGAGTTCTTAGTACATCTTTTGAAACATGAATGTATTCTGGACCTGGCTGGCTCAGTCCACAGAGCATCAACTGTTGATCTTGGGGTTGTGAGTTCAAGCCCTACATTGGGCATAGAGCTCAACAACAACAACAAAAGTGAAACATGAATATATTACCAATTCAAAGCCAAAAGATTAAGGAAGATAAAAATATTATTAGAAAACAGAAAGTAAATCTGAAAACTTAAAATAAATTTAAAAATTGAATTTTAAAACAAATCACATGGTACTAATTTATCCTCAGATTCTCCCCCAAGCGTATAGAAATCCTCCAAATACAGGTAGCCTATCAGATCTCTGTCGGTTCCATTTTTTTCTAGATCACATCCCTCCCTCCTTAAAGTCTTGCTTCCACCTACTCCAGTCTGCACTGGTTGCTGTGCCCAGCTGTTCTCCCTTGTGTTTCCTTTGTCCTTCACAGTCTGAATCCCTTCAGCTCATCCCTGGTGCCTGCATACTTCCTTTTCTCTTGGCTTACTTTCCGATTTGTTAGAGCGTCTCTTTTGCAGCAGAGAAACAGTACGTTAAGTTGTCAGTTTTTGACCTTTCGCATATCAGGAAATGTCCTTTTTCTGCCCTCACTTTATTGTTTTAATTTGTAGCAAGAATTGCTATCAAACTCTACTTGCTGGGCCAGGGACCCTGGTGGTGTCGGCAAAAGGCTCGCCCTTCACGTGGCATACTGCCTACACTTGTGAGTTCCATCAGCCAGCCAGTGGCCTCAACTCCAAGCTCTAACAGTGTACAGGGCCCTCACTCTTAAGTCTAAGTCTGCCTTCTCTCTGTTGTTGAGATTAAGTCAAATATGTTGATCTGTCCTCAGCCCCACTGATTCTGTCTCCACTTTGCTACTGAGAACATCAAGTGAGTGTGTTTGGTGAGTTACTGTTTTTCACTTCTGTAAATTACATTTGGTTCTTTTTATAACTTCGATTTCTTTGCTGAGATTTTTCTGTTTTTTTCTTCTTTTAAGTTTGTTTTTCATCTTTTGAATTTGTCATTGCTTGTTGAAGCATTTTTATGATCTCTGCGTCCTTGTCAGATTCTGCCCTACATCATTCATCTCCTGTTCAAGTTGTGATTTTCCTGCTTCTTGGTTAGACGAGTAGTTTTCTGTTTGGACCTGGACCATTATGGTCTTAGAAGACCCGGGAGTTTATTTCCAGCTTAATGTTTTGGCAGTCCTCCTCTCACACAGCAGCAGCTGGGGGAGGGAAAGCATTGCCTTCTTGCTGCCAAGTGGAGAGTTGAAGGCCAGGTTCCCTGCTTGACCTCTTTGGACACCACTTCAGTAGTGAGATGGCGGAAAGAGAACTGTGCTGCCTCATTACAGCCTGGCAGGTGTGGAAGTCTAGGTTCTCCACAGCCTTTGCCGGAGATCACGGGAACTGGGACCACAGTAGTTGTTTCTGTGGTGTTTCACTGGGAGAGCAGTTATTGTCTAGAAGTTTCCCATCTTGCTCAGCTGCTCTTCCCTTGGTTCTTTGAGCAGATTTTTCTTGGGTTTTTTGTCTGTGCCCTTTGACAGTTCTGTATTGTGGCCCTCCAGGACCCTTTCTGGAGCACAGTCAGAAAGGAGCCCCAGGGAACTCATTGCTGTGTCATTCCTTTGGTCCTGAAGGGCCCTGGCCAGTCTGTCTTCATCTTTCAACAGCTGTTTTCTTCGTTTTGTTTGTAATACTCAGGATTTTCAGCTACACTTATTAGCAGGAAGAATACGAAAAAGTATGTTTGGCTGTCTTTCCTTAAACAGAATTCCTACTTATACTCTTAGATAATACAGTGGCTGGGAGAAGTTTAAATTGAACATCTCTTTTTCTTTGTAGGTGATATCTTCAACTTTATCTTATAGCATTCTTTTTTGAAGTTCTTAATATGAAAACCTATAAATGTAGAACAAAATAGAGAACACAGTATTATTCAACTAGATTTAACTGTTTTAATATTTTGCCATATATCTCTTTTTTTGGTACAATCAAATTACACAATTTCACTTTTAAGTAATTTCCTGTGGGGTGCCTTGACTGGCTAGTTGGTAGAGCATGTGACTCTTGATCTTAGGGTTGTGAGTTTAAGCCCCACGTTGAGGGTAGAGCCTACTTAAAATAAAAATTTTGTTTAATATATTTAAATATTTGTGCATTTTGACAGTTTAATTATGATATGTCTAGGTGTGGGCTTTTTTCAGTTTTTCCTACTTGAGTTAGTTGAACTTTTAGGTAGATTGATGTTTTTCCTCAAATCTGGGGAGTCTTTGGCACTATTCAGATATTCTCTCAGCCCCATTCTCTTCTTTGCTTCTGGGACTCCCATTATGTGTATGTTGGTATAGTTATTGCTGTCCCAAAGATCTCTGAGGCTCTGTTTATTTTTCCTCCTGTGTACCACCCCTTTAAAAAAATTTTTTTAATGTTTATTTATTTTTGAGAGAGAAAGAGCATGAGCAGGGGTGGGGCAGAGAGAGGAAGACACAGGATCCAGAGCAGGCTCCAGGCCCTGAGCTGTCAGCACAGAGCCCAATGCGGGGCTTGAACTCATAAACCATGAGATCATGACTGGAGCCAAAGTTGGACGCTTAACTGAGCCACCTAGGCGCCCACCCTGCTCCTTTTTATAGTTTATTAGACTGGATAATCTCAATTGACCTCTTTTTGAGCTTTTCAATTCTTTCCTATGCCTACTGAAATACTTTTTTTTCCAATTGCTGTATTTTCTTTTTTGTTGTTGTTAGTAATCTCTTTGCCAAACATCGGGCTCAAACTCATGACCCCGAGGTCAAGAGTCACATGTTCTACCAACTGAGGCAACCAACTGAATTTTTTGCCTGTGGACCTCCAATCCGTCTGACTCTTGATTTCAGGTCAGGTGGTGATCTTGTGGTCTGTGGGTTCGAGCCCCACAGCAGGCTCCGTGCTGACAATGCAAAGCCTGCTTGACATTCTCTCTCTCTCTGTCCCTCCTCCACTCACTCTCTCTGTCTCTTGCTCAAAAATAAATAAATAAATAAAATCTCAAATTAAATATATACTATATATATGTAATATATATATTTTTTCATATAGTAAATTAAGGATGCTGGCTTATTTTCACCCAATGTAGTACTTTCGAGATCCATCCAAATTGTAGCATGTATCAGTAATTTCTTCTTTTTAGGGTGGGTAATGTTACATCATATGGATATACCAGAATTTGTTTGTTTCACTTTGCTTATTGAAGTTCATTGGGGTTATTCCTGGTTTGGGGTTATTAGAAATAAAGCTGCTATGAACATGAACATTCATGTGCAGCTTTCTTGGTAGATAAATACTTTCATTTCTCTAGGATAAAAATCCCAAGGGTATAGTTGGTAAATTACATGGTCCATATATTTTTCATTTTATAAGGAACTTCCAAACTGTTTTGCAGAGTGGCTCTACCATTTCAAATTCCCACCTGCAACGTGGTGAGGTCTTTTATCCTAAAACCATGCTAAACTCATTTGTTAGTGCTGGGAGGGTTTTGGTAGATCAGGTTGCTCCACATCCTTTCCTGTGCTTGCTATTGTAATCTTTACGTTTTGTTTTCACCATTCTGATTGGGGTGTGGTGGGATATCACCAGGGCTTTCATTTGCATGATATGAATGGCCGGTGGTATTGAACATCTTTTCATGTGCCTGTTTGCCTCCTAGTGAAGCGTCTGTTCATTATTTATGTTTTTTGCCCACTTTCTGTTAAGACTATATGTTTTCCTAGTATTGAGTTTACAGAGTTCTTTATATATTGTGAATATAATTCTTTTATCATAGATAATGTGTTTGGTTTGGTTGTCTTAACCATTTTTAAGCGTACATTTCATTGGTGTTAAGCGCATTCTCACTCTTGTGCAGTCCTCTCCAGATCTATGCAGGATTGCAACTCCCTGTGCCCATTATTCAGCCACTTCCATTTTTCCCTCCCCCCAGCCCTTGGGGGCCACTGCTCTGCTTTTCTCTTTTCAGTGAATTTGACTACTCTGCGTACCTCATATAAGTGGAATCAATAAAATGTGTTTCGCAAATATTTTTTTTCCAGTCTGTGCCTTGTCTTTTCAACCTCTTCAGATGGTCTTTGGTAAAGCAAAAGTCTTAATTTTTTTTTTAAGCAAAAGTCTTTACTTTGATAAAGCCCAATTTATCTTTTTTTTATTTGAGGTGTGTTTTTGGTATGATGTCTAAGAACTATTGACCTAATCTTGGGGGGGGGTGTGTATTTTTTATAAAACTTTTATAGTTTTATATTTTAAACTCAGATTTATGATCTGTGTGGAATTCATTTTCGTATATGGTGTGAGGTTTGGCTTAATGTTGAATTTTTTGCCTATGGAAATCCAATTGTTTTTGACCTAGAACTTGAGGGGTACTTTTCGTACCTTGAAAAGTGTTGCTTTTCATATCCTGAATTTTCAGCATTAGTACTATAAGTGGGTAAACCTTTACAGCTATTAGATGAAATATTTTACTGGGACACCTGGCCAGCTCTGTTGGTAGAGCATGTGACTCTTGATCCTGAGTTCAAGCCCCATGTTGGTTGTAGAGATTAGTTAAAAATAAAATCTTTTAAAAAATACTTTTACTTTAAAAAATAATGTATAAGAAGATTTTGTAATGACATGAGTGACTACTTATGATAAAACTGAAAAAAATAAGATACACAGTTTTATTTTTTATTTTTAAATTGTTTTAATGTTTATTTTTTGGAAGAGAAATAGAGTGTGAGTGGGGGAGGGGCAGAGAGAGAGGGAGACACAGAATCCAAAGCAGGCTCCAAGCTGGCAGCACAGAGCCTGACGTGGGGCTCGAACTCACCGACCGCGAGATCATGACCTGAGTCAAAGTCGGTCGCTTAACCAACAGAGCCATCCAGGTGCCCCAGATATACAGTTGTAAACATTAAATGTATAGCTACTTTAGAAGTCCTGGTAAGATAAGCTGGAAAGTTGTAAGGGTGATGCCTCTAGGTAAAGGTGTGAGTTCCTCTTCTATAAGAAATAGGTTTACAAGAAACTACACACAAAGTGAGTACAATTTAAAAAAAAAAAAAAAAAACTTCGTAAGGCAACATATGCATTAAGAAATTGAGGGAGAAAAACACTAATGTAGTAAAAGTTCGTTGACTTTCGATGATGTTACTTTAAGTGATTTCTTTAAAATGCAATTTTCGAAGTTAATTTTATTACTGCTTATAAAATTTGGTAGGGGTGGGGTCCGGAGGGGATATTTTTAAAACTTGAATTCCCTTTAAAACTTACCTTGAAGTTCAGCGTCTAGACTCAGGCTAAGAGAGTCTGAGTTGTCCTGTGAATTGTACAAAAAGAATGGGACAAACACCCATCCTTTGAGATGTTTGCTACATTATTTTCACTTTTGTGTTTCAGTGCCAAGCCTAAGTCAGAAATCCACGTATCGATGGCCACTCCGGTCACTGTGTCCATGGAGACCGTGTCCAGTCAAAGCAATGATCAGCCCACCATTACAGTCCCTCCCACGGCTCAGCAGCCTCCACCAACCATCCCAACCATGATCACAGCCGCGAGCCCCCCATCACAGCCAGCCGTCGCCCTCTCAACCATTCCTGGAGCCGTCCCTGTCACTCCCCCTGTCACTACCATTGCAGCTGCCCCTCCGCCATCAGCCGCTGTGGCCAGCAATCTCTCCTCTGTGTTGGGCCCTCCGGTACCTGAGATAAAAGTTAAAGAAGAAGTGGAACCAATGGACATCATGAGGCCGGTCTCTGGTAGGTTCACTCCCGGAGTTCTCTTCATTGGCGCATACTGCTTCCTCTTTTCCTGCTGCCCCTCGGGCCGGACTCCTGGGACCCTCAGCTACAAAGCTCGGTCCCTTGGGGCACACTCTCTGTTCACATTTCATTCCTTTAAGAAAAGGAAGACTGCTAGGCTCCTTTTGAAAACAACTCATTTTTGCTTTCCTTTAAGCACTAATTTTCTTTCTTCGACAAAATCATGAAAAGGAGTAACGTTTCCCCAAGAATATCCTTAAATAGAGCTTCTGTGATTATCTGTTGTATTTTCTTTTCCATTTCTCATTTTGGTTTCTGAGTCTTCTCTCTTTTTTTTCTTAATGTTGTTAAAACATTGCCAATTTTGTTTCTTTTTTTTTTAAATTGGTCATTAGTTTCAGTGTTATGTTATTGTCTATTCTAGTCTCTGTTTTCTCTCTTTTGGATTTTTCTTTGTTATTTCCTTCCTCTATGAAATTTCAGATAAGTTTCTTTTTTTTCTAGTTTCTTGGGGTGTAGTGTTTATTTGAACTTTTTTCTTAATACAAGCATTTATAGCATTAAAAAAATAAAAATAGAAAATAAGGGTCAAGATAAGATCAAGCCAAGTGCTAATGATTTAACAATTTATTCCCTGCCAATTTTTGTTGCCTTATTATGCAATGAAGTAAGATCTATGTTGTTGAAAATACTCTCTGGATAAACTTATATGTGTTTAGTAAAATCTTAAAGTTACTCGCCACTTTCTTTCCCTCCTCTCCTTGACTCTGAACTTCCAATGTGTGAAATGCGGGTCACTTTGGAGATTTTCTGATTGTTCGTATATCTGTTAATTTATTAAGGAACGTTGCTTCCCCTGACTAGAAAAATAACATTTCATGTGCAGAATCTACAAAATGCTGATAGAGCCCAAGTGGAAGACAAGTCGGTTTGTCCTCCAGTTATCGGGCATTGCCCTCGTACCATGTAGGCATGAAGACCATCCCCCATGCTGTTTGTTCGGCAAGAGGTGTGGTTGGGCTGTGTCTGCAGTTATCAACCCGGCTGTTTATTTAGTATACTATGAAATATTCTTCTCTCTTACCCATATTTAGTCTCAGTACTCCCATTGAAGAACACCATGGATAACGCAGAAGGGGAAATGAAATGTTTTCAATTTTACTCTTCTCTCTTGATTTGGATAGTTCCTCTTACCTCTCTGTGCTAGGAAACTGACGGTAATCCTGCCTCAAATTGTAGGAATCTACACCAGGTACTGATGACAAAACAAGCACATCTCCATCTTCAGGAGCTTACATTTTAGCAGGGAAGAGAAACAGTTATATAAAGCAATGACAGATACAGGCATACCTCGGAGAAATTGTGGGTTCATTTCCAGACCACAATAAAGCAGTATTGCAGTTAAGGGAGTATCACGGTGCCTGGGTGGCTCAGTAGGTTAAGCAGTTGACTCTTGATTTCAGCTCAGGTCATGACCTCAAGGTTCGTGAATCCAAGCCCCACATTGGGCTCTGTGCTCACAGCACGGAGCCTGCCTCAGATCTTCTGTCTCCCTCTCTCTGCCCCTCCCTGACTTTCACTCACACTCTCTCAAAGAAATAAATGTTGAAAAAAATTTTTTCATTAAAAAAAAAAAAATAAGGGGCCCTTGGGTGGCTCAGTCGGTTAAGTGTCCGACTTCAGCTCAGGTCATGATCTCAAGGTTCATAGGCTCGAGTCCCATGTCCGGCTCTGTGCTGACAGCTCAGAGCCTGGAGCCTGCTTCAGATTCTGTGCCTCCCTCTCTCTCTGCCCCTCTCCCCACTCGCACTCTGGCTCTCTCTCAAAAATAAACATTTAAAAAATAAAATTAAAAAGTGAATATTACAATAAAACAAGTCAGATGAATTTTGTATAAAAGTTATGTTTATACAATAAGTGTGCAATAGCATTAGGTCTTTTTTTTTTTTTTTTAGTGTTTATTTATTTAAAGGAGAGTGTGCTCACGAGCAGGGGAGGGATAGAGTCAGTGCAGCGACCACATTGTCTGCACATTGTGCAGAGCCTGACATGGGTCTCCATCCCACAAACCGTGAGATCATGAGCCAAGCCAAAATCAAGAGTCAGACACTTAACCAAATAAGCCATCCAGGCGCCCCATGATAGCATTACGTCTTTAAAGACAATGCACATACTTTAATTTAAAAATACTTTATTTCTGGGGCGCCTGGGAGGCTCAGTCATTTAAGCGTTCAACTCCGGTCATATCACCGTTCGTGAGTTCGAGCCCCACTTGGCGTTCTCTGCAAAGTGGAGCCCACTTTGGATCCTCTGTTCCCTTCTCTTTTTGCCACTGCCCCTCCCCCACTCATTCCCTCTCTCTCTCTCTCTCTCTCTCTCTCTCTCTCAAAATAAATTTTAAAAAAATACCTTATTGCTAAAAAATGCTAACCATCATCTGAGCTTTCAGTGAGTCATAATCACTGATCACGATCACCATAACAAATATAATAATAATGAAGAAGTGTGAAATATTGTGAGAGTTACCAAAATGTGACACAGACATGAAGCCAGCAGATGCTGTTGGGAAAACAGTGCTGGTAGACTTGCTTAACACAGGGTTGCCAGAGACCTTCAATTTTCAAAAAATGTAGTATCTACAAAGCACAATAAAGTGAGGTGTGCTGTGTGAGGGAAAGTCGGGGTTTTAAATTTAAGAAGAGTTTAAAGGGAGGGCCTTGGGGCGCCTGGGTGGCTCAGTCGGTTGAGTGGCCGACTTCGGCTCAGGTCATGATCTCATAGTCTGTGAGTTCAAGCCCCGCGTCAGGCTCTGTGCTGACATCTCAGAGCCTGGAGCCTGCTTCGAATTCTGTGTCTCCCTCTCTCTGCCCTTCTTCTGCTCATGCTCTGTCTCTATGTCTCAAAAATAAATAAACATTAAAAAAAAAAATTTTAATAAATAAATAAATAAATAAAGGGAGGGCCTCACTGAGGAAATAATTTTTGAGTAGAGACATTAAAAAGATGAAGTGCCAGCTGTTCATATGTCTGGAAAAGGAGCACCCCGGGCCTGAGGAACATCTGGAAAAGGAGCACCCCAGGCCTGAGGAGCATGCCTGGTATCCTCCATAGCAAAGATGGCTCAGGCAGATGGACCGGGGGTAGTATGTGGACTCCATAAAATTATAAAAATTTAAAAAAAAATGTACTTGTAAACATCCAGGCTCCTAGTTTGACCCTCATGGTTTTGATTCAGGAGAGCTGCTAGAATCCAGCTGTCGTATCTGAGTTCCAGGTGACAGAAGACAAGGAGTAGAAGGGCACACCTTCCTTTAAATAAGACATGCTACAAAACACTTCTGTTTTCATTTCATGTGGCTACACAGCTAGTAAATAGTCTCAATGGAGTGGCAGAGTGCCCGTCTACAGTGTAAGGGCCCTCATTTAAGGACGGTGAAGTCATGGGGCATTTGGGATCCATAGGCATCCTCTACCACAAGGAGAGTACTCAGCACTCTACCCGGCACGTAGGAAGATTCAATGAATGTTCCTTCTCTTTTCTGTCCTAACCATTCTCCTTGGTTGGAAATTCAGTTATGGAAGCTTCCCGTTCTGTGTGGGCTCTCACACATGGATATGCTCTCATTCCTATGACAGCAGTCCCCCCGCTGGCACCCAGCACTGTGTCTCCATCTCTCGCGTTGCTGGCTAACAACCTGTCCATGCCTACAAGTGACCTACCACCTGGTGCCTCTCCAAGGAAAAAACCTCGAAAGCAACAGCATGTGATCTCTACAGAAGAAGGGGATATGATGGAGACGAACAGCACTGACGACGAGAAGTCCACTGCCAAGAGTCTTCTGGTGAAGGCTGAGAAGCGCAAGTCTCCGCCTAAGGAGTATATTGGTAATGGTCACAAGCCTAGCTTTTGTCACATGAAGCTTTCCCACCTGAGTCAGGGTCCATCCCTGAGGCTGCTTCCATACTCAGATGTTACTTGTGGGTCACTTCGTGAAGTTACACCTTGAGGATTCCTGACAATGTTTAATATGTTATTTAATGTCTTCCTTTTCTTTTCTTCTGAATAGACGAAGAAGGTGTGAGGTATGTCCCAGTGCGTCCGAGACCTCCCATTACTTTGCTCCGTCACTATCGAAACCCTTGGAAAGCTGCTTACCACCACTTTCAGCGGTACAGTGATGTCCGGGTCAAAGGTTAGTTTCTTCAGAAACATCCATTGTGAATGCATGAAATTGGTCTCTCAGTTGACTGTATGGTAATCATAGTAGAATAGAAAGACAGAATTAGAGTTTTCTAGTTTCCAAAAAACCCAGGGGATAACGCAGTGACCTCCTTAGTCCCCAGGGTAGTTGTGGAAAAGCTGTACCACATTGTTATTGGACATAGTCCACATTAGTCCCTAGGATGCTGAGAGATACATACATTGTAAGCCCTGGGAAGTTTATTTTCCAAAAGACCTTTTGTTTAACATGTGTGAAGCTCTTGAAATGGTGTGGGGCAAGCCCTCAGCAAACATTATATTATTGTTGTACTTGAGAATTACATTTTCATAAACCCACATATGGTAAAAATAGCTAATAGTACTTGTAAACATCTGCGAATATTTCTCCCGGTAGGCTTTAAATGTCATTAATCTCAGATAGCATCATTGCACAGAGAAGTGTAAGTTGTCAGAGAATCGATCACATTTCCCATTCCCTCAAATAGATTCTACTTGGAAACGTCTCTGATGGTTTCCTTGACTCCTCAAGGTGAGTCAGATGGAATTGACTACACCTTCTGCGAGCAGGGGTGAAGGTTCTGATAGTTTAGTCTCTGAAGGGAACTGCAGAGGTGGCTGCCCGTCCAGCAGTTCTTCCTTATGAGCGGACCTCAAGGTCTGAGAAGAGGCTAGGTTTCCGAATACCAGAGAGTGGTGGCCTTTGGTGGAAGCAGGAAATGGGCCAGGAAACATGTCTTCACACCATAAGAATTCCATGTCATAGCAGGAAAATATTGTAAAGTGTTGCCTGGTAACATTTTAAGCCATACTGAAAGATTGTTTCGACTCCCTGGGACTCGGTCTTCAAAAATTATCTCAGGAAAGGTAATCTGACCACTGAAAATATTGATCCAGATGGTCTCTTGACTATTAAACTTTATCGATCTACTTTGCCTAGGCTTTAAAATCATGTTCATATAAATAAATGAAGATGGAAATACTAAAAATTGGTCAGGTAATTCACAGGAAGGGAAAAAAAGAGAAACAGAATAAGCACAGGAAACAAACAGCATGTAATAACATGGCAGACGTAGTCTTACATATCAATAATTATTTTAAATATAAATAGTCTGAACATACCAATTAAAATATCGATTGGCAGAGCGGATGGACAAAAAAGATCCAAGTACATTCTGTCTATAAGAAACTCACTTCAGATACAATAACATAAGTAGATGGACAGTAACAGGATGGAAATTTACATACAATGCAAAAATAAAGCCGAGAGTGGCTATATTAATGTCAAATAAGGTAGACTTGAGAGGAAAGAAAATTACTGGAGACCAGGACATTGCATCCTTATTTTTTTAAATGTACAGGCAACAAAAACCAAGAGGTTCAGAATATATGAAGTACAAATAATACAGCTGAAAGGAGAAAGGGGCAAATGAGCGGTAATAGTTAGAACTTCAACATGCTACTCTCAGCAGCTGGTAAAACCACTTGATAGAAAATCAACTAGAAGTCCATACCACAAGCCAACAATGTCTAAAAGACATTTATAGAACACTCCAACAGCAGCAGAATGCACATTCTATCAGGTGCCCACAGGTCATATAAAGATAGACCGTATCCTGTATCATAAAACAGACCTCACCAAATTTAAAAGAATTGAAGTCATACAGAGTGACCATAATGGACTCAAACTAGAAACCAGTAACAGAAAGTTAACAGAAAAGTCTCCAAACCATGGAAATTAAACAACACACTTCTAAATAATCAGTCATAAAAGAACATCTCAAGGGAAATTTTTTAAAGTACATAAACTGAATGAAAATGAAAAATACATATACAACACGTCAGAACATGTAGGAGGCGACTGCAGAAGTGCCAACAGGGAGGGCGCCTGGGTGGCCCAGTCGGTTAATCGTCAAACTTCGGCTCAGGTCATGATCTCACAGTTTGTGAGTGTAGCCCCACATCAGGTTCTGTGCTGACAGCTCAGAGCCTGGAGCCTGCTTCAGATTCTGTGTCTCCCTCTCCCTCTGCCCCTTTCCTGTTTGCGCTCGTCTGTCTCTCTTAAAAATAAATAAACATTAAAAAAAATTTTTTTAATAAAAAAAAGTGCCAACAGGGAAGTAGCATTAAATGCTTACATTAGAAGGGAGAATGGAGCTCCTGGGTGGCTCAGTCAGTTGAGCACCCAACTTCAACTCAGGTCATATCACAGTTCATGAGTTCAAGTCCTGTGTTGGGCTTTGTGCTGAAAGCTCAGAGCCTGGGGCCTGCTTCAGATTCTCTGGCTCCCTGGCTCTCTGCCCCTCCCCCGCTCACCATCTGTCTCTCTCTCTCAAATAAACATTAAAAATATTTTTTTTAAAGAAAGGAGAAAATATCTCAAAGTTCCTATCTCAAAAAAGTTACAAAAAAAAAAAAAGAACAGAAAATAAACTTAAAGGAACTGCAAGGAAGAAAGTGGTAAAGATAGCAGAAATTTTGAAATTGAAAACAAAATAATAAAGAGAATGAATGAAACAAAAAGCTGGTTCTTTGAAAAAGTTAATCAAATTAATGTCTGTAGCAAAACTGAACAGCTTTATGCTCATCAGATCAGCCAGTTAGATGAAGTGGACCAGTGCCTTGAAAATACTAACAAAACTCAACCAGAACCAGATAGACACTCTGAATAGTCCTATAACTAATAAATAAGTTGAACCCATAGTTTTTAATGTTCCAAACAGAAATATCTATTTTCAGACACTTTCACTGGGAAATTCTACTAAACTTTTAAAAAGGAATCAACACCAATTCTCTACAATTTCTTAAAGTATAGGAGGAGACACTTCCATATTTTATGAAGCCAGTATTTCCCTGACCCAAAACTCAGACAAGGAAAGTACAAACAGAAAACTAATTATCAATATTCCTCATAAATATAGTTGCAAACATTCTTAACAAAATGTTAGCAAATTGAATACAGCAATGTATAAATAGTATTTTATACCTCAATCAAGTAGGGTTTCAGCCCTGCAAGGCTAGGTCACCATTTGAAAATCAATGTGATTCACCATTAATAACATGCTGTGTTAATCTCCCACGGCTGAAATAACAAAATACCACAGACTCAGTGGTCTTAAGTTACAAATACATTCTCTCATGGTTTTGAGGCAAGAAGTCCAAAATCAAGGTGTCTGCAGAGTCTTGTTCTCTCTGAGGGCTGTGGAGAGTCCTTCCTTGGTTTGTTTTAGCTTCTGCTGGTTGCCAGCAGTCCTTGGTATTATTAGTTTGCAGCTGCGTCATTCCAGTTTCTGCCTCCCCTTTCACATCGCATTCTCTCCTGTGTCTCATCTCTTTCTCTCTCTTTCCTTATAAGGACATCACTCATTGATTTAGGGCCCCCCCCCAATTCAGTAGGATTTCTCCTTGATTTGATTACATCTGCAAAGGCCCTACTTCCAAATAAGGTCACCATTACTTATTTTTTTCTTAATTTATTAAACCATCTTACTATAACTCAACACCTTTTTTTTTTTTTTTTTTTTTTTTTTAAGTATTTAACTTTGAGTGAGAGAGGGAGACACAGAATCCAAAGCAGGTTCCAGGCTCTGAGCTGTCAGCACAGAGCCTGATGTAGGACTCGAACTTATGAACTATGAGATCATGACCCGAGCTGAAGTCGGACACTTAATCAGCTGAGCCACCCAGGCGCCCCAGCGTTACCTCTATAGGTACAAGGGTTAGGACTTATGCATGTCTTTTGAGAGCACACAGTTCAATCTATAGCAAAAGCTAAAGAAAAATCACATAATCCTGTCAACTGATGCAGAAAAATTATTGGATAAAATTCAACACTTTTTCATGATAAATCTCTCAAAAAACAGGAGAAGTCGACTTCTTCAACTTGATAAAAAAAAGTCTACAACAAACCTACAGCTAATAGTTTACTTAACAATGAAAGAATGAATGCTCTCTACCTGAGATTAGCCAAAAGACGAGGCTGTCGTGTCTCACCACTCTTACTCAAGATTAGTAGTGGAAGTTCTAGACACACTGTAAGTTAAGGAAGAGATGAAAAGACTATATGGGTTGGAAAGGAATAAATAAAACTATATCTGTTTGCAAGTGACATCGTTATCTACATAGAAAATCTCAAGGATTCCATAAAAAACTTCTTGGAACTAGCAAATGAGTTCAGCAAGGTCACAGGATACAGTGTCAATACACAAATCAATTGTAATTTTAGATACTTGGAATGAACTTGTACAAACTGATACCAAACATATAATACCATTTACAGTCATTCCCACAAAAATGACATACTTAAGTATAAATCTAGCAAAACATAGACAGGACATGTTTGCTGACAACCATGAAATGCTGATTAAAGAGATCTGAAGTCTGCAGTTTGTGAGTTTGAGCCCCACATCAAGCTCACCGCTGTCAGCCTTTCAGCACAGAGCCCACTTTGGATCCTCTGTCCCCTGCTCTCTGTTCCTCCCCTGCTTGCGTTCTCCCAAAAATAAATATTTTTTGATAGTTTATTTTCAAATTGGTTTGCATATAACACCCAATGTTCATCCCAACACGTGCCCTCTTTAATGCCCGTCACCCCCTCTCCCCCCTCCCTCGCCCCCCTCACCCTCAGTTTGTTCTTATTCTTTGAGAGTCTCTTATGTTTTATCTCCCTCCCACGCATAGGTGGATTTTGAGAGACTTAGCAAAAACTATGGGGGAGGGGAAGAGGGGGAACCAAAAATAAATATTAAACAGATCTGAATAAATGAAGAGACATGGCAGCATGCATGGATTTGAAACTCAACATAAAGATGTCAGTTTTCCCTAGATTGATCAGTAGGTTTGATACAGTTACTGACAGACTCACAGAAAGATTTTTACAGACATAGTAAATCTTACAGTTACTGACAGACTCACAGAAAGATTTTTGCAGACATAGTAAATCTATTTCTCAACTTTATATGAAAGGTATAGAAAGTAGAATAGCTAAAATAATCTTGAAAAATAAGAGAAATCATTTTTCCTGATATTAAAGCATACAGTACATCTATAGTAGTTTAAACAGGGCAGTATTTGCAGAGGGATATACATAAAGGTGCCTGGAATAGAATGGAAAATACAGAAATAGACCCATACAAATATGTTTAACTGATTTTTGACCAAATGGAAAAATAATTCAGTGGAGGAGAGAGAGTCTTTTTTTTTTTTTTTTAACAAATGGGTGGACATCCATAAGTTTAAAAAAAGGGAGAGAAATACCCTCAACTTAAATTCTCACACCTTATACAAAAGTTAAGTGAAAATGGACAATAGATTTATATATGAAATGTAAAACTATAAAACTTTTAGAAGAAAACCTCGGATAAAGTCTTCAGGACCTAGGATATGGTGAACAGTTCCTAGACATGACACCAGAAACACTGTCCAGAAAAGGAAAGGAAAGTAAATTGGACTTAATACAAACTTTTTATCACTAGAAGACTCTGTTAGGGTAAAAAGATAAACTGTAGACTGGGAGGAATATTAGCAAACCGCATATCAGATAAGGGGTTCGTATCTAGAATATATGCATTAGGAACTTTCAGTGTTTAACAGTAAATAAAAACAGTAATCGAATTAGATAATGGACAAAGGCATGAAGAGACACTTCACCAAAGAGGATAACACAGATGGCATGCACAAAAAGATGTTCAAGGGAACAGAAATTTCCAGTCTTTAAGTATGATCTGCACATAGAGACTTTCTTACAAAGTGTACTTTGGTGGGAAAAGAGTAACTTTACAGTGGATATCCCCCACAAACACCACCTCAGCCAGGTGTGCAGGGTCAGTATGAGTAATGATGCATCATGCTAATAGCGTGTACCCTTCTGTTCAGACATAAGTGGCTGTCAGTATTGACTGCTGTATGCGTAAGATATTACATATAAGCCTGATGATAATCACAAGTCAAGAACTAGTAATAGATAAGCAACAAATACAGGAGTCCAAGTATATATCACTGAAGAAAGCCAGCAAACCATGAGAAAAGAGCAAGAGAAGAAAAGAAACAGAGAAAACCTACAAAAGCAACAATAAAGCAAGTAACAGAATGGCAAATCGATACCTGTCCATAATGTCTTTGAATGTAAATGAACTAAATGTTGCAACCGAAAGACATAGGATGACAGAATACATTAAAAAGCAAGACCTATCTAATTCAGACCTAAAGACTCATTTCAGACCTAAAGACACATGCAGATTGAAAGTGAAGTGTTGGAAAGGCATTGATCATGCAGATGGAAGTGAAAAGAAAGCCAGAGTAGTGATACTTATATTTGACTTTAAAACAAAGACTGTAACAAGAGATAAAGAAGGACACTATATGATCAGAAAAGGGAACAATCCAACAAGAAGATAGAACAGTTGTAAATATTTGCACCCTGCATGGGAGCACACAAATACACAAAACAGCTAATAACAAACATAAAGGAAATAGTAGTAATACAGTAAAAGTAGGGGACTTTAACAGCCCACTTAATATCAGTGGATAGATCATGCAAACAGAAAATCAACAAGGAAACAGTGACTTTGAATGACACATTGGACCAGGTGGATCTAACAGATACATTTAGAACTTCACAAAATGGCAGAATACAAATTGTTTTCAAGTGCACATGGAACATTCTTCAAAATCACATGTTGGGCCACAAAACAAGTCTTAACAAATTAAAAAAGATTGAAGTCTTGCCCTGTATCTCTTCTGACCAGTGCTGTGAAACTAGAAATCAATCACAAGAAAAAAGCTGGAAAGGATACAAATACATGGAGATTAAATAATGAGTGGTCAGCTAAGAAATCAAAGAGGAAGTCAAAAAATACATGGATACAAATGAAAATTAAAATAAACAATGACCCAAAGTCTTTGGAATGCATTAAAAGGTGTTCTAAGAGAAAAACTTACAGCAATACAGGCCAACCAAAGAAAAATCTCAAGTAAACCTTACTCCTAACGGAGCTAGAAAAAGAAGAAAAACCTCAAACCAGTACAAAGAAGGAAATAAAAATTAGAGCAGAAGTAAATGAGATAGAAGCTAAATATATATACATATATATATATATATATATATAATAGAACAGAGTAATGAAACCAGTAGCTCATTCTTTGAAAACATCAACAAAATTAATAAACTTTTAGCCAGAATCATCAAAAGAGAGGACTTGAATAAACAAAAACAAATGAAACAGGAGAAAAAATAACCCAACACAACAGAAATACAGAGGAATATAAGAGAATATTATGAAAAATTATGTGCTAACAAATTGGACAACCTAAAAGAAATGGATAAATTCCTAGAAACCTATAACTTCCCACAACTGAATCAGGAAGAAATAGAAAATTTGAACAGACGGGTTACCACCAATGAAATTGAATTAGTACTCAAAAAGCTCCCAATAGACAAAAGTCCAGGACCAGATGCCTCCACAAGTGAATTCTACTCAACATTCACATTTTAAAGTTTGTTTTTTTTTAATTTTTAAGTAGCCTTAAAATGTGGGGCTTGAACTCAAAACCCTGAGATCAAGAGTTACATGCCCTACCAACAGAGCCAGCCAGACACCTCCTACCAGACATTTAAAGAAGAGTTAATATCTATTCTCAAACTATTTCAAAAAGAGAACTATAGGCCAGTATGATGCAAAAATCTTCAGCAAAATACTTGCAAGCCAAATCCAACAATATATTGTAAAAAATCATTCACCACAATCAGGTGGGATTTATTCCTGGCTTGCAAGGATGGCTTATTATTTGTAAATCAATCAATGTGATACATCACCTTAATAAAAGAATAAGAACCATGTGATCATTTTAATAGATGCAGAAAAAGCATCTGACAAAGTATGACATCCATTCATAATAAAACCTTCCAACAAAGTAGGTTTAGAGGGAAAATATCTCAACATAATAAAAGCCATATATGAAAAACCCACAGCTAACCTCACACAGTCAATGGTGAAAACCGAAGGGTTTTTCCCCTAAGAGCAGGAACAAGACAAGGATGTCCACTCTCACCACTTTTATGTAACACAGAACTGGCAGTTCTAGCCACAGCAGTCAGACAAGAAAAAGAAATAAAAGGCATTGAAATTGGAAAGGAAGTAGGAAAATTTTCACTATTTGCAAATGACAGGTATAGAAAACTCAGAAGACTCTACCAGAAAACTATTAGAACTGGCAAACGAATTCAGTGAGTTGTCAGTATACAAAATAATTATACAGAAATCTGTTGCATTTCTATATACTATTAATGAAATAGTAGAAAGAAAAATTAAGAAAACAGTTCCATTTACAAGTGTACCAAAAATGTAAAATACCTAGGAAAAAACTTAAGCAAGGAGGTGAAAGACCTATACTCTTCATGGGCAAAAATCTATATGGCTTGGAAGAACAAATATTGTTAAAATGCCATTACTCCCCAGGGCAATTTACAGATTTACTGCAATCCGTATCAAAATACAACAGCATTTTTCACAACTATAACAAGTAATTCTGAAATTTGTATGGAATCACAAAAGACCGTGAATAGCCAATGCTGTCTTGAAAAAGAAAAACAAAACTAGAGGTATCACAATTCCAGATTTCAAGATATAGTAGTACAAAGCTATAGTAATCGAAACAGTATGGTACTGGCACAAAAATAGAAACATAGATTAATGGAACAGAACAGAGAGCCCAGACATAAGCCCATGATTATATGGTCAATTAGTCTTTGACGAAGGAAGCAAGATTATCCAATGGGAAAAAGACAGTCCGTTCAACAAATGATGTTGGGAAAACTGGGCAGCTACATGCAAAAGAATGAAACTGTCGGAGCACCTGGGTGGCTCCATCAGTTAAGTGTCTGATGTCGGCTCAGTTCATGATCTCATGGTTCATGAGTTCAAGCCCCACGTCAGATTCTGTGCTAGCACCTCAGAGCCTAGAGCCTTCTTCAGATTCTGTCTCCCTCTCTCGCTGTCCCTCCCCCACTCTCACTCTGTCTCTCTCTCAAAAATAAACATTTTAAATTTTTTTTAAAAAAGGAATGAAATTGAAACACTTTCTTAACACCATACACAAAAGTAAACTCAAAATTGATTAAAGACCTAAATGTGAGAGCATAAAAGTCCTAGAGGAGAATACAGGCAGTAATTTCTCTGACATGGACCTTAGCAACATTTTTTCTAGATAGGTCTTCTGAGGCAAGGGAAGCAAAAGCAAAAATAAACTTTGGGACTATTTATTTTTATCAAAATAAAATCTTCACAGTGAAGGAAACAGCAAAACTAAAAGCCTGCTGGATGGTAGGAGATATTTGCAAATGACATATCTGATAAAGGGTTAGGATCCATCATAAAAAAGAGCTTATATAACTCAACATCAAAAACACCCAAATAATCTAAGCAAAAAAATGGGCAGAAGACATAAAACAGACATTTCTCCAAAGAAGACATCAGGTGGCCTAGACACCTGACAAGATGTTTAATGTCACTCATCATCAGGGAAATGCAAGTCAGAACCATAATGAGATACCACCTCACACCTGTCAGAATGGCTAAAATCAGAAACACAAGAAACAAATGTTGGGGAGGATATGGAGAAAAAGCAACCTTGTGCACTGTTGTTGGGAAAGCAAACTGGTGTAGCCTTTTGGAAAATAGTATAGAAGTTCCTTAAAAAATTAAAAATAGAGGGGTGTCTGGGTGGCTCAACCGACTCTTGATTTCGGCTCAGGTCTCATGATCTCATGGTTTGTGGGTTCGGACCCCATATTGGGCTCTGCGACTGATGGTGCGGAGCCTGCTTGGGATTTTCTGTCTCCCTCTCTGCCCTTCCTCTGATCACACGCACATACTCGCAGTCTCTCTCTCTCAAAAATAAATAAATAAACATTTTTTTAAATATTAGAAATAGAATTGGGGCACCTAGGTGGCGTCAGATGAAGCGTCTGACTTCAGCTCAGGTCATGATCTCATGGTTCCTGAGTTCAAGCCTCGTGTCGGGCTCTGTGCTGACACCTCAGAGCTAGAGCCTGCTTCGGATTCTCTGTCTCCCTCTCTCTCTGCCCCTCCCCCACTCACATCTGTCTCTCTCTCTCTCAAAAATAAACATTAAAAAAAATTAGAAATAATTGACCAAAAAAAAAAAAAGAAAAAAAAAAGAAATAAGAATTGTCATATCATGTAATTCCACTATTGGGTATTTACCCAGAGTATGAAAACACTAATTTGAGAAGATTTATGCACTTCTATATTTATTGCAGCATTGTTTGCAATAGCCAAATTATGGAAGCAACCAAAATGTCCATTGATAGAGGAATGGGTAAAAAAGATAAAAAGATGTGATATATATATCAAAGGGATTATTACTCAGCCATAAAAATGAATGAAATCTCGCTATTTGTAACAACATGGATGAATCTAGAGGGTATAATGCTAAGACAAATGCCATATGATTTCACTCATATATGGAATTTAAAAAACAAAGAAAAAAAGAGGCAAATCAAGAAACAGACTCTTAATTATAGTTCTAGAACAAACTGATGAAACAGATTGTTCCTTGAGGGAAGGTGGGGAGGAGGGATGGGTGAGCTAGGTGCAGAGGATTAAGAGTACACTTCTGATGAGCACTGAGAAATGTATAGAATTGTTGAATCACTATACTGTATACCTAATTAGTATACTGTATATACTAATATAACTCTGTGTGTTAATTATACTGGAATTTAAAAAAAATACTATGTACCCCTCATAGACTTTGATGGCATTGTCACTCCCCTCTGTATCTCCTCTCTTAACTACATTCTAAGAAACATCAGATCCAAATAGAAAGGCATCTTTCAAAATTACTTGACCAGTACCCTTCAAAATGTCAAGGTCATCAGAATCAAGGACAGTCTGAGAAACTGTCAAGCCAAGAGCAGTCTAAGAAAACATGTTTTCATTAGGTCCTAGAACAGAAAATGACCATAAAATGTAATTTAATTTGAGAGAGTGTGAGAGGATGAGGGTCAGAGAGAGAGGGAGAGAGGGAATCCCAAGCAGGCTCTACACTGCCAGCACAGAATCTACAAACCATGAGATCATGAGACCTGAGCAGAAACCAAGAGTTGGACGCTTAACTGACTGAACCACCCAGGCACCCCCATAACTTTTTTTTGAAGTTCAACATCACTAGCCATTAAAGAAATTGAAATTGAGATGTCACTCCACACCTATCAAAATCATTGAAACAAAAAAATACTCATAATACTAAATGCTGGTAAGCATGTAAAGAAAATAGATTTTTCATATATTCTTTTAACGCTATGAACCTGTAGCCCCACTGCCTTCTGGCCTCACTCATTTCTCCTGAGAAGTTAGTTATTGATTCTGTCAGGGTTATTTTGGAAGTGATGCATCTTTTTTCTTTTCCTCCTTTGAAGATTTTCTCAAGTTTGACTTTCAAACTTTTCCTTGAGAGGTCTTTGCATTTCTCATACTTGGAGTTCCTGGAGCTTCTTGAATTTGGGTATTGGTTTTCAATAAAGTCGAGACATTTTAGCCATTGTTTTTTCTTCAAATATTTATTTCTTCTTTCTTTTGTCTTCTGGTACTCCCATCACGCGAGTGTTGAGGCTTTCAGTGTTGTCTTACGGTTCTCGGAGGGCCTGCTCATTTCTGTCACATCTTTTCCTCTCAGTTCTTCAGCCTGCCTCTTCCTTATCGGTCTGTCTTCAACCCGACTCATTTTCTTTTGTACCAGTTCACATCTGCTGTTGTGTCCCTCTAAGTGGATTTTTTAAAGCATTTATTGTACTTTTTAACTCCAGAATTTCCATTTTGGTTCCTTTGTTTTTATAATTTCTACCTCTTTATTGACTTTTCTACTTAATTTGACATGCTCTTCATACCTTCCTTCTTCACTCCTACATTCCTTCCATTCAGTGACTTTATTTTTAATGGCTGCTTTGAAATCTTTTTCTGGTAAATGTGGCAGCTGGTCACACTCTCAAGCAGTTTCTGCTGCCTGCTTTCGCCCCAACCCTGCCCCGTGTCTGGGTCCCACTTTACTGTTTCTTTGCATGCCTCATAATTTTTTGTTAGAAAGTAGACATTCCAGATAACTCTGGATACTGGTCTCTACCCGCCCCCGCCCAGGTTCGTTACCGTTATTTGCTTGTTTATTTGTTTAACGACTGGCTAGATTTTAGTGAAGTCTAATCATCTCCACTACCAGGTGTGTTGAGCCTTCGATGTTGCTCCTCCGGAAGGCATAGCTTCAGGTACCCAGCAGTCACCCTGGGAAGACTGTGGTGGCAGTGGTAGAGCTCTCGCCCACTCTTTCCCTGACCACACCCAGCTAATTAGCACTGCTAATTGCTTGCTATTTGTTCTACCAGAACACAGTACTGGAATTTTCCCCAGAACACAAATTATATTCCTCTGCAAACTAATCCAGTCAAATCATAGCTCCTTTCCAGAGTAGTTGCTGAAGTTAGCGTTTGGTATTTGTTTTGCCCCCAAGACAGCTTCTCGCAGCCATCTTACTCTTTGTTCTTTCCTGCAAACTAGTCAGCCCACAGTCCGGGCTATTTCTTCATTCGATCTACAAATCTCCCAGTGGCCTTTCACTACAACCTCCACTGTTGTTAGGAGCACATTTAGGTTTCAGCTTCATAGTCTGTGGCACATGGAGTCAGTTGCTTTTGGAAAAAGATTAGAAGCTATCTATTTCCACCACCACCACCACCCCCAGGCAGAATCTCTGAGCAAGGACTCTGGCAGTGGGGTGGAGACAATGGCAGCCTTCTCTCTGAGTAACACCTCACTCTAGGAGGTGAGCATCCAGTGGAGGGGAAGAGGAGTGGTAGCCTGGGGCCATCTTGGCTTCCCTCTCCTAGCATAACACCACCACTTCATAAAGCAGGAGAAGGGCTCCCAGAGCCCTGGTGTTCTCAGCACACCTTGCCTCAGGTACAGTCTCCATTCTGGACTAGGGATTGGTCGGAAGAAGAGAACCCCTGCATCTCAATTGTAAGCACCTAGGACTTAGCCTCAGCAGTAGGTAGCAGGGAACAGGATGAGAAGTCCTCATGACCTGCTCCTCCCAGGACGACAGCCTTCCACCTGGCAGCTGGAGGAAAGGGAGCCCTGTGCTCTGGGCTGCTGCAGCCCGCATGGGGTATCCACCTCACTGAGCCAGGAGAGAAACAGAGAGAGGGAACGGTCTTGGTTCAGATACCACGGACTCGCTGTTCTCGCCACAGATGTGCTTAAATATATGTTGCCTGAGTAGATTTTCTGTTTTCCCTTTGGTGCCTTTCCAGAGGTTTAAATAGTTATTTTTAAAATGTTCACCACTTTGACTGGAGAGCAGATTACTGGAGCACTGTCATTCCACAAGTCAGTTGTCTCTCCTACTTCGCCCAGCTAGCTGCTCCAGAAGGCAGTTTGGCATCTTCATAGAAACTAGAAGATACACTTACCGTATGACCTTACACTCCTGGGCAGTGACCCAGAAAAATGAAAACCTGTGTCCACACAGAAATCTGTGCACAGCTGTTCATAGGAACTTTTGTTGGAATAGCCAGAAACTGGAACGTACTTATCGGGCATTTGTGTATCTTTTTTGGAGAAATGTCTGTTCAGAATGTCTGCCCTTTTACATGGTTTATCTCTTTATTATGGAGTTGTAAGAATTTTCCGTATGTTCTACATACAAGTCTCTTATCAGATGTACCCTGTACCGCCTTTGCAGCTTCCTGAGTCCATCATTATTTCAGAGCGAAGAGTTTTGTTTAATGTCTAAAATAAAATACCCAAGTGCAGTACACCAAGTACTGGTGAAATCTGAATAGTCAGGCTGCATCATCATCATGGTTGTGGCATTGTACTGTAGTTTTATGAGATGTTACCATTGGGGGAGACCAGGTAGAGTACTCAGGATCTCTGTGGTATTTCTTACAACTTCATGTGAATCTCCAGTTACCTCAAAAGTTTAAAAATTCTTTAAATCATACGCATGCTAATATTTGCCTACTAGGTAGTGGTTGGCTGTTTTTTTTTCTGGTGTTTTCCTTATTTTTGAGAGAGAGAGAGAGACAGAATATGAGTGGGGGAGGAGCAGAGAGGGAGACACAGAATCCAAAGAAGGTTCCAGGCTCTGAGCCATCAGCACAGAGCCCAATGCAGGGTTCAAACTTGTGAACGAGATCATGACCTGAGGAAAAGTTGGACGCTTAACTCACTGAGCCAGCCAGGCACCCCGCTAGGGTTTTTTTTTTTTTAATTGATAACTTCTTAAAGTAGTTTTAGGTTCACAACAAAATCGATGGAAGGTACAGGAATTCCCATGTACCCGCAGCTCCACACATGCACAGTCTCCCCCAGTATCAACATCCCCACCACAGTGGTACATTTGGTATGTTGGATGTACACACACTAACATCATTATCACCCAAAGGTCATCACTTACATTAAGGCTCCATATTGGTGTTCTACATTCTGTGGGTTTTGACAAATATATAGATAGTCTTTTCAGTAATATTTTTTAAATAATAAAGTGAAATTTTAAAAATATTTTAAAATAAATTTTAATGACCCATTAATCTGTAAATACATTTTAAGTTGTAGTTAAACAGTAATTAAAACTTCACATACACAGCTAAACTCACCTTTGACAAGTACCCCTCAATCCTAGTTTCTCTGTCCCCAGTCCTGATGACACATTTCATGTTTATTTTACTACAGTTCTGGTTATTGGACTTTTCTATCCAAATGTGAAACGTTACTCAAATTTGATTCCTTTCATTTCTCCAAGGTCTAGATGACAGCGAAACTCTTCTAAAACTTCATGCCCAGTTCTCCACAGGCTTGGAAGCATCACCCATGGGCAAGGGCTCTAAGGAACCACAGACCGTTTCCCTTCCATTAAGAGATTAAAATATTAATTTGCTCTCTTTTAAATTCACTAGATTAGCAGAGTATGTCTTGTCAGCATTCTTTGGGAGTGAACAAAAGGAGAAACTTTGATTCATGTTGTGATCTCTACTCCTAATGACTTAAATGCAAAGGAGTTATTTAAAGATACTTAAGTAAAGAAATTCTTGATAAAATAGTAGCACATCAGTAGCTTGAACCCAAATTATTTTAGCTTTATAAAAATTGAAATAAATACACTTTTTATTTTTTTATGGTTCCAGAAGAGAAGAAAGCTATGCTTCAGGAAATAGCTAACCAGAAAGGGGTGTCCTGCCGTGCTCAAGGCTGGAAAGTTCACCTGTGTGCTGCTCAGTTGCTACAGCTGGTAGGTAGAGTTCTGGTAGAGTCGTCATCTCCTGCTGAGGCAAGGCACAGACGCTGGAGACATCGGAGTTCATAGAGTTTCCTTTTAGTAGTTCTGAAGCATTCCCAATCAACATGGGTCATGGCAGAATTTTTACATATAATATATTATAATTTTTATATTCCCATAGATCTAGTTCAAACATATCTTAGTCTGGTACCCAGAACCAAAATATATTGAACAACTGTGATTGTAAGACCTCCAATTAAGCTTCAGTATTTTGTGTTACCATGAATCTAAAACAGAGAGCCTCATGTGGCCTGACTGTAAACCCTTGCTCCCCACAATGCTCCTTATCACGGGAACCAGGCTCAGCTTCCGCCTCTTCCTGATTAGTGGGATTTATTTCCCTGTGAGTTTGCAGTATTGTTCCCATAAGCTGTCACATCCTCCCATGAGAACCAGGGGATACCTCTCCCTCTCAATACTACGAGGCCTGCCTCCTACAGCCCCTGCTTGCTCACTCTGCTTCTGAGTGCAGCCCCTGCGTGGCCCTGTGTGGTGTGTGGTGCCCTCCTCCCCTGGGATGTGAGTATATTGACTAGTAAAGTGCTGTTGATCTCACATGTCCAGTGTTGGCAGGTGTTACGTGTCCATTTCCATAACCCTAGGGCAGGAACCCGTCTTCACCAAGAAGGCGAAGGGGCGCTGATCAGAACAACCTCATGAAGTCTTTCCATCTTTGGAGTAGCACTGATCTGAAGACATTGTCTGTTACGAGTACCTAGAAATAAAGTAGTGCCTACTTTCTGTACTTTAGAAAGTCATATTCTTGAAAGCTTTAGATTTGTTTTCTAGAGCAGTCGTGAATTCACGGCAGTATTTAACAGTGATCCTTGAAGGTAGACTCTATGACAAATTGTTCTGGTAGTCGTGATTGGTCAGGTTCCCTCGCTATAATTAGCTCCCTAGTCCTCGAGAGAAAGGAGCCTGTCGCCCAAACAGCTCTCATACCAGTCTACAGAAGTGAATCAAGGTGGGTGAATTTGCCCGAGGTTGCTAAGGAAAAGTACCTGTGAGGCCATGATGCCCTTCCTCTTGTGTGTTGCAGACAAATCTAGAACACGACGTTTATGAGAGACTCACCAACCTCCAGGAAGGGATTATCCCAAAGAAGAAAGCGGCGACTGACGACGATCTGCACCGAATAAATGAACTAATACAGGTGTGACAGAGCGCTTTCCCTCCATCATCCGGTTTATGGGGTTATCCCTATAGAATAGCCTTACCTCTCCCGTTTCCCTTCCTCTTTCATAACGTATTTAGTAAAAACCTACTGTTTACTTCAGCCTGCATTACCAAGAAAGACTAAAACTTTTTTATCTGGAAGCCTCAGAATGGCCTCAGTCCAGAGGGGAAAAGTTACTGAAAAGCCTGGTGGTCTCTTGATTACTGTTGGGTGATGATGTCTTCTGTTGCAGGGAAACATGCAGCGGTGTAAACTTGTGATGGACCAGATCAGTGAGGCCAGAGACTCCATGCTTAAGGTTTTAGATCATAAAGACCGTGTCCTGAAGCTTCTGAACAAGAACGGGACTGTCAAGAAGGTGTCAAAATTGAAGCGAAAGGAGAAAGTCTAGACCCAGAAGAATCAGGACTTTGGAAACAGAATTTATGAAGAATGATGGTGCGGGTGGGGGGAGGGCTATGGTTATTTTCAAAATGGAACCTTGAAATAAAGGAAGTGTTCCTTAATTCACACAAGAAAGCAGAGGGACCTGTGGTACCCAGTGGCACAAGCGGATCAGAGCTGTTCTGACGCAGTGAACTCCATTCTTTCTTTCAGGCATATCCCTCTTAAACTCGCTGTGTCATAAGTGACTCCTGGTACATCGGTGTCTGCCAGTTAGAATCAGTGACACAAATGAGTGGCTGGCAGTTTTCAGCCTTCTGGTTTATAAACTGTATTTATCTGATGGATTCCTGCAGGACCCATACTGAGCCTGGACTGAAAGTATCCACTTGGACCATCTGTTATCTCTCTACACTGAAAATCAAACCTCTTCCCCTCATCCCAGCCGGTTCTTCCTCTGTCTGACCTTCAAATGCCTGAGCTGGCCTTTTACAGTAGTGCCATGGCACCGAGAGACTTGCCACATCTCACACTCTAAAGGGTTTGAACTATTAATTCTTGTCATTTTTTTAAAGAACGATTTCAAAGTGAAATTGTTATATTGTCTGTCCTGCGTGTGTCAGAGTTGGGTTTTTGTGGAGGTTCAGAGCAGGCGACATCTGAAGTTGCTCTGAGATCCTTGTTCCGAAGTACATTCTCAGTTATCTGTACTTCCGTAGCTGGTGTGATGCTGTTAATTGTATGTACCGCACATCTCCAAATGTTAATAAAGGACTCAAAGAGGTTTTTGTACATGAGCAGTTTGCATCTTTTTATAAAGTGAATCAGTGCTGTGCTGTCTCCCGTGTGTGTATCCTGCTGTAACCTCTCACACATTGTTGAGAGTCGACTCTGCTAAAGTTTCATTCTTCCATACGAATGAGTTCCACTTATCCTGGTGTTTTGAAGAGGTCACAGTGGTAAAGTCTGTTGGCTCTTGGGTATCATAAATACAAGACCATATTTTGTCCCGTTGCAGGTACAAATTGGTCAAATCACGGGATGACTGAGGCTGCAGGAGTAGGGGTGGGGCTGCCAGGGATAGTGGATTTTCGTCACATGTTTGCTCTTGCTTCCTCTGAGCCGCCTGAGTGGTGTTGTAGCTAGGCTTGCTTCTTTTGAGCACCAGCCGCCATCTCTGTCCCTTAGGACATGGGTTGCCAGCTTGGGCCTGGAGCTCTCCTTGCCCTGAGCAGAATAGATTTAAGACAGGGAGTCTGTGCTAGTTCTGACCTGGTCTTTGGGACCGACACTCCGCCTCACCTACAACAGGCTTCCTCTGGTTGGAACGGTAAGCTCCCATGTGTTATAGCACTGGAGAAGCAGCAAAGCAGGCTTCCGGGTACCTGTTTTGTCTAAATGTATTGTCACCTCAATTTAAACAAAACTTTGATAACCCTGGTGAAAGGAAGCTTGTCAGTGCAAGTTAGAACAATAGTGTTTTCAGTATTTCCTTGCCTTATACAGTCAGAAGTTGGGGGGAACATGGGGATGAGTAATATTTAATATTACTGTGTATACTGTAATATTTAAACACAGCTTTATTGAGGACTAACATACAATAAACTAAACGTGTTGAAGAATACAATTTGATACGATTTGACATATGTTTATGCCCATTTCACCATCCCCACCATCAAGGTCATGAACACATCTATCAGAACCAGTAGTTTCTCCTTGTGCCTCTGATCCCTTCCCTCTCACCTCTACCTGCCTCTCTGTCTTCAGACAAGCATGAGTCTGCTGTCTGTCACTGGATTAGTGTGTGTTTTCTGGCATTGTATATGAGTGAAATCATACAGTATATTCTTTTTTGAGGGAGAGAGTCTGCATGCTTTGCTCAGCATAATGGAAATTTATCCTGAAATTTATCCATGCTTCTATAGGTCATTGCTTTTTGTTGCTGAGTACCAAGCTCTCCACTGCATGGACGTTTCACAGTTTGTTTATCCGTTCACATGTAGAGAGACATTCGGGTTGTTAGCAGGTTTTGGTATTTTAGATACAACTGTTCTGCTGTTCTGTGCATTTCTGTTCTTTGTACGGACATGTGTTTTAATATTAAAGTAGTTCTGCTTTCCAGGGATTTATAAGCAAGAGATAGTCCAGAAACAGGCTTTTGTTCCAGAAAACTATCATTCGCAAACTAAAAGATTAGAAAGAATTGGAAATATATTTGGTAAGACTTGGATTTGGCTCCTGTTCTCTACATTGGAAAATCAAAGAAACATAAATCTGGGGGAAAAAAGTTTTAACCCATCTGCTTTGTCTAGAAAATCTTTCATGTATTTTTTTAACCTGGATATTTCAAAACTCCATTAAATAGAAATATGCCTTATAGTATTTTCATTTTCAGTGATTTTTTTATCACAGTAATAATATAGAATCACACAATTTTAGAGTTTAAAACTTATTTAAAGATTCTTAACCTGTGAAAAAATGGACACCTTTTGAAAGGGTTATTTTTTGGTACTTTTTTATTGTAAACTACAACACAGATATAGAAAACTACATGAAACAAGTGTATAGCTTCATAAATTTTTTAAAGAACAACTTTGAAATTACCACCCGGGGTAAAAACTAGACTAACTTTGTTAGTCACCTCAGAAGCCCCACCATTGCTCCATCCCAGTCACAACCCTCTACCTCCCCACAAACAGCCACTATCTTGACTTTTTCAAATAACCCAATTTTATTGTATACAATTATGTAAAGTACCCAAATCTTAGCTTTATAGTTTTATGCATTTTGACGAATACATACACCTTTAGCTAACATCTGAATACAGATATGTGTGACATCACCGTAACCCCAGAAAGAAGGCCTCTTGGTAGCCAACATACCTCTCCCCCTCACCAAGGTAAACAACTCATCTGTACATTTTCACAGATTCGTTTTGTCTGTCCTTGAACTTCATATAAGTGCAGTCATAGAATACATGCTTATTTGTGTCTTATTTTGAGATCCATCCATTTGTTGTATGTATCATAAATTGTTCCTTTTTACTGCCAAGTGGTATTCTACTGTGTAAATATGCAAGTTTATTCATGTCCCTGTTGGGCATCTTGCTTGCTTCTGGTTTTTGACCATTTGTGAATAAAGCTGCTTGATATAAAATTTGCATGCAGGTTTTGTGTGGAAATAAATTTTCATATCAGTTGGGGAAAAAAACGAGGAATGTGATTGCTGGCTTATGAGGTAAAACTGTTTACTTTTGTAAGAAACTTCCAAACTGTCTTCCAAAGTGACTGTCCCGTTTTCCATCCTCATTAGCTGTGAATGACAATTCTTGTTGCTCCACATCCTCCCCAATATTTAGTGTTGTTGCGTTCTGGATTTTAGCCATTCTAATACATAAGTACTGGTTTCCTGCTTTTATGCATAATGACATGATAATCACTTTTCATATGCTCATTTGCCATCCTCATATCATTTTCCATGAGGTGTCTGTTCAGATCTTTGCCCATATGTTAATTAGGTGGTTTTCAGACTGAGTTTTAAAGAGTTCTCTGTATATTTAGGATCCCAGTCCTTTTTCAGAAAGGTAGCTTTTTGCAAATAGGTTCTTGCTATCCACACATATCTTTCCATTTAGTTAGTAGTATCTTTCGAAGAGCAGAAGTTTTCAATTTTAATAAAGTACATTAATTTCTTTTTTGTGTGTGGATCGTGCTTTTGGGTTATATCTAAAGACTCATTGCCAAACCCAAGGTGATCTAGATTTTTCTCCAATATTTTGTTATAGGAGTTTGTTTTTTTTTGTTGTTGTTGTTTGTTTTTTTTGGGGGGGGGTTTGCAATGAAGCAGTATTTTATTTTATTTTATTTATTTTTTATAATTTACATCCAAGTTAGCATATAGTGTAACAATGATTTCAGAAGTAGATTCCTTAAGCCCTTTACCCATTTAGCCCATCCCCTACTCACAACTCCTCCAGCAACCCTCTGTTTGTTCTCTATATTTGAGTCTCTTATGTTTTGTCCCCCTCCCTGTTTTTATATTATTTTTCTTTCCTTCCCTTATGTTCATCTGTTTTGTATCTTAAAGTCCTCATATGAGTGAAGTTCTATGATGTTTTTCTCTGACTGACTAATTTCGCTTAACATAATACCCTCTAGTTCCATCCAAGTAGTTGCAAATGGCAAGATTTCGTTCTTTTTGATTGCCGAGTAATACTCCATTGTGTATATATACCACATCTTCTTTATCCATTCATCCATCAGTGAACATTTGGGCTCTTTCCATACTTTGGCTATTGTTGATAGTGCTGCTATAAACATTGGGGTGCACGTGCCCCTTCAAAACAGCATATCCCTTGGATAAATACCTACTAGTGCAATTGCTGGGTCATGGGGTAGTTCTATTTTTAATTTTTTGAGGAACCTCCATACTGTTTTCCAGAGCGGCTGCACCAGTTTGCATTCCCACCAGCAGTGCAAAAGGGTTCCTCTTTCTCTGCATCCTCACCAACATCTGTTGTTGCCTGAGTTGTTAGTGTTAGCCATTTTGACAGGCATGAGGTGGTATCTCAGTGTGGTTTTGATTCGTATTTCCCTGATGATGAGTGATGTTGAGCACTTTTTCATGAGTCAGCCATCTGGATGTCTTCTTTGGAGAAGTGTCTATTCATGTCTTCTGCCCATTTCTTCATGGATTATTTGTTTTTGGGTGTTGAGTTTGAGAAGTTCTCTATAGATTTTGGATTCTAACCCTTTATCTGATACATCATTTCCTAATATCTTCTCCCATTCCGTCGGTTGCCTTTTAGTTTTACTGATTGTTACAGGAGTTTTATAGCTTTGTGTTTTACATTTAGGTCTGTGATCCATTTTGAGGTGATTTTTATGACATTGGTAAGTTCTGTGTACTTGTTTGTGCTTGTGTGTTTTTCTAATTCCAGCACCATTTATTGAAGACTGTCCCCATTAAATTACCTTTGCTCCATTTGTCAAAGATTACTTGACTATATTTGTGCGGCACTATTTCTGGGCCCTCTATTCTGTTCTTTTGATGTGCTTGTTTATTATTTCACCATCAGTACCACTCTGTGTCAATCACCATAGCTTTATAGTAAGTCCTGAAGTTGAGCAGCATCAGTTCTCCAACTTTGTCCTTCACTGTTGTGTTAGCTACTCTGGGTCTTTTGTCTTTTCATATAAATTTAAGAATCTGTTAATAGCTGTGAAATGCCCTGCTGGAATTTGGATCAGAATTACATGGAATCTATAGATCCAATCGGGAAAGAATTGGCATCCTAATAATGTTGGATGTTCTAGTCCATAAACAGGGACACCTCCATTTATTTAGGTGTTTTATTTTTTTAATAGGAGTTTTGTATTTTCCTCATATACATCTTGTAGATATCTCATTAGATTTATACCTAAGTATTTCATTTTGTGTGTATGCTATTGTAAATGGGACTGTGTTTTCAAATTCTAATTGTTCACTGGTAGTATATAGGAAAGCAGTTGACACTTACATACCATTAACCTTATATGCTGTGATGTTCCTATATTAACAGAAGTGCTTTTGTCAACTTTTGGGACTTTCTACATTAACAGTGCCATCTGTAAACAAATACAGCTTTATTTCTTCTTTTCCAATCTGTATAAGTTTTATTTCCTTTTCCTGTCATATTGCACTAGATAGGACTTCCAGCAGGATATTGAATAAGAGTGGTAAGAGCTCCAATAAAGGCTACCCACTGCCTTGGCTCCTTCTCCCATTAAAAAAAAAAAAAAAAAAAAAAAAAAAAAAAAAGTGGTAAGAGGGAGTGTCCTTCTTTGTTTCCAATCTTAGGGTTAAAGGGTCCAGTTTCTCACCATTAAGTATGATGTGGCAGTAGGGGATTTTGTAAAAGTTCTTGATTAAGTTGAGGAAGTTCTTCGTTACTAGTTTTCTGAGAGTTTTCAATCATAGACTGGATGGTGGATTTTGTCATATGTTTTTCTGTATCACTGATACAATCATATGAGTTTTCTTTCTTTAGCATGTTGATTAGTAGATTACAATAATTGATTTTTTAGATTGCTGAACCAGCCAATCAAACCAGCATACCCGGAATAAATTCCACTTGGTTATAATGTATAATTCTTTTTACACATTGTTAGTTTCAACTTGCCAATGTTTAGTTGCATATATGTTCAGGAAAGATATTGGTCTATGGCTTATTTTTTATACTTGTCTTTATCAGTGTCAGGGTGATGCTGGTGTACTAGAATGATTTAGGAAGTGTTCTCTCTGTTTCTGTTTTCTAGGAGAATTGTAGAGAATTGGTATAATTTCTTCCTTAAATGTTTGGTCAGATTCATCAGTGAAAACAGCTGGATCTGGTACATTCTTTTTTGTAAAATTTTCAGTTATTGATTCATTTTTAATAGGCCTATTTCTCCTTGTGTGAGTTTTGGCTATTTCTTTCAAGGAATTTTATAGTTTCATCTAAGTTAGTAAATTTGTGGGCATGGAGTTTTTTGTAGCATTGCTTTTTGAGGTTTTTGGTGGGGTTTTTTTTTTTTTTTAGATTTTATTTTTAGAGGCACCTGCGTGGCTCAGTAAGTTAAGCATCCAACTTTGGCTCAGGTCATGATCTCACAGTTTGTGAGTTTGAGCCCAGTGTCAGGCTCTGTGCTGACAGCCCAAAGTCTGGAGCTGGGCTTCGGATTCTGTGTCTCCCTTTCTTTCTGCCCCTCCCCAGCTCACGCTCTATCTCCTCTCTCTCTCTCTCTCAAAAATAAATAAACATTAAAAATTTTTTATAAGATTTGATTTTTAAAGAACCTCTGCATCCAATATGGGGCTTGAACTAACAGTCCTGAGATCAAGAGTCACAGTCACATGCTCCACCGACTGAGCCAGCCAAACATTCCTTTATTATCTGTTTCATGTCTATGGGATCAGTAGTGATAACCTTTCTTTTTGTTTTTGTTTTTCTTTTTCTTTTTTTTGTAATTTGAGGGACGCCTGGGTGGCTCAGTAGTTTAAGCGTCTGACTCGATTTCAGCTCAGGTCATGAGACTGAGCCTCATGTCAGGCTCTGCACTGGGCATGGAGCCTGCTTAAGATTCCCTCTCTTTCCCTCTGTACTCCCCTTCTCAAAAAAAAAAAAAAAAATTGAGATGTGGGGCATCTGGCTGGCCTATTGAGTAGAGCATGTGAATTAACCCTCTTAATCTCAGGGCTGTGAGTTCAAGCCTCACACTGGGTATAGAGATTACTTAAAAATAAAATCTGAAAGCTTCGAATTATAATTAATATAATATACAGTTCACCTACTTGAAGTGTATAATTCAGTGACTTACTATATTCACAGAGTTGTGCATCCATCCCATAATCAATTTTAGAATATTTTCATTGTCCCCAAAATAAGCCCTATACCCTGTAACTACTACTCCCATTTAGGAGTTGAATCCATTTCTTGAGGTAATTTTTACACCTGATGTGATGCAGAGGGTCCGGTGTCATTCTTTTGCCTATGGCTTACCAGTCTTCCCTACCATGTATTGAAAAGACTTTCACCTCATTGAATTGTCTTGGCAATTTGTCAAAGGTAAGTTAATTATATATGTGAAGAATTACTTTCGAACTCTCAATTTATTTCTTAAAATTTTATTTTTAAATAATCTTTATACCCAATGTGGGGCTCTTATAAGCCCGAGATAAGAGTTGCATGCCGTATCAGCTGAACCAGCCAGATGCTCCTGAACTCTCAATTCTATTCCCTTGATCTGTATGTCTAAACTTAGGGCATGCTATATTGTTTACCTCAATTTTTAAAATATTTTTTTAAATGTTTCTATTTTGGGGAGAGAGTGTGCACACAAGTGAGGGGGCAGAGAGAAGGAGACAGGGGATCCGAAGCAGGCTTTGCACTGACAGTGGAGAGTCCCATGTAGGTTGAGCCCACGAACCATGGCCTGAAGTCAGATACTTAACTGACTGAGCCACCCAGGCACCCCATTGTTTACCTAAACTTTATAGGAAGTTTTGAATTTGGGAAGTGTGAGTTCTCCTTTTTGTTACTGTTTTTCAAGATTGTTCTGGCTATCCTAGGTCCTTTGAATTTCCAGGACACTTTTGGGATTAGCCTCTCCGTTTCTGCAAGGAAGTTGTTTGGGATTTTGATACGTATTATGTTGAATCTATAGATAAATTTGGAAATTTTTGCCACCTTAATATTAAATCTTCTCATCTGTAAACATGGACTGTCTTTCCATTTATTGAATACTAATTTCATTTCTTTCAACAGTATTTGGTAGTATTCAGAGTAAGTTTTTTATTTATTAAATTCAGATACAACTGATTTTTTATAGTATTTATTTACATTGAAGCAGCTTGACTGAAATATAATTCACACACTGTATAGTTCACCCATTTAAAGAGTACAGTCAAGGGGCGCCTGGGTGGCTCAGTCAGTTGAGCTTCCAACTCTTGATCTCCGCTCAAGTCATGATCTCACAGTTCATGAGATTGAGACCCATGTTGGGTTCTGTACTGATAGTGTGGAGGCTGCTTGGGATTCTCTCTCTCCCTCCCTTTCTGCCCCTCCCCCCCTTCAAAATAAATAAACATTAAAAACATAAAAGTGTACAATTCAGTGGTTTTTGATATGTTACATTATGTATACATGTATATCACATTTTATCCATTTACCTGTTGAAAGACACTTCATTGTTGTTTGTATCTTTTGGATTGTAAATAACATTCTGGATTGGTTTGTTTTTGTTTTTGTTTTAAGTAGGCTCCACCTCCGGGGCTTGAACTCACAACCCTGAGATCAAGACCTGAGCTGAAATCAAGAGCTGGACACTTAACCAACTGAGCCACCCAGGTGCCCCGTGGATTGTAAATAATGTTCTAGTGAACGCTGGCATACAAGTATCTGTTCGAGGGCCTTACTTCACTTTGGATATATATTAGGAGTGGGATTTCTGAATCATATGAAAATTCTTTGTTGGGGCACCTGGGTGGCTCAGTCAGTTGTTAAGCCTCCGACTTCAGTTTAGGTCATGGTCTCACGGTTTGTGGGTTCAAGCCCCAAATGGGGCTCTGTGCTGACAGCTCAGAGCCTGGAGCCTGCTTCAGATCCTGTGTCTCTCTCTGCCGCTTCCCCACTAACTCTCTGTCTCTCTCTCTCTCAAAAATAAACAAACATTAAAAAATTTTTTTAAGAAAATTCTGTGTTTAGCTTTCTGAGAACCACCAAACTATTTTCCATAGCAACTATACCATTCTACATTGCTAAGTATTTTATCCTTTTGATGCTATTATAAATGGAATTGTTTTTTAAATTTGCATTTCACTTGTTCGTTGCAAGGGCATAGAAATACAAGTGATTTTTGTGTTGTTCATTTTATATGCTGCAGGTTTGCTGAATTCATTTATTACCTCTAACAGGTTTTTGTGGAATCGTGAGGTTTTTCTACATGTAAGGTCATGTCATGTATGTATAGAGACAACTTTGCTTCTTCCTTTCCAATTTGGATGACTTCTGTTTTTCTTACTTTATTGCTTTGTTTTGAACTTCCAGAACTATGTTGAATAGAATTGGTGAGAGCTGGCATTGCTGCTTTATTCCTGACCTTAGAGGGAGAGCTTGCAGTCTTTCGTCAATATGATGTTAGCTGTGGGGTTTTCATATGTGGCTTTTATCATGTTGAGGAATTTTCCTACTATTCCGAGTTTAGTGAGTGTTTTTATATACTAAATTTTTTTTAATTTTTTTTTTCATGTTTATTGTTGAGAGAGAGACAGAGCATGAGCAAGGGAAGGGCAGAGACAGAGAGGGACACAGAATCCGAAGCAGGCTCCAGGCTCTGAGCTGTCAGCACAGAGCCCAATGCGGAGCTGGAGCTCACAAACCATGAGATCATAACCTGAACCAAAGTTGGACACTTAACTGACTGAGCCACCCAGCCGCCCCTATATATTAAATTTTATCAAATGCTTTTTCTGCATCACTTGAGAAGATTGGGGATTTTATTCCTTTCTTCCATTAATGTGATTTGCTGTATTGATTATTTTTTAATATGCCATACCATCCTTGCATTTTAGGAACAAATCCTACATGGTCATGGGATAGTCTTTTTTGTATGCTGCTAAATTTGGTTTGCTAGTATTTTCTTAGGTATTTGCATCTATGTTCATAGAGAATTTTTATCTGCAGTTTCTTTACTTGTAGTGGCTTTGTAGAGTTTTGGGATCAGAGTAATGCTGGCTTTATAGATTGAGTTTGGAAATATTCCCTCCTCTTTAGTTTGTTGAAAGAGTTTACAAATAAGTGGTCTTGATTCTTATTTGAACATTTGGTAGAATTCACCAATGAAGCCATCTGGTTCTAGGATTTTTTTGTGTTGTGAGATTTTTCATTACCAATTCAATCTCACCACTTTCAGGTTATCTTAGTTCAGGCTGTCATGACAGAATACCACAGAGTGGGTGGCCTAAACAGACATTTATTCCTCCCTTTCTGGAGAATGAGAAGTTCCATCAGTTGGCCGGCATGTCCGACGTCTGGTGGACCACTCTTCCTTGTTTGCACATGACTGTCTTCTTGTTGCGTCCTCACATGGGGGAGAACAGAGAGAGAGGAAGCAAGCTCTCTGGGGTCTCTTCTTATAAGGACACTAATCCTGTTCACGAGGTTCACCCTTATGACCTAATGACCTCCCAAAAACCTCACCTCCTATTACCATCACATTAAGGGTTAGATTTTAACATATGAATTTAGGGGGGACACAAACGTCATCCAGTTTATAGCTGAAGTATATGGGGAGTTGCTTTTTTTTTTTAATGTCTAAATGTTTTGTTTTAATTGCTCCTATTTGAAGGTTCTTATTTTTGGAGGACCGTGAGGCGTTTTATTATCCACTCTCTCCATTAAGGTTTCCTCTAGTTTTGGCAAATTCACGTCGTCCTCCTGACTGTGTTTTGGAGTGAATCTGGTTATGTCAGTCAGCAGATTCACCATCAGTCCACCTCACCAGCACTGTGCATCTTCCTACAATACGTTGAAACCAGCAAACTGCAACTTGTGCAAATTGATGGGGCAAAGATTTAGGAGAAGGTAGTTGACTTTTTCTAAGTGGTTGGAGCCTCACATTAGACATACAAGGCCCTGACGGTGTTGCAGTCCATATTTGTGTTCAGTCTCTTTGGCTAAAGTTTTGTAAGACCGAAGCAGCAAAAATTTAGGGGTAGAATAAGTTATCAGAAATTGAATAGTCACGTGATGTTTCCTGGACCTCTTTACTTTGCTCTTCGCATCATGAGCTATAAAGAATCATTGCCATACCTGGCAAGCCTGAATATTCCCCCACCATCTGTCAAAGAGGCCTGTCCAGAGAAAAAATTCCAGGAATCTCTTGAGTAAAGATCAATTGTTGTTTTCCCCACAACAGAATGCATTTTCGGGTTTCTTTTTTTTTTTCAAACCTTCAGGATGTGCCCTGCATACATTTGTGGATTTTGTGCAGCGTCGTTTCTAACAGTGCAGAAACAGGAAGTGTTTCTAGGAGTCTTACTGTGAAGCCATAGAAAAATGTTCCATTCTAACACTTCAGCCATGTAATATATTCGTCACTAGTGATTCTGTTGTTTCCTAGAAATCCACTATAGACCAACGGACTATATGTAAATACTGCATTTCTTTGGGGAGGGTGCCTTCCTGTAAGGATCACTGAAAACCTGTTTAACATTGTCAGGAGCCTCATGATGGGAGCGAATCCGATCTGATTATGAATGCAAGGTGATGAGTCCAAAGAGAGCACGGTCTCTGGCTCGAAGGATTCACTCCCCAAATGCTTTGCCCCAGCATCTAAGTGCTCATACTGTTACACAGTGCTGGCTTCTTTGAGATAAAAGCTATTTTTAGTGTCTGTTCAGGTGGCCACACTGTTTCTATCTTTAGAGACCAAGGTTCCCATTGAAGTTTTTACCTTGGACCGGAGTGTCTACACCTGGCCATAGAATTGTGTAGGGTGCCTTCTCCCCAAGCAGGCTTCAACACCACCCACTCACCTCCCACGGCAACCCTTGCACACCTCCATTCCTTCTTGTGTTAGTTTGGGTAGAATATCCTTTTTATTTCTTTTTTTTTTCATTTCCATATGCTTTAAACTATTTCTTTTTTTTTTAACATAATTTATTGTCAAATTGGTTTCCATACAACACCCAGCACTCATCCCACAAGTGCCCTCCTCAATGTCTGTTACCCACTCTCCCTTCTCCCCACGCTTAGTCTCCCCTCTCCCCTCTCCCCACATCCCTCATCAACCCTCAGTTTGTTCTTAGTATTTAAGAGTCTCTTATGTATCCTTTTTATTTCTGTAAAATTGACAGTAATGTCCCTACATTCATTTTTTATTTTTTTTTTTAAATTATGTTTATTTTTGAGAGAGAGACAGAGGGTGAGCAGGAGAGGGGCAGAGAGAGAGGGAGACACAGAATCAGAAGCAGGCTCCAGGCTCTGAGCTGTCAGCACAGAGCGCAACGAGCTGTGAGATCATGACCTAAGCCAAAGTTGGATGTTCAACTGACTGAGTCACCCAGGCGCCCCATCATTTCTGATTTTAGTAATTTGAAACTTCTTTTATTCGTAGTCAATCTAGATAAAGGTTTTTGTCAATTTTGTTGATATTTTCAAAGAACCAATTTTTAATTTTTTCTATTTTCTCTTTCTGTTCCCTATCTCTATTCTACTGTTTTTATTTCCTTCTGCTAGCTTTGGGTTTAATTTGCTTTTCTTTTCCTAGTTCCTTAAGATGTGGAATTAAAGGTACTGACTTGAGATATTCCTTTTTTCAGCATATGCATTTACAGCTATAAATTTCCCCTGGGCTTGCTTTTGCTGCATTCCTTAAGTTTTGCTATATTATGTTTCCGTTTGTCTCAAGGTGCTTTCTAATTTCCCTTGTTAGTTCTTCTTTTGGTTAGTTAAGAGTGTTTGTTTACTTCCCATCTATTTGTAAATTGTTCAGTTTTCTTTCTTTTATTCATTTCCAGTTTCATTCTATTGTGATTGAAAGAGATATTATATATTGTTTGAATCTACTTAAGTTTATTGAGACTTGTTTTGCAGCCTAACATATGGCCTGTTCTGTAGAATATTCTACATGTACCTGAGAAGGATATGGATTTTCCTGTTGCTAAGTGTTCTGTATCTGTCTGTTAGGTCTGCTCAGTTTATAGTGTTGTTCACATTCTCGGTTTCCTTATTCATCCATCTAGTTGTTTTATCCGTTGTTGAGAGTAGGTAGTGTAATCTCCAACTATTGCTGTTGAACTGTCTATTTCTCCTTCAATTCTGTCAATTTTTCCTTCATATAGTTTTGGTGGTCCTTACGAATGGATGTGTGTATAGTTGTCATGTCTTCATGTATTTTATGAAATGTATTTTTTGTAGTGTACCATTTTGATTCCCTCCTTTCAGTTTCTGTATATATTATTTTCTTAGGAGTAACCTTAGTGATTATAATCAACATCCTAAATTTATGGTGTGCTTGGTGGTGTCCCATAGCTCTTTAGACTGTTCACTTTCTTCATTTCATATTTCTTTCTACTCTTCTGGATAATTGATATCTAATCTTCAAGTTCAGTGATCCTTTCTTCTGCTTGCTTAAATCTACTATCGAATCCCTCTAATGAATTTTTCATTTCAGCTCCAGATTTTTTTTTTGGTTCCTTTTTATAATTTCCATCTCTTTACGGATATTTTCATTTTGTTCAGACATCGTCTTACTGATTTCCTTCAGTTGTCTATGGTTTCCTTTAGCTTATTAAATACATTTAAGACTCTTGATGTAACATCTTTGACTAATAACTCTAATATCTGAGCTTCTATAAAGATTATTTCTGTCAAACTCTTCATATCCTGTGGATGGATCATACTTTTCTATTTGTTTGTTTTGTAATTTTTTGTTGAGAAGTGGATATTCTGAGCATCATATTGTGGTAATTCTGTAAATCTATTTCCCCCACTTATTAGGAGGGATTGCTGGGTTTTGCTTGTTGATGGCTGAAACCATCCTTTGTGGCTTTTCCATATGTTACTGCAAAGTGTGTCTTTTCTGTTATATGTGTTCATTGAAGTTTCCCTTCTGTTGTCTCTACAGTCATCCAGTGACCTGACAAAGATTTCCCTAAATGTGTGGCTCCTGAGAGAGAGGAAAATACATCCTATCTTTAAATTCTCTCATGGCTGGGAGGCACTTCAGCCCATGGGAGTTGAAACAACCATCAGCTTCTGCGCCTGCTGCCCACTGATCAAACATAGGAATCAGAATGCACAGCCCTGACTTTTGGAGGATAAAGTCCTTCTTGCCTACTCTGGCTCCAGCAAGCCACACTAGGAACATGGGCTGCTGACCCTGTAGCTGCCTGCCCCAGGGATGGGAAATGGTATCCCCTTTCTCACTAAAGTTGCAACTGACAAAATTTACCAGCCTCCTCACCAAAGTCTCTGCTGGATGCTGCAAATGTTCTACATAGTCTGGAGTTTCCACGTAGTTGCTTTGGATGGTTTCCTGCCAATCTTGAGTATTGGTCCAGTGGAGGGATGGGTTCCTGGCACTTACATCTTCCCTGATGTCACTACAGTAGATTTTTGGAAATTCAACTTGCGTCCTACAAACCTGCTAAATTTGTTTATTAGTTCTACTGGTTTTTTAATGGATTCCTTAAGGTTTTCTATGTATAAGACCATGTCATGTACAAAGAGAGAGCTTTGCTTTTTCCTTTCCAGTCTGGACACCTTTTATTTCATTTTCTTATCCAATTGTCCTAGCTGTGACTTCGAGTAAATATTGAATAAAAGTGTTAAGAGACGATATCCTTCTCTCATTCCTGAACTTAGGGAAAGTCATTTAGTAATTTAACCATTAAGTGTGGTATTAGATGTGGATTTTTCATAGATATCCTTTATGAGGTTGAGTAAGTTCCCTTCTGTTATTCGTTTGTTGAGTGTTTTTATCATGAAAGAATATTGCAATTTTTAAAAGGAATATTGCATTTTATCAAATGCTTTTTCTACATCTGTTGAGATGACCATGTGGATTTTGTTCTTTTTCCTATTAATGTGATGTATTATTTTAATTGATTTTTAGATGTTAAATCAGCCTTGCATTCCTTTGGCTATATCCCATTTGATCATGATATATACTCTTTTTTATTTATGAATGGATTTGATTTGTTAATTTTGGTTTTTAGGGTTTTGTTGTCATTGGGTTTTTTTAGTATATAGTCATGAAAGATACTGCTCTGTGTGTGTGTGTGTGTGTGTGTGTGTGTGTGTGTGTGTGTGTGATGTCTTTGTCCATATTGTTATGGCCTCAGAATGAATTGGGAAACATTTTCTCCTCCTCTTAACTTTTGGAAGAATTTGTAAAGGATTTGTATTATTTCTTCCCTAAACATTTAGTAGAATTCATCAGTGAAATCATCTGATCCTGAGATTTTCTTTGTGGAAAGTTTTTTTTTATTGCTATCTCAATTTGCTTACTTACTATTGATCTATTCAGATCTGTTTCTTCTTGAGTCAGTATTGATGGTTTGTGTGTTTCTAAGAATTCATCCATTTCATCTAAGTAGATTTTTTGGCTTAAAGTTGCTTCTAGTTTTCCCTCATGATTCTTTTTGGTTCTGTAATGTTGATACTTTAACATCTCCTCTTTAATTTCTGATCATAGTAATTTGTGACTTCTATTTTCTCCTTGGTCAGCCTAGTTAGAATTTTATCAATTTGATTAATATTTTTAAAGAACCAGCTTTTGGCTCTGTTGATTTTCTCCATTCATTTCCTGTTGTCAATTTTATTTATTTCTGCAGTAATTTTAATTATTTCTATTCTTTTAGAAACTTGCTATTCTTTCTTTGGTTTCCTAAATTGGAAGTTTACATTTTTTAAATCTTAGATCTACTAAGGTATGCGTTTAAGGCCATGAATTCCCTTCTAAACACTGCTTTCACTGAATTCCACAAATTTTGAAAATTTGTGTTTTCATTTACTTCAAAATTCGTACCTTTTCTTGAGACTTCTTTGACCCATATGCTATTTAAAAGTGTGTGGTTTAATCCCTAATATTTTGGGATTTTCTAGCCATCTTTCTGTTATGGAATTCGATTCTATAATATTATATTTCTTAAGATGTATTTTATGGCCCAGAATGTGATTTTTCTTAGTAAATCTACTCTACCATTAATGGATGTCCCTATCTTGACAGATATGGTAATTACATGTTTTTAATTTCTCCGTAATTTTAAGAACTAGTTATAGCTTTTAACATTATAGTTTGTCTTATCTGTTGTCTAACCGTCTTTGATATACCTTTAAAATTTTTAGTCAGTAGGTGGCCCTTGTTTTTTTCTTACAATTTATTTGTAAAAGCACTCAGTCCTTTAAGAGTCCTGCATTCTGATTTTTATTGATTTTCCTTAATACTATAGTTCAACCATGATTTTGTGTCCAATGGATTCAGAGTCTTGGTCAGTTCTTTTTTATTTATTTATTTTTTTATTTTGGAAGGCTACTACGGTATTGTGTTCTTTCATTAGGAGTTACTTGTCTGATTGTATCTTTTAGTAGGAGCATCCTTAGGCTGGCTCTTGATTCTTTCTGACATGATTTTGCTATCTGGTATGGCAAGATATTCTAGACACATCTTTATATTTCCTACTTTTTAGACATTCTTCCAAGAATCTCTGGTTTTATTTACTGGGAAGCAGTATTTTCATAGCGTAATCTAGGCAGTGCGGCATGATTGTTGCTTTTGGGTTTGTAATTATTGCTAGGATCTTTTAGTAGACAGATACACAAACATATTTAAGTAGCGTTTACTAGGTCTGTCCACTGTAAAGTTACCCCTCCCTTCCTCCTTTCCATAATCGACTCCGTGGAAGCCCGTCACTAAACACAGCTCACATTCAGGAAGTGGGGAATTAAACTCCATCTCCTTTAGGGGTCTTCTCTGATTTTTTTTAAATAGTTGTGCTATTCCTACAATTTCAGAGCATATTGACAGTAGGTAGCGTACTATACTCTCCCTTTAACCCTCAATTAATATTAATTTCTAGAAAAAACTATGTAATGCTTACCACCAGTCTTTATATCCGTGTGTCTCTAGTCATTTTGTTGCCTGAAACTTCTCTCTAGTAGATTTCTTAAGAAGGCATCAGTGAGGGGCACCCAGGGGGCTCAGTCAGTTATGTGTCAAACTCGTTTTTTTTTAATATTTAATAATTTTGGGGAGAGCACAAGCAAGGGAGGGGCAGAGAGAGGGGGACAGAGGATTCAAAGTGGGATCTACACTGACAGGCTGATGGCAGTGAGCCCAATGTGGGGCTTGAACTCACAACTGTGAGATCACGACCTGAGCTGAAGTCAAATGGAACGCTCAACCCACTGGGCCACTCAGGTGCCCCAAGTGTCAAACTCTTGACTTTGGCTCAGGTCATGATCTCATGTTCGTGATTTGGAGTCCTGCATTGAGCTCTGCACTGACAATGCGGAGCCTGCTCAAGATTCTGTCTCTCCCTCCCTCCCTTTCTTCCTTCCTCCCTCCCTCCATCTCTCTTTCTCTCTCTTCCTCTCAAAAATAAGTAAACTTTAAAAAAAAAAAAAAGGAAGGCCTCAATGATACAACATTCTTTGAATTCTAGTATATCACTAATGGTTTGTGCACACTTTTCATGGTTGACTGTCAGTTTGACTTTAATAAAATTCTTGATTCACATATAATATACCTTTTTATTTCACAGAGAAGAAATAGAAACTTTACCCAAAAAATGCATATATTTTTTTTTCATTGAAACTGGCATGCCAGTGTTTTTGAAAGTCTCACTTATGGGCAACCAGGTGGCTCAGTCGGTTAAGCATAGGACTCTTGGTTTTGGCTCATGTCATCATCTCAGGGTTCATGAGTTTGAGCCCAGCGTGGCACTCTGCACTGACATTGTGGAGCCTGCTTGTAGTTCTCTGTCTCCTTCCCTCTCTGCCCCTCCCCTGCTTATGCTCTCTCTCTCTCTCTCTCTCTCTCTCTCACTCCCTCTCGCTCTCTCTCAAAATAAATAAACTTAAAAAAAATACTTTAAAAAGTCTCACTTATAAATTGACTTTTACCATTTCAATACCATACAATTGATGTTTTTTCTAAGGCTCCATTCTGTTTTTGTTGTTGTTGTTGTTGTTTTTAGTTTATTTTTTTATTTTGAGAGAGAGAGAACCAGGGGAGGTGGGGCAGAGAGGAGAGGGAGCAACAGAGGATCCAAAGTGGGCTCTGTGCTGACTGCAGAGAGCCCAACGCAGGGCTCAAACCCACAAACCGTGAGATCATGAGCTGAGCTGAAGTCAGACACTTAACTGACTGAGCCACCCAGGTGCCTCACAATTGGTATTTTTAAAGCACTGTCAGGGATTTTGGGTAGCAGGTTGCTGCAGTTACTGTGTTCAGGGTATGAATCATTCCTGCTGTCTCTTCTCACTGCATCTATCCATATTCTCCTAGTTAGTTCTCCAAGCCGTGTAACAAATTACCACAAAGTTAGCAGGTTACAACATCTATCATTTCAGATGTCATGCTTCAGGAGTCCAGTATAACGTAACTACAGCCTTGATCAGGGTCTCACAGGGCTACAATCATGGTACCAGCCAGGGCTGGAAGTTCTTCTGAATCTTCCTCCAACCTCACAGGTTTCCGGCAGAATTCATTCCTCTGGAACTCAAGATGTTCCAGAGGCCCAAAGAGTGCTTTTCTGGCTATAAGGCATCAAAGGGAAGGTGGGTGTAGTTATCACAAAGGACCGCAGAATCAAAGCAAGCAGAATAGTCTGACTCATACAGACCCATGGCACTAGCCAGTTAATCATGGTGTTCCTAGAAATGAAATAAATAGGAAGCCTACAAAATTCTTACTTGATCTGTATAAGCAGAAAAGTTCTAGCAAGTGAACAAAAGTCTAACTCGAATCATAAAATAGAATCACGACCCCTCAATCAATTCCCAGACTTGAGTCAGTTCACAGACCAGGAATCCCTTGAATGAACCAGGGAAATGGATCCCCTTGAGGAAGGACCCCAGTATTCTACCAAAATCTATGCTCTTAATCTTTCCTCCAGTCTTCCACAAAAGGACCTTTACCAGATCCTTTACAGCCATTTACCAGAATAACTGTGCAATAACGATCAGACCACCCATGGATTACTGGACACTGGCTGTGAATAGGCATTGACTCCAGGAGGCCCAAAGCATCCCTGTGGCCTTCTGGTCAGAGTAGGGGCTCAGAGATCAATGAACTTTTAACTCAGGTCCATCTCACTATGAGCCTAGTGGACCCCCAAACCCATCTTGTGGTTACTTCCAAGTTCAGAATACGTAAATGGAACAGACATACCTAGCAGCTGGCAGAATCACCACATTTGTCCTCCAGCCTGTGGAGAGAGGGCTACCAGGGTGGGAAAAGCCAAGAGGAAACCATTAGCACTGTGCATACCTGGGAAGATAGCACATCAGAGCAATTCAGGCGCAACTGGTGGCTCAGTCAGTTAAACGTCCAATTCTGGATTTCAGCTCAGGTCATGATCTCACAGTTCATGAGATGGAGCCCCGCGTCGGGCTCTGTGCTCACTGCACAGAGCATGCTTAGGATTCTCTCTCTCTCTCTCTGTGTGTGTGTGTGTGTGTGTGTGTGTCTCTGCTCCTGCCCTGCTCACATTCTCTCTCAAAATAAATAAATAAACATTTAAAAAATATTTTCTAACAAAGTCATTCAGCATTCCTGGCGGTACTGCAGACATTAGTGCAAGGACGTGCAAGTGTGCTGGTTCCCACCTCATCCTCACCCCCATTAAGCTCTCCTGTGTGGCCCATGCAGAAGGTGGATGGGTCTTTGGAAATAATATCAGATTACCACAAGCTAAAGCAGGTAATGACTCAAAGGAAGCTGCAGTACCAGCTGTGGCTTCACTGCTTGTGCAAATTAACATCCCCTGGTGTCTGGTATGCAGCTATCGATCCGGCAAATTCCTTTTTCTCTGCACCTGTCCATAAGGCCCAGCAGAGCAAAGCAGTTTGCTTTCAGATGGCGAGACCAGCAATACGCCTGCACCATGCAGATATATCTTGCAATATCAGGAGGAATCCACTCTCCAACCTCTTTGGACTTTGGAGGCAACATACTCCTCATCTGGGTGTGTTACTCTGGCCCATTTACCAAGTGACCCACAATGCTGCTAGCTTTTAGGGGGCCCCAGAACAAGAGAAGTGTCTGCAACATTCCAGGCTGCTGTGCAAGCTGCTCTGCCACTTGGACCACATGACCCATAGATCCAATGGCAGTACTGGAAGAGTCAGTGGCACATAGGGATGCTGTCCGGAGGCTCTCACAGGCCCGTGTAGATTTATCGCATTGCAGGTCTTTAGGATTTTGGAGTAAGGCCCTGCCATCCTCTGCAAATAGCTACTCTCCTTTTGAGAAATTGCTCTTGGCCCGCTACTGGGCCCTAGAAGAGACTAAATCCTTGGCGTGGGCCATCAAATTACACGTGACCTCAGCTGCCTATCATGAACTGGACATTATCTGCCCTACCGAGCCACAACGTTGGGCATGCACAACTACACTCCAACATTAAATGAAAAGTGGTATATACATGTGACCAAACCCGGGCACTTGAAGGTTGGGCACATACATTACATGAAGAAGTGGCCCAAATGCCCATCCTCTCCGCTCCCCCTGCACGGCCTTCTCCCTGCCATTCTGCACCTGTCACCTCATGGGGAGTGTTCTGTGATCAGTTGATAAGGAAGAAAAGGCTCAGGCCTGGTCTACAGATGGTTCTGCATGGTAGGTAACCACCACCTGAAAGTGGATGGTCGTAGCCATGTAGCCCCTTTCCGGTGCCTCCCTCAAGAACAGTGGTGAAGGAAAATCCTTCTAGTGGGCAGAACTTCAAGCAGTGTGCCTGTGTGTCCACTTTCTTGGAAGGAGAAGTGGCAAGATGTGCAATTGTAAACTGCTTCGTGGCTGAGCCAATGATTTGCTTTCATGATCAGGGACTTGGAATATGATTGGAAAATTAGTGACAAAGAAATTTGGGAGAAGAGGTATTTAAACAGACCTCTTTGGGTAAAAGAACATGAATATATTTGCATCCTATGTTCACCAAATGATGATCTTAGCAGAGGAGGATGTTAATAATTAAATGGATAGGATGACCCATTCCGTGGACATCAGTCACCCTTCCCCTGCCAGCCCTAGCATCGCCTAACTGGCTTATAAACAAAGAGGCCATGATGGCAGAAGTGGTTATGCATGGGCTCAGCAACATGGCCTTCCACTCATCAAAGCTGACCTGGCTACAGCCACTACTGAGTGCCCAATCTGCCAGCAGCAGGGACCAACACCGAGCCCCCAGTATGGCACCATTCCCCTGGGTGATCAGCCAGCTACCTGGTGGCAAGTTGATTACATTGGACTGCTTCCATCATGGAGGGGACAGTGTTCTGTTCTTACTGGAATAGGCATGCACTCTGGATATGGATTCGCCTTCCCTGCATGCAATGATTTGCCAAAACTACCATCCCTAGAATTACAGAATGCCTTATCCACCATCATGGGATTCCACACAGCATTGCTGCAGTTCAAAGAATTCACAGCAAAAGAAATGAAGCAAGGGGCGCATGCTCATAGAATTCACTGTCCTACCATGTCCCCACCATCCTGGAGCAGCTGACTTTTGAAGACTCAGTTACATACAGCCCCAGTGTGGTGGCAATACCTTGCCATGCTGGGCAAGGTTCTCCATAAGTCTGTATGTGGTGAAAAAAACACCAACTACTATCTAGTGCTATTCCTTCCATAGTCAGGATTCAAGAATCAAGGGGTAGAAATGGAAATGGAGCCACTCACTATTACCCATGGCAACCCACAAGCAAAATGTCTACTTCCTACTCCTATGACTTTATGCTCTGCTGGCCTAGAGGTCTTAGCTCCAAAGGAAGGGAAACTTCCTCCAAGAGACACAACAATGATTCCATTGAGCTGGAAGTTGAGACTGCCACCCAGCCACTTTGGGCTCCTCTTGCCTCTGAATCAACAGGCAAGGAAGGGAGTGACTGGGGTGATTTATCCTGACTACCACAGGGAAATTGGACTACTACCTGATGGAGGAAAAGAAGAGCATGTCTGGTGTGCGGGACACCCCTCAGGCCGTCTTTTGGAAGTTCCATGTCTTGTGACTAAGGTCAATGGAAAACTGCAACAACCCAATCCAGGCAGGACCTGGTAATGACCCAGACCCTTCAGAAATTAAGGTTTGAGTCATCCCACCAGGTAAAGAACCACAACCAGCTGATGTACTTGCTGAAGACAAAGGGGATACAAAATGCTTAGTAGAAGAAGATGGTTATAAATACCAGCTGTGACCACATGCCCGGGTACAGAAATGAGGACTGTAATTGCTATGAGTATTTCCTCTTCATTTTATACTGAATATACTTGTGTTCAGATATATACATATATTAAGAAAATATCTGTTTCTTTCTCCTCTTTTATTTTTTTTAACGTTTATTTATTTTTGAGACATAGAGACAAAGTGTGAGCAGGAGAAGGGCAGAGAGAGAGGGAGACAGAATCCGAAGCAGGCTCCAGGCTCAGAGCTGTCAACACAGAGCCCGACATGGGGCTCAAACCCACAGACCGTGAGATCATGACCTGAGCCAAAGTCGGCCGCTTAACCAACTGAGCCACCCAGGCACCCCTGTTTCTTTCTCCTCTTATTCGCTCATGTAACATGAGATATACTGACTTTATATCATGGTGCTCAGTACTGTTAATTTTAAATCATGTTATTTGAGCAACAGAATATCAAAGAGAGGAGCAAACATCACTTGGGGACTTGACCTCCTCTTCCAGGAAGGGGTTAGCGGGTTTCGGGTATCATGTTAAGGGGTATTGTAAGCTTGTTACTGCCTTTCTTTGGAGGTTAAGTATGGCTTAAGGAGATATGTATAGCTGACAAGGGGTGGACTTTTGATGGTTAATTTATCCGTCAACTTGACAGGGCTAAGGAATGCCCAAATAGCTGGTAAACATTTCTGATTGTGTCTATTATAATAGTATTTCTGGAAGAGATTTCAGCAGAGATCCGCCCTCACTAACATGGGTAAATACCACCCAATCCATTGAGGGCCCAAACGGAACAAAAAGTCAAAGGAAGGGTGAATTCATTCTCCTTCTTGAGCTGGGCCATCTTTTCCTGCTCTCGGACATTGGCCTGGTTTTTGGACCTTCGGACTCTGGAACTTACACCAGCAGACCCCTGGTTCTCAGGCCTTTGGCTTCAGACTAAATCATACCACCAGCTTTCCTCATTGCCTAGCTTGCAGATGGCAGTTTGTGGGACTTCTTGGTCTCCATATCTATGTGAGCAAATTCCTACAATAAATCTCCTCAGATAAATGGATGGATGGATGGATGGATGGATGAGTAGATAGATAGATATTGATCTTCTATTGTAGGTATGTATGTATATATGTGTATATGTATTATGATAATACATATAAAACATACCAATATATCTCCTATTGGTTCTATTTCTCTGGAGAGAATACACAGTTTCTACAGCTCACAAGGTCAACACAGCACACTAGGACCTTGATCGGGGTCTCACAAGATTGCAATCATAGCCTCAGCCACGGCTGGAAGCTCATCCGAGCCCTCTTCCAGGCTCATTGGGCAGAATTCATTTCCTGTTGAACTAATGACTTGCCTTTTCAAGGCCAAAGGAGTGCTCTTCCGGCTTCACATTCCTCATTTCTGAGAAGGCCTCTTTGCAGGGCTCAGCCGAATGGGTCAGGACCATCCAGGACCATTGGGTCAGGATCATCAAACGCTGATCTCCCTTGAACTAACTTCATGCTGACCCATTATAGACCTTAATTACATCCGCAAAATCCCTTCAGCTTTGCCATATGATGAACCCAAGTCATAAAAGTGAAACCCCATCATATCCACATTCCCCCCAACATTCAGAGTGTAGAGTATAAAGACCATGTGTACCAAGGGGCAAGAATCTTGTGGGTCATCTTAGACTTCTACCCGCTGCAGGTGGATTTAAGAACAGTTGTTTTTAAGTGCATAACATAATTGCCTTTTGGAAAACATGCTGCTTTCACTTCTGCCATCATCATCATCATTGTCACCACCATGCTTTGAATTTCTGATGTGAACAAAGTAGAGCTAAGTCTGAGGACAGACAAGCAAAGCACGGTTTGTGTTTCCTGGCTGTTTTATTGTAGTCTGTGTACATAAAACAGAAAGGTGGCAATAGACAGCAGATGTGCTATGTGGTAAGCTAGAAGAATAAAATAAAAGTGCTTTCGGGGTTAGAGAAGGAAACGATCACAGGAGAGAAGTGACAGAGGGGGTTAGCAACTGAACTGGATCTTGAAATTGAATTGAACAAACGTTTATTAAGCCCTGTGTGACACTATCGGGCCAGAAAGATGAATCAGACAGTCTCCGCCTTCCAGGAATGTATGATCTGGTGGGAGAAACAAACACTGAGCCAAACAAATGTAGGCAGATTAAAAAGTTGGTGTTTTGGAGATAGAATACAGAGGGGAGAAATCCCATGAATTTTAAAGGATAAATAGGAGACTGCCAGGTAATTGAGGTTTAAAATACCTTTGCAGAAAAAGGAAAAGACAAGAAATGACAAGGCATGGTATTAGGGGAAGAACGAAGGAAAGAGATAATGACAAACATATACCAGAGACCAAGTCTTGGGGCCTTGTAAGTCCTGCTACATAATTGTGACCTAACCATGACAGTGCTAAGAATACATTAAGGGTCTCAGAGAGGACTTGGAAGTCACTAATGGCACCAATAAGGATTTTTCTTCCTGCATTTATTCAAGTACCCTGGGTGAGCTAATTAACATCCTGAAGTCTCGATTACCACATCTGTCAAGTTGGGATGATAGTTCCTATTTTTGAGGTGTTAATGAGATGGTTAAACGGGACATTCTATGCAAAGCCTTTAAGACAACAACACAGGGCCAGGCATTCAGACAGTGACGAATATTTACTGCTATTGTCAGTAGTGAGGGATCTCTACAACAGAAATGAGTAGTGTTAAAGGGTAGGGGAAATGGGTGCAAGTGGCCAAAACTTCCAGTTATAAATGAGTCTTGGGGATATAGCAGCCAACATGGTGACTACAGTTAACAAAACTGTATAGTTGCTAAGAGAATGGATCTTAAAAGTTCTCGTCACAAGGGAAAAAATGTAGAACTATGTGAGGTGATGGATTTAACTAGATTTATTGTGCTCATGAGTTTGCAACGTATGCATGTATCAAACCATTATACTGTACCCCGAAACTAACACAATTTTATATTTCAATTATATCTCAATAAAACTGGGAAAAAAGATTAGTAAGTAAAAGAAAGTGCAACATTGCAGTGGTATTAAAGACTGAAATTGCTTTGAAAGGCATTTAAAGGTGTTTGAAAACCTTAAGATGATGAATTTTTGAATTCATGACTTCACTTTTATATAAAAATGATATATTCTCATTATTTTTTTAGATGAACCCATTCAGAGAGAAATAAAGAAGAAATTAGTAAATCTGCCCAAACTCTATTAATTAGGAAAAAACTAGTGTTAACATTCCATGACTATATTTCTAGACATTACAATAAGGGGAAGATAATTGAAATGAAAGGCAGATAACACTTTTATAGAATGGATTGCACTCTGCAAACTATTTTTTTATATGAACAGCATTAAACTTTATTTTGCTTAAATTTAAAGACAAAAAAAAAACACAAAATGGAATGGAGGGAATTGTGAATTTTAGTACGAAAGGTGTTAATTCTTTTTTGGAGCTGCCCTTTGAGGGGGAGCAGAATACATGACTCTATCACTTTGGCATGTGGATTCTACCGAACTGGAGTCAGTCAAGGCCCAGAAGACTCGGGAAGACCTATTTACCTGCCCTTTGACTGCTTGGAAGAATTCAGATGGAGGGCGTGGTTCAGGAAGGGGACTGTCACCAGGAATCACTACAAAGAATATGGGGTAGGCATGGAAAACTGGGGAAAGCTGGCAGGACCTGGAGATCAAATTCCTCAGTGTCCCACCGTCTCCTCAAAACATGGCAAACATGTTCACCAAACATTTGTTCTTCCCATAAACTGTCTTCCTCTCCTCCCTTTGAAGTCCCAGACCCCTACCCCTTCTCCTCTGCTCAGGATGCCATATTAGTTTCAATTGCCTGACTGCCTGTGGGGCTGCTATTCTTATGAGGCTCCTGTACATATATAATTAAATTAGTTTTTCTCTTGTTAGTCCCATGTCAATTTGGTTATTAACCAGCCAAAGAAACTGGAAGAGAGGAAAGAAGTTTTCCTGCCCCACACTCTTCTAGTATACAGGCAAACCTTATTTCATTGCACTTAGTTATTTTTTTTTAACGTGTATTTATTTTTGAGAGAGAGAGAGGTGGGGAAGGCAAAAGTGGGGGAAGGGCAGAGAAAGAGGGAGACACATAATCCGAAGCAGGCTCCAGGTTCTGAGCTGTCAACACAGAGCCTGATGTGGGGCTCGAATCCACTAACCATGAGATCATGACCTGAGCCAAAGTCAGATGCTTAACCAACTGAGCCACCCAGGCACCCCTATTGTACTTAGCTTTATTGTGCTTATTTATATGTGTGCTGCATTTTTTATAAATTTAAGAGTTTTTACAACCCTATGTGGAGCAAGTCTATTGGTGCCTTTTTTCCAACAGCATCTACTCACTTCGTGTTTCTGCATTCGTTCACATTTTGCTAATTCTTGCTATATTTCAAACTTTTTCATTGCTATATTTGTTATGGTTATCGGTGATCTTTATTGTCAATATTATAATTGTTTTGTGAAGCCATGAACATGCCCGTATAAGACAAGATGGCAAACTTAATATATAAATGTTGTATGTATTCTGACTACTCCATCAACCACTAATTCCTGTCTGTTTCCCTCTCAGGCCTCACTATTCCCTGAGACAAAACAATATTGAAATTAGGACACTTAATAACCCTACAATGGTCTCTAAATGTTCAAGTGAAAAGAAGAGTCACACACTCTCTAAATGAGAAGGTAAAACTGATTAAGCTTAGTGAGGAAGGCATGTCAGAAGCCAGCACAAGCCAAAAGCTAAGCCTCTTACACCAAAGTCAGCCAAGATGAGAACGCAAAGAAAAAGTTCTTGAAGGAAATTAAAAGTGCTACTCCAATGAACACATGAATGACACGAAAGCAAAACAGCCGTGGAGTGCCTGGGTGGCTCAGTCGGTTAAGCATCTGACTTTGGCTCAAGTCAAGTCATGATCTTGAGGTTCAAGAGTCCGAGCCCCACGTCAGGCTCTGTGCTGACAGCTCAGAACCTGGAGTCTGCTTCAGATTCTGTGTCTCCCTCTCTCTCTACCCCCTTCCCCGCTCATGCTCTGTCTCTCTCTCTCAAAAATAAATAAATGCTAAAAAAAATTTTTTTTTAAAGTCTGAAGCCTGAAGATGGGACTGACTTGCTGTAATCTCATGATAAAACTTGAACAGATGAGAAGTTGTTTCTTATTGATGAGCAAAGAAAATGGTTTCCTGACATGGAATCTACTCCTGGTGAAGATGCTGTGAAGATTGTTGAGCTGACAACAAAGGATTTAGAATATGACATAAACTTAGTTAATAAAGCAGTGGCAGGGGTTGAGAGGATTGACTTCAATTTCAAAAGAAGTTCTACTGCGGGTAAAAGGTTATTACACAACATCGCATGCTACAGAGAAATCATTTGTGAAAGGAAGTGTGGATCAATGCCACAGACTTCACTGTTGTCTTTAACAAATTGCCACAGCCACCCACATTCAGCAACCACCACCCTGGTCAGCAGCTACCAATGCTGATTACAACTCAGTGAAAGCTCAGATGATAGTCTGCATTTTTTACCAATCAACTGTTTTTTAAGTTATGTACATTGTTTTTTAGACATAATGCTATTTCACACTTAATAGACTATAGCTTTGTGTAAACATAACTTTTTTATGCACTTGGAAACCAAAAATTGCACTGACTTGCTTTATTGCAATATTTACTTTATTGTGGTGGTCTGGAACCAAACCCACAGTATCTCCAAGATATGCCTATATAGCATAGTTTTCCCTGAAGTGAACATACTTGAAGTTTTAAAATTTTACAATTATTTATTTATGTAATCTCTATACCCAACGTGGGGCTCAAACTCATGACCCCAAGATCATGAGCCACATATTCTTCCAAATGAGCCACCCAGGCATCCCTGTAGTGAACATACTTTTTAAAAAAATGTATTTACAGGATTACTTTTTTTAATGTTTATTTTATTATTTATTTTGAGAGAGAGAGCGCACACATAAGTATGCATCAGCAAAGGGAGGAGCAGAGAGAGAATCCCAAGCAGGTTCCATGCTGTCGGTGTGGAGCCTGACATGGAACTCAGACTCACAAACTGTGAGATCATGATCTGAGCCAGAATCAAGAGTCAGACACTTAATAGACTGAGCTACCCTGGAGCCCCTGTAATGAACATACTTAAACAGCATGTCAAAGAGACAGGCACAAGAAAAAGTGATATAGAACAATTACCATAAAGACCCTTCTTGGCATACCTGGCTGGCTCAGTTGGTAGAGTGTGTAACTCTTGATCTAGGGGTTATAGTTTCAAGCCCCACGTGAAGTGTAGGAATTACTTAAAAATAAAATCTTAACAACAAATAAAAATATCTACTGGGTTACATTTTTGAACTTTAAGGATAAACATTTTTTCAGACAACTAAGCTAAATGAGCAAGTGTCCATACAAAGATGATTCCATGGGGAAAAAAGTAGTGTTTTCAAAATGACTTGGGGCAACTGGATATCCACATATGAAACAGTGGTTTGGGATCCTCACTTCATACTCTATGCAAAAATTGGATCCAAATGGCAGAAAAATCCATATGTAAGAGCTAAAATTGTAGAACTCTGAGAAGAAAACAGTATATATAGGTAGACAATAATTTCTTAGACATAAATCCAAAATAAGTAACAAGAGAGAAAAATAAGTTGGACTTTATCTAAATTTAAAACTTTTGTGTGGTGCCTGGTTGGTTGAGTCGGTTAAGAGTCCAACTTCAGCTCAGGTCATGATCTCATGGTTCGTGAGTTTGAGCCCCATGTCGGGCTCTGTGCTTGTCAGCATGGAGCCTGCTTTGGATCTTCGGTCCCCCTCTCTCTGGCCCTCCTCCCACCACCCCCCCCCCGCACTCTCTGTCTCTCTCTCTCAAAAATAAAATAAAAACATTAAAATTATTTTTTAATTTAAAACTTTTGTGCTTCAACCCCAATGTTTATAGCAGCACTATCGACAACAGTCAAAGGTATGGAAAGAGCCCAAATGTCCATTGACAGATGAATGGATAAAGAAGATGTGGTATGTATATACAATGGAATATTACTCATTGACCAAATAGAATGAAATCTTGCCATTTGCAACAACATAGATGGAACTACAGTGTATTATGCTAAGCAAAATTAGAGAAAGACAAATATCATATGACTTCAGTCATAGGTGGAATTTAAGATACAAAACAGATGTACATAAGGGAAGGGAAGCACAAAGAATATAAAAACAGGGAGGGGGACAAAACATAAGATACTCTTAGATATAGAAAATGAACTGAGGGTTGCTAGAGGGGTTGTTGTGGGTGATGGAGTAAATGGGCAAGGGGCATTGAGGAGGACACGTGTTGGGATGATCACTGGGTGTTATAACACCCAGAGATGAATCACTGGATTCTACTTCTGAAATCGTTATTGCACTATATGCTAACTAACTTGGATGTAAATTTAAAAAATAAATTAAAAAAAAAAAAAAGAAATAGGGGTGCCTGGGCGGCTCAGTTGGTTAAGTGTCTGACTTCAGCTCAGGTCATGATCTCACAGGTCGTGAGTTTCAGCCCACGTTGGGCTCCATGCTGACAACTCAGAGCCTGGAGCCTGCTTCGGGTTCTGTGTCTCCCTCTCTCTCTGCCCCTGCCCTGATGGTGCTCTGTCTCTTTCTTCTCTCAAAAATAATAAATAAACAATAAAAATTTAAATAAATAAAAATTATGAAAGGGAAAAAAAACCTTTGATATCAAATGACATCACCAAAAAAGTGAAAAGGTAATCCACAGAATGGGAAAATATATTTGTAAATCTTGTATCTGCTAAAGACTTGTATCTTGAATATTTAAAGAACTTGATAATAAGACAAATAACTCAATTTTAAAGGATTTTAAGGGCCAAGGATTTGAATAAACGTTTATTCAAAGAAGATATGAAAATGGCCAGTAAGTGCATGAAAAGACGCTTCACATCATTAGTTATGCAAATAAACATAAGAAGACACCAATTAGCATTACTGTGATAACAGCATTGTTCACAGTGTGGACAAACTGGAACCCTCATACACTGCAAGCCAGAGTGTGAAACGGTGCAGCCGCTCTGGAAAACAAGCAGTTCATCAGAACGTTAAACCATGCGTTACCATGTGATCCGGCAATTCTGGTCCTAGGCATATACCCAAAAGAATGGAAACATACGTCCACACAGAAGCTTGCACATGAACGTGCATAATAGCCTAAAAGTGGACACAACCCAAATATCCATCAACCGATGATTGTGTAAATAAAATGTGAAGTGTCCATGCATACAGAGAAGTATTACTTGACCATAAAATTGGATAAAGTACTGATACACGCGGCGGCATTGATGAGCCTAGAACACATGCTGAGTGAAAAAAGTCAGACACAAAAGACCAAACATTGCATGATTCCCTATATATATACACAGAATGTCCAGAATAGCCAAAGTCATAGATTGGTGGTCTCCAGAGGTTGGAAAGAGGAGAGAATGGGGAGTAACTGCTCATAAACAGGAGGTTCCTCTTTGGAGCGATAAAAATCTCTAGAGTATGGTGATGGCTGCAAAACTCTACAAATGTACTAAAACCCATTAAGTTGCACATTTTGAACAGGTGAATTTTATGGCATGTGAATTATATCTCTGTAAAACTTTTTTTTTTTTAAAGAAAAGGATTCGGGGCGCCTGGGTGGCTCCGTCGGTTAAGCGGCCGACTTTGGCTCAGGTCATGATCTCACAGTCTGTGAGTTCGAGCCCTGCATCGGGCTCTGTGCTGACAGCTCGGAGCCTGGAGACTGCTTTGGATTCTGTGTCTCCCTCTCTCTCTGCCCTTCTCCTGCTCACGCTCTGTCTCTATGTATCAAAAATAAAATAAACGTTAAAAAAAAAATTTAAAAAAAAAAAAAGAAAAGGATTCTTTGGGGCGCCTGGGTGTCTCAGTCAGTTAAGCGTCTGACTCTAGATTTCAGCTCAGGTCATGATCTCACGGTTCGTGGGATTGAGCCCCACTTCGGGCTCTGTGCTGTCAGCAGAACTGACTTGGGATTCTCTCTCTCCCTCTCTCTCGGCCCCTCCCCTGCTGGTGTGTGCTCGTACTCTCTCTCTCAAAATAAATAATAAACATTAAAGAAAAAAACGTTTCTTCAAGAGGTCAAAATACAAGACTCACCTGACTTCTCCATACCAAATTCAATGACTATAGGGCAATGTCTAAATTTTAAGGGAAAGATTGACCTATTTTGTTATAGGAACAAAAAATTCTAAGATCTCAGTGGCTAAGGGCGCCTGGCTTACTCAGTTGGTTGGGTGTCTGGCTCTTGACTTTGGCTCAGGTCATGATCGCACTATCTGTGGGTTCGAGCCCCACATTGGGCTCTGCACTGACAGTGTGGAGCCTGCTTGGGATCCTCTCTCTTCCCTCTCTCTCTGCCCACTTATGTGCTCTGTTTCTCTTTCTCTCAAAATAAACTTAAAACAAAAGTTTTTAAAATCTCAGTGGCTCAGCAACACAAGTTTATTCCTTGCCTAAGTTACATATGTAATACCAGTTGTCCCAGAACTCTGCATTACACACTCACCTTGGACCCAGGCTGACAGAGCTTCTCCATCTTGTAGCTGGAAATACCTGGATCCTCACTGTCAATACCCCCAAAGGAATAGACTGCTGCAGGAGAGGTCACCAGGCAATAAAATGCTTCAGCCCAGAAGTGAGACTTGTCACTTTGACTCACACCCCTTCGGCTAGCCCATTTGACTTACAGCCCATCCCAGTCTTAACTACAAGAGGACAGGAAAACATAACATTTAATGTCCCTGGTAGGAAAAGAGGATGGGTAAGCTCTAGAAGGATCAACCACGGCATAGGACATGACTCCAGCCAGTCAGATCTGTCTCCCCTGGACTTGAAATAAGTCCCTAAGATGAGAAGGGTCCAGAATGATAGTGAGTCTTCCACTACTAGTCATGGCGAAATAGACCTCACCTCCTGGGGTGCTAACGCCAGCAGCACTGTGCCCGAGGGTTAGCATCTGAACCCTGTACTGCTCAGCGGCTGCCTTGCTGTCCTCGCAGGACCTGTGGTAATGTTCAATTTTGACTGTGGTTTTCCTGCACAGCCTGAGAACCAAGCTGCTTCATCAGCTCTCCAAAGAAGTCCAGGATTTTCCATTAATTCTTCATCTCCTTAAAGCAGCCAAAGTGGATTTTTGTCATCTGAAACTGAAAACCCTTCCTGATTGGGGACTGCTATGCATACAGCAATGAGGACAGTCACATGACTGCAAAACCTACCCATTCTCATTAACTCGTTCTATGCTTATGATAAGACTTAGTATAGAAAAGCCAGATTTTTGGGTTAGGCACAAAAGGTTTACTCCTGGGATGCCTGGTGGCTTAGTCGGTTGAGCATCCAACTCTTGATTTCGGCTCAGGTCATGACCTCACAGTTTTGTGTGGCTGAGCCCCGAGTCAGGTTCCATGCTGACAGTGCAGAACCTGGTTGGGATTCTCTCCCTCCCTCTCTCTCTCTCTCTGACCTTCCCCTGTTCATGCTCTCTCTCACTCTCTCTCTTTCTCTCAAAATAAATAAACTTAAAAAAAAAAAAAGGAAGCACAAATTTCTCTACGTCGCTTGTCCACAGGCCCTCTTATTTGCAAAGAGTAGGTAAACACAGGCGGAAGGCAGGCATTCACTCCAATGTCCCTTCCCTTGCAGCACATTTGTCTGGCTCCCAGCTTTAGATGCTACTAATTCTTGATTTTAGAAGTATATATTCCTTGAGTGTACGATATGGAGCCTGGATACCAAGAAAACTATAATGTGTGACCTTTTAGGCCTTGCAGAGTCAAGGCGACATGAGAGAGAGTAGAGACTGTAGGAGATGAGGCCCCTCCTCACCTCCAATGGGTAAACAAACACTGGGACATGTCATTGATGTAACGTGTGGCTCTGCCTGCATCATATCTGGGTTGTAGCAGGGCCTGAGTAGGTGACAGTGATCATTATCATGCTTGTTAAAATACTTTTAAAATCATGTTTCCACAAGCACTTAGTTGTATGGCTTTGTCTCCTAAAATTCGCAGTACAGCTAAGAGGCATCTTCATCTGCACTTGATATACTTTCCTGCCGGTTTTCCTGAAATGTCCAGGCTGAGACGGAGGCACCAGATGCCAGGACTGGCCTTCGTTGGCAGTTAGTCGACAGGAAAAGCTTCCATAAAACATAAAATTGCCATTAGCTTAATTTTTTTTTTAAGGTCACTCAGGAAGGCTGTACTTGGCACTGCCGTCTTGGCTCAGTCATCACCAACGACCAGCTCAATGCAAGCACATGGCAGCTGGAAGTGCAAAGCGTTTCCTTGAAGGTCAACTGCGAACTGCATTTCTTAGAAAGTTTACCTTTCTAGAGCAACACTGGAAGCTTTTGCCTGCAGACGCTTAGGGGTTAACAGCCATTGGAGAAGCTGTATTTGCAGCCGCCTGCTGATTCTGCCCATCCATCCCTGATTCAGGCTGCGGGAGCCTGGGGACTTGGCCACAGCACAGCTTCCCATTCATCACCGTCGTGCTTAGCACTCCCCGAGCCCTGCGGTGAGCACAGGGAGCGTGCGAGGACAGGGTCTGTACGTACATCATACATCATTTAATCTTGGCAGCTCACCTGTTGGACAGTGACAAAGCTGAGCCTCAGAGAGCTTGGGTGACCTGAGAAGCCTAACTATAAACCCCCAATCCGTGTCGTTTCTCCTTGCACCCTTTTGCTCTGGGGGTGCATGCTTTACTCGCACAGTTTGGTCATTAGCATATTTGTTTGGCCTTTCACCTAATGAACTGATGAGAGCTGGCAAATATGTAATGAGTGTATCCCGTGTGCTAAAAACAGGCGCCGTACGTTGGTGATCGATTAATCCTCACCGTTCTAAGAGGTAAACCTTTGAACTTTTTATTTGAATATTGTCTTTTTTTTTGTTGTTAAGTAGAAGTACACACAGAAAAGCACACAAATCCTAAGCCTAATAGGGTTTCACAAAGCACACACGTCTGTGTAATCACACCCTCACTGAGAAACAGAGCACTGCCAATATTCCAGGAGTGCCCTCGTGCCCCCTCCCAGCCACTGGTCCCAGCCTCCAGCCCAGGACGACACACACCTGGCTCTTCACACCAGAGACTTGAGGTCTAGAATGAGGGTCCCTTCTTTGTAGCTGACCACAGATTGGTTGTTTTTTGCCCCCGAAGCTGCCTTAGCCAGCTCAGCCTGCTATGACAAAGTACCACAAAAACCTGGTGGCTTGAAGCACAAAAATGTATTTTTCACGGGTTTGGAGGCTTGAAGTCCAAGATCAAGGCATCAAACAATTCTGTTCTTGGTGAGAGCTCTCTTGCTCCTGGACTCTCTCATTTGACTTAAAGTGTCCCAAAGACCCCATCTCTATAATCTCTGTATACAATCACATTGCGGGAGTTAGAGTTTCAACACATGAATTTGGGGGTCAGGGGAAGTACAATTCAGTCTGTACAAGAAGCCAATGCTTCTCACACTTTGATGACTTTAGAACCCCCTGGGGAATGTGTTGATTGAGATTACAGATCCTGTCCAGACGTCACTGATGGAGTTGGTTTAACACTGACGGAGCTGGAGAACTTCTTCTGACCCATTCCTTTGACGCCACTCACTGCACTTGGCGGAAAACCACTGTCTCAAGCCACCAAGCAGAAACAGCGCGCTTTGAGCTGTCTTCCTTACTTTCCTCCTGTTCGTTCACCCTCTCTCTGGCCAACGCATTTATCTCTAAGCAGGTTGCATGAGGACGTTTGTGTATTATTTGGAGAGAGTTGCAATTAATCAAGGAAACAGCATTTTTCCTAATACAGGTGTTATAATTTACGAACTCAAGAATGAGACTGGTAAACTGGGCCTCTCCTGTCATGAGGAACTTCAAAGTGAAGAGCATAGAAAAATGATTTCAAATCAGAATCTCTAGGGGCATCTGGCTGTCTCAGTTTGATCTCGGGGTCATGAGCTTGAACCCCATACTAGGTGTGGAGATTACTAAAAATTAATAAATAAACTTGAAGTCAGAATCTTTAGTAAATGTCCCATAGACTTTACTAGAATACTCCAGATGTCCCCATATCGCAAGGCATTTCATCAATACCTGTTTTTAATAACCATTTTTTCTACAGGCATTGAGTTCCTAATATGTGCCAGGTATACCAAGCATGCCTGACTGCCCAGGCTCCTTTTCCACAGATGCCTCCTTTTGGAGCCAGAGAAGATGCCTGCCTGTCATTACAGTCCTGGCGTCAACTCTCAGATTCTCTGTGACACCGGATATCCAACAATTCAATTCAATTCAGTTCTGACGCTAACTACCCAGAGTTACTAGACGAGCCCACAGGTTTAAGGATTTAGTTCCACATGACTTACTCCCACTGCAGATGTCAATTGCAAGTCCCAGAGGGGCCACCCATACTTCTGATGAGCAGCTATAGATCAGGGTTCCTATGAACCCCTCTTCAGGTTCAATACTTAGCTAGGAAGACTTGCGGAACTCAGGAAAACACTTTTGTTTACTAGTTTCTGGTAAAGGATACGATTCAGGACCAGGCAAATGGAAGATATGCATACGATGCAGGAATAGCCAGAAGATATTTGGAGCTCTCATTTGGGGTGTATCCTCTCCAGGCACACCCCCCTCCCAGCACTTCACTGTGTCCATCCATCGGGAAGCTCCCTGAATCTGCCGCTTAGAAAGTTTTATAGGGCTCTCATCACATGGGCATGATTGATTCAGTCATTGGCCATTGGTGATCGAATTCAATCTCCAGCCCCTCTCCCTTCCCCACAGGTTGGGAGCTCTAAGTTCCAACCATCTAATCCTATGGCTGTTTCTCCTCGCAAGCAGCCACATCCTGAAGCCATCTAGGGGCCCACCAAGAGCCACCTTATTAGCACAAACTCAGATATGGTGAAAGAGGTTTATTATGAACAAAAGTGTTCTTCTAACTCTTATCTCCTAGGAAATCCTAAGGACTTTCAGGAGCTCTGTGCCAGAACGGGGGATGAAGATCAAATATATATTTATTATACCAAATGGTAATTAAGAATTGCTAGTGTGTTTTTATTTGTTTTTTAAGTTTATTTATTTATTTGTTTATTTATTTATTTATTTACTTATTTATTTTGAAATACAAAGAGAGAGAGAGAGAGAGCACAAGGGAGTTTGAGCAAGGAAGGGGCAGAGAGAGAGGAAGAGAGTATTCCAAACAGGCTCCAGGAGGTCAGCACAGAGATCAATGTGGGGATCGACGTGGGGCTCAATCCCACAAACTGTGAGGTCATGACCTGAGCCAAAATCAAGAGCTGGACGCTCAAGCGACTGAGCCCTGCAGGCGTTTTCAATTTTGATTTTCCACTGGGAAGTTCATCATGTTTCAGGTGAGTTGTCCACTCCTCGCTCAGTCATGAGTTGTGCTAGGGAGACCTTTCCATCTCCCCAGGCAAGTGTCAGAGGGCCTCTTTGGGGCTCCACTACATGTGTTCATTGGGAAATCACAAGCACTATAAGGCCAGCCTTGGCTGCACCGTTAGTTGTGCACATACAGTAGAACGCTGTTCAGCCTTAAGACAGAAGGAAATTCTGACACTTTGCAATATGGATCACACTGAGAATTAGCCAGTCACAGAAAGATAAATATTGTATGATTCCATTTATATGAGATACCTAGAGCAGTCAGATTCAGAGAGACAGAAAAGAGAACGGTGGTAGCCAGGCACTCAGGCACAAGACATTCAATGAGTACAGTGTCGCTTTTGCAAGATGAGAGAGTTTGCAGATCTGCAGCACAACATTATGCATGTATTTAATATCATTTAACTGTACATTTAAAAATGGTGAAAACGGCCCATCTTATGTTATGCGTTTTTTACCACAATTTTTATTTTCTAATTTAATTTTTTAAGATTTTGTTTTATTTTATTTTACTTTAAGTTTTATTCATTTTTTAAAATTGTTTTTTAATTTTTTTAACTTATTTTATTTTATTTTATTTTATTTTTGAGAGACATAGAGACAGAGCGTGAGCAAGGGAGGGGCACACACAGAATCTGAAGCAGGTTCCAGGCTCTGAGCCGTCAGCACAGAACCCGACGCAAGGCTGAAACTCACAGACTGTGAGATCATGACCTGAGCTGAAGTCGGCCGCTTAACCGACTGAGCCATCCAGGCACTCCTAAAATTGTTTTTTAATGTTTATTTATTTTTGAAAAGAGAGACAGAGTGTGAGTGGGGGAGGAGCAGAGAGAGAGAGAGGGAGACAGAATCTGAAACAGGCTCCAGGCTCTGAGCTGTCAGCACAGAGCCCAACCCAGGGCTTGAACTTGGGACCGGCAAGATCATGACCTGAGCCAAAGTCGGATGCTTAACCGACTGGGCCACCCAGGTGCCCCAAAATTTTAATTCATTTTGAAAGAGAGTGCATGCACTCTCTCGAAGAGGCAGAGAGGGAGAGGGAGAGAATCCTAAGCAGGCTCCTCACTGTCAGCATAGAGCCCAATGCGGGGCTCGAACTCACGAACCATGAGGTCATGACCTGAGCCGAAATGAAGAGTTCGACGCTTAACCGACCGAGCAAGCCTGGTGCCCCAACAATTTTTAAAAATGTAATTGCGAAGACTGGACTGGCATGCATGAAAAATGCTGGAAGCGATGTATGATAATAGGTAATTAAGTACTAAACCATGAAGTGCTATTGGAGCTTAGAGAATAGAGATGCAATTTTGGTTTGATTATTGGAATAGGTTTGAAGGAGAGGTAAAAATTGAATTCAACCTTGAAAGAAGACGGCAGCAATAATACTGAACCAGTATGTTATCATTAAATTTAAAGATAAATTAAAAAAATAAAGTACCATTTTTACAACCTAAGAAAAAGCCTTTTCACTGAGTGAATTAATGAGTTGATAAACAAGTACGCGCTGAGGCCTCCCTTCAGTCCCCTCTTTGTCTCCATTCTTTCAGGCTGCTGTAACAGAACCCACAGACACGGTCTTCAAACACAGATACTGATTGCTCACGGCTCTGGAGGCTGGGAGTCCAAGATCGAGGCACCAACAGATTCGATGTCTGGCAAGGGTTTGTTCCTGGTTAATAAACACCTGTCTCCTGGCTGCGTCCTCACATGGGAGAAGGGGTGAGGGGGTCCTCGAAGTCCCTTTAGAAGGGCACTGATCTCATTCATGGGGATCCATTCTCCACCAGGGCCCCACCTCCCAATACCATCACACATACGAATTCTGGTCTCAACATGTGAATTTGGGGGGGGACACAAACATTCGATCAATGCGCCTCTATGGTAATAAAGGAATTTATGTAGTCTTTTTTTTTTTTTTAACACTTTCTTTACAATTATTCAAAACACATTTAGTTAGGGTATCTTGGGGCATTTCCTTCTCTCTGCCAAGGTTCCTGAAATATCTCACAAAAAGTGTCACTTCATAACGAGAATTTGGCAGAAATTTTCTCCTAGGATAGTTGAAGTCATGGACCTTAATTATAAAGTTGGCTAATATAGCTCCTTCCAATACAGTCGTTTGAATGGAGGGGCCAGTACTAAGTCTCACATGGGTAAAAGGGATTGACTTTCAGCCCAGGTGATTGGTGGGTCCCTTAGGTTTTATTCCAGCCCCATCTCCTCAATGCCTCACTCTTCTTGTTAAGAGCCTGGACCAGGTCAGGTGACCTGTCACGTGAGGGCACAATGACCAACCAACCCCTCAGATAGACAGGAACAACAGCCAGGTCCCTGGAGCCTGCCACTTCTTTGGTATCCACAGCTGGAAATGCTGAGCCTGTAAAGAAGGACCAGTTTCCTTGAAGCTGCTAAAACAATATTCACGTCACTTCATCAGTAAACTCTGTTTGGAATGTGAGAAACTATAACCTCTCTTAGGCTGGGGCACTACCCCCCGACACACACACTTCTTTCCCTCACTGGTTTCTAGGGAGAGGAGGAAACATTACACACTGCTGTGTGTTACCTGTGTTTTGTGAGCTTTCTCTTTACTTGAAACAATTTTTTTAATGTTTATTTATTTTTGAAACAGAGACAGAGACAGAGGGTGAGTTGGGGAGAGGCAGAGAGAGAGGGAGACACAGAATCAGAAGCAGGCTCCAGGCTCTGAGCTGTCAGCACAGAGCCCCGACACGGGGCCAGAACCCATGAACCCCGAGGTCATGGCCTGGTGCCCCGTGAGCTTTCTCTTTAGAGGAAAAAGAAACTGATTCTGTCTCTACTACTGGAACTAAAAGGTTACTCCTGCATGAGACTGGCACAAAAAAGGGTCAGGAAAACGGGTAGATGCTTGAAAAAAATCTGACTTATTGAGGGATTGTCCATTTTTGTTGAGATGGAAGACGGGTTTCAGATCACAGGGGAGAATTTGTCTCCAATCTGCTACCCCTTCCTTTAGATTTCAGGGTTCAGCAATGCCCTCATTCAGAGTAGAGGCATCTTGTTATCTGCTGTTACTTGAATTGTCCCAGGGACTCTTTATAGTTTGTTCTTTTAATGTTTATTCACTTTTGAGACAGGGAGAGACAGAGCATGAGTGGGGGAGGGACGGAGAGAGAGGGAGACACAGAATATGAAGCAGGCTCCAGGCTCTGAGCTGTCAGCACAGAGCCCGACGCGGGGCTCGAACTCACAGACCTCGAGATCATGACCTGAGCCAAAGTCGGACGCTGAACCAACTGAGCCACCCAGGCGCCCCTATAGTTTGTTCTTTTAATAGAAGGTACAATTTATCACATGGGTCTGGGATAGTTTTACCTTCAGGCTCTTTCAGAGGCTCAAACAATATAATCAGAGTGGTTCCTTTCCAGCTGCTCCTGGTCATGTGCTACATGGTGGCAAGACACCAGTCCTTAGTGCCTGGAGAAAGGCGCCCCTGCCTTTGGCCTGAACTGGGTCACATGGTCATGCTTGAGCCACTCACTGGGACGAGGAGGATGAGACGCCAGGCCTGAGTCCCATCCCGTCCATGAAGTGGGCAGTGAAGTTGAGCTGCCCTAAGCACAGGCTGGGGAGTGACAGAGGTGTGCTCCTGGGGGACCTCACATCACCCCCTCCTCCTTGAGCTCCGTCCAGGTGGGTGTTTTTATCAATAGTTTGTTCATTTTTACTACTGAGTAGTACTTCATGGTATGGACCTATCACAATTTATTTCCCCCATTGAAGGACATCTGGGCTGTTTATAGTTCTAGGCTAGTATGTAAAAAGGGCTGTGGGCAATTGTGTCGGAGTTTTTGTGAAGACCCAAATTTTCGTTTCTCTAGGAGAAACATCCAGTGGTGTATTGTCAGGACATAGGGTTAGTAAACTGCCAAACTATTTCCAAAGTGGTTGTACCAGGTTACATCCCATCAGCAACGTATAAGCCATCCAGTGTTCTGTATCTTGCCAGAATTCTGTATTACCCCTACTTTCATTTTAGTTGTCCTGCTAGATGCCTAAGAGCACATCTCAGTGTGGTCTTCATTTGCCTTAACTTAAAGGTGAGTGATATTGAACATCTTTTCATGTGCTTGTTTTCCTTCCATCTATCCTTTTAAGTGAAATGCATTATGCCCATTCTCTCTCTTTTTTTTTTTTTTGTCAATTAAAAAAATTGTTCTTAAATGTTTGTTTATTTTTGAGAGACAGAGAGACAGAGGGGAGGGGCAGAGAGAGGGAGACACCGAATCTGAAGCAGGCTCCAGGCTCTGGGCTGTCAGCACAGAGTCCCATGCAGGGCTTAAACTGATGAACCGTGAGATCATGACCTGGGCTGAAGTTGGATGCTCAACCGACTGAACTACCCAGGTGCCCCTGCCCATTTTCTAATTGGATCGAGCGTTCCTTATATTTCTAGAAATGAGTTCTTTATTAGATATGGGTCTGCAAGTACTTTCTCCCAGTCTGTAGCTTGTGCTATTACCCTCTTAAGAGAGCCTTTCACAGAGAAAAAGTTTTTATGAAATCCAATTGATTGATTTTTTTTCTTTTATGGATAGCGTTTTTGGTGTCATATCCACAAACTGCAACAAGCCCAAGGTCCTGAGTATTTTCTGCTGTTTTCTTCTAAACATTGAATAGTTTTACGCTTTACTTTAAAATCCATGATCTTGGGTGCCTGGGTGGCTCAGTCAGTTAAGCGCCCGACTCTTGATTTCGTCTCAGGTCATGATCTCACAGTTCGTGAGATCAAGCCCTGCATTGGCTCTGGGATAACAGTTTGGAGTCTGCTTGAGATTCTCTCTCTCCCTCTCTCTCTGCCCCTTTTTAAGTGCACACATGGATGCACACCCTCTCTTTCTCTCTCTCAAAATAAATAAACATAAAATAAAATAAAAATTATAATCCATTTTGGGGTGCCTGGGTGCTTGGCTAGTTGAGTGTCTGACTCTTAATTTCAGCTCAGCTTTATGATCCTAGGGTCCTGGGATCAAGCCCTGGGTCAGGCTCCATACTTAATGCTCCACACACACTGCTTAAGATTCTCTCTCTCTCTCTCTGTCCCTCTCCCCTGCTCACTCTCAAATAAAATAAAATAAAATAAAATAAAATCTATGATCCATTTTGAGTCAATTTTTGAAAAAGATGTGGGATTAAGCCAGGGTTTTGAGGTTTTGCCCTTGGATGTCTATTTATTCCAATACATTTGTTGAAAAGACTCTCTTTTCATCCACTGAACTGCTTTTTTATCTTTGTCAGAAGCCAGTTGGTTAGACTTGTGTTAACTCTCACTTGGTTTTCTATTCTGTGATCTATGTGTTTGTCCCTCAGCCAATACTGCAGTCCTGCTTACTGTAGCTATATACGGAAGCCATAATATCACATAGAGTGGGTCTTCCTACTTTTTTTTCCAAAATTCTTTGAGATATTCTAGTTCTTGTTTTTTCTATAATTTCAGAATAAGCTTTACTATATCTAGCAAAATCCTTGGTAAAATTTTGATAGGAATTGCATTAGATGTGTAGATAGGTAGATCAATTTGGGGAGAACCAATATCTTTATTACGTTCAGTCTTCCAATCCATGAACACAATATGTCCTTTCATTTTTTTAAAGATCTTTTTGTATTTCTTTTACCAGTAGTTTTCATTATACAAGCCCTTACATATTTTTTTTGGATTTACACCTACGTGTTTGGATTTTTTTAAGCAATTGCAACTGGCATATATCTTTAAATTGAGCCTTCACGTGTTTATTGCTAGGATATAGACATACAATAGATTTTTGTGTGTTGATCTTGTGTTCTGTGACTTTACTAAGCTGACATGTTAGTTCTAGGAGTTTTTTGTAATTTCCTTGGGATATTCTATATAGACAATCATGTCATCTGCAAATGGGAACAATTTTATTACTTTCCAATCTGTATTCCTTTTTTTTTTTTTTCTTGCTGTATTGCATTGGCTAGAACTTCTAGCACCATGTTGACTACATACTTCACTTTTATTTATTTTATGTTTTTTAATGTTTATTTTTGAGAGAGAGAGAGAGATAAAGAGAGAGAGAGAAAGAGAGAGCTTGAGCAGGGGAGGGGAAGGGGGAGGGGACAGAGGATCTGAAGAGGGCTCTGCACTGACAGCAGCGAACCTGATGCAGGGTTCAAACTCACAAACCATGAGATCATGACCTGAACTGAAGTCAGACCCTCAACCAATTGAGACACCCAGGTGCCCCATACTTCACTTTTAAAAAAGAGAATTTTAAAAATACTTAAAAATTTTTTTCCAAGTAATAATATGTTTTTTCTCCTAAACCATCTTCAGCATGTTTTTCTAAAAAGTTATCTGTAAACACTTATTAAGCATGTACTCTGTACACACCTCTATGCTGAGCTCTAATGAAATGGAGGTGAAGATTCCATTCTGTTTTAGAACGGCTCTCATTCCAAGTGGGGAAATAGACAAGGAAATAAATAACAACCTTCCTGGGAGAGATCAGCATCCCAAGGGGGTGAGTGCAGGCTCTGGGTACAGGCACAATGGCTGCTCAAAAGAACCCATGTTTCTTCCCATCAGCTCCCTGATGATCTAGGCAAGGGATGATGGGAGATGGGCACGGAAATCCTGTGAAGTGGCCACAAGCTTTCCCAGCATCTAAGCTGGAAGCAACTCTTCCTCACATGCACAATGGATTATGTGGTCCTGGAGATCCAAACACCTCATTTGTTTGAGGTTCAAGTGGTATAATTAAAGAAAACGAAAAGGGGGAAACTCAGTTCTGATGGGGGATTTTAAAAATTTATTTATTTGAGAGAGAGAGAGAGAAAGAGTGCACCTGTTGGGGAGAGGGGCAGAGGGAGGCAGAGAGAATCTCAAGCAGGTGCTGTGCTCAAGGCAGAACCTGACACCAGGCTCGATCCCACGACCACGGAATCATGACTTGAGCCAAAATTAAGATTCAGATGCTGAACCAACTGAGCCACCCAGGTGCCCCAGATTCCTGATACTTTCAAGCATACTCAGCCTCTTTTACTTTACATTGGTATCATCCTCAGCAGTTCAATGTTTTCTATTGCTCTGTAGCTGTTCAGTGATTTCCATTCAACACAGTTACTTTTTGTTATTCCTGAGCAAGTCCTGAGCAAACCGTAATCTTCTTCAGCAGGAATCAGTATCTGTGTTTAGCAGTTCTCACCAGCTCCTTCCTTCTGGGTCCCCTATCTTGCCTTTCCTTTTTTAATTTTTGGGTTTTTTCTTTTCTTTTTTCTTTTTTCATTTTCCTCTTATTTTTTCCTTTTCTGCTGTGGTTAAGATGTTTATTTAGTCTTAATGTTCCCCTGTCTCTGCACAAAAATGGGGGGAAATGATGGTAGTCTTAAATTACTCTCATGTTTCTATATCTGAGAGACTTAAAGTCATTATATTAAGAAAGTCCTTGTAACATTTGTAAGGTATTGACTCTTGGAATGTGTCCCACTGACCTCAGATAGGGCTAAGAAGAGAAGGTGTATCCGATCTCAGGCTCTTTCCCTCCCTTGGTTATATCCAATGGCTGCAGCTTTAGGAGCTAGAAGTTTAGGAACCGTAAAGTGCTACACAATTCAAGGAGGGTGACAGCTTGGAAGAAGGTCCAGAACTTGTAACGTTTCAACCAGGACCCAAAACAGTTGCAACTGGCATCTTCCCGGCAGGGGGCGGAGGCGGGGGGAACAATCTTCTTACTTTGGTGAAATCTTGAAGTGACGGCTGCGATGGTAGTTACTTATTCTTGCTCAGGATAAGCCTATACTTCTCACTTCCACTCTGTGATGCTAGGTCTGGGTGTCAGCAAACCACATTTCCCAGAACCCCTTGCCACCTGATTTCCTCTTAGGCTCTGCCTACGGGGGTGGGGGGAGGTATTGGTGAAAAACTGGCAGGTGGGAGGAGATAGGAGGGCATCTCTTCCTGTTTTCAGCTACTGTGGGACTCCTGCAGTAACTGCAGGCATTTCCAGCTCCCCACCACTCTGGTTCTCAAAGCACCAGCTCAAGGGCACCCCTCAGAGGCCTGAGGACCAGCTGCACAGTACCCTCTTAGAGGTCCCAGCACCAGAGGTACAATGGTCTCTCAATCAAACCACCCTATCTTTCCAGTTCCTACATTCTGGTAATGCTAAATCTTCCCTTGTGTTCTCTCACCCCTAGAGATGGTAGCTACTTCTTACAGTTGCTAATTTTTGGGTTACCTCAATATCAGCTTCATTCTTTTAGACTTCTAGCATCTGTATAACAATTCCTTGTATTAAGTCCCTTTTGTTTGAAATGCCTAGTGTGGTTTATATTTCTTAGACCTTAGTCGATATAATACTTGGTAGCAGGATTAGGAATGATTTCCCACCTCCTGGCACACATGTGACCTTCTAATGCATCGAAAGTACTTGCCATCTCCTCGTCACGTCCATTCAGCAAAATGTCACCAATGGAATGGATCAGTGTAATAACTGTGGAATGTCAGGAAGATTAAGTTCTCTTTGGGCAAGATTATGACAGAGAGAAGGATAGGTGACATAACCCTGAGGCTAGACAAGTGAGGATGTGTTGCTATCTCTGAAATCCCTCTTTCCTAAGCGGATCCTGACGGATACAATAGCCATTTATACACTGCAATTTGAGGATGAACCACACTGAGGTTGCAAAAAAAAAAAAGAGAGAGAGAGAGATCTTAAAAAGTCTTAAATCTCTAGACTCAGAGATTAAAAAATAATAATGCCAGATAGACAAATCGTGGCATATTCGTATAGTTCGATATGTACTGAATAGCACAACAGTCTATGCAGCATAGAAAAAGAATGAACTATACCTGCATTTAACCAGAGATGAATTTCTGTGACATAATGTTGAACAAAAAAAACCCAGGCAAAAAAGAATACATATTGTATGGGACCATTTCTATAATATTCAAGAACAAACAAAACTATTTCTGATGATATTAAGTCAAAGTAATGGTTATCTTCTGAAGGCAGGTTAGTACCTACGTGAAGGCACAAGGGAGCCTTCTGGGCTCTTGGAAATTTCCACATCTTAATTTGGACAGTGGTTACGTGGATGTATACTAATGTCAGAATCAGCTGACTTGTACACTTAAGGTTTGTGCATTCTATATGTTCATGTTATATCTCAGTAAAAAAGTAATATAGAAGTTTCAGTACAGAGTAGACAAAAAGAGTATTTAAAGATTAAATGGATGTGTGACTCGAGCTTTCAAACTTGGTTTCATTTATTTTGCCGGTAATAACTAGTAGAAGTTTATAAACTTTTCGATGTTAAATTGTGTACCTAAGTGACATACAGTTTAAAAATACACCTTCTCAGAGTAATGTGTTTAACTCTACCACAAACAAAATACTGTTGGTCTTGTTGGTTTATTTAAACTGTTTCATATTTCTGAAACACTCAACCCACATAGACATTTGGATACACAGGTAAAGATTTTATTTTAACCAGATTAGTATGCATCACCCTTTTGAAATGCCCAACTGGACCTATCCTGTGCAGGATACACAAGAGACAGGCACTCTCTCTGAAGGAAATTATAGTCTCTCTGTGCCTGCCTCTTCTGGAGACTGGAGCATAGATTCAGACTCTGTATCTCCTACTAAAACCAGACCCATGTCAATCTGGAAAGTGGGACAGATAAAATCTGTGCCACCCATCAATATCCCTTGTGAAATCTTATGTCATTACTACTGGTTGACATGTACCTTTAGTGCATCGATGCATTGTTCATCCAAGGGGCAAAGCTGAAAGAATGTGTATGTCGGTTGTACAGGCCAATTTCATGTTTATCACTACCTCCTAATACTAATAAGGTTCATAGTTATTGAGCATCTTTGACATGCTAATCCTAATAAATTCAGATGTGTAAACTTATTTAAATCCCACGATAACCCTGAGTTACATAATGCTGCAATCCCCATTTTACAGATGATAAAACCAAGTCATTGACATTAATTTGCTAGGTTCATAGGTATTCACTGTCAGGGCTGGAATATGAACACAGGTTGATTCCAGAGTGCACTCTCTTAATCATTACCACATACAATTTTTAAATTGAGATATAATTGACATAAAACATTGTGTAAGTTTAAGTTGTACAATCTGTTGATTTGATACATTTATATATTACAATAGGATTACCTGCTATAGAGTTAGCTGACACCTCTATCATGTCACATAATTATTTCTTTTTTTGTTGTGGCAACAATTAAGATCTAGTCTCTTACATTACCATGTATTCTTAACGATCCAAGGTAAGAAATGATGAAAAGCTGCGCATCTGGAAGCAGGTGATTTGAGCTATTTTAACAGAGTGGTGCAGTTAGAGCATAGCAGACTGGGGTGACACTTCAGATCATGCAGAGGGCTTGAGCTACAGCTCTCCTTTCCAACTATATTACATTCCTGCTGCTTGCTGGCTTTCTTCTTCACTTACTCAGGTACAAATAATTAGTGTATGCCTCCTATGTACCAGGTTTTCATATTTTGTGTAGGAAATGAGAAAAGAACTAAGACACAGCCCCTTCCCTATTTCTGGCATATATTGCCCTCAGCTTCTTCCTCCTATTCATAATTTCATTCTGCTTGTCTTTGCATCAGTTCAAACTGTTGCTTACTGATGGGAAGTGACCCCAAAGTGACTTTTTAAGAGTCCTGACCTTTTGCCTTTTGGCATGGCTTAATAATAGCCACAGCATCTGGGTCCTAGCTTTCAGTAAAATGCCTTTTTTGACAGCTCAATGCAAGGTTTGTTTTTGTTTTAATTTGGGAGTGTTTCAAGTCCGACTTAGTTCCATCATTTACCTCCTGACAGCTTGATAACGAGGGAGCAATAACTCCCTTATCTCTGCACTGTTTAATGACGATATAGTACCGCCCTGGGAGCAATAGACTAAGGTCCTTTCCAGATGCCATATTTTAAGACTTTCATCTAGAAAAACCTTCACTATGTGAAATTTATTCGGATTATTTTAAGTCAGGATTTTGTCTTCTTATTTAAAGACAAAAAAAAAAATTGACCGCTGGCTTGCTGCCTTCTGTATTTCTGGCTGTAGGCCATATGATCATCTAATTTGTAGTTTTTTAGGCAGAGGATAGAAATAGGCAAAAGTGGCCTCAACAGCAGATAAGTGTGTCAAGACTGTGACAGGAATTGTGAAGACTGCCATAGAAATTATTTTTTTTAAGTCCCCTCCTGCTCTACAAAGCACAGCCGTCTGCTCCTCTCACCTTTGTCCTTCACCAAGTTTTCTTTGAGAGTTAGGTCCAAGAGACACCAGATACTCAGTTTCCTCGGTTCTTGTTGCCCACAGGTAATTACGCTAAAAGTCTGTAGTAGTAGATCTTATTATGCTTGAGTACATTATGCATTCTAGAGCAGAAGGTTTTTGCTGGAAAGCTTCACTGTCAGATATGATTTGCATTTTTTACTAGATGCTTTCTTTGCTCCTTGAGGACAAACATGTTAAGGATTCCTTTGTGCATAAACAGAATAGCAAAACACCAAACAGTCTATCTGTGGGCTTGAGTTTGTGTTCTTAACAAGACTGGCATCGCTTCAAAAGAGGGCATGCCTTCGCTGCAGGACCTATGTACAGTTTGTGTTCGGAATGGTGAGGGTGAGGGAGCCGGGCAGAAACAAGACTTCGTGCAATTCCATCGTAATTAAAAACAAAAATGCCGTCCTCAAATCAAATCAAATAGCAAGTATTGTAAATTAAAATTAATTACTCCTATTATTTTCTAAAAAGGTTTTCTATTGGTCTTTTTGAGCCCCTTGCCCTGCTAGTGCTGAGGAGTATGCTTAGTGGGCCTAATGAATAATCCTGTCCCGTGGGCAATTGCACTGAAGTCATCTCCAGCCTGGGAATTAAGGGGTTCAAGCAGAGAGATGGACGCCAGATACCAAGCGCTGGGTATTGTTTGCCCTTCTCCGTCCATGAGGCGGCTGCACCGAACCTGTACACCTCCCCGGGGCCCGGCCGTGGCCAGACGGTAGTCTTGAGCTGCCCCTTCTTGGCTGCTTTCGAAGGCTGCGGCGAGGCCGGCTCGGGCGCTGGGAAGAAAGGCTGTGGGCAGCGGGGTGTCGGCTGCTAACTCGGACGAGGGCCGGGAACCCCAGGAGGGCCTCTGCGCGGACAATGCTGCCCACCCGGGCGCGCACGAAATCTCCCGGCGCGCTCCGCGTCGGCTCTCAAAGACCCGGGCGGCCCGGCGTGCACTGCGCCGGGCGACTGTGCGGGTCTCCGAGCGGGCGGAGCGTGACGCCCGGCTATCAGGCCGTCCGGTGCCTCTGGATGCGCTCCGCGGCCCCCTTTTATTCCTAACTGCCTGGGACTCGGCCCCACGAATGGAAAGCAGCCCTCTAAATTCAACCCCGTAGACTCGGCGCCAGCCAATAAAGTGCGCGGACTCGAGCCACGTGACAGTAGCGGGGCGGTGCTCTGTCGGCTCCCTGATCTCTATGGTTTTCGCGGCTCGCTAGAGGGCGTGTGGTCCACTGGAGGACTCCCTACATTCTTCCTCCATTACCTCACTGCCTCCGGTGGCTGCTGGGATACTGGAGGACTCGGGTCCCGGCTCGACTCAGTCCTCCAGCTGCCCGGGGAATACCTCTAGCAGTTCTTCCCTGCCGCCACCGCCGCCCCGCCGCTTCCTCCTCCGCCCGCCCGCCGGCCTTCTTCGCCCCGCCCCGTCCGCGCCGCGCGTCCGGCCCGCCCGCGGGCCAGCTTCTCTCGGGAGCCCCCACCCAGGCGCATGGCTCCATGAAGCAGGAGGAGAAGGTAGAGCGCGAGAGGTCCCGTCCACCCCGGCTGCGTCTGGGCCAGGAGAAAAGGTGGGAAACTCGGGCTGCGCCGCGCCCTCCTCCTCCTCCTTCCCCGCTGGGCCCGGCGTCCCTCGGGCCACAGCCGCCCTGCCCGCTGGGCCTCCTCACCCTGGGGCGAATGGAGGGGCCCGGGATGGGGTCCCCGGGGTCAGTGGCCAGGGTCCCGGGGCAGCGTGGGGGAGGGGCTCCCTGGCGGCGGGGTAAGAGGGCGGGCGGCGGGCGGGGCCTGCGGGCCGCGTGTCCGGCCGAGGGCAGGGGGGGTCGGGAGGCATTGCTGGGGAGGGGTGGGCGGACGCCCCTGCCCTGGGCCGCGAGGTGAAGCGAGGCGAGGCTCCAGCTCCTTTCTGCACTCCCTCCAGGAAACAGTCTCGGGTCTATGTAAAGTTTGGTGGTCTCCGGCGCCGCCTGGCGGCCCCCACCCACTGTCCCGCCGCCCCCTCCCCCGCCCGGCGTCTGGATTCCACCCCCGCGGCTCAGCCCTCGCTGCCCTACCCGTCGCCCGGCGTCTCCCAACTCCCCCCAGCGCCCCGTACTCTCCTTCCCCACCCCCTTTTTTTCTTACCTTTCACCTTTCTGCCTGCTGTGCTCCTCCCCGCTCCGGCCTCTCCTTTCCTCACTCTTTCTCGTCCTTTTCTTTCCTAACTCTTTTTTCACGCTCACGCTTTCTCCTGTTTCTCTTCTCCCTCTTCTCTTTTTTCCCAGCTCCACCCTCGCTCCCTGCTTCCTTATCCACCCGTAGCCCCCATTTCCATTACCCCTCCACCTTGCACTCTTTGGGTTTTAAGGCTCTCTGTCTTTCCCAGGCTGTGGGTTGTGCCCTTCATTCTTTGCCCTCCTCCCTTCCCTGTCCTGATCTGAACTCCTCACTTTGCCACACTCCCTTACCCTTATCCCTCTGGGCCTATCCTCTTTCACTGCCCTCTCCTTGGATAGTGTGGGTGGGGCTTGGAGTCTCCTGTTTACATCTTTGGGAATAGCTTAATTCCGTACTACTGGGGGTGGGAGGGTGGGAAGAGTTGTTGAAGAGATTATGAAGAGATTGATACAAGGCTAATAGTAAGGATGGATGACTCTTACCAACAATTATCATCTCCACCTGGGATGACAAGATGGCCTGTCCTCAGGACCTTGGCATGCTGTCCAGTAATTCTTCAACACCATCTTTGCAGAGAATTTGGGAATATGCTTGTTTCTGAAACCAGTGGAGAGCCTTGAAATGGTATATCTTGGCCTGAGAGCAAGTTCTGATCTAAATAAGTGGTGGAGGAAGTTTTAATGTGTGTCTCATGTTCAAGTTCAATAAAACCTTTGATCCTCACTGTCCTCCCTTCTTGGTGATGACGCCAAGGGTGAGGTGATTCAGTGCATGGGACTGCCATTGCTGCCTTATATTTAGATTTTGAAATGTTCTGAAGTAGGGAGAACCCGTTCCCTTGCTGTTGTTTTGTTTTTTTGTTGTTGTTTTTTCTAGAAATTGTTCTGGGAGTTGTAATTTTTCATGAGCCTTATCTCACCTCTGGACTGCCTTGATTTTGTTCATTCACTGCCCCTGCATTTCTGTCTTAGGTACAGGAAGAAGGAATGGAATCGGAAGGAAGAAAATTCATCTCAGAGACAAAATAGCTCCCCTCCACTGTTATAGCTGTACCCTTGGCAATAGAAACGATCTGCTTTCAGTGAGTATTACCTTGGACATATTTAGAATGTTTAGAATTTGTTGCTGTTCTTGGTTTTAGCCCTGTGCTAGGACATTAAGATGTAGACTTACTTTTTCACTTGTATTTTTCTGCTTCCTTGAGGAGGTCGTAATGTTGACAGAGTTTCTTCCACTTCTCCTCTTAAAATAACTTCAGTGTGTAAAGATGAGCTTGTTTTCCACAATTGCATTAGAATGACCTAGATGGTGGTATAGTAGTACACCTATCCTTACGTAGATATAGGTCTAGCTCCCACTCCTTCCCAAATGACTCATTTTTTTAAAGCAAACAAAGATCAACACTCAGAGGTTAATGCAGTTCCTGATCAAGGTCAATTATTGGGTCTCTTCTATACAGTTATAATCTTCAGAGATTTTTGGAACATTTTGCCCTAAATCTATGGTGATACCATTTTCGGAAAAAATTTTTGTTACTGCTGTGTCCCCTTGAGTTTATTAATTGTGGTATGCTTACACTTGTAAGAGTATTTTTCACAGTGCTTCACATCTTGTTGGAGCCTCATAATCCCTCTGTGAAGGAGGCAAGGAACAAATATTTTCATTTTACAAATGAAGGAACCAAGGCCCAGAAAGATGTGGCACCTTGCCACAGATCACATAGTAAAGGAAGGGGATCTAAAAACAAAACCTTTGGTCCCTATATTTTTTTATGCTGATTGAAATGAAAATCTATAGCCGTGTGCATTTTTGTATAACTAAATTTTAAAAGCAGTTATCTGGGTAATCTGTATTTTGCAGGGTAATTTTTCACAGCAAGTGTTTGGATATGTGTATGTGTGTATGTTAAGGTTTCAAAAATATAGAAGTAATTATTTGAAATGATTACCAGAATGTTTGTGGGTTTTTCATCTGACTGTTTCTTGGAATAGTTACATAAGTGGGCCAGAATTACAGTTCAGGTGCCATTTCCCTACTCATACAACGTAATTATTAAATTGAATTTCAGTTCAGCTCTCTGTGTCACAAAGGAAACAACAACCCATTCCTTACTGTATAAAGCTTGATTTGAACAGACATCTGCACACTACATAATAACAACAACAAAAAAAGCAGACACTTCTTTTTTTCTTCGCCTCTTTCCTATCTCCCAGATCCGCTTTCTTTGTTATAAGGTCATGCTCTCCAGTAAGCTGTTTTGAGGCTTGTCTTCAAAAGGTGAATCCAGATTTTCCCCCCTAGGCTTTTCTAGATATTTTAACTTGGTTATTGTTTAAAATCTACTTACTTTGACCCAGCAGTTCCATTAGTACTCAAGACTTCTACAATAATAGCATATTTAGCAAGTTTCATCTCTTTGCAGTGTATGTCTGTAAGCTTAAAAGAGGACTCCGGTAGAATAGACTTATGTACAACTCTCAAACAGCACAGTATTCATACTTTTATATTTTCTGGCATCTTACCGTGAACAGAAAAGTGGATCATTTATTGGAAGCCATTGCTCTCCAAAGAGGAAGAGCATCAAGGTCATTAAAGTAATAATTTCATGTTAATAATATGATCTTTCAGACTACAAGGTAGTTCTTAATAGAGTTTTATTATGAGAGCATTTACTTCTCTAGAAATTATAAGAATTCTAAGCTATGTTATTTTTATAAGATACCCTACTTAGGTAGTGGTAGTATTAGTAATAGCAGACACTTTAATAAATAATAGGTGCCAAAGAATGCTAGATGCTTTTCATGTCTTACTTATTGAATGGTCACAAATAACATTCCGTGGTATCCAGACACTAAATCCACAGAAATGTGACAACCTGCCTAAGTTTGCATAGCCAGTATGTGACAAGTCTGAGTTAGTATTTGAGCCTAGACTGTAATCCCAAAGCCTAGGCTCTGTCCTCTGATGATGGGAGCTACTCTGTGAAGATGTCTGTGAACTTAAGGAGCCTTGGAAGGGAGGAAGGCCTTCCTGTCCAGCTAGCCAGATCAGTCAGGGTGTCTTCACATCCTCCCCTCTATGCTGGTCTCCACACCTTCTTTATAAACATCAGAAGTTTGGGGCACCTGGGCGGCTCAGTCAGTTGAGCATCCAACTCTTGATTTTGGCTCCGGTCATGATCCCAGGGTTGTGGGATCAAGTCCTGCTTTGGGCTCCGTGCTGAGTGGGGAGCCTGCTTGAGATTCTCTCTCTGTGTCTTTCCCTCTCTCTCTCTCTCTCTCTCTCTCTCTCTCTTTCACAGTCTTCTGCCTCTCTTCTCCTGCTTGTGCTCTTTTTCTCTAAAATAAGTAAAATGCAAACATAGATAAATGGACATCAGCGGTTTATGAGACATGATTTGTATTAACTCCTGAAATGATAAATTGTTTCTCAAGCAAATAATGTTCCTGTGGGTAGCTCTTAAAGCGCCCCATCATTTAAAAAAAATTTTTTTCTCAAGTACAGTTCAGAAGCTAGGTATGGCCTTGTCAAAGGAAAGCCTTGAACCAACTTAAAACTAAATACTACCCAAGGCTGAGTCCAGGACTGATCAGTGACTGATGCGTTTTAGCAAAGAAAACAGCTACAAGCATAAATCAAACCAAGAAGTTAATTTAAGAGATATTTGATCTAATTTTTAGAATGAATTGACCACGTTGGCTATCCATTTGGTCGTGAATTAAACCATTCCTCGGTTTGGGCTGAATGGAGTTGACATTGTTGATAAAAACAGATATTTGTAATTCACTTGCCTTCAGCGTCTGACGCACTCCACAGTCTGCACCTCACAGTGGAACCAAGGATCTGAAGATTAGTTTGTGCCATAAACATTGTTTTTATAAAAAAGACAAACTTTGGGTGGCTCATTCAATTGAGCATTCGACTATTGATATCAGCTCAGGCCTTGATCTCACGGTTGTGAGCCCTGTGTTGGGCTCCGTGCTGAGCGTGAAGCCTGCTTAAAAAGAAAAGATGAACTTCGGTGAAATTACCAGATTTGTAGGTAAGGTTGTTGGTGTGTATACTATATGCAGGGCACTTCCCCACAGAGGGAGGAGGAGCTTCCGTCTGGCTTTTATTCTGGACCCTTTGAAGGTTGCGTGTCAGGGAGGGCGTGGTGACTTTTCAGCCATGAAACATAGTTCAGTGTATTTGATGCTTGTTAAGCAAAGAGGTCTTGAAAGAAGAGGTAAAACCATGATTCTTGTTAACTTCTCCAGCTTTTTGTAGAAGTATGGGTATTATCTCCATCTGGTGGAAATCCAGTTTTAACTTGTTCATTCTCATTGATTGGTCTAAAATGGACAGGCAGTTGGAAAATGAGATCAGTGATGCTGGCTTTTAAAGTGGCCCTTCGGAGGCGCCTGAGTGGCTCAGTCGGTTGAGCGTCAACTCTTGATTTTGGCTCAGGTCATGATCTTACAGTTTCATGAGTCCTTGCTGACCTCGTGGAGACTGCTTGGGGTTCTCTCTCTCCCCCTCTCTCCCCCGCGAACACTGTCTTGTCTCTCTCAAAATGAAAAAAAGATTTAAAAATTAAGTGGCTGGTTCTTCAGTTTAACTTTGAAAGAGTAACCAGCTGAAGGCGTGGAAGGGTTCTGTGATGTATGGGTATATAAAGGTGGTTGAAGAGCTCAGTGCTGACTGGGTTTTGGGGGCATTGTAAGCCACGAAGCCCAGAACAACTTTTTGCACTCGCTTCCAATTATTTCAACTTCATAGTATCCATTCAGGAATGTCTGTGCTCAAAGTACCATTGTTGGTAGTTTCCATGAGATTTGGGGAAGGATAAGAGCAAATGGACACGTGGTGTCATTAGAGGTATTTGGTTTTAGCTGGTTAGTCTGTTGTATTGAAATGCTCTTCTGAGGTCTCTTAGGCTGTACTCTCCAAAGCCCAGCCATTGGGGAAATGAGTGACTCTTTGGTCATTGGAGGACAGTTCTGGGAGCTGAGTCTGAGACTGCTTAGTTGTGGTGAGATGGCCCACTTTGTTGGAGTGGCATTAAAAGAGTCTCAAAGAGAGGTGCCTGAGTGGCTCAGTGGGTTGGGCATCGGATTTCGGCTCCGGTCATGATCTCACAGTTTGTGGGTTTGAGCACCAGTCGGGCTCTGTGCTGACAGCTCAGGGCCTGCTTCAGGTTCTGTGTCTCCCTCTTTCTCTGCCCTGCCCCACTCTCACTCTCTCCCTCCTCTCTCTCTCTCTCTCTCTCTCTCTCTCTCTCTCTCAAAAATAAAGAAACATTTAAAAAATGTGTCATAGATGGGGCGCCTGGGTGGCTCAGTCGGTTGAGCAGCCGACTTCAGCTCAGGTCATGATCTCACGGTCTGTGAGTTCGAGCCCCGCGTTGGGCTCTGTGCTGATGGCTTGGAGCCTAGAGCCTGCTTCAGATTCTGCATCTGCCTCTCTCTCTCTCTCTCTGCCCTTCCCCTGCTCATGCTCTGTCTCTCGAAAATAAATAAACATTAAAAAAAAATTTTTTTTTTAAAAGTGTCATAGAAAAAGTTGTGATGAAATTGATAAATAGGGTTGCTGTTGTAAATAAGTATTCAGTCCTAGCACTTTGGTTTACTTTATACGCTTTACCTGTAATTCACTTGTTATTTGCCTTATGCTGACAGATAAGTAAATTGGCCCTCTTAAAAACATATCTTTGTAATAATTCAGTAGGAGGGGAGATAGAGTGAATAGGTAGACTATAGATAAAGTAAGATTGGCCATGTGTTAAAAATTATTAAAGCTAGGGGCACCTGGGTGGCTCAGTTGGTTAAGTAGCCGACTTCAGCTCAGGTCATGATCTCATGGTCTGTGAGTTCAAGCCCCACGTCAGGCTCTGTGCTGATGGCTCATCAGAGCCTGGAGCCTGCTTCAGATTCTGTATCTCCCTCTCTCTCTGCCCTTCCCCTGCTCACGCTCTGTCTCTATGTCTCTCAAAAATAAATAAACGTTAAAAAAAATTTTTTTTAATTATTAAAGCTAAAAATGAAAAAATAAAAAATAGAAAAATTATTAAAGCTGGTTATTTGGTTCATTACACCATTCTACTTTATGTTTGAAATTTTTTTATAGATTTAAATTTATAGAACAAATTAAAAGAAATTTTTTTAACATTTATTTATTTTTGAGAGACAAAGAGAGGCAGAGCACAAATGGGAGGGGGGCAGAGAGAGAGAGAATGAGACACAGAATCCAAAGCAGGCTCCAGGCTCTGAGCTGTCAGCACAGAGCCCGATGCAGGGCTCGAACTCAAAATCCTTCGAGCTGTGAGATCATGACCCCCGCCGAAGTCAGCTGCTGCTTAACCGACTGAGCCACCCAGGTGCCCCAGTAGAACAAATTCTTGAAGAAATACCTTCTCATGTATTTTTGATGCATAAAGTCTAACTCCACCTTTGGTCACTAATTGAGAATATCGGTTGAATTGTTTGCTTTGTGGCCTCCAGAGAAATGCTTGGGCCTATGGAGCCACAAGATTTGGGTTGGTTCTATTGATTTCAGATCTATTTCAAATTGTAGTTTAGGAGGGTGTAGGGAATGGTTGAATGTGTAATCCTTTGGTATCGGTTGTGATCGTGCCGCACAGCAGAGCAGTGCTGGTACATGGCACAGAGGCAGAATCTTCCTAGACTTGGGGAGCCGGGGTGGCTCAGACGGTTGAGCGTCCGACTAAGGCTCAGGTCATGATCTCGCAGTTGATGGGTTCGAGCCCCGCATCAGGCTCTGTGCTAATAGCCTGGTTTGGATCCTTTGTCCCCTACAGTCTCTGCCCCTCCCCTGATTGTCCCCTTTCTCTCTCTCTTCTCTCTCTCTCTCTCTCTCTCTCTCTCTTAAATAAATAAATAAATAATAGAATCTTCGTAGACTTGAGTTCACCTGCCTTGCCTGGTTTGAAAATCCTTTCTGTTGCTCCATTGTGGGGTGTCTCACCAGTCAGCTAGCATATGACACCTGCTGAGGAGCACCTGAGTTGCCACCATATCATGACATTTCGCTCTTTCTTCAGGTGTGCTTTGGTGCAGTGAGAATAAGGAAACGTTTCTTTTTTTTAATAACTTTTGTGTTTCATCCCTTCTCTTTGCCCTTTTGAACTTTGAGGCTTTCTGGACACCCTGTTAGAGCTCCAGCTCTTTAGAGGTAGTCCTGCTGTTTTCATTCAACATATGTCTTAGCCTCCTGCCCACAGTTCTACACAAGGTAGAAAGTCAAGAGGCAGGTTACATCCACTGTGGAATCAAGTGACAGTGACAGGGGCACTGATAATTTTCAGGGTCATGGCTTGAGATCTTTGGGCTTAAGTCGGTTTTTTTTCCTGTTCCATTTTTATTTTTATTTCATTAAGTTTTGTTTGTTTTTTTATTTATTTTTTGTAATTTCTGTGCCCAGTGTGGGGCTTGAACTCACAGCCCTGAGATCAAGAGTCCTATGCTTTTCCAACCAAGCCAGCCAGGCACCCGTCCTGTTCCATTTTTGTTGGCAAGATTCTGTGAAGTATTAGGTTCGTTTTTAGTATACCCTTGAATGTAATTTGTTTTTTTATCATGCCCTTAGGAAATGACTGAATCTAGTGGATATTATTGGCAGGCCTCATTCTTCTTTGTGGCTGGTGGAGGGACGCAGGCTTTGGAGTCTGACAGATAGACTGAGGCCCAAATCCTAACTCTGCCACTGAGCGGCATGCCATCTGGCTTTGGGCAGGTTATCTTGCTTATTAAGCCTGAGGTTCCTCATCTGTAAAATGATGGTTATATCGCCTATCTTGCTGAGGATTTGAAGTTTTGAGGATTTAATGAAATCCTGCTTAAAAAGCACCTGTTCAGAGTAAGCACTGCTCTAAGTGCTGAGTGCCTAGCAGTCCTGGCTCTCTGGGAATTCCCATCCTGATGGGGCAGTGGAACAAGAACCCAGGTGATAAGAGCAGCTAAACATATTATCACCTAGTACATGACAGGCACCGTTTCAAGTTCTTTATGCGTATTAAGCTCATTTAATTTTCCTAAAACCCCACGAGGCATGTACTGTTGTTTTTCCCATGCTAAGGAAACTGAGTCATGGGGAGGTTGATCCTGCAGGAATCCGAATTTGAACCCAGGCCATTTGGCTCTGGAGGCACTATTTTTAAGCAAAATGTTCTCTTTTTGTTTTCAATTTTTTTAACGTTTATTTATTTTGAGACAGAGGGAGCAGGAGCAGGGGAGGGTCATAGAGACAGGGAGAATCCCAACCCAGGCTCCCTCTTAGGCCAGAACTCGACGTGGGGCTTGAACTCATGAACCATGAGATCATGACCTGAGCTGAAATCAAGAGTCCAATGCTGGGGCGCCTGGGTGGCTCAGTCAGCCAGGCGGCTGACTTCAGCTCAGGTCATGATCTCTCGCTCTGTGGGTTCGAGCCCCGCGTCGGGCTCTGTGTCTGTGCTGACAGCTCGGAGCCTGGAGCCTGCTTCCGATTCTGTGTCTCCCTCTCTCTCTGCCCTCCCCCTGTTCACACTGTGCCTCTATGTCTCTCAAAAATAAATAAACATTAAAAAAAAAAAAAAGAGTCCAATGCTTAACTGACTGAGCCACCCAGGTGCCCCTGTTTTTGTATTTTGGGTTTGTTTTTTTTTTTTAATTAGTGTGCATGCCTGATTTGGGGAGAGGCAGAGAAAAAGTCAGACAGAATCCCAGGCAGACTTCACGCTCTGTGCAGATCCCAATGCAGGGATCATTACCTGAGCCGAAATTGAGAGTTGGAAGCTCAAATGACTGAGCCACCTAGGCACCCCTCCCTCTTCTAACAGTCTCAACAAGACAGTGACATCCACGTTCAAAAACAAACTTGTCATTGAGGTTTTGTTGTATCAAGTACCTAAGGCTTTTTCAAAAAGAAGTCGTTTTCAAGTCAGACATTGAAGTGTACAAGGTACTATCTTCAACTTTCATCACACTAAGAATTGCCCTAAATACAAAAATCTGTATTTTGCTATGGATCAGCATATATCAAGAACATAAGTAATACTTGTAAACTTTTTGTATCTCATTCAGCCTAAAATAGCAACTCGTTTGTGTAAAAATAATGGCATTGCAAATGGGTACATAAAGATCTAATTTGATTTAAAAGGTTGTAGAATTTACAACCAAATTCTATATTATATAGAGCACTGCCTAAAAAGGCATATGTCCAAATCACAGGAAGATTTAAGCATACTTTTCTCAAGGCAGCAAGATTTTACAAACTTTGTTATTATCAACATTGAAATAACTAGGATTGGGGCACCTGGGTCACTCAGTCAGTTCAGCGTAGGGCTCTTGATTTTGGTTCAAGTCATGATCTCAGTTTGTGGGATCCAGCACCGTGTTAGGCTCTGTGCTGACAGCACGGAGCCTGCTTTGGATTCTCCCTCTCTCTCTCTCTCTCTCTCCTTTTCTCTCTCTCTCTCTCTCTCTCTCTCTCTCTCCCCCTCTCCCTCCCCTTCTCTCTCTCTCCCCTTCTCTCTCTCTCCCCTTCTCTCTCTCTCTCTCTCTCCCCCCTTGTCTCTCTCTCTCTCTCTCTCCTCTCCCTCTCTCTCTCTCTCTCCCTCCCTCCTTCTCTCTCTCTCTCTCTCTCCCTCCTCTCTCTCTCTCTCTCTCTCTCTCTCTCTCTCTCTCTCTCTCTCTCTCTCTCTCTGTCTTTCTCTCTGTCTCTGCCCCTCCTCTGCACACATGAGCACTCTCTCACACAAAATAAACAAGCAAACATTGGAAGAAAGAAAGAATTAAGATCTGTTTTTCTGATTCTGTTGAATCAGAGAAAGGATCTTGGTCGCATTATAATTATCCATCTTTACCTCTGGCTGTTTAAGAAAAAATTTAGTAAAAAACAATTCCTTCCTTCAGTTCACATCATCAGATGGGATGTTCTGATTTCCATACCTATCCACTGCCACATGTTGTTAGGTTGAGTGGCTTTGCATGCATCTGCCTCACTGCGACAGGGCGGAAATGGCTACCTCACAAAAGGCCTCTGAAGCTTAGGGCATTTATGTGAATAAAGGTTCCTACTAAGTTGTAGCTTTTTTCGAATTGGAGTTTTGAAAGGATAGAGAGATGTGTAGAAATTGGAATGATCTCAGAGAACCAAAGAAAATGAGCAAGGCGTTTGAGAGCCAGAGCTGTGAGGACAGAAAGGTTGGGAGCCTTGTGTTGGAAGGCCTGCTCTTCTCAGAATGGCAGCTTTTCTTTTCTTTTCTTTTCTTTTTTCTTTTTTTTTTAATGTTTATTTATTCTTGAGAGAGAGAGAGAGAGAGAGAGACAGAGCACAAGCAGGGGAAGGGGAGAGAGAGAAGGAGACATAGAATCTGAAGCAGGCTCCAGGCTCCGAGCTGTCAGCACAGTGCCTGACGCGGGGCTCGAACCCATGAACCGTGAGATCATGACCAGAGCTGAAGTCGGACACCCAACTGACTGAGCCACCCAGGCGCCCCAGAATGGCAGCTTTTCATATTCACTAAGGTCTAGGGCCAAAATCACACAGATAGATTTAGGTTAGTGATGAGAAAAATGCTGAAAGAATGTAGTCAATCAGGAAAAAGCATGACGGTCCTTCTGGGGCTCTTTAAAAATAGGGTGGTCTAATTTGGAGGCTCTAAAACGGTAGAGAAGACAACGAAGAAGAATCAGGTCCAATGCTATCTTACAGTGTTGAAATGTCCTCATCCAGCTTCACGATGGCTGCCATCCCGTGCTTCTGCCCCTGGGAGTCCTGGGCAAGGGGGGCCATTTGTTGCCTGCCTCTGTCTGTGATGATCATAAGCTTTATGGAAAATGAAAGCCAGATCTTCGTTAGGAAAAGGTTAGGAGTACCTGACCTGGAGATCTGGGTCTTCCAGTTGTGCTGGTCTGCAGCCCTCTGCGACCTGGTAGCCTAGATGAGAAAGAGGATTTGAGGACTCTTGATCCTCTCTGTGTAGACCTTTTCTTTTGATTATTTTCTCCTTTTAATTAACCTTTTGAATTAATTCTTAACTGTTCTCTTTTTGTTAGGGTTCTGCAGCATTCCAAACCTCGAGCACTGAATCAGGATGGGAAAAAGACGTTGTGTTCCTCCACTCGAGCCCAAGTTGGCAGCTGGCTGTTGTGGGGTCAAGAAGCCCAAGTTATCTGGAAGTGGAACGCACAGTCACGGGAACCAGTCCACAACTGTCCCCGGCTCTAGTTCAGGACCTCTTCAAAACCACCAGCATGTGGATGGCAGCAGTGGTCGGGAAAATGTGTCGGACTTAACTCTGGGACCTGGAAATTCTCCCATTACACGAATGAATCCCGCATCGGGAGCGCTGAGCCCTCTTCCCCGGCCCAATGGAACTGCCAACACCACCAAGAATCTGGTGGTGACTGCAGAGATGTGCTGCTACTGCTTCGACGTCCTCTACTGTCACCTCTATGGCTTTCCACAGCCACGACTTCCTAGATTCACCAATGACCCCTAGTGAGTAAATCAGGTACAGGGGACAGTGAGAAAGGTGTGATGACATCTTTCTTGGGTCGTTTTCTTGAAATCCAGCTACTTCTACAAAGCTTTGGCATCGTTTGGGACAGAGGGTAACAGGAATAGGATGATGAGAAATGTCCAGATAATAGCTAAAACAGTATGTGGATTCAGGTATGGAAGAGGTCTAGGTTATGCTTGGAAGAGGTGAGGTGTAGGCTTGTTTTTAAGGTAATGTTCTAGAAATCAGGAGGATTTCGTTCTTGGTTGGTCTGTTAGTTTGTTGGTTCATATTGCAGCAGGTAGGAGGCCCCACCATCACATCCTTGTGGACCTAGATGTTCAAGTCCAAGTGAATTGGAAGTGTCTGAGAGCCAGGCTGGAGACTAGGAGCTGTGGTGCTCTTAATAAGGATCCCCTCACTTTGTTTGTTGGTAATCCCACGTGGCTCCTGGCACCACACCAAGAGTGTCAGAATCTGCTTTACTGGTTTCAATTCAAGATTCTATTATTTGTCTCGAGCTCTCTCAAAGTATCAGTGGCTTAAATAAGGACTACATAGGGGCGCCTGGGTGGCTCAGTTGGTTAAGCATCTGACTCTCGATTTCAGCTCAGGTCACGATCTCACGGTTCGTGAGATTGAGCCCCGTGTTGGACTCTGCGTTGACAGAGTGGAGCCTGCTTGGGATTCTCTCTCCCTCTTCCTCTCTCCCTCCCCTGCTAGTGCCCACCCATACTCATTCACTCTCTCTCAAGTGAAATAAAAATAAAAGGGAATATGTATAATGTGAAGATATTTTTTTTTAACGTTTGTTTATTTTTGAGAGACAGAGCATGAGCAGGAGAGAGGCAGAGAGAGAGGAAGACACAGAATCTGAAGCAGGCTCCAGGCTCTGAACTGTCATCACAGAGCCCCATGTGGGGCTTGAACCTACGAACCGTGAGATCATGACTTGAGGTGAAGTCGTCGACACTTAACCGACTGAGCCACCCAGGCACCCCTCTGAGGTGGCTTTAAAAGCACTGAAGAGGGGCGCCTGGGTGGCTCAGTCGGTTGAGCGGCCGACTTCGGCTCAGGTCATGATCTCACGGTCTGTGAGTTCGAGCCCCGCGTCGGGCTCTGTGCTGACGGCTCAGAGCCTGGAGCCTGCTTCGGATTCTGTATCTCCCTCTCTCTCTGCCCTACCCCTGCTCATACTCTGTCTCTATGTCTCTCAAAAATAAATAAACGTTAAAAAAAAAAAAAAGCACTGAAGAGATCTTTTTGGAGAATTCATTGACTTAAAATCATTCATTCCTCAACTGTTAATGCCATGTTGGGGCAATACATAGCCCCACTGGGCAGGGAGTGGAGTGGTATGAAGAAAAAGTCCTCGCTGTTGGGAGACTTACTGAGTTGGCAAATCATACACACAAAGCTAAATAGTGTGTATGGAACACTGGGCAGAAGGAAAGGGGAAGGTATGCCTGTGTGATTGTGTCAGAGGAGAGCAATCGTAGAGAAAATGTGCTGACTTTTTAGGGAGGCATGGTCAGAAGATTCCTGACTGAACATGTGGAGGTTGTAAGCTTTGATCCTCACGAGATCAAGTGTGTCCTGAGCAGCAGACAGACATGGGTTTGGAAGAATGGGTGGTGGCTGGAGTGTTACAGATGTGGGCTGTTGTATTCAGGGGCTTATGTTTCCGTCTGGCAGACAAGTGGAATTCTTGAGGTGTTTTTGAGTAGGTTTGGGGACAGTCACTTCAGCTGGTGCCGTCGGGTGTTTACTGGAAGGAAAAGCTAGGTGGCAGACCTGCTTTATAACAGTGATCAGAGTAGACAGCTTTACAAATTTAAGTAACTTCTAGAAGTATTTTGCTCAATCTAGGAACTGAGGGCATAGGAATAAAGACTCTCAGGAAGAAGGGACAGCCCCATAACTTGTTTATAAACTATCTATTCCCATCAATCTGATGGAGCCTAATGAAGCAGAAAGTGGCAGCTTCACTAAGAACAAGCTTTCTTAAGGAGACGTTTCTCTTTTCCAAACATTTGTGAGCAGGGCCAGGGACAGAAATCGTTAGGAGAACAGTGTGGGGTTGCAGGGAATGGAGAGGACATATGCAGGTCATGACTTCATGAAGGATGTAACTGGGAAACATGGACACTTCTAAGAATTAAGAGGAGAAAAATGTGGAAAATTAGAAGAAATTGAGTCCTGGGCAGAGGAGAAGGAAAGTAGCACAAACATGTGTCAAAGTGAATTGAAACCATCGGCAAGTGGCACAGGAAGGCTGCAGAGAGCACTTCTCTCCAGGCTGCCGTGTTGCAGTGTCCTCTCTGTCTCCATCCAGGGACCGCACGGTTCCCAGGAAGGCAGAGTCCTTCAGATAGCTGCAGTTCAGGAAACAGTCCTTTTGGGAAATAATCGAAACGAACAGGGCAAAAGCAGAGGTTTTGTTCTTATCCATAATTGATTTGGGGCTGGAGAATGTTTTTTGTTTTGCTTTTTTAGTCCGCTCTTTGTGACATGGAAGACAGGGCGGGACAAGCGGCTTCGTGGCTGCATTGGGACCTTCTCAGCCATGAATCTTCACTCAGGACTCAGGGAATACACGTTAACCAGGTAATGACACCAGACATAAGCTCTGCAGATAAATGAGCTAGAATTGAAAAGAACTGCCTGACTTTATTTCTTCTAAGTGGTAAAAGTTTGAGTGTTTTCTTTTTGGTAATCAGGAAGTGTGGGGGCCTTAATCTGGTGAGTCACTAATCAGTTCAAGTGTGGAGTTAATAGCATCACGTTATTTTTAGCATGTTAGTGCTGATGGGTAATCAATATTGTCTACATAGCTCAAGATTCATAAGTGTTTGGGCATATAATGTTGGCTCCTAACTCCAGAGCAGCCTCACTTCTGTTTTCTGTCCCCTCCAGTGCACTTAAGGACAGCCGATTCCCCCCCCTGACCCGAGAGGAGCTGCCTAAACTTTTCTGCTCTGTCTCCCTCCTTACTAACTTTGAGGATGCCAGTGATTACCTGGACTGGGAGGTGAGAACAGCCGCATTTGGAACTCTGCGTCTCTCGTTGCATTTGGGTTCGGGTTAGTACATGGTAATGTATCTCCTTCATTGAGAGAGGGTAGAAGAATGTGAAAGCTGAATATGGAAGCAGTTGGGGGCCAAATAGAGGACAGGAAAGGTGCTGTGATCGCAGAAGTAGGGAAGAAATGTGAAGTCTTTTCTTGTGTCTTCTCAGTCCACTCTTTTCCATAAGCTTCTCCCACTCCTAATAGAAACTCATAGTGGGGATAAAAAGAGAGCATTTCAGATCCCTCTTGGCAAGCCCTTGAGTAAAAGTTGTTGTCCGGAGCTATATGTGAGGAGTTATGAGTCTAAATATACCCTGTGGTATGTTTAATGGAATAGATTAAAGGTGGAATATTTAAGATTATTGGATGAGCCATTGAAAGAATGTATTTCTGCCACCCTCATACTTGGAGAGGTGGCTACACGTAAACTCTCAGCTTCCCTCAAGCTGAGGTTACTTTGGCTTCGATGCCTGAGGAAAGAGTTAATCGTGAAAAGTAGCGGATTCTTCTTTTCTCAGAGAAAAAATCAGGCTGGTCAGGGGACAGGGTCAATTAAGTGTGGATGACTGCAGTTCCATTAGAATAAGTAAATGTCATTTATTTGGTTATTTTTTCCGTAGGTAGGGGTCCATGGGATTCGAATTGAATTCATCAATGAAAAAGGCGTCAAACGTACAGCCACGTACTTACCTGAGGTTGCTAAGGAACAAGGTGAGTTGGACAAATGGAATTTCAGTGAAGGATACTATTCACACTATTACCATATAGAGGCAGGAAACTAGAATGTTGTCTTTCAGCCCAGCTGCAACTAAGAATGAGTGCCTTTCTTCTTACTATCTATCAAGTCTTACGGAATGAGAAATAAACTCCCAAACAGATGCAGGAGCTGAGGGTTACCTGGGTGGCACAGTTGGTTAAGTGTAACTCTTGATCTTGGCTCAGGTCATGATTTCACAGTTCATGAGTTTGAGCCACACATGGGGCTCTGTGCTGATGGTGCAGAGCCTGCTTGGGATTCCATCTCTCCCTCTCCGTCCCTCCCTCATTAGTTCGTGCATGCGTGCACCCACACTCTAAATAAATAAATAAATAAATAAATTAATTAATTAATTAATTAAAATTTTAAAAAAAGTAATTTTTTAAAAAGATGAAGGAGCTGAGGAAGAAGAGAGGAAAAGACTTCCCTTATTCACCCCCTAGTTTCACTTCCTTTTGGTGAAAAATTTTGTCTCTTGGCCCCCAAAACGAGCAGTAATTATAGCAAAATTTCAGTAATCATATGGACCATATTATGGAGTTCATTGTAAAGGGAAGTTGCCTGTATCACTGGGCTTTGAGCTTTTGGTCATTAATTATTAAACGTTACACCTGGAAAAAGGCAAAACATCTTTCCTCTCTCTCTCTCTCTCTCTCTCTCTCTCTCTCTCTTTAAGAACTTAGTAATTAAGTTCTTATAATGGGACAATAAAGGTAGGAGGTGGGTTAGATAGGTTTTCTCTTTAAAAAAATATTTCAGTGTTGCTTGTGTGTTCTGTGATACAGAATTCACTTTTGGGACACCTGGGTGGCTCAAGTTGGTTAAGCGTCCAACTCTTTGATTTCTGCTCAGTCATGATGTCATGGTTTGGGAGATCGAGCCCCGTATCAGGCTCTGCACTGATCTCAGGGAGCCTGCTTCGGATTCTTTCTGCCTCTGCCCCTCCTCTGCTCGCGCGCATACACACACACACACACACACACACACACACACACACACACACACTCGTGCACGCTGTCTCTGTCAAAATAAATAAAAATAAACTTAAAAAAATGTATTAAATGTAAATCACTTTTCTTTGTCTCTCTCTTCCTTGTCTGGTTTTGAAAATAATAAAACACACAGTATTTGTTGGGTGTCAACCTGGAATAGAGGAAAATACCTGTTTCAGTGTATCGATGAACTAATTATGTGGAGAGTGATTGCCTTATTGGTTTCCATCATGGTTGTGTTTATACTTTTTCAAAAGCATTGTGGGTGTGGCCTAAAAAGGAAGCCTTTTAGCCACTTTGAGGTCATAAGTCTAACATTTCTGTACAAGGAGACACACCGTAAATACTTCCTAATAGTGAGATGAGGTGACAGTATAGATAAATAATGAAATTACCTGTGCTGTTTGAAAGTTGGTCGGCATAATTTAAAAATTAGGGGTGATTTTAGAGATTTCTCTTTGGTTTCCAGTTTTGATATATTTGACTTTATCTGTTAAAAATGTACAGGAACAACACAGCAACATATGCGTGAAAATTTTTCCTGTCCGTCATGAAGGACTAGCTTCCTCTTGCTGTCAGTTCTCTGTAATAGAAAACAGGACTTCTAGAAATCCTCAAAGTAAATGAAGGGCCACACAAAGATTATAGGCTACAGAATTCTCTTCTCTTCTCCTACAGAACAGCCTTAGTTACCAGCACTAGTCCAACAGGCCAGTCTTAAGTTGAGACCATCTTTGTTCCTAGACAATTCTACTGGGATCACATCTGACAGGAAAGACACAGGAGCAGGGGGTCTGGGGACAGCCATTGTGGTCACATCTCAGAGATTTTGCTCGGACTGTCAGTGAGGCAGGTGGGGCTCTTGGGTTGCGGAGCCAGTGTCCCCTTTGACCCTAACAGACTTGGCGAGGTTTCTCTCCTCTTGCCGTGTGAGCACATGCCCTGCTCTTTGTGTCCTCAAGCACTGACCTCATTGTGCCTCTCTTCTCAGACTGGGATCAGATCCAGACAATAGACTCCTTGCTCAGGAAAGGTGGCTTTAAGGCTCCAATTACCAGTGAATTCAGAAAAACGATCAAACTCACCAGGTAACGCACTGTCTCATTTTCCTTGTCATTTTAATTTAGTTGGGGTTGGATGGAGGGTCCTTGTGATGGAAAGGGTTAGAAAAAATGTTCTCTGCTAATGTCCCTGAACTAAAGGAGTGTGGGTGCAGCTTAAGCTGGGAGGAAGCAGTGGCAGCAGAAGCAAAGACTCCCCAATGTCCTGGGCATCTCTGCAGCTGAGCTGATGGTAGAGCCGGAGCAGAGTTTCGGCCGTGATCAGGTGGTGGATGTCTTTGCCAGACCCACTGGTTGGGAGGCTAAGAGGGCAGACCGAGGCCAGGCACAAAGGCTCTCAACGCAGAGTTCAGGGTTAGTTGAAGTCACATGCAGTCAGGTGGCAGGGGATACAGGTGATGTGTTAACAGGATAGTCAGTGCTTTTTATGGAGGGTTACAAGGAGATTCCCCACCTGTTGGGGGAGGTTGCCTTATGTAGTAGAATGCACATGGACTTGGAGTCTGAATCCCAGCTCACCACTGCCTAACCGTGACCTGGGCCGGTTACTTACTCTGCCTCTCTGAGGGGGGAGGGGGACTTTGCTGTATGTAAGAAGTGAATTATAACGCCTTAGGGTTGTATTAGAGTGTGGTAAGGTAATGTATGAAGAATTTCTAGCACAGAGCCAGGCAATATTTGTAGGTGGTCAGTAGATGTCGGTTCTCTTGCCATCCCTACTGAAATAGGAAACACGGAGAGGTTTAGCTTCTGTGGGCTTCTGTGGGCCTCTGTTGGCCCCATCATCTGTAAAATACTGAATAATCATATACTAACCTCACAGGTCTATTTGGAAGATAACCCAGTGTTTTTGAAATGCTTTGGATTCCAAAAAAAAGAAAAGCTTCAAATACAAAGCATTATTATTATTATTATTATTATAATTTATTTGAACAGCCATTTCCCTGTCAAAATTCAGGAATAATCACCTTGCAGTGGAGGAGTGATTACAGTGGGAAAGAGATGGCTCTGGGTAAGGATTGTCACACCCAGCTCCTGTGGTCTGTAGTAGGCTCCATAGGTTTGTAACACCCCATGCTTCGCATCCTGACTCATGGCTCTTTCCAGAGCAAAGCCAAAGTGCTATGAACTCTGTTCTGATGACCCTGTGATATGATATGGCATATTCATCTGGGAATTGAGACCCGTCCTATATAGCCCCAGGATCCTTTAACCTGCTGCGTCAGAATTTGACCCAGAATAGGTATCTGTGCCCCTTTTAGTTATCAGTAACTTGTTTGTTGCTTTTCTGCAAATTGAGGTTGCATTTCTGTCAAATTTATCACATTTTATGCAGTAGATACGCAGTTTGCACTGGGCATTGGTATAGCCATCTTCCAATCTGCCACCCGCGTAATTCGACCTTGACATTCTTCATCCAGACCCCAGTAGCAGATTGCTTAAGAGCAGCCTGATGATAAGCATACGTAGTGTTTAAAGGTGGGATGTGCAGAAAATACATTATCAGGGGTGAATTGTGATTGTGCTTTTTCATCTTGTTCATTTGTAATAACAACATTGTTTTCTTGTGCTGTCTTTCATTTTCTGTAAGTAAGATTGCTCTTGGTCTTCCATTTTATTCTTTGAAAATGTGGATTAAGCTTTTGGTTTTCTCTGCTGAGTGACGTTACAAAATGGAGGATTTGAGGTTCCTAATACCCTTTCCTGTTCCCTTATACAGGTACCGAAGTGAGAAGGTGACAATCAGTTATGCAGAGTATATTGCTTCTCGACAGCACTGTTTCCAGAATGGCACTCTTCATGCCCCGCCCCTCTACAATCATTACTCCTGACACAAGGCTGCATGACCAGTCCCACCCCCCTGTGGCCACCAATGGCTATGACATCATTGGAGCAGATGCCTCCTCTTCCTGGTCCAGTTACTTCTATTACTGCACCATTTTATGATGCTAGCTTCCGTTGCCAAGTCTGCCTCCAGCTGACTGAGGGGGGGCGGGGTTATACTGAATGAAACAGAACTTGAGGGGCCCAAGCCTTATCTCAGCCTTTCCTCAATATGGGGTTCCGTTGGATTGGGGCTCCTCCATGACTAGTGAGAATTACCGTGTGGGTTCAGAAGACCCTTGGCATGCAGGTGCCACTGGTGATTTGCCGCCTGTGTGTTGGCCACACAGTGGAAGCTGGAATTGGTGGTCCATGAAGGCTTACCCCACACATACCCCTACAGCCTCCCCAGATCAAGTAGGTGTATTCCCCTGGCAGTCTGGGCAACGGAGACCAACAAGAAACATTTTTAGGTTGTTTTAAATTCCTTTTTTAAACTTCCAGTTTATTGCGTACCAAGAGTTGATCACAACCTCCATGCTTCGTAAGTGGACGCCATATTAGGGTTGAGCGTGGGCACCATGAGTCCTCCGAGGCTCCTGGACAGAGACCCACATCAAGATCGGAAGCCCTTTGGATGGCGTTGCAGATCTCATTGCTCACTTAGCCTCGAAGGTTTTAATTCTCATCCCACTCTCAGTTGGATTTTCTGGCACTCTTCCTGCATCAAGTCTCCTGGTATTGAATAAAGCTCTGTGGTGTAGCCTGCTGAGGACTGGACTGGGATGCCCGTGGGAGGTCCCGACATCATCGCTGCGTGCAGTGAGAAAGGAGAGACCTCTTCCTTACCACCCGGCTACCTCACTCCTCTTCTGGGAGCAGTGCCTATAGCTGGATCTAGGTTCTCAGAAGGCATAGGTATTCAAACAAGCACTTGGGTTGGGCTTCTAGAAGGACACGTTGTCATAGGAGAGAATCCAGGGTCTCCAAGCTGTTTTCAGGCAGACATCCTGAGGGACCTTTAAGCAGAGGAGTTCCTTGTCTAGTTTGCCTGTAGAAGTGGGAAGACTGTTGCTGTTTCAGTCCTTTCCAGGACTTTAGAACAAAGCTGTGTAATTAACAAGATGAATATCTTGCCTAACATGCTGGGAATCTTCACCCCACCATGGTAAAGTTCCAAATAGCTCATTTTATTCTAGGTCATTCAGACTTCCATGTGGCATACTTCCCTTCCCCATGGTTGCTGATTCCAAATAGCTGTCAGCAAGATTCTCCTCCCTCTTGCCTCTTCTTTACTCATTTGGTGGCAGAGTTCATAGAAGCTGGGGACTTGGAAGATGCTTTGGAAACATTGTCACAGAGGCACTGCTGAAAGGATTCACAGGAAGAGGTGGCCAGTTGAAGAAAGGACCCGGAGGGTGATAACACTGGTTTTCAACAACATGCTTAGAGAACTCTTGAAGTGGATTGGGTGTCAATCCGGTGAACACAATTGTTTCGATTTAATTTATTTTTAAAGTTTATGTGGTGATGGTGTGGCTTTCCAAAATGGGCAAATATCCAAATCAAAAGAAATTTGAGTTTTCTTCTGCCAGGAAAGGGAGAGGGGGAGCAGGGACATAATCCAAGAAATGACACACGTGCCATTCGAGGCATTGCTGTCTCGTTTCCTGGAAGGAATGGATGAGGGTGAGCAGATTGGCTCGGCACCATCCTCTGCTGTTCACGAGGATCTAGAACGTGCAAGGGAAGTGGGCGCACGGCGGGATGGCCAGGTCAGGCCACACCACCCCATCTTACAGTTGCGCTGCGTTCTCGCATCCTGCCACTTATCCCTTGCAAGGTTAATGAAAAAAAGCTTTTGAAGATGAAGGGATTGTTTCGTGATTTCCTGCTGCTGAGAATAATAAATGTCTTGTTAAAAACAAATGTGACGATAGTTACTCTTAGGTGCCATGGATTGATGTCAGGGTGGTCAGCTCTGGACTAAGCCACCCACCTCCAATTTGTACAACAGTATTGATACATAGGGCTACACTCATTACTGTTCAAGTGTTCTATGTTAAAAGTTGTGTTGAATTTCTAAAGATTAAAAAAAGCAAAAAAATTGGTGCTAAACTTTCACCCCTGAGCACGCTCAGTGAGACTGGTCATGCAAGCATTTACTACAGTGCCATGCTTTCAAGTCTATTTTTTCTTGTAGAAATGTTGCCCTATTTGTCTTCCCCCAATGTATAGTATGTTTTTTATTTTATTTTACTGAGGGTGGGGTAGGATACCTGCCATTTGTGAAAATGAACAGAAAATTTAAAAACCCACGAAATGGGGAAAAAAATCAGTGCACAAGAATTGGGCTGGTTAAGCCCAGCACCACACTGAAGTGGGCTTGGTGGTTTTGGAGTGAAGAAGCCTTACTCCCTGCACATTCCCTCATGCTCCCATACAAGTCCAGCAGTGGAGATGCTCGGGTCCCTCTGGCCTTGTCAGGGGTACTCACGAGTCGACCAAGGAAAACTATTTGGCCCCTTAAGAAATGCCACTGTCAGTGTCTGTCCTGAATGGGGCCTAGTCAGTAAGCATTCTGGAAGTGTACGGTCACGGTCACCTCATGAAGATGTGTGGCAGGTGGCTCTCAGGAAAAATACTAAGTCTGGATCATCCATGTGGCAGCTTTGCATGGGGAGATGACGGCTCCGAACTTGAACTCGACTACCTTCCACGTGCTTGACCGGAGCGGTGGGGAGGGTGGTCAGTACATGTGGTGTGAGTGGCAGGTGTAAAGAGAAGGGAATGTTTTCTGCTTGGTGTTCATGTTGTCCTCGGGCTGCTCAAGCTGAACAGTAGGTAGCTGCCATGAAGGAACCAGCGCACCTTGGCCGATTCAGTTCGGAGTTCGTTTCACCCCTAGCTGTGAGTGCCTTTTGGTCTGGAAAGTTGGCTTGTCTCATAATACCCACAGCTAGGACATTCTCTGTGTAATTATGAGTCGTCCTCGTTTTACGTTAACTAAGAGAATGTCTTTGATCACTAGGATTTGTCGGTGTTGGATTGTTTCCACTGTGAGGTTCTTCAACTTTTTTGCTTCATAATATTAAAGCAATTCCTGTTAGAGACCCTTTCAACGTGAAAGGCTTGTAGTTGAGACATTACATATATTTTATTGTTTATAATAAAAATCATCTATACAGAAGTCCTGGGTGTTAATTTTAATATTTGCACAAGACCTGTTTTCCATGATATGTTAACACCTACACTTTCACTAACTGTTGATGCTCTTTTCTATCGAGATTCTGGAGCCTAGGGAGCTATGTGTTCGTTTTGTTTATTTTCATTCTTAACTTCCCTGAAGCAAGAGACTTTGTATGGCCTTCAGTGCAAAGACTTCAGACCAATTCTTTGTATTACACTTGGTTGCCTCTTGGCTATATAACTTCTGAGTGCAAATCATTGAACTCTTTAACGAAGTATTGTAGAGAATAAATCATAATGGGTAAAAACTGTTCTTTGTCTTGCCTTTTTTTTTTTTTTTTTGAATAGTAACTTCTAAGTTAGTTTATTTGAGTAGTTTCTGCAGTCCACATGGAGCTTCACCTCACGACCCCAAGACCAAGATTCACATTCTTCAGACTGAGCCAACAATGTTCAGTCTGCCTGCATGGTTTCGAGGTGTCCAGCGTGGTGTCCATGAACCTCTGTATTTTTTTATTTGCATTTTTTTGTGTGGTTGGTAGCAATACCACTGGCTTTTTAGAACAAAATTTTCTGAACTGAGGTTCAGGAACCCTTTAAAATTTGGATTTTCCTAGAAAGAAGGTTCATAGTTTTCATCAGATTTTCCTTTGAAACTGACCTTATCCAAAAAGCTAAAAGCAAGGGAGAGAAATCCTCTAACTTAAGATATCATTTGATGACATTCATTAATCCAAACAGAGACCCTGGGACATACTGGCTTGGTCTAATGTTGCTTTTTTTTTTTTTTTTTTTTAGTTTATTTTGAGATAGCATGAACCAGGGAGGGACAGAGAGGAAAAGCAACAGAATCCCAAGCAGACTCCACACTGTCAGCGCAGAGTCTGATGCGGTGCTCCATCTCTCAAATGAGGTCATGACCTGAGCCCAAACCAAGAGTTGGATGCTTAGCTGAGTCACCCAGGTGTCCCTTGGTATGGTCTAACGTTAAAGGGAAACATTCATTACTTTTGGGAGGCCCAGAAAAGAGATGTGCTTGAAGAAAATTTCCCAGAATAGTTTTTCAAACATACAAATAATGCATATACTGACAGTTCTGAGGCCCTTACACTTGGCAGAACTTAAAAGCCTGTGGCTACAGGTATACGTGCTGTCAGGGCTAGACCGCAAGCAACTCGTTAAACACAAACTGGTAATAACACTGCGGGGTGTGAAAGGGTCTCTGGGTTATTTGGTTTTTTTTTTAATTTAAAAAAAAATGTTTTATTTTTGACAGCATCAACAGTGGAGGGGCAGAGAGAGACGGAAACAGAATCTGAAGCAGGCTGCAGATTCTGAAAGCAGAATCTAAGCTGTCAGCACAGAGCCCAACGCAGGGCTTGAACTCATGAACCATGAGATCATGACCCGAGCCAAAGTTGGCCACTTAATCAACTAAGCCACCCAGGTGCTCCAAGGGATTCTGTTTCCTAAAGAGAAATTCTGGTTCTAGAAATTACTGCTGCATATTATACTACTGCCTGCAGTTAAACAGCATGGGATTTTTTGGGGTTTGCGTGTGTTTGTGTGTGCGCATGTGTGGTGGTGGTGGTGGTGGTGGTGGTGATAAAATGTGCATAACCTAACATTTGCTATTTTAGCCATCCCTATAGTCTTGAAATGGGAACTAAGCCACCTGATCAGAGATCAGCAGGGCTAATCCTTGTGGGAGTGGATGTAGGGTAGGTGCTTTAAAGCTGCTTCCAGATCAATCTGGGTCTGATCTCGCTTGAAGACCCGGCTTTGACACACTATTCAGTGAGCTACTTGAAGGACTTGGCTCTGAACCAATACCGCACAAAGAACCATAGTAGTGTCCTGAGGAATGTAATGCAAGTGCTGTCCCTCCTGAGTGTTTTCCTCATTCTGAAATGAAGCTCTGAGGATCTCTTCCTGCTGCTTACTGTTTCCATGAGGTTCTGTATGCTAGAGCAAATTGAAAAACAAGTGACCCCTCCAGTTTCAAGACTGTACCTATTGCTGGGGGAACCAAACAGGAGAGAGAGATCTCAAGTTCATCCTGTCAGCCACTCAAGTTCCTCCTGCCAATCCAACCTCCCACCTGCCACCCCCAGTATGGTCATTCTTTCTTTGATCCCACCCTGGTTCCTGGGATCAAAGATCCCAAATAAATAACCCAGGATGCTGATACTGGAATCTTTGGCTGGCAGTCTGATAGGCCTGAGCCCTTGGTCCTGCCATTTATCAGCTAGACAGCTAGTTGCTACTCTAAGCCAAATGTCCTACTTTGTGACAGGACTGTGAACCTCCAAGGTAACCTGCTGGAAAGGCTTTGCCCAGGCCTCAGCACACTGTTGCAAGGGCTGGATGACTGACTACCCAGATTGTCATCCAGTGCCAGATGTAGATGGGGACCACTGGGCAAGATCAACCCTCTGGGAACCCTAAGCTACTCAGGACATGCAAGAGGAGGAAGCATAACTATGCTCAGACCTTCAGGTCAGGACAGGCTTTCTGAAAGGGGCTGGTGCTGACCAAAGCCCAGCTTGACGTCGAGAAGAGAGGGCTTTTCAGGGAGAGCCTAACAAGTTCCAGCACAGGGCACGCTGCCCTGTCACACTGCCACAAACCAGATGGGCTTTAGAATCCAAGAGTGGAACTCCCAGGGCCACCCCCTGGAAGTTGTACCCGGAAGGCAAGGGTGGTTCACAGAGTTACACAACCTGCCCCCCACCCCCACATCCCCATTCCTTTGTGTCTCTAGAGATTGTATTAATAGCAGAAGGGCAGGGGTCACATGTTTATTCCTTTGGTTTCCTTTGCACGCTTACCAGGCGACTTCCAACAGTGGATGCCAAGATTTTTTTTTTTTTAATTTAGGAGAGAATAGATGAAATTGGGAGGTTCTGTACATAACTTTGAGTATAGGGAGAACTGGGAAACACATCAGCATAGTATATTAAGGGCAGAACATCTGGGTCCAGGAAAGACACTCGTGATTCAGTCTACAAGAGATTCTTTGAGAAGCACGCCAAAAGGTTATGAAAGTTGTAAATCACTTGAAAAAATGTAGAGCAACATTAATAACATATGTATTACAGGAAACATGTTTGTATAAGTTCTGTAAAATTAGTGTTTTCCTTCATTTCCCAAGAATTATATGATGAAAATGACATTTAAGGAAATTGAAATATGAATTTACCTTACAGAGTGAATATTCCTCTTATGTACCCGATAATTTCATTCATGTTACTCCTCCTCCATCTCTGTTTGACTAAATGTTAAAGAGCAGTTTCAGTGCCAGTCCTTGCTCCTCAGATCTCTGTGACTCACCTCCCCCACCCCCACACACAAGTAACTGTTTCTCTACGTATCTTTCTGTAGCATTTTCATTGATTTTCTCTCTTTTCTCTTACCACTTGCCACTTTCTGTCTTTTGTTATGGAAAATAAGTGCAGATTTTGCATCAGCTGCTTTTGATGATCTTGTAGGGACAGATTTCTGACTGAATCATCTTTTTAACCCCAGGACTTTCCGCATAAGTGTTTAAAATGATTTCCTGAAAGAAAATGCTGTGGACCATCCGCCTTGCAAAACATCAATGCGTGCATTATTTTTCTCCTTCCTTCTTTCTTCACCTGTTGACTTATGTCCTGGTGTATGTATACAGAAGATACCAAGTGTTGGGTACCCAGGTTGATGTTGGACCAGCACATGGTAAGGTCCAGTATGTATCTGGTGCTCTGAGAAGCCTGTTGGTAGAAAGATGGGAGAAAAAGGCCTCTATGGAGTTCCAGGCCCATTTCCCACATCCAGCTGCTGCATATCCCCAGACTCCTTCTTCATCAGGACATTTGTCCTGCACATCCAATGAACTGTTGAGGAAAACATTCTGAAACAGTCTGCCTATGCTATATAACGTACTATTATTTTACCCAATTCATTTCTTCTGGAAATACAGATACACAGCAAATTAATTTTGTAAAAATTATTATTTTTATAAATCAAAAGAATACAGGTTACATATTGTCGGGTAATATATTTTTTTCTCATGTTTATTTTTGAGAGAGAGACAGAGAGCGTGCGTGAGCAGTGGAGGGGCAGAGAGAGAGAGGACAGAGGACCCCAAGCGGGCTCTGCTCTGACAGCAGAGAACCAGATGTGGGGCTGGAACTCATGAACTGGGAGATCATGACCTGTGAAGAAGTCCCAAGCTTAACCAACTGAGCCACCTAAGGCGCCTCTTAATTCATCTTTCGTAAATACAGTTTAAATGATAACTAAACACTCTTCACCACAGAGACAAGTAATGCACTAATTATTTCCTTTGTTGTACAATCTTCTATTTTCTCTGAAGCTGAAAACAGCATCGTTTTTCATTTGCTTACTTTTCTATGTATCATCCACATATTCCAACAGATGTATTGAAGGTCTCTCAGCATCACTTTCCACGTGCTCAGAAGCATCAGAATAATTCACTTCAAATTGATCACATTTTTAAAAATACCTAAGCGTTCAAAGAAATTCTACTGTAAGTTTTCGCCGTCACTAACCCAGCTTTCCGTCAAGGGGAGTTCCTAGGGTCAATTAGCGCGTTCCTGCATTTCATCTCATCCTTCCCCCGGCTCTGCGAAGCAGGCCTTACAGCCGGTGAGGAAGCTTGAGGCTTAGAAAGGACAAATGACCAGTCTGAGGACGCGCGACCCTCGGCGCCCCAAAAGCTCCACGACTCCGCCGCCCTTGTCCGCCTGGGTATCCCAGAAAGCTGTGCCACCCCGACCAGCCTCCTTCCCCGGCCCGCCCACCGCACCCTCTACGACCACGCCCCTTCCGTGGCCAAGACCCGCGCTTCCGCGCTTCCGCTTCCGGCGGTGTGAGCGCGACGGGCGGTCCGGTGTGGCGTTTTGTAGCGATGGCGGCCGGCGGTAGCGACCCGCGGGCAGGCGACGTAGAGGAGGATGCCTCACAGCTTATCTTTCCCAAAGGTGGGGCTAGGGCTGCGCGACGGCCCCCGCTGTCCCGCGTGGTCGCCGCAGGCCTGGCGTGGCCCCCTGCCTCGCCCGTGGCCGGGCCGCGGCAGGAGGCTGGGCTGGTCCTCGGCGTGGAGAGGGGCAGGGACGATGGGGGATGCGGCCGCAGGAGGGGCCTGGGCCCGCACCGCCGCTGTACCTCGAGAGGGGCAGTCGAATTCCTCGTCTGCTGCCTTGGAACCGTCGGCGCCCAGCCCCACTCTACCCCTGAGCAGCCTCTTGCTACTTGTTTAAGTAATTTATCTTATCGATAAACTTCGAAGTGCTGCAGGGATGTGGCAAGGAAGAACAAAACCGACACTAGTTAAAGTGGTAAAGACGTCATCATTAATCATTAATATGCCATGGCTGGCTCAGTTGGTAGAGCATGCGACTCGATCTCAGGGTCATGAGTTCAAGCCCCACATTGGGCATGGAGCCTATTAAAAAAAAAAAAAAAGAGGGCAATGTAAGATTGCAAAAGGCTAGCGTGGACTGAATTCAACTTCGATTTGTACAGAGGTGACTGGGCCTTTGAAAGGGAGAATGAAGAAATGGGGAGGAGGTTAGCGGGGTCTCCGTAGTATCAGGGAAGTGAAAAATTAACGAAAAGCAGCGAGGGGGGGTTGGTCGATATGAAGCCCATTGGGATTTGTTAATTGGCGCTTACGGAGTCAGACTCCTCTCCCGCAGCTCTTCCTGTGAAATGGCAGGTGTTGGCTGGGACAAACAGTAAATTTCTTGGGCAGACTTCGGTTTTCAGAGGCAGGAGCTTTAAAGGGGCTAGGGTCATCCTACGAATGTGGCCTGGAGCTTGTTAGAAATTATATTAGTGTTTTGTTAAAGCCTTTCGGGGCCAAGATTGAGGCCCAAAAGGAGGGCTCAGAGGAGCCTGACTAGAGTTTGGTCAAGGAGAGCCTTTGTCAGAGGACTTCAAGTACAGCACATTTCGCTGTCAGGGAACTTCCTTTGCGCAGTGCGATGTACTTTATTTGTAATTTAGAAACCGAAAATAAGCAAGAAGCTCAAGATTTTAAAATAACCATATTTTACAGGTACCAGAAAATGCAAATGCAGACTAAATGGGGGAAATCTTCACAATGTCCACCTTAACAATAACCTTAAAATTATCCAATAATTTTAAAATTTTTATATCTACAATAAAAACTGAAACTCTACACCCTATTTGTTCAGAGGAAACTACTGTAAACATTTAGTGCTTATCCTTCCAAACTGATTTTATGCTTACTTATTAATATACATATACACTATTTTGTTTGTAAAAATGAGATAATATGAAAGAAATGCTACAGCCTTTAAAAATTTTGAAGATGGGGCGCCTGGGTGGCCCAGTTGGTTAAGCACCTGACTTTGGTTCAGGTCATGAGCTCAAGGTTCATGAGTTTGAGCCCCACGTCAGGATCTGTGCTGACGGCTCAGCCTGGAGCCTGCTTCAGATTCTGTTTCTCCCTCTGTCTCTGCCCCTCCCCTGCCTGTGCTCTGTCTTTCTCAAAAATAAGCATTAAAAAAAAAGAAAAAAAAATTTTTGACAATATATTATGTAGAACTTCTTTGTTTTTTATTCCTTTAAGCTCTAGGCCCAACGTGGGGCTTGAACTCATGACCGGAGGTAAAGAGTTGCGTGCTCTGCTGACTGAGCCAGCCAGGCACTCCTGTCTTGTTCTCTTACAGGGCTATACTTAGTGGTTTACCATAATACTATTTATCTGTTGATAGGCATATAGGTGGCTTCCAGGTTTTTATTTCATAGGCTTAAAATCAAATATTTCCATAGGATAGCTTCATGGAAGTTTTTGGTGTAATAGAAGTTTTTAAGTGTAATAACTGAGACGGAGATAGCTTTTTTTTTTTTAATGTTTATTATTTATTTTTGAGACAGAGAGAGACAGAGCATGAGTGGGGGAGGGGCAGAGAGAGAGGGAGACACAGAATCTGAAGCAGGCTCCAGGCTCTGAGCCGTCAGCACAGAGCCCGACGCGGGGCTTGAACCCACAGACCGTGAGATCATGACCTGAGCCGAAGTCGGATGCTCAACCGACTGAGCCACCCAGGCGCCCATGAGATGGCTTTCTTAATGTATCATAAATTAAACCAGCTTATTGTACTTGGGTTTTATCTAGGTACTTTTTATTTTTTACACTCTGAAAATGTTTGTTTTGATAAAGGCAGGTAGCATCTGGTACATATGAATAACTTCTCAGCTCATGTGGGGTTACACAGTGTTTACTGTGTAGTTTAGAACATGTGAAGATGGGGGCACTTGGGTTGCTCAGCCAGTAGAGCCTGTGAGTCTACGAGTTGGGGGTAGACTTTAAAAAAATGTGAAGATATATAAGAACAGCAGTAAGTACTTAAATGGTAAGGAAAGCCTCTGCTGTAGAAAGAAAGCAGACAAATGTGTGCTGGTTCATTGTAGGACGCTGAGACACTGAAAGCATCTGAGAGTTTGTAGTGGTAGTTTTCACAGCATGTTCACCCGAAAATAAATTGCCCTTTATCTGTGTGATATAAATAACAGCAATTCTACTGAAAAAATAAGTACACCATTTTTTCCAAAAAGCCCCTCCCTCCCTTAATTAAGGAAATCCTCCTAGAACATTTTGTACTAGAGAGAAAAATGTGTAGTATAAGAAGACCATCTGAAATTGCTACCTTTATCATAATGGTTGTAATGAAGGGTCCTCAGAATTCCCAGTTGAGAGCACCTGGGTGGCTCAGTCAGTTAAGTGTCCAACTTCAGCTCAGATCATGATCTCAGTGGTTCGTGAGATCGAGCCCCGTGTTGGGCTCTGTGCTGACAGACCCTGGAGCCTACTTCGGATTTTGCATGTCCCTCTCTCTCTGCCCCTACCCTGCTTGTGCTCTGTCTCTCTCCCCCCCTTCCCCCTCCTCAAAAATAAACACACATTAAAAAAAATTTTTTTTTAGTTTAAAAAAAAAGAAAATTCCCAGTTGAGATACTGGCCAAGGAATATTTTACCTTCTTATAGGAATTGGTAAATAATTTGGATTAATAAATTGTGGCTATGGTTCTTAAAATATCAACGCAAAGGAAGAATAACGTGCATGGTTTGGCTGCTTTGACCTTTCATTGTTCGAAAGGAGTGAAAGTGATGTATAATTAGTCCTTGGACAGTACCCTCAGTGAAGAATAGGTACAGGTGACTGGTGTCCTGAAAGTTCTGTTCTGTTACATTAACAGGTAAATTTTGTTTGTTACAGAAAGGGAGGTATGTTTCAGTTGGCCAATTTTCCAGGAGCTTTAAAAGCAGCAATAACTGTAATAAAAATGGAAGTGATTCTTACTAGTAATTCTTGTTTAGCCTCTTGATTTCCATTTTCTTTTTTTTCTTAAAGTTTGTTTATTTTGAGACAGCTGGCCCACAAGTGGGGGAGGTGCAGAGAGAGGGAACGAGAGAATCCCAAACAGGCTCTGCACTGTCAACGTGGACTTGAACACAGACCGTGTGATTATGATGAGTTGGACGCTTAACCAACTGAGCCTCCCAGACGCCCTTGATTTCCATTTCCTGAATCTGTATCAATGCCACAGCCTCAGAAGTTAAGATTAACCCATTCTTCAGCTGCTGCTGCTGCTTTTTTTTTTCTCTTATGTCTGTTGTGACTGTCACTTCAGGGATTTGGAGTCCTACACTCCTAACATTTAATAATTTTTCAACTCATTGCTCTGAAAGCAGTAGTTTCTTCACTTGTACACGACTTTACCAGTGCGTAACAGGCAGTGACCTGGACTAGACAGGAACTAGCTCTGAGGTTCCTCTTGTTCAAACTCTGCTGACCTCGAGTAGGAAACAGCTTTTTGGTGCCTATTAGATTCAGGAGTATTGAGACCCTTTCAAATAAAAAAAGTATTTCCTCCTGCTACCCCACTCCCCTAGCACAGACTGTTGTGGAAGCAGAGTGAAGCTCTTGTCACCGGGCCCGGGACAGGGAAGCAGTACTCTGGTGGCAGTGTTAGTGGTTTCTGGATAGTAAACATGTGACTCCGGGTTTTCCTCCTTAGTCTTCATCATTGTGGGATGAGAGGCTTGAATCCGTACTTATGAATGGTTCTTACTCTGGAGGAACTCACTAATAAAGGAAAGGCAGAAACCAGCTCTGATACTTCATAATAATTATTAGGAACGTATGCTCCTGTGGGAATGTAAGGGAGACATTGGTTTTCCCAAGAGAGAATGTAATCTGAAAATACAGGGAAAGGTTGCCACATTACTTACTTTTTAAACCTAGTTTTTAAAGATTGCTTACTGGTATTCTTACTGGTCAAGAGGATTATTATTATTTTTTTTATTTTTAAGTTTATCTTAGAGAGAGAGAGGGCACGAGCAGGGGAAGGTCAGAGAGAGAGAGAAAGAGAGAATCCCAAGCAGGCTCCACGCTGCCAGTGTAGAGCCTGGTGCGAACTCACAAACCTTGAGATTATTACCTGAGCCAAAATCAAGAATTGAATGCTTAACTGATTGAGCTACCCACACATCTCAAGAGGATTTTTTTAACTTTTAATTTTTTATTTTTGAGAGTGAGAGAGTGCAAGTGGGGGAAGGGCAGAGAGAGAGGGGACAGAGGACCTGAAGTGGGCTCTGTGCTGACAGACTGACACCAGTGAGCCCCTTGCAAGGCGCTCGAACTCATGAACCATGAGATTATAAGCTGAGCCAAAGTCGAATGCTCAACCGACTGAGGATTGTTTTAAATGAGTATCAAGGGCGAGCCTAAATGTCCATCAACTGATGAATAAAGAAGATGTGGCGTGTGTGTGTGTGTATATATATGCACACACACACTCATATACACACAATAGACTGTTTCTCAGCCATAAAAAGAATGAAATCTTGCCATTTACAATGATGTGGATGGAGCTAGAGAGTATAATGCTAAGTGAAATAAGAAAAAGACAAATACTGATTTCACTCATGTGGAATTTAAGAAACAAAACAGATGTACGTGGAGCAAAAAGAAAAGAGGGGCAAACCAGAAAACAGACTCTTTATAGAGAAAAAAAACAGGGTTGCTGGAGGGGAAGTGGGGGGGGGAATGGGTTAAATGGGTGATGGGTATTAAGGAGGGCACTTGTGATGAGCATTGGGTGTTGTGTATAAGTGTTGAATCCCTAAGTTATATACTTGAAACTAATATTGCACTGTATGTTAACTCACTAGAATTTAAATAAAAACTTGAAACTAAAAAAATAAATGAGCATCAAGGGCAGGAGATTTGTGTGATGGTAAATACTTGAAATAGGTTTAGTTGGTAAACTACATAAGACTATGAAATCTGGAAGGTAGGGACTTCTAGCCACAGGCCCAATGCCTAGTATGTAATCTGGGTGAATGAGGAGATAATAGATTTGTGCAGATACAAAAACAGAATTGGGGGTGCATTATTAATGTGTGTTTCCAAACACTTGGCCCTCCCTAATGTGTAATAATTATTAAAATCGAGAGTACAATATTAGTATTATGGAACTATATCATAAGCTCATGCAAGCTGTGTTCCATTTTGAAATCAGTAAGTGACCTAATTAGAATAACGACGTGTCATTGTTTAATAGCACATCCAAGTCAGGTTCTTTGATGTTAGAAACTGTCTAGCTCCACTGAGCTAAATTTTAGTCTCATGAGTTGTATTGTGCCTTGTGGTAGGCAGGTCTGGATGAAGGCAAAGCTGTGGGATAAAGGCCCCTGGATTTATGCAGGGACACAAACTTGCCGTTAATCTCGAAGGCAAAATGAACATTTAGAAGCTGTCTTTTAAAGGAATATTTTTAACTGACATTTGTGCTTCTCACAAATAGAGTTCGAGACAGCTGAGACACTACTCAATTCAGAAGTTCATATGCTTCTGGAGCATCGAAAGCAACAGAATGAGAGTGCAGAGGATGAGCAGGAACTTTCTGAGGTCTTCATGAAAACCTTAAATTACACAGCCCGTTTCAGTCGTTTCAAAAACAGAGAAACCATTGCCAGTGTCCGTAGGTGAGTGCTAAAAGGAAGTTTTTATTAATCTCAACTAGTGGACGTCTGCTCGTAAAATGCTTTTACCTCCACCCGCACCCCCACCACCCCATCCCATCCCATCCCACCCCACCCCACCCCACCCCACCCCACGGGTATCATCTGTACCATAAATGTAAGAAAAAATAATGTCTTTGTCAGGAATTTAAAAATGGCTTACAAGACCGGACTGCTCTCTGATTGCCTTTTTCTGTACCCGACATCCCAGTAATCATCCTGCACAGAACTGCCGTTGGCAGTCGGTTGTTAGTCTTCCAGATCTTTTCCATGCATTCACATACATACACACACCTATAAAAACACATAGAAGTGGCTTTGCGGTGGTGGTGGTTGCTTTAATAAAATGGGCTTATTTATTTATTATTCACCTGAAGTGTCTTCAAGATCTTTTTTTATTTTAATTTTAATTAAAAAATTTTTTTAATATTTATTTATTTTTGAGAGAGAGAAACAGAGCACTGGCAGGGGAAGGGAAGGGAGAGAGGGAGACACAGAATCTGAAGGAGGCTCCAGGCTCTGAGGTGTCAGCACAAAGTTGGACGCAGGGCTCAAACCCATGAATGGTGAGATCATGACCTGAGCCACCCAGGCTCCCCTCAGATCTTTAAATTTTTTTTTTTAACATTTATTTATTTTTGAGAGACATGGAGATAGAGCATGAGCAGGGGAAGGGCAGAGAGAGAGGGAGACACAGAATCTGAAGCAGGCTCCAGGCTCTGATGAGCCATCAGCACAGAGCCCGATGTGGGGCTCGAACTCACAGACCGTGAGATCGTGACCTGAGCCGAAGTCAGCTGCTTAACCAACTGAGCCACCCAGGCGCCCCAGATCTTTATATGTTCGTAAATATTAATCAGGAGCTGTACCTTTCAGAAGGTGGCTTTTAGCATTTTTTCTTAAGGCATTGCTTCTCAAATTGAGTTGGATGTAACCTGGGAAACACTGATGTGCTGGGGCATATAGGAGGCCACAGGAGAAACAAGAATCAGTTTTATTTAATGGTAGGTGATTTTAAAACATTTCTACATTAAAACAAACAGATCCTAGTATACTGTGGAGTAAAATAAAAAATGCGTATAAATTCTTGAATGCAATTACAAGACTTAAAACCGTGTAGATGCAGAAAGTCATTTGAGCTCGTGCCCCAGGTCACCAAGGGGTACTTGTTTGCTCTATCCCAGAGAAAATGTTTGAGAAGTACTGTCCTTAGGAAAAGCAAGAGTACAAAAGGTGTATATATACATATTTTTCAGAGAGATAATTCCAATAGCCAAGTGTAAAAAAAAAAGGAAAAAACAACAACCTAAACATTCAATAGTAATTAAATAAAGTGGTAAATCATTTGGTGAACTATTATATTGCTACTAAAATTGTGGTAGCAAATGAAATTGAAAGATGTTCATATGTTAAGTGTACAGAAAATGAAGGTGATAAAATTGTGTATGAAGTATATAGTCTGTTCTAGAAAGCGTACACATTGATGAAAGGTGGGAGGGGAATATGCAGAGCTTCAAGCAAAACCACACACTGTTGGGCCTGTGAGGTGACCTGAGTGGGTGAAGGTAGACTTAGGCCTTCGCAAATAAGAGTTCTCAGGATTGTAAACGTGTTGGTTCTCCCCAAATTAATGTATATGTGTAGTGCCATTCTACAACCTCAAGGGAATGGAGGGGGTGGCTACTAAAATGATCTTAAAATTGTAAGAATTGTCAGAAAAAAATTTTTAAGAAAAATGAAGGGGAAAATTTGTTGTAAATGACAGCAGATTCAAATACAATTCTATCATATTTTGTGTGAGTCCAGTATATGGTAAAGATGGCATTGTAGGGTAGTGGGGAAATATTTTAAAACAAAGTTTGAATGCTCTATCACTTTTTTAAAGTTTATTTATTTTGAATGCAGGAAGGGCAGAGAGGGATCCCAAGCAGGTCCCACACTGTCAGCACAGAGCCTGACACGGGGCTCTATACCTCAAACTGTGAGATCACAACCTGAGTTGAAACCAAGAGTCAGACGTTTAACCCGCTGAGCCACCCAGACACACACACCCCCACACTTTTTTTTTTTTTTTTTTTAGTTTTATTTATTTTTAGAGAGAAGAGTGTGTGGGAGGGACAGAGAAGGAGGGAGAGAGATATTTCCAGGCAGGCTCTGCACTGTCACTACAGAGTCTGTCTCAAGGCTCAAACTTACAAACTGTGAGATCACGACCTGATCTGAAACCAAGAGTTGGATGCTTAACTGACTGAGCCACCCAGGCACCCCTGAACACTGTATCTTACACCAAACTTAATTCCTAAAGAATTAAGGATTAGAATATAAACTATCGTGAATAAAAGTGTTATGTGACAATATGAGTGAATATATGTATTATTTTGGCTGTGGTTAGTAGGACTTTTAATGTGGGGAAACTTGATTGACTTTAGTTGAATATAAGCTTTGTGAGGGCAGGAACTGGGTCGTATTCATCACTGTCAACCTCATTGTAGGCACTAAATATTGAACAAATAAGTGAATTTGCATGAATATCTTTAAACTCCCCTACGTCAAATAAAATGACATATGCAACATATAAGTATCAATAAACTGGGAAATAATTGGTATCCTTAATATTGAAAACCACAAATGATTAATAATTAACCACAAATTGTTAAAAAAGGACAGTCTCCAATTAGAGGCTAGATTTGAATCAGAACTTCACATGGTTAGCTAATTCACATGAAATAATGCTCATCTTCAAGGAAACCAAAGAAATGGTAAAAGAGCTAGGTAGATTTGAAAAGATTAAAAAGAGGGGCACCTGGGTGGCTCTGTTGATTAGCATCTGACTCTTGATTTCAGCTCAGGTCACGATCTTACAGTTTGTGAGTGCAAGTCCCGAGACGGGCTCTGTGTAAGATAGTGTAGAGCCTGCTTAGGATTCTGTCTCTGCTCCGCCTCCACTCACATGCCTGTGCTCTTTCTCTCCAAATAAATAAAGTAAATTAAAAAAAAAAGATTAAAAAGAATGGGAAACCTACATGTTATGAGTAGGGGAAAGGGATTTATTGCTGGTGGAAGTGTGTGCTGGTGAAGCACTTGTAGGGCACTGTCTCTTAAGACATTCGTATCCTCTGGGCGCCTGGGTGGCTCAGTATGTTAAGTGTTGGACTTCGGCCCAGGTCATGATCTCGCAGTTCGTGAGTTCAAGCCCCGTAATGGGCTCTCTTCTGTCAGCACAGAGCACACTTCTCGGATCCTCTGTCCCCCTCTCTCTCTCTACCCCTCCCCAGCAGTTCTCATTCTCTCTTTCGCTCTCTCTCTCTCAAAATAAAAAAATAAAGATATTCATATCCCCTGGATAATTTGACTTACAGGACTTTATCTTTAAAATACACAGTAATTGGGACACTTGGCTGGTTCATTTGGTGGAGCAGCCAACCCTTGATCTCAGGGTTGTAAGTTCGAGCCCCTCATTGGGCATAGAGACAACTTAAAAATTAAATCTTTTAATAACAATACACAGGGGCGCCTGGGTGGCTCAGTTGGTTAAGCATCCAAATTTGGCTCATGATATCATAGTTCGTGAGTTCGAGCCCGCATCAGGCTCTGTGCTGACAGTTCAGAGACTGGAGCCTGCTTTGGATTCTGTGTCTCCCTCTCTCTCTCTGTCCTTCCCCTGCTCACACTCTGTCTCTGTCTCTCAAAAAAAAAAAAAAAAGTTATAAAAATTAAAAAAAAATAACTACACAGTAATCAAAACTAAATCACACAGTAATCGATCATATACACAAAGAAGTACACATGATGTTCAGAAAGCTTACTCAAAATGAATAGTTGAAACAGTTGAAATGTTCAACAGCAGGAAATTTGATATATAAATTACGGCACAGCCTTTTAGTGGAACGCCATGTTCAGGGTGGAGTTATGTGTGTACTAAGGAAACCAGCTACCGTGTTATCGATTGAAAAACGGTCAATCACAGAAAGAGATCTGTTACAATTCCTTCGTTTTAAAAAAAAATTAGGAGAGGAAGGTGATCTCCATGAAAAAGTTAACACTAGTTATTTCTGGGTAGGAGTTCAGGTCATCTTCACCTTTGGTATTTTTTTGTATTTTTTATAAATGAGCACATGTTCATTTTACAACAGATCCCTTCACACACATATACCTACACTACACTTCTTTATAAACCTCTTCCCATGTAACTAAGCTCACAGTATTTTCTTTGGAAAATGAATGTAACTTTTTAAGTGACAAAAAGTGATGAAAGAGAATCTATGAGTGTATATTTTAAAACAAAAGTGTTTGGAATGGTGCACTAAGATAATAACGTTGATTTTGTTTAGGTGGTGATATGGGTAGCTTTTATTTTTCTGTCCTGTGTTTTCTAAATTTTATGTGATGACTAATATGCTTCTAATAGAATGATAAGCACAGTAAGTTTTGTCTCTGAACAGATGTTTAAAGTGTTCTCTGAAACCAAATCCACCATGGATGAGCTTTCTTTTAAGAGCTAGATGTGTGAAAAGCCAAGATAGGATTTTACAGGGTTTCATACAATTTGAACTAGAACTGTGCATTTAAAATAAGATGCTGTTTGCACACATATTTGTACAAAGTAAAGTCTGCCTATATTTATTTCGTAGATAAGTTTAAAAGAGAATTTCCTCCAAGTCAGAATACTCAAACAAGGGAGCAGAGAACAACAAAATAAATTCCCGGGGAAAAGGTTGCGTAGTCCTTAAGGTGTAGATGGTGGTTTTTCAAAAGTTATCATGGCAGGGCTTCTCTTGCCCTTGTGCTCCGCTCACTTGTGTGGTCTCTGTCTGATTTCGTTGTAACTTCCTGTTCTCCAGGAACAGAACAGGAAATGATTTGAAAGTGGGATTTTATGGCCAAGCTAACCGTATGGAAAGATTGCAAGTGCTTTGCTTTTTTTCTTTCTTGCTAGTACTTTTGGTTCTCTTTTTCCTCATCATCATTCTTTGATTTTTGTCTGTTTGGATTCTCTATCCATGATCAGCTTGTTGCTCCAGAAGAAGCTTCATAAGTTTGAGTTGGCCTGTTTGGCCAACCTTTGCCCGGAGACTGCTGAGGAGTCGAAGGCTCTGATCCCAAGGTCAGTACCAGCTGAGCTGAGTTCTGCGTGTTGGGTAGACTCCTACAAAGTAGAATTAGTGTTGTCCAAACAGTGTGTGCATTTAAAATGTGGACAGATACCATCACCATTGAATGGGGTGCCTTTTTTAACAGGGAATGAAAATGATGGTTTTTTTAGCACACCAACTGTTAGCAAAACTGTGGAACAGCTGAATCTTTCATACATTAAAGATAGGAGTGCAAATTAGTACAGTCCCTTTGGAGAACAATTTAGCTACATCTAGTAAAGTTAACAATGATATTACACTGTGACCCAAAAGTCCACTCGTGGGTACATGCCCTAAAAGCAGCTCAGGACGCATGTATTCTGATGCTCTAACTGCAGTGTTAGTGCTAACAGGACTCGACGGTCTTTCAGTCAACGAGGACACGAATAAATAAATCATGTATATCGCAGTGAAAAAATTAATGAACTAGAACAACATGGAATAATATCAATACCAAAATGAATTTGGAGTAAAAAGAATGGTAGAAGGATACATGGAGAATGATGCATTTGTTATAAAGTGTAAAAACCGTGCTGCATATGGCTTAGATATATAGTAGGTATAAAATATGTATAGAAATGATAAATACCAAATTTAGCATAATGATTAATTCTGGGGAAGGTATTGCAATAGGGGAGCATACATGAGCCATTCATTAATTTGTTTGTTGTGTTCTCAAAAAAATATAAATCAGGTGAGGGTAACTATTAAGGTTAATTTATTTTCTATGCTTTTTTAAATCTTTGAAACATTTCGTAGTTTCTAAAGTGAGCGGCATGGAGGAGATACAGCTGAAAGAGTAGAAGTGTCAGCATTTAGAGGTAAATGGAGAAGTGGGCACAGGGGTGCTCAGAGATTAGTGTGTGTTAAAGAAGAGATCGGGAACATTGTCAGCCGCTGAGACACTTTCTTTTGGTTTTCTTGTAGCCTGGAGGGGCGGTTTGAAGATGAGGAGCTGCAGCAGATTCTTGATGACATCCAGACCAAGCGCAGCTTTCAGTATTGATCTCCGAATACCATCTGCTGCTGAGGGAACTTCATCCCCAGCCCAGCACGTCTGTCCGGGGGCTGGAGCTGACTGACACAGAAACTCTATTGCAGAAGACACTTGGGCTTCTTTCGGACCGGACAACCCAGCTTGGTCTTGGTTTAGGTTGCTGTGTCGGACTTGACTATTGGACTGTGGTAACCTGACCTTGCCTCTCAGAAGGATGAGATGAGGTGATGTGCACATAAGCTACACTTTGACTACCTCATACCACGGTTTTGGCCCCTGTGTTACTTCTTCTAAATTTTTTTTTTTTTTTTTAAGATTTTATTTTTTTTTTAAGTAATCCCTACTCCCTACGTGGGGCTTTAACTCATGACCCCAAGATCAATTGTCACATGCTTTACCAACTGAGCCAGCCAGATGCCCCTTTTTTAAGATTTTATCTTTTTAGCCCCTATGTTATTTTTGATTCCTAAGATTTCATGTTTAATAATTTCAATGTGTTTGTAGTTCTTAAAACTGTAAAAGAACATATAAAACTGGTATAGGAAACAACAGTCTTATCTCCATGCAAAAGGAAGAATTAAGGGGTCCCTGGCTGGCTCAGTCAGTATACCATGCAACTCTTGATCCCAGGGCCATGAGTTCAAGCCCCATGTTGGGCATGGAGCCCGCTTAAAAAAACAAAAAAGCCCAAACAGCGGTCTCCAAATATAAATGCAAAAGGAAGAATTAAACCAGATCTGTATCCTTATTTAAAATTCTTAAGGAAAAGAGGATAATCATGAATGTGAGACAACATTGGCATCATTGTGCTTAACCCAGAAGTCAAGGAAGAAGCTCGCTGGAACGCAGTTACATCTGAGGAGAGCTACCAAGCATTATGGGGCCCATAGCCTTGAGGTAGACGGGTAATTGGCCTTTTTTCCTGGACTGTTGCAGAATGTAGGTTTGGAGGCAGTGGTCCTTAAGCACTCTTTTCTCACTTCCAAATTAAGATTTTTTTTCCTTCATAAGCCAAACTTGAAGGTTCGAACACCTCAAAGAGTCTTTGTATGGGGCATCCAGTCCATCCAGACCTCTGGCTTGCTGCTCAGCAGGTGTTCTCTGATGGGGCAACTTGCAAGGAGGCAGCCCTGCCTCTTCGGGAGCCACTATAGTGCAGGCACTCAAAGTAAAGCTAGTCAGGGGAAACACTTTAGTAGCTACTAACATTCGAGCTTGTTGCTGTGGCAGTTTCATAGCCAGTAAGGTTTATCCAAGGCGCAGGCACTGCTCACTGAAAAGAAGAAAAATAGCTAAACTTTCTAGCTTTGATATTTCTGAAAGGAAATATGCCTGTTTTCTTCACAATTTGGAGATTTTTCTTTGGAGCACTTGTTGGCCCCAAATGAATGTATAATCCAAGAAAAAGGTCGGAGAGACAACAGTTACCTTTTTTTTTTTTTTTTTAAATATGCTCCACATCCATCTTAGGACTTGAACTCCTGACTCAGAGATCAAGAGTCGCATGCTCCACTGACTGAACTAGCCAGAGGCTGTGGCAGAGTTAGCTTATAAAAGTTAAGATGGTTTGGGGTGCCTGGCTGACTTAATCGGTAGAGCATGTGATGCTTGATCTTGGGGTCGTGAGTTCAAGCCTCGTGTGATGTAGAGTTTACTTAAAAAATAAAATTAAAATAAAAAAAATAGTTTGATATGTGCTGGCTAAGGCAAAAATAAACTTTTTATAAATTCTTTCAATATCCGAAACGACATGGTTTATAAGTCACTGATATTCTTGGTATTTGAAGGAAATCATCTTTTCATCCATGGCAATTTCACTTCTTTGAGACCCATCAGTGTTCTGAGTTATAAAATGTGGATAATAATAGTACCTATTCCATAGATAATTTTGAGAAGATTACTAAAAAGAGCCTAATTCATGTCTGACATATATTATGCCCCAATAAATGTTAGCTCGTATTAGGATCTCAGTCAGCTGAGCATGTATACATAGGTGGTTAGCTTGCTTTATTGAAATTAGTGCAAGACTTTGGTAGCACACCACTGGTACTGGTATCAGGCTGTGAAAACCAAATTACTTCAATCCGTAGAATTGTTTTTCAAGAGAGGCAGTAACACGTGCGGGTTGGCACCAACTAGTGGCATGGAAAGAAGAGCCTTGGAAAGCAGACCTCAGGGACAGTCGAGGCCTGTGTGGTAGATGTCAAGAGAACAGTACAGTGCCACCTGTGGTCCAGTAATCCGTGAGCTACCTGAGAGTATTAAAGCATGTAGTGAGCTGGCCTAGAGTTAGGCGCTGATAAATGGTAGTAAGAGGATTAGAAGTCCTAGGAAACAACAACAATGACATATTAGGGAACTATGTGTAAAAGCAATGTCATGCTATGTTATAGATTCAAAGTCTGGTTAACATTCTGCTGGACGGTCGTAGGCCACGTCTTACAGAATCATTAAGAGATCCTGCGTCATCTTTAATCATCTGTGACACATTGTGAGGCTCACTGTACCGTGTTTGCAAAAGCTGAAACAACTTGCTGAGCATTAAAACTGAAATGTCGTGTCAAGCCATCGTCAGAAAGCTAAGTTAACTGGAAGAAACTTGTCTGAAAATTGCAGTCATTCTAGTTTCATTAAAATTTATTAGACTTAAGGTTTGAAAACAGCATTACTAATTGGAGCCTGAGCAGCACAAGCCATTCTTATCAAATGTTTTTAAGGTTATTTACAAAACACTGATGACTTCCTATGTGAATAATCATTGCAGTGTTGTTCAGGATAGCCCAGAACTGGAAACAGTCTGAATGCCCACCAGCTGATGAATAAACAAAACATATATCCAATTGGAGAGTACTGTTTAGCAATAAAAAGGAACAAACTTACAAAAAACAAAAAATTACTGAAGCCCACAGGATATGCCAGTGGTGTGACATTTTTTTCAACTTTTTATTATGAAAAGTTTGAGAAGCTCAAAGACCAGTACATTGATCACCTGTCATCACCTACATTTAATGTAACATTTGTAATATTCATTTCATCTCTGTTTTTGCTAGGAAGCAGTTGAAAACAGCTTGTTGATACTTCACTGAAATTCTTAAGCATGCATTTTTAAAAAGCACTTTGTTGGGGTGCCCGTGGCTCAGTTAGTTGAGCATCGACTTCAGCTCAGGTCACGATCTTGTGGTTCATGAGTTGGAGCCCCGCATCGGGCTCTGTACTAACAGCTCAGAGCCTGGAGCCCGCTTTGCGGATTCTGTGTGTGTCTCTCTCTCTATCTGCTCCTCCCTGCTTGTTCCCCACCCCTCAAAAATAAACATTAAAAAAAAATTTAAAAACCACTTTGTTCTGGAGGTGCCTGGGTGGCCCAGGGTTAAGTGTCAGACTTCAGTTCAGGTCATGATCTCACGGCTTGTGGGTTCAAGCTGCACATCAGGCTCCGTGCAGACAGTGCAGGGCCTGCTTGGAATTCTTTCTTCCTCTCTGCCCCTCCCCCCCTCAAAATAAACTTAAAAAAAATACTTTGTAAGTAGCATTTTTATCCTTGGGAACGTTCCTGGTATTTAATACTCAGTTCATAATTTCAGTTTTTTCTGGGAAGAGTTGGGAGGCAAGGTTAGACCCAGTGTTGGTATAATGTAGTATTCTGTGAAAGCAGTTACTAAGGATGTAAACTAACACTTGTGAACAATACACATGTGGTTACTGCCATTAAGTCGATGTAAAGAACCCTGACAAATACCTGTATGCAGCCCTGGATGAAGACTGACACCGTAGATCTTGGGTCCCAAGTAACACTTGCTAGTAACGTGTCTGCAGTCTTCCTTCATTGTCAGCAGGAGGGCACTTCGGGACCAGAGGCAGAACTAGGTGAATGGTGACAGAGTGAAGGCAGGTCTATAAGCCACCAAACCTGGAGTAACTTTCAGATTTGAGTTATGTGACTCCTTTCCCCATTGCATGACACTGAGTAAGTAGTAAATGAGTAAATACACAGCCCCCATTTTGAGAAAGGGCAGTCTGGAGCTGCAGGGAGAAGCAAGAATGTACCCGAAGTAGTAAAATCAGAGCAGCAGGTTCCATGAGTTGAGGTGGAAGTGCTGGACAAATAGTCCAGAAGACACCTGGGAATTTTGAATGACAAATCAAAGCTGTCCAACAACACTTTCTGCAAGACAGGAATATTCCATGCGCTGTCCACCATGGTAGCTACTAGCCACATGTAGCAATTGGGTACCTGAGGCCTGTGTGAAAGTCACTAGTGGCTAGTGGTTACTAGTGTGTTGGACAGCACAGCTCTTGGCTCCCAACACCAATGTCCTGCAGGCCACTGAAATAAGGATTTCAGCAAGATTAACGACAAAAGCAGCAGTGATAATAGGGCCATTGATCAAAATTTGGTCCCCAAATTTCTGGCGTTTAAAGATGTATATTATTTTCTATACACCACTGGGTTTTCTGTATGATACAAGTTCTGTTTTTAAAAATCTGCCTCTACTGGTGGGGCACCTGGGTGACTCAGTTGGTTGAGTGTCCGACTTTGGCTCAGGTTATGATCTCACAGTTCATGAGTTCAAGCCCTGCATGGGGCTCTCTCCTATCAGCGCAGAACCCTCTTCAGATCCTCTGTCCCTCCCCCCGAGCCCCCCCCCCCGTGTCGCGCCTTGCTCTGCCCCTTCCCTGCTTGCCTTCTCTCTCTCTCTCTCTCTCTCTCAAAAATAAACATTTGGGCCCCTGTGTGGCTCAGTTGGTTAAGCATCTAAATCTTGATTTCAGCTCAAGTCATGACCTCACAATTTGAGAGTTTGAGCCCTGCATTGGGCTTTGTGCTAACAGTGGAGAGCCTGCTTGGGATTCTCTCTTTCTCTCTCTCTGCCCCTCCCTGCTCTCTCTCTTTCTCTCAAAATAAATTAATTTTTAAAAATGTATAAAAGATGAGTACCCCCGTGTTGCCATTTAATGAGCAACTTCATTGCATCAAGTGCTGTCCTCTGATGATAACAGAAGCAAGACAGGATGCCAGCTCTCTGAGTCTGCAGCCTCAGTGGGACTTAAGGAGACATTTCTCCTGCTTGCTATGCTTTTCTATGTCAACATTCCTGTCACTGGAGTGAGTGTTACACCCCTGCCTTTCTCTTCCTTGGAAAGTTGTACCTTCTATATATTTTTTAGGTAGTCACCCTTAAAATTGAATACTTTCAATTGTCTTACTAGTCTTAGCCCTCCTAAGTAACACAAGGACAATGGAATGCTTCAGTTCTAATCACATTATCAGCTCCTGAGTTCAATCCCCCTTCCCTTTCAGGCTTTTTTTGTCCAGGGCTGCAGCTCGACCCTGTTTTTACCCTGGGTGCACACATATACATACATAGTGCCACCTTACAGTTGATGCATAGATTCACTCACATTTTTACCAATTTATTTGCTTATCATTGCTCTGTGCCTCCCTCCTTCCTCCTGGTTTGTTTCGTTTTTCACAAAGATCCTCCTCCTTTGAATCAGTGTGAGGGTAAACACTCTCAGCGTGCCTTTGACCAAATACGTTTTTTAATGTCATTCTGAATAGTAGTTAATAGGACTTCATATCCTATATAGACATTAACTTTCCAGGGAACTTTTATTTCTTTTAATTAATTTATTTTGAGAGAGAGTGTGAGTGGGGGAGGGTCAGAAAGAAGGAGAGAGAGAATCCTAAGCAAGCTCTGTGCTCAGCACAGAGCCCAACATGGGGCTCAAACTCACAAACCATGAGATCATGACCTGAGTCAAAATCAACAGTCTGACACTTAACCAACTGAACCATCCGGAGGCCCTCCAGGGTACCTTGAAGATGATGTTAGTCCACTGTTTCATGACTTCTTTGTTGCTAGTAAGAAATCTGACAGTCCTAATGTTGTTGATAGGTAATGTTTGTAATTGCTTTTATGACTGTCTTCTTGTTTGTTGTGTTTTACAATCTCACTAGAAGATACCAGTATGGGTTCATTTTTATTTATCCTCTTTAGGAGTTAGTGTGCTTCTGTGAGAGGATTCATGTCTTTTATGATTTGGGACAAGTTCTTAGTTATTGTTGCTTTAACTGCAGCTTCTTTTCCATTCTCTGTCATCTCTCCTTTTTTTTTTTTTAATAATTATTTTAACGTTTATTTATTTTTGAGAGACATAGAGACAGAGTATGAGCAGGGGAAGGGCAGAGAGAGAGGGAGACACAGAATCCGAAGCAGGCTCCAGGCTCTGAGCCGTCAGCACAGAGCCCGACGCGGGGCTCGAACTCACAGACCGTGAGATCATGACCTGAGCCGAAGTCGGCCGCCCAACCGACTGAGCCACCCAGGCGCCCCTCTCCTTCTTGACTTATTATATCTAGATTCGATTTTCTTATTTTCTATATCTTGGCTACTCTTTTATATTTCTCATCTCTTTATACCTTGATGCTATATTTTGAATGATTTCTACAAATCTGTTTTTTCAATCACTAATTCTCTCTAGCTATGCCTACTCTCTTTAATGTGTCCATTGAGGTTTTTAAAACAACTTAATTGAGGGGCGCCTGGGTGGCTCAGTCGGTTGAGCGTCCGACTTCAGCTCAGGTCATGATCTCATGGTCTGTGAGTTCGAGCCCCGCGTCGGGCTCTGTGCTGACGGCTCAGAGCCTGGAGCCTGCTTCGGATTCTGTATCTCCCTCTCTTTCTGCCCTACCCCTGCTCATACTCTGTCTCTCTCTGTCTCAAAAATAAATAAACATTAAAAAAAAAATTTAAAACAACTTAATTGAAATAAATTTGTGTACCATAAAGTTTACTCATTCAGTGTGTACAAATTAAAAATCTTTAGGATATTTACAGTGTCATGCAATCATCAAAACAATCTAAGGTTAGAACATTCTATCCAAATAGAAGCCATCACTCTCCACCATTCCCACACTGCTCAACCCTATCCCAAGTTGCTTATTTCAATAATTATAGTTTTCTGTTACATGATCTTTAGTTTGGTGTCTTCCAAATCAGGCCGTTCTTTTTTTTTTTTTTTTTTCTTTTTCATAGTGTCTTATTCTTCATCATGGTTTCTATTGCTTCTTTTGTAATTTTAAATATATTTTCTTTCAGACTCTGGTTATCTCAAGTTCTTAGTGTACATTCATTTGTTTTGTATTATTTTGATCTTTAATGGGAATTGCTCTAACTGTGGAAATGTGCCTGCACCGCAGGACCATTTGTGTGGAGGGGTTTGTGTGTCTCCAGGCCTCTAGCACCAATGGCCTGGGGACATTTCCAACAATCATTTCTCAGCTGAGGCATTCCTGCACCATATGGGCAATGTCCATTTGAACCCAAACCCACATGTGACACACATTCCAGACTTTGATTTCTCAGAGGAGACTTTTTTTAACCCAGGGCCATGGATAGCGACAAGGGTCCTTGTCTTCTTGGCCTGTGGCCAGAGCCCACCTTTCACTAAGAGGACTGCCCTTCAAATTCCTGGCTTGATGAAGGGGGTCTCCATGCTAATTTCCCAACTCCGAGAGCTAACCTGAGAGTAAACGGAAGGAAGCTGCTAGCCAGTCAGGGCTGATACCACCTCTCTGACCCCAACCAAAGTTGCCATGGTATGACTTTGAACTTGACTGCTCTAGCTTTCATTTCCCAGATTTCCTTGCTTTTCTGGAAGCTCAATTGTTCATTGTTTTTTGTTTCTTTCTTTCTTGGGTGGTGGTGGCAGGTGTACTAATATTCAATTAGTACAGTATTTCTAGGATTTTGTGTCTTTGGAATTCAGTGTGCTGTGATGCACCAGATCACATGCGTGTGAACACATACAAAGTGAGCTGACTTCATGCCCTGCCGGTCCTGTAGTTCAGCCACACTGAACGTCTCAAGGGTTCAGGAACCAACCGGTGTTGCCTGTCTGGGCATAGCATGCTGCTCTCTCTGTTCAGAATGTCCATTCCCTTCCTCTCCACTTGACAGTTGGTTTCTTTTCTTTTCTTTTTTTTTTTTTAAATCTTTTGACGTTTATTTATTTTTGAGACATAGAGACAGAGCGTGAGCAGGAGGAGGGCAGAGAGAGAGAGGGAGACACAGAATCCAAAGCAGGCTCCAAGCTCTGAGCTGTCAGCACAGAGCCCAATGTGGGGCTCGAACTCACAGACCGCGAGATCATGACCTGAGCCGAAGTTGGCCGCTCAACCGACTGAGCCACCCAGGCACCCCGACAGTTGGTTTCTAGTGTGGCAAGACTCTGCTCAGCTTTTCTCTGAAAACTTTAAAACTCCCTGCAGACTTAGTTGCTTATTCTTTCCACTGGTTATCTCAGCTACATCCCACATGGCTTTCATTAGTTGGGTAAGTATGTACCAAACACCTGTTAGCTCTCTCAGACACTGGTCCAGGCTCCAAGGATACAGGGATGATAAAGCTAACAAGCTCTTTTCTTTCAGGAAGCTTGCAGTATAGTAAGGAGAGATAATGAGTGATTTCCAGTAGTGATAAATGCACGGAGAAAACCTGTAACAGTGCAGTGACTTGGGGGGGACTACTTCAGGTTGGTTCGTCAGAGGCTTCTCCAAGGAGGACACCCTTGTGAAGTCTGGAGACAGAATCTGCAGGGCAGAAAGAATACGAAATATAATGATCCTAAGATGGGCATGAGCTTAAGAGAAACAGAAAAAGTTAGTGGGCCTGAGGTCAGTGTGTAGCTTTGTGGGGAAGGGTCATAGGGGTTGCGTGAAGGGAACGGCTTTGGAGCGGGAGCTGGTAGGGGAGATGGGGAGGGTCAGGAGAGGATCAGAGATGGAAGATACTTTGTGCATGTTTATCTGTTCATGGGAATGACCCAGGGGCTGACAAATTTACTACTTGGGATGGAAGGCAACTGCAAGAGCAAAGCCCACATAGACGAAAGAAGAAATGGGGTTTAGTGCCTAAATAGAGGAAAGATACGTTAAGAACAATGATGGTTTATCAGTTTTCATTGGGAAGAAGGTGGAGAATGTGCACATAGAAAGCATGCATGTAGGCTAGTAGATTGGGTGTGATTTTTAGTATTAGAATGGGGGACAAAGTTGATGAAAGGTCAGCCTTGGCATCTATGTAAGCGCAGACTGGTTTGGTCCTGTGCTGCCAGTAAGCTTCCATTTTAGGTGACTGCCCTTTCCTGAGATCTATTTCTCAGGGGACAGGGTGGCTCGTCCTTCTGCAGACCGAGCAGAATGCTGGATTCTGTGGTTAGGGGTGAGGAGACCCCAGTCCAGTTCCTGCCATGCCTCATCAGGGCCCCTGAGAAGGCTTCAGCAGTTTCAGCCTCCTTTTATGGTACCAACCTGCCGTCGTCACTCACTTTCCGTGGACTGCACACTCACACCTGGGGGACCACAGCTCTGCACCTGGTACCACAGATGCAGCTTTCGACATCTCTGCATCTCGATGAAGAGGCTGCCAGTTGTGTATGCCTCTTTAAAGTGGAAAAACAAAATCGTTAGAGCCATATGTCCTGTTTTTGGTGGATAAAAATGGGCTGGTTTAAATCATAATCATAGCTTGCTTCCCTATAGAAGCAAACCAGAGGTAGCTCTGCGATTCTAACTAGGATCTGATCAGAACTCACCTTTTCAGAAACTTGCTTCTGCCAATTTCTAATTTTCTTTTTTTTTAAATTTTTTTAAACATTTATTTTTGAGAGACAGAGGACAGGGGAGGGGCAGAGAGAGAGAGGGAAACACAGAATCTGAAGCAGGCTCCAGGCTCTGAGCTGTCAGCACACAGCCTGACACTGGGCTCGAACCCATGAACTGTGAGATCATGACCTGAGCCGAAGTTGGACGCAACTGACTGAGCCACCCAGGCGCCCCTTATTTAGAATTTTCAATGAGCAAGGGTGGTTTTCAAAATATTTAACAACTTAGGGGCCATTGACTTTAGTGCTATCAGACATTGAGCCTCTAATTGCCAGATCGGGTTAAGGTCCTGGGGAGATGGGGAATGGTCAGAGGTTACTTATGAAGGTATTTTAATATTTTAGTAATTGGTATAGGCCTGGGGTGCTATTCAGCTGAATCTCCTCTTCTCTCTCTTTCTGTCTCTCTCATACATGTACACACAGGTCTTGTAACTCCCAGGTTTATTTGCATTCAGAATAGAGAAGGAGCAAGGGCAGGCTGCCTCAGAGCCCAGGTGTTCGTGGCTAGGCACTGTTAAGTGTTTTCTATATCTTACTGAAACTTCACACAACACTTGGGGAATTTTTAAAACACTCTAAGGTCCTTATGGTCCCGAATGCTCTTATAATCTTAACATAGGGTCTTTCATTCATTCAACATGTTTTATTATGTGCTCACCATATCAGGCTGGGATTATAGAAGGAGAGCAAGATTGGAAGGTTCCAGCTCTGCGGAGTCTTCATTCTAGTGGGGAGAGACAGACCAGAAAAAAACCCAACTATGTAGATTAGCCTGGGAGCAAGTGCTACATTAGATATAGTGCTTGGGGGTGGCCTTTTTGAGAAGATGTCATTTGATCTGCCAAGGAGAGGAAAATCGGTGGGGGGCGGGGCAGCAGGGAGGGTCCCAGATCAGGAGAGAGAATGCTAAGAGCAAAGGCGCGAATAGGGGTACGGGTATGGATGCAGAGAAAACGAGCTGAAATGGCTGGAGCTTCGTAAATCAGGGAGAAATGATCAGGAGTTGAGATTGCAGATGTAAGCAGACCTGGGTTACAGAGCAGGGAGTTTGGATTTTATACTCCGCATGTTGGGAAGCTATTGGGAGGTTTTAAGTAAGAGAGAAACAAGATTGATTTTTGTTTTAAACAGCTCGTTTTAGCTGCAGTGTATAAAACTGGAGATGGGTGGGAGGGGAAATTGAGGTGAAAAGGGGAAGTGGAGAGAACACTTAGGAGATTGCAAAAGTTCATAACAAACATGGCTTGGACTAGAGCAGGGGTCAACAAACTTTTTTTTAATTAATGTTTATTTATTATTTTGAGGGAGAGAGAGTGGAAATGGAGAGGGGCAGAGGGAGTGAGAGGGAGAATCTCACGCAGGCTCCACACTCAGCACAGAGCCAAACACTGGGCTCGATCCCATGAACCATGAGATCATGACCTGAGCCAAAATCAAGGGTCAGACGCTTAACCAACTGAGCCACCCAGGTGCCCAAAAAACTTCCTATAAAGGATCAGAGAATATTTTGGGCTTCGTGAATTACATATGTTCTCTGTCACATATTGTTTTTTTTTTTTTTTTTGACCCTTAAAATGTAAAACTATTCTTTCCCTAAGTTTTTGTTTGTTTGTTTGTTTGTTTTTTGTTTTGTTTTTGTTTTTGAGAGAGAGCAGAAGTGGGGGAGTGCGGGAGAAAGTAAATCCCAAGTAGGCTCCAAAATACCAGCTCATAGCCTGATGTGGGGCTTGAACCCATGAACTGTGAGATCATGACTGGAGCCAAAGTCAAGAGCCAGACGCTTAACTAATTGAGCCAATCAAGTGTCCCTACAGCTATTCTTAACTAGACTGTAGTCATGGTCTGCCTATATCAGGACTAGAATGATAACTGTAAGGGAGGAAATTTTTTTCCTCTATTCTTCTAGGTTCTTTTGGCTGGTCTATTAATTAAATTAACATAGGACAAATTAACAAGAATAAATTTAATAACATATGTACAGGAGCCCCATAAGAATATGAGACCCACACGGGCGCCTCCTGGCTGGCTCAGTCAGTATAGCATGAAACTCTTGATCTGGGGGTCCTGAGTTTAAGCCCCACATTGAGCATAGAGCCCACTTTTTAAAAAATGAGACCCACGGTCAGTCAATTGAGGCTTATTATACCATTCTGAGCTAAGAAGAAGGAGGTAGGGGTCTGAGACTTCAAAGGGAAGGAAGACAGTTTATGGGAAGATGGGGACAGCAAATATTTGGTAAACATGTTTGCCATGTTTTGAGGAGACGGTGGGACACTGAGGAATTTGATCTCCAGGTCCTGCCAGCTTTCCCCAGTTTACCATGCCTACCCCATATTCTTTGTAGTGATTCCTGGTGACAGTCCCCTTCCTGAACCAAGCCCTCCATCTGAATTCTTCCAAGAAGTTATGGGAGAGGTAAAAAACAAAAAAACAAAAAACCTCTTTTTGCATATTTTGGGCTTTGAAAAATTTTTTTTATATTTATTTTTGAGAGAGAGAGAGAGCAGACCGTGAGCAGGTAGGGGCAGAGAGAGAAGGAGATACAGAATCCAAAGCAGGCTCCAGACTCTGAGCTGTCAGCACAGATCTAACATGGGGCTCAACTCCACAAACTGCAAGATCGTGACCTGAGCCGAAGTCGGATGCTTAACCCACTAAGCCACCCAGGTGCCCCGTGTCTGACTGTTTATTTCACCTCAGATCATGATTCTGGGGTTGTAGGACTGAGCCCTACTTTGGGCTCCGTGCTTAGTGTGGTGCCTGCTTAAGATTCTCTCTCTCTCTCTCTCTCTCTCTCTCTCTGTCTCTCTCTTTCCCTCTGCCCTTCTGTGGCACATTTTAAGGAAACTTGTTGTGAGCCTCTTCAGAGCACTGGAGATACGTGATCAGATTTGTGATTTATTTTGCAGACTGAGCCATGTTATTCCATTTACCAAGGAAGAAAGTGAAGCTGAGAAAAATCAATATTACGCAGTCAGTAAACAACAGAGGTAAAATGTAAACTCCGGGAAAGATTTGAACCCAGATCTCCGTGATTAATGGGATTCCTGGTGATAAAAAAGTATTTAGAACACAAATGGGATGAAATTTTAGTAGAAGCATTTGCATATGTCCAAAGTTAAGGACAAACCTTGGAATAGGGACTGAGTTTGCCGAATTTAGTTCTCCCAAAATTCTTTCTTTAAAAATGTTCATTTATTTATTTTGAGAGAGAGAGAGCATATGTGTACGTGCAATCTGGGGAGGGGCAGAGAGAGGGAGAGAGAGAGAATCTCAAGCAGGCTCTGCACTGTCAGCGCAGAGCCCAGTGTAGGACTAGAACTCACGAATGGTGAGATCATGACCTGAGCCAAAATCAAGAGTTGGGTACTTAACGACTGAGCCACCCAGGTGCCCCTACTTCTCTTGAAATTCAATAACAAGCATTTGTGGGGAAAAAAAATTCAACTTAGTAAATTTATTTTATTTTATTATTTTTTTAATGTTTGTGATTTTTGAGAAAGAGAGAGAAGAAAGAGAGAGAGAGCACATGAGCAGCAGGGGTGGGGCAGAGAGAGAGGGAGACAGAGGATCCTAAGAAGGCTCTGCACTGACAGCAGAGAGCCCAATGAAGGGCTTGTTGAATCCATGAACCATGAGGTCATGACCTGAGCCAAAGCTGAACACTCAACCAACTGAGCCACCCGGGTGCCCTTCAACTTAGTAAATTTAAAGATCAAATTGGCAGGGGACCTGGGTGGCTCAGTCAGTTAAGGAACTAAGTCTGGATTTCAGCTCAGGTCATGATTCGTGTTAACAGTTTGGAGCCTGCTTGGGATTCTCTCTCCCTCTCTCTGCTCCTCTCCTGCTCACCCACATGCACTTTCTCTCCTTCTCTCTCTTTTGCAATAAAGTAAATGCACTTAAAAAATAAAGATCAAATTGGCTTTATTCATGATTGATGAATCAGGCAGCATTCCATTTAGCAAATACAATGGAGGTCTCAGGGGCTGTACAAACAGAGCTGTACAAAACTGAACTCTTATAGTCAAAAAGGGGTAGAAAAAAGGAAGTTTCCAGCAAAAAGTGGATTGTTTCATGCAAGGTCACCTTCCTTTGGGAGAAGAGCAGGGACCTATCATGTAGATGACCTCACCAGTGATGGTCAGGTAGTTCTGACTGACTGGTTAAAGATCACATTCCTGAGAGAAGCTGAAATTGCAATTACTTTAGATAGTAAGTCTTGGTTTGCAGATGTGGAACTTAGCACAAGTGACTCCATTTTTGGCCTGATGTCTCTTTTTTTTTCTTTTTTCTTTAATACACTGCAGTGGAGGCAATAGAGACCAACATCATTTCACCGGGTGGTAGAATCAACACTCCAATCCAGACCTATTGACATGAGGTCCAGTGTTCTTCTCCCCTGGCATGTTTGTAGGCCAAATCTGTAGTTGTATATGCAGTATTCTAACATGAATTTTTGATTTCTCAAAGCACCAGAACTGTATATTTAAAGAAACTTAATGCATTGCCTTCTTTGGTCTTTAATTCAAACACTTTAGTTGGGCGTAGATATTAAATAACGAAGTAAGTAAATATGTAGAGGTGCTTGGGTGGCTCAGTCAGTTAAGTGTCCGACTCTTGGTTTTGGCTCAGGTCATGATCTCGCATTTCATGGGTTCGAGCCCCGTGTGGGGCTCCTTGCTGTCAGCTTGGAGCCTGCTTGGGATTCTCTCTCCTTCTCTTCCTCTCTCTCCCTCTCTCTGCCTCTCCCTCACTCACTCTTTGTCTCCCTCTCTCTCTCAAAAATAAATAAACATAAACAAACAAAGTAACTTAAAAAAAAAGAGAACATATAGTGATGGTGATGGTGGCATTATTTGTATTAGCAGAAGATTAAAAGTAGGGGCACCTTGGTGGCTCAGCTGGAAGAGCATGTGACTCTTGATGTGAGTTTGAGTTCCACATTGGGGGGGTGTGGAGATTCCTTAAATTAACAAATAAATAAACAAACGTAAAAAATATATAGATATATACATAAATAAAGTAACCTAAGTGCCATCAATAGAGCACTCATTACATAAATGATTGTTCAGGGGCACCTGGCTGGCTCAGTTGGAAGAGCATGTGACTCTTGGTCTTGGGGTTGTGAGTGTGAGCCCCACATTGGGTGTAGAGATTACTCAAATAAATAAATAATTCTTAAAATAAATGATTGTTCAACCATATGAAAGAAAACCATGAAGCTGTTAAAAGCTTGAAGGATATATCTGTATGTGAACTGAGAAAGAAAAGAGGCAAGATATATTGCCACAACAGAAGGAAGGTACATTTGTATAGTATCCTATTTACGTAGAAAAAAAATCTTGTGGACAATATTTTCATACATGTGTGTTTGGAAAGGAACACTCTTCGGTAAAAGTGACTGCCTCTAGAGAGGCTGAGAGGGTGATCCTCTTCTCACTGTTTTCCCTTTTGTAGCTTTAATTGCCATTTTCGTGTATTAATCCCCCCAAATCAATGAGGCGATTCTTCAACCTTTTATTTAAAGAAAATTTCAAATACGCACAAATAGAGAATAGTGCATAATGAACTCTTACATATCACCTAGCCAGCTTGTGTCATCTAACTTCCTCTTTCCTCCCTTCCCCCCTTAAGGATACTGAGCTATAAAAAAAAAAAAAAAAAGCAAAAATCATTCCTCAGGTCGTTTGAAACCCTTAATTTCCCAAATTCTGAAAAACTGAAAAGGTCGATTTTGAGAAATTTTTGCCAATATGGTTATTGCTTTTGTGGAGGAGTGCCTTTTGGATGTCCTTACTAACCATACCTGCTGATGTCCTTGGCTGGAATATTTTAAATATTTTTTTAAAGTTTATTTCTTTATTTTGAGAAACTGAGTGTGTGTTAATGCATGCATATGAGTGCAAACGGGGAAGAGTCAGAGAGAGAGAGAGAGAGAGAGAGAGAGAGAGAAGTCAGCACGGAGCCAGATGTGGGGGTCAACCACACTAACCATGAGATCATAACCTGAGCTGAAATCAAGAATCAGGCACTTAACTGACTGAGCCACCCGGACACCTCTGTTATCATTTTATATCTAATTTAACACACAAATGCTTCAGAATGTAACTAATATGAAAAGATTTTAAAAATTTAATCCAATATTATTGTTACATGTAAAAAATTCAATAGTTCTTTAATGCCATCTAATATCTACTGAATCTATGTCCAGATGTCTCCAGTTTTTCAAAAATTTATTTTTACTTTTACTTTTTTTTTAAGTCAATTTGTTCAATTCAGGACCCAAATAAGGGCTACACATTGCATTTAGTTAGTATGTCTCTTGTGAAAAAGAAAATCACAGGTCCAAAATGGAGTCACTGATGATAGGCCAGGTTGCCAAACTGGGGTTTAATACCTAATATAATTGCTGTTTCAACTTCCTCCAGAAATGCAATCTTACCTTGTCAGTCAGGTGATTTTCTGGTCAGCACCAGTGAGGTAATATGTTATATGGGCCAAGGTTAAGTCAACCCAAAATGTGCTACTTTGGCATACTGATTATTTTATTTTAATTTTATTATTATTTTTACATTTATTTACTTATTTTGAGAGAGAGGGAGAGGGAGAGAATGCTTTCAAGAGAGAGCAGGGAAGGGGCAGAGAGAGAATCCCAAGCAAGCTCTGAACTCACAGTCTAACATGTGGCTCAAACTCACAAATTGTGGGTTCATAACCTGAGCTGAGATTAAAAGTTGGAAGCCTAACCGACTGAGACACCAGGTGCTCCATGGCATACTGATTATTTTAAATAAAAGTTACTTGGGGCGCCTGGGTGGCTCAGTCGGTTAAGTGTCCGACTTCGGCTCAGGTCATGATCTCGCGGTCTGTGAGTTCGAGCCCCGCGTCGGGCTCTGTGCTGCCAGCTCAGAGCCTGGAGCCTACTTTGGATTCTGTGTCTCCCTCTCTATCTCTGCCCCTCCCCAGCTAGTGCTCTGTCTCTCTCTCAAAAATAAAATAAAAAGCTTTAAAAAAAAAAATAAATAAATAAAAGTTACTTAAGAAACAGTCAATGCAAAAAGATCTCTGATGCCTCTTTGTCTCCAGAAAACAGGATATAAACTTCCCTTGTAAATGGTATCCTTTCTATACCAGGTGGTAATGATACATCCTTGTTACCAGAGATAGGGAATTTAGACCTGAGAAGGGTATATAAATAATGATGTTACTTTTTACGAATTTACTGCCCTAACACAAATCCAGTTTAAAATTCCTTACTAATACCACGTGATTTCATTCATATGTGGAATTTAAGGACAAAACAGATCAACATATGGGAAAGGGGAAAAAAGAGGAGAGGGAAACAAATCACAAAAGAATATTTAAAAAAATTTTTAAATTTATTTTTGAGAAAGAGAAACTTGGGAAGGGGCAGAGGGAGACTCAGAATCCAAAGCAGGCTCCAAAGCTGTCAGCACAGAGCCTGACACAGGGCTTGAACTCATGAACCACAAGGTTACAATCTGAGCTGAAGTCTGCGCTTAACCAACTGAACCACCTAAGTATTCCCACAAAAGAATCTTAATGATAGGGAACAGACTGAGGTCAATGGAGGGAGGTGGATGGGTGATGGGCTAAATGGGTGATGGGTACTAAGGAGGGCACTTGTGATGAGCACTGGGTGTTGTATGTATGTAAGTGATGAATCACTGACTTCTACTGAAACCAGTATTACACTGTAAGTTAACTAGCTAAAATTTAAAAAAAAAATTCCTTACTAATCAAAGCTCATGAACATGAATTTTCTTTGTCCTGTCAATTCCTCAAAGATTTATTGTCTCTTTGTGTACAAACTATAAAAACTGGCTGCCCTCCTAATTTCTTTGGGTCTGAATTTTGTTTTTGGGCCTTCCTGCACATGTAATTAAATTGGCTTTTTTCTCCTATTAATCTATTTAATGTCAATTTTATTCTTAGACTAGTTAGAAGAATCTTGAAGGGTGTGTCACAGGGGCCATCTCCATCCCCCAAAGGCAGTTAAGTTATTTCACCTGATAAGATATCTCACTCCACCTAGGGACCGTGACCTTGCCTGAAACAATCGTTTCTTTTCTTGTGCTAACCGTCCTACTTCATTTTTGTCTATAAAACCCTTCCGTTTGTATAGCTCCTTGGAATTCTTTTGAATCTGCTGGATGGGATGCTGCAGGATTCATGAATGGCTTAACAAAGCCAATTAGATCTTCAATTTTGCTCAGTTGAATTTTTTTCTTAAGTCTCTAATCCATGAATTAATCTAGAACAGTTCTATCCCTCTCTCTCTATATATATATTTTTAAAGTAACTTTATGACTGATGGGGGCTTGAATTCTCCACCCCAAGATCAAGACTCCTTTGCTCTATGGACTGAGCTGGTCAGGTACCCTGGTGCCTCTATTCTTTAATAACTTTTTTGGAGACAGTAGATCACTTGTACAGAATTCTATAGAATATGACTGTTTGCATACTTGTAGTGTTATCTCCTAGTCAACTTAAAAAACATGGGCCTGGCTGGCTCAGTCGGTTTAGCATCCCTGAGCTTTCAGCTCAGGTCATGATCTTATGATTTGTGAGTTCAAGCCCTGCACTGGGCTCGGCACCGACGGTATGGAGCCTGCTTGGGATTCTCTCTCTTTCTGCCCCGACCCTGCTTACACTCTCTTTCTCTCTCAAAATAAATAAATAAACTTAAAAACAACAACAAATTTCCAGGGGGACCTAGTTGGCTCAGTTGGTAGAGTGTATGACTCTCGATCTCAGGGTCATAAGTTTGGGCCCCACGTTGGATGTAGAGATTGCTTAAAAATAAAATCTTTAAAAAAAACAAAACAATTTTCCTGGCATGACTCACAAGATTAGAGGTATGAATAGCTTTTACTTATGATTAGATTGATCCTCTAATGCAGCACATCTTAAGACTTTTCAAGAATCAGGATTCTTTAATATGCTTGAATGCCTTCCCTACCACTCGGAGCTAGAATATCTAGGAATGGACCACTTGCTTGTTATTTTTCTTTTCTACCTTTAGAATTCTACTTAAGAGTGGATGCCTGAAGGTCACTTTCCTGTCTCCATTCTCCAACTTCAGGTTCTGAGCATCCTGCCTTCCATCTTGACTGGACTGTCCTTCAGGGTTCCTGCTATCCTATCCTACACTAATGACCTAGAACTGGAATTGTCTGTCTCTTGTACTGCAAGGAACTCTTTGAGATCTGGTTAATTCTATGCTTGGAAGTTAGAGGAAATGCAGGGCAGTACTGTGTATTGCTTAAATAGTTGTTTGTTGACTGAATTATGAGTTCCTCCACACCACCCATCATCTCTGCTCCTCCCATTCCCACCTCTACCATATTCTTGAAGGGGATATACACCCTCATATATCCTAGTGTTAAAAAACACGGCCACCATGAAATGGAGTCACTTAAGTTTAGCTCCACATCACCAAAACAAGACTTAATATAAGTATAGTTTTGGTTCACCCCCAGAAATGGGATCTTCAAGCAATCAGGAATCTTCTACCAGCACTAGTTAGGTAATTTGCCTAATAGACCCTTGCCATCCTCTTAAGCAAAGTGACTTTGCCATAACCAATCTACTGTTTTCTCTAGTCTAATCTCGTTCCTCCTCCAATCTGCCTATAAAAATCTTTCATTTTGAGGTGTGCCTGGGTGGCTCAGTCGGTTAAGCGGCTGACTTCAGCTCGGTTCATGATCTTACGGTCTGTGAGTTCAAGCCCTGCATCGGGCTCTGTGCTGACGGCTCAGAGCCTAGAGCCTGTTTCAGATTCTGTCTGCCTCTCTCTCTCTGCCCTTCCCCTGCTCATACTCTGTCTCTCTGTCTCTAAAAAATAAATAAATGTTAAAAAAAATCTTTCGTTTTGAAACATTATTATTTATTTGTTTTTTAATGTTTATTTATTTTTGACAGAGACAGAGCGTGAGCAGAGGAGGGGTAGAGAGAGAGGGAGACACACAATGTGAAGCAGATTCTAGGTTCTGAACTGTCAGCATAGAGCCTGACATGGGGTTCGAACTCACAAACTGCAAGATCATGACCTGAGCTGAAGTCAGAAGTTTAATGGACTGAGCCACCATATTTATTTTTTATTTATTTACTTATTTGGGGGGAGGGGGCAGAGAGAGTTCCGAGCCAGGTGCACACCCTCAGCGTGAAGCCTGATGTGGGGCTTGAACTCATGAACTGTGAAATCATGACCTGAGCCAAAATTAAGAGTTGGATGCTTAACTGAGCCATCCAGATGCCCCTTTATTTTTTTTTAAACTAATGTCTCTGTTCAATATGGGGCTCCAACTCATGACGCTGAGATTGAATGGTATGCTTTACCAAGTGAGCCATGCAGGTGCTCCAATATTTTAAAAATTCTTGATTCACATTGTCATACTATTTCCCAAAAGTTAGAAGGCAATTTGTTTGGAATTCGTATTGTGAATCTCGTATATATGGAATCATCTCTATCCTCTTCTACCCGATTTAACAGCATCTGTGACATGCATCCAAGTTGTGTTTATCATTACTTATTTCTTGTAGTTCACTGTATGACCACACTACAGTTCATTTACATGCAGAGGTACTGATGGACATTTGGGTTACCAGGATTGATTATTCTGATGAAAGCTGCTATGAACACTTCTGTACAAGCCTCTATTAGATGTAGGCACTCATTCCAATTGGAGTAGAATTCCTGGGTGGCACGCAGGGTGACTATAAACTTAGCTGCAACAAACACTGTTAAATGTTTTCCAGAGTGTTTGTACCACATGGTTCAGCTTTTAAAAAAAATAAAAAAAAATTTTTTTTAATGTTTTTTTATTTTTGAGACAGAGAGAGACAGAGCATGAGTGGGGGAGGAGCAGAGAGAGAGGGAGACACAGAATCCGAAGCAGGCTCCAGGCTCCGAGCCAAAAGCACAGAGCCCGACGCGGGGCTCGAACTCACAGACCGCGAGATCATGACCTGAGCCGAAGTCGGACACTCAACCGACTGAGCCACCCAGGCGTCCCCATGGTTCAGCTTTTATAACTTGGTCTGATTCTGGGGAAAGGAGTCAGACCAAGAGGCCCGACTTGCATTGGGTGATATAAACTCCAGCAGCAGGCTTGACTAAGTGCTTTCATTTAAAGGCTCAAAAACCGTCAGGCAGGAGCCCCAAAGTCACGGATAAACAGACTTTGCAAGGCCAAGTGCCTTACCCACAGTTTCACTCTGGGCCACACACTGTAACTGCCATGCCGTCCCCGAACAAATTTCTTATTCAAATCCTGAAAAACTTGTTCTTGAGGGCATTAAGTTTAGCTCACAGTGGGAAGAAAGTCAGCACCGCGAAAACAGCGTCGACTCAACCCTACTCCGGAGGCAGCGCTGACTTCCTCCTCTCAGCGGGAACAAAGGAAGCAGTCAGGCCGCATGGGGATTCCGCCGGGTCCCACCCCTCACCTACGCACCTGCGCAGACGGAGACCGGCCGAGCTAGGCGCCCCGGGCGCGAGTGACGTAATAACGTTCGGCGGTGCGTGATGACGCCAGGGCGTGCGCTCGGTGGCTCGTAGGGGAAGATGGCGGCTGTTCCTTTGGAGGAGAGGGATTGAGAGGGGAGGAGGGAAGAAGCTAGACGGGAGAGACATTCCCGCCGGTGGAGACGAACTCTTCGCTCACCATTCATTAGGAGCTTTGCTCAGCGCCGGAGGGTGAGTGCGGCGGCGGCACGGGACTGCTCGCTTGCTGCAGGCGGAGGTACTTTCCGCCATTTTCAAGCTCGGCCGTTGCGTGCTTTGGGGGCCTAGAGGGGCGCCTGGGGACAGGTTGGGAGAGCTGGGAGCATCGTCGTCGGGAGGGCCCTTTGCGGCTGGTTCGACCTTTACGGGAGGAAGCTGGAGGATTGAGGCAGACCAGAAAAGGAGGGCATGTTAGGACTAAGGCCCTTGACTGGCGACGAGAAGACGTAGTTAAGGTAGGCCGTGGATAAGACGTGAAGTTTGGAGAAGGGAAGCGCGTTAAACGTAGTTTTGGGGCAGGGAGTGGAAGGGGCTGAACCGGGAGTTGAATGGAGTGTGGCTTTTGGTTCAAAGGGTCGCGGGAAGTTAATGCGAAACCTGTGAAACAGCCGCAGGTTTAGCCTCGACATTATCGTGCCTTGAAATCGGTGTTTATAACAGGTCTAAGTCTACAGCTTGACAGGCAAAAACCCTCCTGCTTTGCAATAGTTACGTTCCTGTTTTGTTTGCTTTAGATCATGCTAGCTAGCTGCAAGTGTCCCTGCAGTAACTCCCTCTACATCTCCGGTTTTAAGTTGTTTCCTGACAAGAAGTTATTTAGGATCTTAGCTTTTTTTTTTTTTTTATTTTGAGAAAAGAAATACTGATACTCGCTTGTAACCCTTGTGGTTAGTGGCCCTTCCGTGGAAAGAGGAAGGTGGGTCGATAGGGAATTCCGTAATTGGATCTGTTTAAATCAGATCAGAAAAGTACTTATTTGTAGAAAACTTGTCAAGAATGTTTTTAAGTAATTTCTGCACAGATGACATTAACTTAACTGTTGAGGAACTTTGGAAGACATTAGAGTATGAGCAAAAGGACGATGTTATAAGGAATACTTTTGGGAGCGCTGAGTTGACTTTTAAAAAGTACACTCGAGATAGATGCGTGCAGTATTTTTTTGCATGGGTTGTAGTGGTAGGTCTATTTACAACAAAACTTTTAGAGACTGTTAGTTAAAAGGAAACATGTTAATTGTTCCCATGGTGGCATTTTATTTTTCCTAATCTTAATTGCATTTGACATCCATCTTTAATCGCCATAAGATACTTTTGCACTTTTTAATTGGTCTCCTTGCCTGAAAGATAAAATACAGGATCAATTTTTTTTTAATTGAAGAGGCTTTGCAGTTACTCTTTAGCCTATTTCATTGAACTTTACGGAAAAAATTTATCTTTCTGTACTCGTGGTAAGAATATTGATAGAAAGTTGGCCTTACATCATAATGAGTTAGTTACAAATAAATCCTTATCTATGATGTTGATGGCATAACTTGCATCCTTTGGTGAAAAATACTAAAAGGTCAGATTTTGCCATATCAATTTTATTTTAATCTAAGGCTTTAGATTACTAAAGATTACTATTAGATTACTTTTGCTAACCACTTAAGGTGCTTTTTCATAGTTCTCTTTGCTAAGTAATAAGTCCATACTTCACATTACTTTGGGAAAAAATTGTTATTTATTGCTAAATTTCAAACTTTCATATTTCAGAATAAGAAAGTAAGGTTATAGTAAAGTTTTAAAACTACAACAAATCCGGGTGCCTGTGTGTTGGTTAAGCATCCGGCTCTTTTAGAAAAAAAAATTTTTTTAATGGTAACTTATTAGAGAGAGAGAGAGAGAGAGAGAGAGTGTTTAAGTGGGGGAGGGCACAGAGAGAGGGAGACACAGAATCTGAAGCAGGCTCCAGGCTCTGAGCTGTCAGCATAGAGCCTGACGCTGGGCTTGAACCCAGGAACAGTGAGGTCATGACCTGAGCTAAAGTCTGGCGCTTAACCGACTAAGCCACCCAGGTGCCCCAAGCATCCGACTCTTGATCTCAGGGTTGCGAGTTCAAACCCAGTTTTGGGCTTTTTATTAAAAAATAAAAATTAAAAAACCCCCCAAAACTACAACAAATGTATTGACAGATTTATTAGCGAAATTCTCACTTATGATATACATGTAATCTTTTTGAGGTTGCTTAGCAAAAAATTAGGGGTTTTAGTACTGTTTTTAGATAAAGTAGTGTTATTTGTAGTCTTTATTATCAAAGAATATTTAATTAAATACCATAAACTTAAAACTTGCTTAAGCATTGCAGATTTGTTCGTTTTAGATTCCAGAACATTAGAAGATTTTGTGTTGAAACTTCTGCTTGTAAGAGATGTTATATCTGTGTGTGTTTTTTTTTTCGTGGTATGGTGAAAGTTTCTTTGTTGGCTGTGTAATGTGTTATGACAAGTCTCCAGACCATAGTTTTAATGCTTCAAGATATTTTATCTTTTGTCTTTGACAGTGACATAGTTTAAAAACTTTCCTCCTTGAATGTACTCTGGCTGGTAACATTTGTGTCCCCATTGCAGAAGATTACGTTAGTCCTAGACATGGAAGCTCTTAAGTATATTGGAAAGTATTCCCCACATTACTCTCATCCATTTCTGGTCCTTGATTACTTTATGTAGTATTTTCTTGTGAAGTGACTGACTTCATAATGTTTGTATTGTACCTTATATTCATAATTTGAGTGCTTATAAATTCTCAAAGCTGGGTAGTATTGGAAGGGGCATGACTTTCAGCATCAGACAGACGTAGGTTTGAATGCCAGGCTCACCACTAACTAGCTTTTTTATATTGGGTCAGTTAACGAAACTCCGAACTTCAGTTTCCTTACATATAAAAGTGTTAATTATAATAGTTATCTCAAAGGTGAAAAAAAATGATACTGTGGTAAGCATTCAGTAAATTTTGGCATTTTTCTTTCTGTTACTTGAATTTGATTGGCTAAATCATTTGTAGGTTTTTTTTTTTTGAGGTATAATTGACAGGTAACATGATACTAGTTTCAGGTGTAGAACATAATGATTTAGTATTTATATCTATTGCAAAATGATAGCCACAGTAAGTCTAGTTAACATCTGTCACCATACATAGTTACAGATTTTTTTTTCTTGTGATAACTTTTAGGATCTACTCTCTTAGCATCTTTCATATATGCAATATAGTATTATTAAATATAGTCACCGTGTGTACATTACATCCCCATAACTTACTTATTTTATAACTGGAAGTTTGTACCTTTGGTCCCCTTCACCTATTTTGCCTCCTCTCCCCCTTTTCAGTTTTTAAAGACTAACTCAGATGTCTCTGTTAAAGACCTAACAGTCTTATTCTCTAGTAAACTGTTCCTTTCCCTGTGTTATTTAAAGCATTTTGTTCATATCTGTTTAATGTATTTTGATTGTGTATCTTCACTACTTTGTGAGCTCTTTGAAGGCAGATCCTTCATTGCCTTACATTTTTGTATTATGAAACCTTGGCATTCTAAAAATTGTTTTATAGAAGTGAGTGAATTTTCTATAAAAACTTCTCGTGACTCTACTGGGATTCATTTTCACTCAGATCTGGTTTATTTCTACTCCTTGGCTTAACTCTTTGCCTATCTTCCTCCTCTCAGACTACTTGTAACCTATCCATTCCTCAAAATGCAGCTAAATCTCATCCCATTAATAAGGTCTTCAGTGACTTTATTTATTTATTCATGTTTCTTTGTTTCTAAGAGAGAGAGAGAGAGAGAGAGAGAGAGAGACCAAGCATGAGTGGGGGAGGGGCAGAGAGAGAGGGAGACACAGAATCCGAAGCAGGCCCCCCAGGCTCTGAGCTATGAGCCCAGAGCCCCCTGTGGGGCCCAGAACCACAAATCGTGAGACTATGACTTGAGCCAAAGTGGGATGCTTATCCCCACTAAGCTACCCAGGTGCCCCCTTTTTATTTATAATTCCTCTTTCCAGTTAGCCTAGGGTCTGTGGGATTGCCTTCTGTTATTTTGTGTCCTTTAGTACCTGGCCCCATACCTTAGCCATTTTGAGTAGGTCCTTGGGTGGGATGATAAATTGAAAACAGGACTTGAGGCTGCGTTTGTTATAGGCACCTGCTCTATTTACTGTCCCACTTAGGAAGATACTTTCAAGGAGCCATTTCTTCTTTTTTGGATGTGGGATATTCTGGTAACTGTTTTCTTATCTTTTTATGTTACAAGAAATTGCAAATGTCCAGAAAAGTTGAAAGAATGAACACTTGTTACCTTCCATTTAGATTTACCTGTTACCAACATTTAATCATTTTGTCTTAGCTATCTACGTCCCCTCTCAACAACCAATTGAAATTAAATTGCATGTGTCATGCTATTTGTCTCCTAAACACCTCGGGATGCATATATATAATTTTTTTTTTTTAGTTTATGAGAGAGAGAGAGCGCCAGCGAGCATGTGCGTGGGAGGGGGCAGAGCAGACAGGGAGGAGCAGAGAGCGAATTCCAAGCAGGCTCAGCGCTGTCAGTGTAGAACCTGATGTAGGACTTGAACTCACGAACCCTGAGATCATTACCTGAGCTGAAATCAAAAGTTGGATACTTAACCAGCTGAGCCATCCAGATGCCCCAGGATGCATCTTTTTAAGATAGTGTCATTCTTCTACACTTTAAACATTTTTGTTTCAAGCCAGACTCCTCTTAAGTCAGTACTAAAAACACAATACTATTATTATGCCTGAGGCAATTAGCAGTAAGTCTTTGGCATTGACAATTTTTTAATTTTTATTTTTTTATAGATTTTTAAAACATTTATTTTGAGAGAGAGAGAGGGAGAGAAAGGGAATGAGCAGGTGAGGGGCAGAGAGAGAGGGGGAGAGAGGATCCTAAGCAGGCTCTGGACCAACAGCGCAGAGCCCAATGTGGGGCTCGAACTCATGAACTGTGAGATCATGGCTTGAGCTGAAGTTGGACATTTAACCGACTGAGCCACCCAGGGACCCCTTTAAAGATTTTATCTTTAAGTAATCTCTACCCCCCTATATTGGACTCGAACCTACAACCCTGAGATCAAGAGTCACATGCTCCACTGACTGAGCCAGCGAGGCACTCCTATATTGTTTTTTTTTTGCTTCTTGTTTTGATGTTTTATTTTTGAGAGTGAGAGAGAAAGAGAGCGAGTGAGCAAGAGAGCGTGAGCAGGAGAGGGGGGGCCAGGAGAGAGGGAGACACAGATTCTGAAGCAGTCTCCAGGCTCTGAGCTGTCAGCACAGACCTGACCTGGGCTTGAACTCACCAACTGTGAGATCACGACCTGAGCTGAAGTTGGACGCTTAACCGACTGAGCCACCCAGGCACCTAATTGATTCAATTTTTAATGTATCAAATACTTGCATGCTTACTTACTTACATGGTTTACAATTTAAAACTATATTGAAAGAATGATTTCAGTCTCGGTTCTGTCTCTAGGCTCTCCACTACTATTGTCACTCACCCAGTGTATGTATGTGTGTATTTTTATTTTTCCTTTTTGTAAAAATTTGTGACCTTTTTGTAATTGTGGTAAAAAAAATTTACCATCTTCACCGTTTTTTAAGCTTAGAGTTCAGTAGCGTTAAGTATATTCACATTGTTGTACCACAGATCTGAGAACTTCTTTTCATCTTGTAAAATGGAAACCGTATCCTTGAAACAACTCCCCCCCCATTCTCCCTCCTCCAGTCTGTAGCTATTCTACTTTGTGTTTCTATGAGTTTGCCTACTTTAGATACTTCATACGATTGAAATCATGCATTACTTCTTTTTGTGGCTGGTTTATTGCACTTAAGCATAATGTCCACAAAGCTCATCCATGTTGTAGCATGTGGCAAGATTTCCTTCCTCTTTTACAGCTGAACAATATTTCATTATCAGTATATACCACATTATATTTATCCGTTCATCCATGGCTCATCTACTTCTTGATTATTGGTTATTATGAATAGTGCTGCTTGAGCATGGGTATCCAAGTATCTCTTCAAGATCCTATTTTCCACTTTTTTAAAAAAATTTTTTAAATTTTTTATTTTATTTTTAAAAAAAAATTTTTTTTAACGTTTATTTATTTTTGAGAGACATAGAGACAGAGCATGATCAGAGGAAGGGCAGAGAGATAGGGAGATACAGAATCTGAAGCAGGCTCCAGGCTCTGAGCCACCAGCACAGAGCCCGACGCGGGGCTCGAACCCACAAACTGTGAGATCATGACCTGAGCTTAAGTCGGCTGCTTAACCGACTGAGCCACCCAGGCTCCCCCTATTTTCCATTCTTATGGATATATACTTAGAAGTGGGATTGCTGGATCATATGGTAGTCTATTTTTCATTTAAAACAATTAAAAAATTTTTTTAAGATTTATTATTTATTTTCGAGAGACAGAGAGAGAACATGAGCTGGAGAGGGGCAGAGAGAGAGACACATACAGAATTGGAAACAGGCTCCAGGCCCCGAGCTGTCAGTGCAGAGCCTGACGTGGGGCTCAAACCCACAGACTGTGAAATCATGACCTGAGCTGAATTTGGATGCTTAACTGACTGAGCCACCCAGGCACCTCTATTTTTTTTCTTAATTTTTTAAAATGTTTATTTATTTTCAAGAGACAGAGACAGAGCATGAGCGAGTGAGGGGCAGAGAGAGAGAGAGAAAAAAAATTTTTTAAGTGTTTATTCATTTTTGAGAGACAGAGAGCACAAGTGGTGGAAGGGCAGAGAGAGGGAGAGACACAGAATCTGAAGCAAACTCCAGGCTCTGAGCTGTCAGTGCAGGGCCCGATGTGGAGCTCGAGCCCACGAACTGTGAGATTATGACCAGAGCCGAAGTCAGACACTTAACCTAAGTGACTGAGCCACCCACGCACCCTTATTTTTCATTTTTTGAGCAACTTCCATTCTGTTTTCCGTAATGATCATGCCATTTTACATTTTACATTCCTACTAATACAGAAGGATTCCAATTTCTCCACATCTTCATCAACACTTATTTCCTGTTTCTTTGATAGTAGCCATTCTAATAGGCGTGCAGTGATGCTTCTTGGCAATTTGTATATTATCTTTGGAGAAACTATTCAAATCCTTTGCCCAGTTTTAATTGGATTATTTGATTTTTTTGTTGTTGAGTTATCTTTATCTCTTCTGGATACTAATGCTTTATCAGGTATGTGATTTGTGGATATTGTCTCCCATTCTGTAGGTTGTCTTTTCACTCTTGATTGTGTAAAGTTTGATGTTTCCCATTTATGTGTGTGATCGATGTCCTTTTCCAGCTAACAGTATATCGAAGAAATCATTCCATGTCAATTCAGAGCTTCCCCGTTCCCCCAAACCCACCCCATGATAATGTGATTTATAATAAGAAATACATATTTGATCTTTGTCCAGTTTTTGGCACAGAGCTCCTTAAACCCTTGGAATTTCCTAAGTGATTAGAGTGATAAGTGTGTCTTTGACATTCAAAACAAACCTCTTTGAACCACACTGGTGTTTATGTTAAGAGGGTAACTTTTGGAAAGCTTGTGGAATCGAGGCTGGTTGCCAGGGAAACCTTGTGATTAGATGGTTGATTTTCAGGCTCACTTCTCAGCCTCAGAGAGAGAGAGGTTGAAGGTAGGATCAGTTGCCAATGGCCAGTGATTTAGTCAGCATGCCTAGGTAAAGAAGCCTCCATAAAAAGCCAAAAGGATGAGGTTCAGAGAGCTTCCAGTTTGGTGATTGTGTGGAGATTTGGGTAGCTTGGTGGGTCAGTGAATATGGATGCTCTAACCCTTTTCCCACATACCTTACCCTGTATGTCTCTTCCATCTGACTATTCTTGGATAATAAGCAGTAAGTAAAATGTTTGGATTGTTACTGGTTTCTAGTTATTACGAATAGTAGTGGTATGAACATTTGTGTACAAGTTTTTGTTACGGACATAATGCTTTCTGTTCTCTTGGCGTTATACCTAGGAGCATAATTGCTGGGTATTATGGTAATTCTGTATTTAGGATTTAAGGAAATTCCAAATCTGTTTTCTCAAGAGACTATACTATTTCATATTCTTACCAGCAGTATATGAGGGTTCAAATTTCTCCATATCCTCACTAACATGTGTTACTGGCATTCTTTTAGATTATAGCCACCCTCATGGATGTGCAGTGTTATCTCATGGTTTTGATTTGCATTTTCCGGATTAATAATGGTGAACATCTTTCCATGCTTATTGGCCATTTGTATATCTCCTTTAGAGAAATCTCTTTTCAGATACTTTGTCCATTAAAAAAATTAGGTTATTTGTTTTTTATTATTATTGAGTATATTGTAAATGCTGCAAGTCCCTTATTAGATATATGATTTGCAGAAATTTTCTCTCATTCTATGGACTGCCTTTTCACTTTCTTGATGGTGTTATTGAAACAAAAGTAATTTTGATGATGTCCAATTTATCTATTTTTTTTTGTTGTTGATTGTGCTTTTGGTATCATATCTTAAGAAGGCTTTGTCTAACCCATAGTCAAGAATATATTTGCTGTATTTGATGCAATTAGCAATTGGTCAAGAATTTGATTTACCAAACCAAGAATGTGTATTGTCCATAGTGTAAATATGAATATGACTTTGACTTTTTGTTTGGAAACTTGTAGGGAGCTTTACTTTGTAGTTAGAAATCTATAAGCTTTAGTTTTGGCTCTAATAAAAGCAGTTTTACATAACAATACTTAACTTTTATTTTATAAAGGGGAAATTCATATCAAGAATAATGAAGGATGTATATTTCATTGGTGAAGTTTATTTATTATTTTTATTTTTTAAAGCTTTTATTTTTAAGTAATCTTTACCCCCAGCATGGGGCTCGAACTCAACGCTGAGATCAAGAGTTGCATACCCCACTGACTGAGCCAGCCAAATGCTCCTTTAATGAAATCTTTTTAACTTCATTTTTATTATTAAAAAAAAGTTTTTTTAAAGTTTATTCTGAAAGAGAGATAGTACGTGTGTGCACATGCGAGCGGGAGAAGGGGCAGCGAGAAGAGAGGATTCCAAGCAGGCTCTGCGTGAGTCCAGCACGGGGCTCGAACTCGTAAATCATGAGATCATGACCTGAGTCAAAATCAAGAGTAGGACGCTCAACACTCTTGAGTCATGCAGGTGCCCCTAACTTCACTTTTAATATTTGGTTAACTCTCAGTTTATTGTATCCTTAAAAACTGTATTTTTGAGATCCAGGCTGGGTTGGAGGGAAATGCAAATTGAGACCGTCTGTGTCATAGGGTAGTTAAAGACACTGTAAATGCCAAATACTGAGGAACTTGTTAGGCTTTTAGGCCAGTATGGGTAAGAACTATAAACAGAGAACTACTGGTCCAAAATCAAGAAGCATTCAAAGCCTTGAGCATGTCATTTCCTCTTGCTGTTGACCAATTTGAAATATTCAGGAATATTCAGGACCATCTCTTTAGGATTGTTGCTTTGGGGATGATTTTGTGTATTCTGTTAAGTGCTTTTACCTTCAGTTTAATTAAGCTAAGTTAAAAACGAACTGAAAGAAACTTTGGAAAATTCTTTCCTACTCCCTGTGTAATCTTGAAATTACAGAATTATTTTACTTTTGGAGGTCATCAAATCTAGACCTTTTAATTTGAAGATAAAGAACAGGATTGAGGAAATTAAATTTGTTTGTAGTCACACAGTGGCAGAATTCAGGTCATCCGAATACCAGTTTAGTGTTCTTCATTCCACCTTTACAAAAAACCCAGACCATTTCATATGTAACTTGGAAGGGCTTTTGGTTCTTTGTCTTTGGGAGAGAGCTAAAAGGATAAGTTACATACCTACAAGAGTCTAAAATAGGAAATCTTCACCAGGAATTAAGCCGTCACATTGTTTTGTGGTCCTATATGTGACAGCTTTGTTCAGAATTGGTTACCAGTGAGGACTTTGGTGTATTTTTATTTTAGTAATGTAATGATTTTCAGTCTTTAAGTCTGCATTTGGGAGACTATTTCTTGGTAGATTTTATACACACACAAACACACAGCCAGTTACCCACACATCCCAAATGTGTAGCCCAAGTGCCTCCCTTATATTTCATATACTCAAATTGTAGTTGGTATTATTTTTTTTTATTTTTTTTAGCATTTTTATTTTATTTTTGAGAGACATAGAGACAAAGCATGAGCAAGGGAAGGACAGAGAGAGAGAGACACAGAATCTGAAGCAGGCTCCAGGCTCTGAGCTATCAGCACAGAGCCCGACGCGGGGCTCGAACTCACAGACCGCGAGATCATGACCTGAGCTGAAGTTGGCCGCTCAACCGACTGAGCCACCCAGGCGCCCCAGGTATTATTAATAAAGAGTCTTCTTCATTCACATTTTGTCTCTCTTTTTTAAAATTTATTTATTTTGAGAGAAAGACCTGGGGAGAGAGAGAGAGAATTCCAAGTAGGCTCTGCACCCCCAGTGCAGAGCCCGATGTGGGGCTCCAACTCATGAACTGTGAGATCATGACTTAAGCCCAAATCAAGAGTTGGACACTCAACCGACTGAGCCACCCTGGCGCCCTTCATCCACATTTTCTACCCCGGTGTTCATTTCCAGTTATATTTTGTACATTAGTTTTGTACATCAGAGTAGACATTTCCAGTTTCGTGTCGGGCCACGGTCATAACACTAACACTACAGTTGGTAGCATTACTTTTATATTATTTCATTTTTGTGTATTCATTCATTTATATGCTATGTACATGTGTTAAGAAAAGTGAAAGGTACAAGAGGATCACTGTCTTCGTGATCAGTTTGTTATGAAATCTTTCAAAGTAATTGTGAGGTATATGTAGCAAATTTATACACTATAGATGTTTATGTGTTCCTTTTTCTGTTGCTTTTCACATACACAGTAATATTCTATGCATTGCTTTGTACTTCCCTTTTTTTCACTTAACAGCTTATTTTGGAGATCCTAAATAGAATTACCTTCCTTATGGTAGTTTAGTAATATGCATTGTATGTATATCTTATGGTTTACTTTAACCAGTCCTCTATTTAACAGACATGGGTGATTTCCAGTCTTTGGTTATTGCAAAAAGTGCTTCATTGAATAACCTTATGCACCTGTGTAAGGATAAATTCATAGAAGTAGAATTGCTTGGTCAGAGTATGTGCACTGTTAGTATGTGAGTATAGTTGTTTCTCTCATATCAACACCTGTATTGTGGATTTTGCTTTTTTTAAAAAGTTTTTTATGTTTATTTATTTTTGAGGGGGGGGGAGGGGGGGAGGGGCAGAGAGAACAGGAGACAGAGTCTAAAGCAGGCTCCAGGCTCTGAGCTGTCAGCACAGAGCCTGATGCGGAGTTTGAACTCATGGAATGGGAAATCATGACCTGAATCTCTATACCTAATGTGGGGCTCAGACTCACAACCTAGAGATCAGGAATCACATGTACCACCTACTGAACCAGCAGGCACCCCTGATTTTTGCTTTTTTAAATGATGTTGCTTTTCGGTAAGTGATGAGGAGTCATTTTTCAGCATGAGTATCTAAGGGAATTTAAAATCAGTAATTTGGGAATGCCTGGGTGGCTCAGTCGGTTGAGCATCTGACTCTTGGTTTGGCTCAGGTCATGATCTCACAGTTCTTGAGTTCAAGCCCACTGACAATGCCCTTGACCACAGAGCCTGCTTGGGATTCTCTCTCCCCCACTCTGTCTGCCCCTCCCTTGCTCACTCTTTCTAGCTCTCTCAAAATAAAAAAAATAAAATCACTAATTTGCCCCTTTTTGATAATTTTTATGGGATATATTTTTGCATAGTAAAATGTTATACAGCTCATTGAATACATTATGTAAAGTAGATCTGGAGGGCAGCCCCTTAGAATCATGTTTTGTATAGGTAAAAACTGTAGATTTAAAAATTTGTTAAGACTAAAAAATTTAGAGATTTATCTAGTAAGAGATTTAGTAAAACGATATGTTCATCTCCTTGATTATTATAGTTGACTAAATTGATTTCTTGCCTCTTATTCCTCCTTTAAAATTACATAGGATAATTTATCTTTCTGAAATTCAGATTTTATCATCTGCATTTCTGGGATGATTTCATTGTTGTCCACAACAGTAGTTTTTACACTTTTTGGACCTCATAAGGTATCTGATGAAACTTGTACACTCTTTTCCCAGAAAGAAAAAATGTATATATGCATATTAGAATTCTCGTAGCTGTGAAGTGAGGGTGTCCCTGTACTCCTTTTGCCCGTTTATATATCCATAGACCCCAGTTAAGGCTTCCTACATTGTTTGATAGATTTAGCATGTCTTTAGCATGTCTAGGTTGGCATAACACAAATTTCAGACTCCAGCTCCAATATATGAACTTCCTCTGCTGCTTCCTCTTACACCTACCTTGTCCATGAACCACTTTAAAAAACTTAAATGTGTCTAAAACTAATCCAGTGTTACATGTCAGCTGTGTCTCAATTAGAACAGAAATCTTTTATTCTTATTGCTATTTCCTCTGCCTGCAATACCCCTTCTTCCCCTTTTCCAGTTGGTATATTCCTTCTTTTATCACTGCATAATTTTTAAAATTTTAATTTTAATTTAATTTTTTTATTTAAAAATTTTTTGATGTTTATTTATTTGTTTTAATGTTTTATTTATTTTTGAGAGCAGGAGAGACAAAGCATGAGCAGGGGAGGGGCAGAGAGAGAGGGAGACACAGGATCTGAAGCAGGCTCCAGGCTCTGAGCTGTCAGCACAGAGCCCGACGCGGGGCTCGAACCCACAGACTGTGAGATCATGACCTGAGCGGAAGTCAGACGCTTAACCGACTGAGCCACTCGGGCGCCCCTGACGTTTATTTTTTATTCTTAAAAAAATGTTTTTTTAATGTTTATTTATGTTTGTGAGAGATAGAGAGACAGTATGAGCAGAGGGGTGTCAGAGAGAGAGGGAGAAACAAAATCTGAAGCTGCCTCTAGGCTCTGAGCTGTCAGCACAGAGCCTGACGCAGGGCTGGAACTCATGAACTGCGAGATCATGACCTGAGCCGAAGTCAGACGCTTAACTGGGTGAGCCACCCAGGCATCCCGAGAGAGAGAGAGAGAATCTTTTTTTTTTTTTTTATAATAGTTTATTTTCAAATTGGTTTACATATAACACTCAGTGTTCATCCCAACACATGCCCTCTTTAATGCCCGTCACCCCCCCTCCCCCCTCCCCCCTCCCCCCTCCCTCCCTCCCTCCCCTCCCCTCCCTCTCCCTCCCCTCCCTCCCTCCCCTCCCCTCCCTTCCCTCCCTCCCCTCCCTCACCTCCCTCACCCTCAGATTGTTCTGAGTCTTTGAGAGTCTCTTATGATTTATCTCCCTCCCTCTCCGAGAGAGAGAGAATCTTAAGTGGGCTCCACACTCAGTGCAGAGCCCAACGTAGGACTGGACCCCACGACCCTGGGATCATGATCTGAGCTGAAATCAAGAGTCCAACTAACCGAGCCACTCAGGTGCTCTTATCACTGCATAAATTAATTCACCTGAACTTTTCTGTTTTACATCTGTGCTCCCCCACTCATTATTTTTTGTTTTTTTTCCCATAGTGTTCCTTCATAGCATTTATTTATTTATTTATTTATTTTTAAGTTTATTTATTTTTGAGACAGAGAGACAGAGCATGAGTAGGAGAGAAGCAGAAAGAGAGGGAGACACAGAATTCGAAGCAGGCTCCAGGTTCCAGCACAGAGCCCGACTCGGGGCTCGAACTCACAGAACGTGAGATCATGACCTGAGCCGAAGTCGGACGCTCAAGCGACTGAGCCACCCAGGCGCCCCTCGTTCATAGCATTTAAAATTTAACCTTTTAGGACATATTTATTAAGGCCACTTATTCATCACATAGTTATTGAATACCTGCTAGGTTCTGGGTCTAGTTTTGTTTGTTTGTTTTGGTGTTAAAACATGCTTAGTGTAAAATTGACCATTTTAACTTCATTTTTTTCTTCCAGTAGTAGTTAACCTTTTTAAATATACACTTGTGGGACGCCTGGGTGGCTCAGTCCGTTAAGCATCTGACTTCGGCTCAAGTCATGATCTCACAGCTTGTGAGATCAAGCCCCACGTTGGGCTCTGTGCTGACAGCTCAGAGCCTGGAGCCTGCTTCAGGTTCTGTGTCTCCCTCTCTCTGCCCCTTCCCCAGCTCACACTCTGTCTCTGTCTCAAAAATAAATAAACATTAAAAAAAAATATGTACACTTGTGTGACATTGAATACATTCAACAATATTGTACAACCATCTGTCTCCAGAACCCTGCCAACTTCCCTAACTGAAACTCTGTACCTATTAAAAACTAACTTCCCATTCTTTCCTCCCTTTGTCCATGTTGACAGTGGTGACAACCACCATTCTACTTTGTCTCTATGAATCTGACTACTCTGGACACCTCATATAGGTGGGATTATACTGTATCCTTTTGTGGCTAGATTTTTTCCTTTAGTATAATGTCTCAGAAGATGGTTTCATTAGTGAATTCTACCAAACATTTCAGAAAGAAATTATACCAATTCTCTGGGACGCCTGGGTGGCTCAGTCGGTTAAGCGCCTGACTTTGGCTCAGGTCATGATCTCGTGGTTCATGAATTCGAGCCCCATGTCAGGCTCTCTGCTGTCAATGCAGAGCCCGCTTAGATTCTCTGTCTCACTCACTCTACTTCTCCTCCAGCCTATGTCTGTCTCTCAAAAAGAAATAAACGTAAAAAAAATTAAAAAAAAAGGAATTATACCAATTCTCTATAGACTTTTTCAGAAAATAGAGGGTACTTCCAGAAAATAAGGAATACATCCTAATTCATCCTATGAAGCCAGCATTACCCTAATACCAAAACCACATAAAGACAATACAGGAGGAAAACTACAGATCAGTATCTCTCATGAACAAAGAAGCAGAAATCCTCAACAGAGTATTAGCAAATTGGATGAATCTGATGTTAAATAAAAAGAATTATACACATTATGACCAAGTGTGATTTATTCCAGGTATGCACGCCTGGTTTAGCATCTAAAAATTAATTGACGTACTTCACATCATATGATTATATGAAGAAAATTCATATAATTATATTAATAGATTAATCATGCTTTATAGTAATACATGCAAAAAAGCATTCGACAGAATTCAGCATCTGTTCATGATAAAAGTGTTCAGCAAACCAAGCATAGAGGGGTCTCTCCCAAGTTGATATGGCACATCTCTGAAACTGAAGTATGACTAATGCCAAGGTCTGGAGCAAGGGAAAGATGTCTCTGCTCGCCACTCTAGGGCATCGTCCGCGAATGCGGTAAGACAAGAAGAGGAAATAAAAGGTATACAGATTGGCAAGGAAGAATTAAAATGGTCTTTTTTTGGGGCACCTGGCTCAGTCGGTTGAGTGTCTGACTCTGGATTTTGGCTGAGACCATGATCTCACGGTTTGTGGGTTTGAACCCCAGTTTGGGCTCCGTGCTGACAGTGCAGAGCCTGCTTGGGATTCTCTCTCTCTTCCCCTCTCTCTTCCCCTCTCTCTTCCCCTCTCTCTTCCCCTCTCTCTTCCCCTCTCTCTTCCCCTCTCTCTTCCCCTCTCTCTTCCCCTCTCTCTTCCCCTCTCTCTTCCCCTCTCTCTTCCCCTCCCCCATGCATCCACAAACCTGCTCATGCTCGTGTGTGTTCTCTTTTTCTCTCAAAATAAATAAACTTAAAAAAAAAACAACAACTAAGCTGTTTGAAAAAAATAAAATTGTCTTTGTTTATAGATGTGATTATCTATGTAGAAAATTTCAAGAATTAACAAAAAACCGTCCGTAACTACTAAATGATTATAGGGAGGTTTCAGAATACAAGATAAATATAAAGAAGCCAGTTGCTTTCTTATATACCAGCAATGAACCGTTCGAATCTGGAATTAAAGCAGTGCCATCTATATTCGCACCCCCCCCAAAAAAAAACCCCTTAGATACAAATCTTAAAAAAAATGTACAAGATCTACACGAGGGAGCTGTAAACTCTTTAAAAGAAATCAAAGAATACTTAAGTAGATGGAAAAATATTCCATATGCATGGATAGGAAGATTCAGTATTATTCAAGTGGTCAGTTCTTTTCAATCGGATCTGTAGATTTGGTGTGATCCAAGTCAGAACCCAGCAAGCTACTTTATGGGTATTGATAAACAAAGCTCCTTTTATTCAGATAAGTATCATCAGTGACTACTAAATGGTTGATTATTGGAGAACAGAATAGTCACACATTTCTAAGGTATTACCTAAGGTACTAAACATTTTAGATATAGAAAAGTTGAAAGTAGTTAATACCATATACTCGCCTCCTAGAGTCAACATTTGTTATAGTTTTGGTGTATTTTCTTTTTCTATTTGTTTGCTAGGCTGCCATAACACAACAGAGTTGCTTAAACAATAGTTATTTACTGTTTGACAGTTCTAAACATTTTTTTTAAGTTTATTTATTTATTTATTTTGAGAGAGGGGGGAGGGGAGGGGTGATCACAAGCAGAGGAGGGTCAGAAAGAAGGAGAGACAGAATCCCGAGCAGGCTCTGCACCATCAGCACAGAGCCCAATATGGGGAATGAGATTGTGACCTGAGTCAGACGCCCAACAGACTGTGCCACCCAGGTGCCCCTGTAAACATTAACAAACATTTTTTTTAATGTTTATTTGTTTTTGAGAGACAGAGTGGGAGCAGAGGAGGGCCAGAGAGAGAGAGACACACAGAATCTGAAGCAGGATCTAGGCTTGATCTGTCAGCACAGAGCCCGATGCGGGTCTTGAACTCAAGGACCAGGAGATTGCGACCCGAGTCGAAGTCGGATGCTTAACAAACTGAGCCACCCAGGCACCCTGTAGGTGTTGTTTATTTAGAGCAATCGTCCTGCTTTTTATTTTTATTTTATTTATTTTAAAGTTTATTTATTTTGAGAGAGGAGAGTGAGCGAGCACCGAGGAGGGACAGAGAGAGAGGGGGAGAGAATCCCAAGCAGGCTCCACACTGTTAGGGCAGAGCCTGATGTAGGGCTAGAATCGATGAACAGCGAGATCATGACCTCAGTCAAAGTCCAGAGTCGGATGCTTAATGGACTGAGACACCCAGATGCCCGTGTCCAAGAGGTTAATACAGAAGGCAGGTTTCTTGAACAGTTAAGAAGACATTAGTTGTCTCTGTTATAGTTATTCTGGCAAATGAACTTTATCTTTTTGTGTATCTTAGGGATTGTTCCCCACCTCAAAATGTTTATACGTGCAACACATACTCTGTATTTTAAATTTCGACTCTCTGGAGCACACCCTTTCAGTTTGGTGAAAACTTAGCTCATTCCCTATAATATAGAAACACAATAATTAATGTTTTGCGAGCAAATACTTTGCTGCTTCTCTACTGCATAGTTATTGTTTTTTCATTTGTAATAAGTATCTTGGAGGAGATACTTTGGAATTATGTAAAGTATACTATTCTCAAACTTTTGCCCATGAAGTCTCTTAATCCATTGGTGGAGCCTGTCTGCAGCAAGTATTACTGGGTGTTCCAGTGGTGATTTTCTGTTAGTATATATTTTAATGTGTATATATGACAATTTTCATCTGTGCCAGGCTGTGTGCAAGGCATTGGAAATAGATGAAAAACATTTCAGTCCGGGGGCCCTGTCAGTTAAGCATCTGACTTCAGCTCAGGTCACATTACAGCTTGTGAGTTCGAGCCCTGCATCAGGCTCTTTGCTGATGGATTGGCGCCTGGAGCCTGCTTTGGATTCTTTGTCTCCTTCTCTGTCTCTGCCCCTCCCCCGCTCGTGCTTGGATTCTTTGTCTCCTTCTCTGTCTCTGCCCCTCCCCCGCTCGTGCTTTATCCTTCTCTCTCTCTCAATAATGAATAAACATTAAAAAAAAATAAAAACATTCAGTCCTTGGGACGCTTGGGTGGCTCAGTCTGACTTTTGGTTTCAGCTCAGGTCATAGTCTCTCAGGTTTGTGAGATCAAGCCTGCATTGGGCTCTGTGTTGGCAGTGTGGAGTCACTTGGGATTCTCTCTCTCCCCTCTTGCTGTCCCTCTCCTCTCTCTGCCCCACCACTATGCTCTCTTGCGTGCTCTCTTTCAAAGTAAATAAATAAACTTAAAAAAGAAAAACAAAAAAACTTAAAGAAAACCTCCACGCAGTCCTTGCTTACAAGAAATTTGCAATTTAGGTAGAAAGATAATGTGTGTGTGTATGTGTGTGTGTGTGTGTTTACCAGTGTGATGTATGCTTTGTAGGATGATGCATAGTATATTTTGGGAGTTTAAAGATTGCTGAATAAATTGAGCATAATATATAAGAATAAATTAACAAAAATAATTGAGAGCCTCAGTATAGGAATATATTAACAGTGGTTGTTAGTAGTTAATAGTGGTTGTGGGAGAATTTGGCAAAGTTAGAGATATCAGAGGGGCATTTTTATTTTTTTTTTTAAGAGTTTTTTTTCTTTAAGTTCACTTATTTATTTTGAGAGAACATGAGCAGAGGTGGGGCAGAGAGAGGGAGAGAGAGCTAATCCCTAGCAGGCTCTGCGCTGCGCAGGATTGGACCCCACAAACTGTGAGATCATGACCTGAACTGAAATCAGGAGCTGGGTGCCCAACTGATTGAGCCGCCCAAGCATTTTAAAAAGAAAACACCACTCCTAACTTCCTGTAAAAGTAATCCACATCTCTTATGGACAACTTTGAAAAACCGAAGGTATAAAGAAGACAGCAAGATTTTACTGTAACTCCGATGCTTTGTTACCTTTCTTATGTGTTCCTTCCCATTTATTGGCCCTTTTTTTTTTTTTTTTTTTAATATGGAACGTTTCATGGATTTGCGTGTCATCCTTGTGCAGGGACCATGCTAATCTTCTCTGTATCATTCCAGTTTTAGTGTATGTGCTGCTGAAGTGAGCACCTATTTTTTGACTTTTGCACCACAAGTGCAAAGTATATGGTTCTTTTAAAGTAATTATTCACAGTCTGATTTTTCCACTTAACATTAGATCATGTGCAATTTGTTTAAAATATTTCAAGATTTTAAATGGTTATATAAAATTTCATGTTACAGATATGTTGAAATAGTTTTTACTCTCTGGTTGCTTATGCCTGTGAACTTGACTGAAAGATTTTTTTTTTTTTGCAAGATAAAAGTTTTTATTTGCCTATGTTCATCTCTATTAAGTCATAGAATGGTTTTCTGAAGTTTATAAATACATAAAAGTACTTTTGGATATCACAGCCAGTTGTAACCTGGTTAAAAATAGCAAAAGTTTTCTTGAATATCAAATACAGGATTATAAGTCATAATCATTCTGTGCTTTACAAATTATAAGTATTGAGTGATATTAGTGGTCTTTAATTTTATTCCTTCATTTTAGAAATCAAAGTGTCGGGGTGCCTGGGTGGCTCAGTTAAATGTGTGACTCTTGATTTCAGCTCAGGTCATGATCTTGCAGTTTGTGAGATTGAGCCCCGTACTGGGCTCTGCACTGACAGCGTTGAGCCTGGTTAGGATTTTCTCCCTCGCTCTCTGTCTGTCCCCTTCCCCCCTAAAAATACTTCATTAAAAATTTTTTTTAATGTTTATTTATTTTTGAGAGAGAGAGGGAGAGAGTGTTAGCGGGGGGAGGGGCAGAGAGAGAAGATGACACATAAGCAGAAGCCGTCTCCAGGCTCTGAGCTGTCAGCACAGACCCCAATATGGGGCTCAAACCCATAAGTTGTGAGATGATCTGAGCCAAAGTCAGATGCGCAACTGACTGAGCCACCCAGGTGCCCCCCCAAAAAAACTAAAAAAAAAAAAAAAGAAATCAAAGTGTCAAAAATTTCTCCAACATAGGCAGGGTAGTCTTCAGAGCCTTAAGTAGAGTCCTAGTTAGTTTTCCTTTTTCTTTTTATTCTTTTTCTTTTTATTCAAGTGATACTGTACTCCTCTCCCCCCAAGGCTTAGGTGTTCTGTGGAGGAGTTATAAGTAGTATTAGAGTGGTACATTTTTCTTGTGAATCTTGAACTTGCTTCTAAAACTGACTTGAGGAAGGGACTCTTATAGTTGGAGGAGATTAAAAAGAAAGAATGAGAACATCTTGCACTGTCTTTCCCGTCCAATTCTATTATTTTCCCCTGCGGATAGTAAGTATTCCCAACTCCAGTTGATTCCTGTTACCCATGGCAGTAATATTCTATGATGTTGTTGCAAACACTGAATTACCAAATGCTAAATGGTTGCTCCTAGGGGAAGTACAGGGTTAGATCCCTGTGAGCCTCTGGTGACATTTGCATAAGGCCAATTGAAACATCGTATGTGTGCTTCTGTTTAAAGATGCCTTATTTAATGTATTGTTGATCCATTAACCTTGAATTCATGGCCAACAGCGCTGTTATAGCACATGTCTGAACCAAGCCTGTCTCACTATATTATCTCCATAAGGCACATCACAGCCTTCGAGAGCTTAGGAACACCAGACGGCACTTTAGCACAACACTTGGAGGTCATGTTAAGAAGTGAAATTAAAAAAAAAAGGTACAAAAATGTGAAAAATAAGACACTCAGTAGATTGAAAATAGAACACTTATTTATAAGAAGGCAGAGAGAGCATCGCCTGGTCAGACCTCAGCTGGAAACTTGAACCGTGCATAGATTCAGATATTTCTTTTCTCTGTGTGTCTACAGATGATGCCAAAGATTTGGGGCTACAGATCAATTTTAGCAAGTAGGCAAATTTGTAAATGGGGAATCTTTGAATGAGAATCCACTGTAGTTTGAGCACAGGGAAACCATAAACAGTATTTCCTATTAAGCTATTTTTTTGTTGTTAACTGCAGGGCTGTAAGAAGTATACTTTTTAGTTCAAATCCAAACAACTAAACTGCGTATTGAAATTTTTTCCCCTGAATCTAGTCATGTAGGAGGCAAGTGACAAAGACCTAACTATACATCGATTCCCAAAAGCAATATACAAAAGACATGAAAAGAGAATGTAAATGTACATGGAGGTATGGGAGTAAAGCTAAATTAATAAAATGGAAAAAGTATTTAACCTTTGATTAATAATCAAGCAAACTAAAATAGAGCCAAGAAAAAGTGATTTTCCCCCCACTAAGGTAGCAAAGATTCTTTGACTTAAAGCTTTATGCTCAACAGTGGTCAGTGCAGTTTGAGTTTTAGTAGGGTATGTTTTATTTTATTTTTTAAAGTTTACTTATTTTTGAGAGAGACTGAGAGTGCAAACAGGGCAGGGGCAGAGATGGAGAGAGAGGATCCCAAGCAGGCTCTGTGTTACCAGGTGCAGAGCCCAACACAGGGCTTGAACTCATAAACGTGAGATCATGAGCTGAAACCAAGAGTTGGATGTTCAACTGACTGAGCCACCCAGGCGTCCCTAGTAGGATAGGTTTTAAAACAACGCAAAAATTCAGCAGTGAGGGGTGCCTGGGTGCCTGGGTGGTCAGTCAGTTAAGTGTCGACTATGGCTCAGGTCATGATCTCACAGCTCGGGGGTTTGGCTCTGTATTGGGCTCTGTGCTGACAGCTCAGAGCCTGGAGCCTGCTTTGGATTCTGTGTCTCCCTCTCTGCCCCTCCCCTGCTTGCACTCTGTCTCTCTCTCTTTATCAAAGATAAATAAACATTAAAAAATATTAAAAATACTTAAAAAATATCCGAGACATTTTTTTAAAGGTAAACCATCCAAGCAGTTTTTATTCATTAATATTCATAAATACAGTTTCATTAGAGATTTCAGTTTTCCTCTTCAGTTTGAATGTAGATTATTAGGAGAGCCTTTTGCATGTCACAGTACAGAAACAGAGATCACTCCTGCACTGCTACTTGCATTTACCTGCTAGAAGTAAAAATTAGTTGAGATGATTATTATATATATTTTCTCTCTTCCTTTGAATGTCCACCAGTGTAACAAGAGTGACAGATTTGAAATTATAATCCCCAAACAGACCCAAGGGAATTGTCCACTTTCATTGGTAGATACAGCATAGAGGCCTTTGTCTGCGAATTAAGATTTTATTAAAGAGGAGATGGTGGAGGCTCCTTTCCTTTATTAAGCATTGAGACATTAAAGTAACTCATATTCTTAGTGGAATGTTTAGGAGTTGTTAAAAACATTTGCAAAGAGTTTTGTAATATGGAAAACTCTTAAATTGTAATTATTAATGTGAAAAAAGAATAAAAACATAATCCATTGTACACATGATTAAAGGCAAATGGCGGTATATTTACTTTCTACTTTATTTTCCTCTTTTTTTTTTTTAATGTTTATTTATCTTGGGTGGGTGGAAGGGCAGAGAGAAAGGGAGACAGGGGATCTGAAGTGGGCTTCGTGCTGACAGCAGAGAGCTTGATGTGGGGCTCAAATCCACAAACTCATGACCTGAGCCGAAGTCGGATGCTTAACTAAGCCACCCAGGTGTCCTTATTTTCTTCTCTTTTTACAGATAGTCCGTTATTACAATATGTTGTTTTCACAGTGAACCAAGGCTTAAAAATAGGCAAATTACATAATAGACAATACAGATTTGACTGTCTATAATGTGATCATCAGTGTCCACAACAATGTGACGTTGAGATGGAGCAGGATCTTCAGGTGCCTTCTGATAGTCATTAGAGATTAAGTTATTCATTCATTTTTTTTCTGAACTCTGAAAGATGCAGACTTCTAAAAACTTCAGTGTTCATCATCAGCAGGAATAGAGATTTTCTTAACCATATAGCAGTAAGATAGAAAATTAGCAGTAATTACCTAATATTAATTAACATATATTCTGTTTATCTAATGTAACAGGTAAATTCTATTTACCTAATTTTATTTACCTAATTTACCTACTTGACCTATATAAATTCAGTAAATTATTTTGTATAACTTTTTTTGCACTATATTTTTAAAATCGCGATATACTTGGCATATAACATTATATTAGTTTCATGTGTACAGCATAATCATTCAATATTTGCATACATTGCAAAGCAATCACCACAAATTTAGTAACAGCCATTACCTCACATAGTTGCAAATGTTTTTTTTCTTGTGATGGGAACTTTTAAGGTCTGTCTTAGCAGCTTTCAAATATGCAATACAGTATTAACTAGAGTCACCATAGTGTCCATTACATTTGCATGACATGTTTATTTTATAACCAGAAGTTTTGTACCTTTGATCCCCTTCACCCATGTTTCCCACCTCCATTCCCTGCATCTGGCCACCACCAATCTGTTTTCTTAGATGTATGAACTTGGACTGTTTTTGTTGGTTTGTTTTGTTTTTAGATTCCATGTGTAAGTTTCGCCTATACAGTATTTATCTTTTTCTGACCTCTTTTACTTAGCATAGTTCCCTCAAGGTCCATCCAAGTTGTTGAAAATGGCAATATTTCATTTTTTATGGCCAAATATTGTGTTGCGCGTGCACACACACACACACACACACACATTTTCTTTATTCATCTGTTGATGGATATTTAGGTTGTAAACATGGGGTGCATAGATCTTTTTAAATTAATAGTTTATTTTCTTTGGATAATTACCCAGAAGTAGAATTCCTTGATCCTAGGGTAGTTCTAGTTTTAATATTTTGAGGAACCTTCATACTGTTTTCCATAGTGGCTATGCCAGTTTGCATTCTTGCCAACAATGCACAAGGTATCCCTTTTCTCCATGTCTTCACTGGCACTTGTTTCACTTATTTAACACTTTCTTTTTTTAAATCAGGGTTCCCCGTTCCATCAGGGTTAGTTACACTTAAAAAATTTTTTTTTAATATTTATTTTTGAGAGAGAGAGAGACAGAGACAGAGCGTGAGCAGGGGAGGGGCAGAGAGAGGAGGAGACACAGAATCTGAAGCAGGCTCCAGGTTCTGAGCTGTCAACACAGAGCCCGATGTGGGGCTCGAACATGAACCTCAAGATCATGACCTGAGTCGAAATCGGATGCTTAACCGACTGAGCCACCCAGGTGCCCCAAGGTTAGTTTATCTCTTTAGTCACATAATACGGAATTAAAGTTTTCCTCTCCCTCTTCTCAGTATTATGTAAGCACATGTGAAAGGACAGTTGTTTTTGACAGTCATATTTTCCATTTAAATTAATTTTGGTTAAAGGTATTAAAAAATGGTATTCCAAGTAAAATAGTTGCTAGACTCGTGCCTTATTTGTTTGTGTGTTGGAAACACTGTACTAGTGAAACTGTCAGTTGTCTAGAAATAACTGTATTGGACTGAACTCTCCATTTGGAGAGACCTATCACATAAATGTCAAGCATGTTTCTCAGTCTTACAGAGCTTCCAGCTAATAACTATCTCAAGTTTTGGGTTGAAAACTTAATCCAAAATAGAATATGCAATTAAACTTGTATTTTTGTCATTTATAAATGAATACTATCTACTCATTAAAGAAGATCAAATAGGACCCTTATTGATTTAAAATGATTACACATATATACTTAAATGGAAAATGTAATCTTTTAAAGAGAGAAAGGGTGCAAGTGAGCGAGAGAGAGAGAGAGAGAGAGAGAGAGAGAGAATCCCAGGAGGGGCAAATGGGAGAGAGAGAGAGAGTTGTGTTTTACCTGAAGTGGGGCTTGAGCTCACCTGATCTGGGGCTTATGCTCACCTGAAGCAGGGAACAAGCTCTCCCGATGTGGGACTTGAATTCACAAACCATGAGATCATGACCCGACGCAAAGTCAGATGTTAATAACTGAGCCACCCAGGTGCCCTGGAAAAATATATTCTTAAAAACAAAACTGAATTCTGGCTTCTATTTTCCAAGTTGAGTGAGAGAGTGAAATTTTAGTGTTTTGAGTTTTTAATATACTAGAACTTTAAATATTACCTATGAAACAAATCTCATTTATTTTGGGCAGTAATACACACAATAGATGGTCTAAAATTCAAAAGGTGTTGAGTAAATTTCTTCTCCTCCTTACATTGTCATCTAATTCCCTTCCCCAGAAGCCATCACCGATAGTGTTTCTTGTATATCTTTTTATAAGTGATATAAGCGTAAACAAACTTGAGAGTATTTATAGCATACCACTGGCCTGCTTTGTTTGTTTGTTTGTTTGTTTCATCCCAACCACGATACTTTTATTTTTTCTAGATTCTGTGGAATCCATTTCCTTCTAAGGTTTATATCCATAAAGTTGAAAGTATAACTTTATCATTTCCATTAATGAATTTGGAAAGTTTAGGAATTGGTCAGGTTTTTAGTATTGGTTATATTTCTTGTGAATAATTTGTAACAATAAATTAATAATATACTTCATAGTTTGTAATAAGATTTTCTGTGCTAGTTATTTGAATTTAATTGTGTATGGCAATCACGAGTTTTAAGTTGAGGTCAGAACTACCTTCATAATAATACTAAGATATTATTAGGCTTTTTTACTGTGTTGATATTTGTACTTATGGTGTGAAAGTAGTAATGGATAAAACTGTTGGGTCCTTAGTATGGTTCGAGTTAGTGGTATCAAACTTCTACTAATAGTCATTGTATGTTTACTACCACCTTACACTGGTAGTTGAAAAGAAAAAAGCCAATATCACTTGAGAATGTTATTGGTTAAACATTAAAGATAATTTAATTAAGTGTCAACCGTTGAGTATGTGTTTTTTGTTTTTTTTTTTAATGTGTATTTCTGGCAGGGAGAGAGAGAGAAAGAGACAGAGAATCCCAAGCAGACTCCACACTGAGCGCAGAGCCTGATATGGGGCTCGAACTCACTAATTGTGAGATCATGACCTGAGCCTAAGCTGGATGCTTAACTGACTGAGCCACCGAGACCGCCTCCCCCCCCCCAATTTATTTTATTTTAAATTCGGCTACAGTTAACATACAGTGTTATATTAGTTTCAGATGTACAGTGTAGTGATTCAGGTATTCCATGCATCATCCAGTGCTCATTATGACAAGTGCATTCCTTAATCCCCATCACCAGTATTACAGCCCATTCTCCCATCCACCTTGGATGTTAATGTTTTTTAATTTTTTTAATTTTTATTTTTATTTATTTAAAAAATGGTTTTAAATGTTTATTTTTATTTTTGAGAGAGAGGGAGACAGAGTGCAAGTATGGGAGGGGCAGAGAGAATGGGGGGACACAGAAGAAGGGTACAGAGCAGGCTCCAGGCTCTGAGCTGTCAGCACAGAGCCTGACGCGGGGCTTGAACTCATGAGCTGTGAGATCTTGACCTGAGCCAAAGTCAGGCGCTTAACAGATTGAGCCACCCAGGCGCCCCTATGTTGTTTTAAATAGAGCATTCTGTGGATTGAATCATGTCTCTGTAAAAATTCATATGTTGAAGCCCTAACCCCCAATATGATGGGATTTGGAAATCTAGCCTTTGGGAGATAATTAACTTTAAATGAGGAAATGAAGGTAGGGGCTTCCTGATGGGCCCTTATAAGAAGAGACATCAGAGAACTTGCTGTCTCTTTCTGCCATATGAGAACATAGCAAGAAGGTGGCCATCTGTAAGCCAAGAGCCTGACTGCTAGCACCTGATCTCAGATTTTCAGCTTCTAGAACTGTGAGAAAATAAATTTTTGTTTCAGCCTCTCAGTCTGTGCTCGTTTGTTTTGGCAAGCCAGGCAGACTAATGCATACTGTGTGTTGAAATGGGAACTGTGGATAAAGCACTTGTGCTACTTACAGAAGTAACAATAGTTCTCTGAGGAAATTGTGTCATGTATATATTCACTTTTTATAGAATCCATTTTTTTTTACTTGAAAGAGTAACACACTGTTCAAATAGAGGCGGGCATGGATAGAGAGGGAGGAGCCCAAGTTAACAATATCAGGAATGAAAGAGGAGCTATCACTACAGGTCTTATAGACATTAAAATGATAATAAGAATAACATGAACAACTCTATGCCCAAAATGTGACAGCTTGAGTGAAACTGCTCAATTTCTTCAAAGAACAAGCTACCAAAACTCACTAAGAAGGAATAGATAACTGGAACAGTCTTCTTCGTCTTTTTTTTTTTTTTTTAAAACTAGGCTTCATGCTCAGTATGGAGACCTACATAGGCCATGAACTCATGTCCCTGAGGTCAAGACCTCAGCTGAGATCAGAGTCAGATGCTTAACCGACTGAGCCACCCAGGCACCTTGGAATAGTCTTCTTTTAAAGAAACTGAATTCATAGTTGAAAACCTTCCAGTGGAGGAAACTTGAGTCCATTCAGATGGTTTCACAGGTGAATTCTATCAAACATTTAAGGAGGAAAAGATACCATTTCTGCACAGTATCTTCCAGGAAGTGTTAGAAGGAATACTTCCCAACTCATTTTATGAGGATTGATATAAAACCAGGTAACGAAATTATAAGAAAACTATGTTAATATTCTTAATGAACATAGATGCAAAAGTCACAACAAAATGTTAGTAATTAAAATCCAACAGTATATTAAAAGGATGATACATCATGACCAATGGAATTTCTCTTGGGAATGCAAGAGTGTTCCACATTTTTAAGTTATTGAGGCTAATTTACTATATTAAAGACTAAGAAAAGCCATATGATCATCTGTGTACATGAAGAGGAAGCATTTGACAAAATTTTTCATACTTGATAAAAATTCTTACAAACTAGGAATTGTTTTTCTTTTATGTGATGAAGGGCATCTACAAAAGTATATAGCTAATGCCATACTTAATAGAGAATACTTACTAGTGAAAGACTGTTTTCTCCTTTAAGATGGAGAAGGGTGTATGTAATAAGGCAAGAAAAAGAAATTAAAAAGCTTTTAGAACAGGAAGGAAGAAATAAAATTGCCCACATTTGCAGATGATATGGTTGTCTATGCAGAAAACTCCAAGGAATCTACAAGAAAGATTCTAGGACCAACATGAATTTAGCAAGGTTGCAGAATATATGGACAATGTATAAAAATTAATTGTATTTCTTTTTACTAGCAGTGAACAACTGGGAATGGAAATAAGTTAAAAACAGTACCACTTAAATGGCACCAAAAATAGGTGTAAATCTGACAAAGTGTATACAGGATCTGTGTATCTAAAACCATGAAACACTGATTGAACAAATCAAAGAAGGCCTGAATATTTGTAGAGAATTACTGTTTGTGGTTTCAAGACTCAGTATTGTTAAAATGTAATTTCTCCTCAGACTGGTGCACCCAGATAAAAATCTCAACATCTTTTTTTGTAGATAATGATAAACTGCTTTTAAAAATTATAAAATGGCAAAAGAACAGATTGCTCGATCATTTGATAAAGAACAACATAGTTGGAGGATTTGATCTGAAATGTAGCTGATTTCAAGACCTTCTATAAAGTTAATAGTGATCAAGGTATTGAGGTAGACCCATAGAAAAAATGCAGTCCGTTGATTTCGACAAAGGTGTAAAGGTAGAAAAAGATAGCCTTTTTTCCACATATGGAGTCAGAGCAATTGGATAGCATATGAGAAAAAAGAATTTCAAACTATCTCTTCTACCTAATGTGTCAGCGAACTCAAATAGATCAGAGATCTAAATGTAAAATATAGAATAATACAATTGGCAGAAGAGAACAAAGGAGAAAAATCTTTGTAACCTTGGCTTAGATAAAATTTCTTACATATGACCAAATGCATAACATATATTGATAAACTGGATGTCATTAAAATTAAAAACTTCCACTCTTTGGGATGCTTGGGTAGCTCAGTCCATCAAGTGTCTGATTCTTGTTTTTGGCTCAGCTCGTAGTGATATCACCATTTATGAGTTAGAGCCCTTCATCAAGCTCTGTACTGGCAATGCAGAGCCTGCTTGGGATTCTCCCCCTCCCTCCCTCTCCCCCTCCCCCTCCCCTCCCCCTCCCCCTCCCCCTCCCCCTCCCCTCCCCTCCCCCTCCCCCTCCCCCTCCCCTCCCCTCCCCCTCCCCCTCCCCCTCCCCTCCCCTCCCCCCTCCCCTCCCCTCCCCCTCCCCTCCCCCTCCCCCTCCCCTCCCCTCCCCTCCCCCCTCCCCCTCCCCTCCCCTCCCCTCCCCCCTCCCCCTCCCCTCCCCCCTCCCCTCCCCTCCCCTCCCCTCCCCCTCCCCCCTCCCCCCCTCTCCCCTTCTCCCCCTTTCCCCCTCTCCCCCTCTCCCCCTCTCCCCCTCTCCCTCTCTCCCTCTCTCCCTCTCTCCCTCTCTCCCTCCCCCCGTCTCTCTCTGCCCCTTCCCCTTCCCTTCTCTCTCTCAAAATAAACTTAAAAAAAACTTGCATTCTTTGAAAGACACTCTAAAGAGGGTGAAAAGAAGTGGCAGACTGAGAGAAGATATTTGCAGATCACATATCTGACAGATTTTGTATGTAGAGTACAGAAATAATTCTCAAAACTACAAGAAGAAAAAAAACCCAGCTAAAGAGTGGGCAAAAGATTTGAACCCTAAACGTTGCTGGACAAGATGTATGGGTGGCAAGTAAGGACCTGAAAGATTCTCTGCATCGTTAGTCATTAGGGAAATGCAAATTAAAACCACAATGAGATGCTACTGTACACTTGTTAAGGTGACTAAGAAAAAATAAACAATCCTTCTCTCCCTAGCTGACAATATTAAGTATTAGGACATAGAGCAACTAGAACTTTAATACATTGCTAGTGAGAATGCAAAATGTACAGCCACTTCGGGAAGTCTTTTGGAAGTTTCCCATAAAGTTAAACAAAAACTTCCATGACCCTGTAGTTTTTTTTTGGTTTTTGTTTTTGTTTAAATTTTAATGTTAATTTTTGAGAGAGAGCATGAATGAGGGAGGGGCAGAAAGAGAGAGGGGAACAGAAGATCCGAAGTAGGGCTCTGTGCTTATAACAAAGAGAGCCTGATAACAGGGTTCGCACTCATGAAACCATGAGATCATGACCTGAGCTGAAGTCGGAGGCTAAACCAGCTGAGCCACCCAGGCACCCTCCACCATTGTAATTTCAATCCTAGAGATACTTACCAAGAAAAATGAAGACTTAACAGTTTACACAAAAACTCCATGTGAATGTCAGCAATTTTGTTCAAATTGTCAAATACTACAGGCATTCTCCTGAATTGGAGAATGGATAAACAAAATGTGGTATATTCATAGAATTCAGTAATAAAAAAGAAATTATTGGTGGGGGGCACCTAGGTCACTAAGTCGGTTAAGCATCTGACTCTTGATTTCAGCTCAGGTCATGGTTGGTGGGATTGAGCCCTGCGTCGGGCTTCATACTCATGATGTGGAGTCTGTTTGGGATTCTCTCCTACTTTCTGCCCCTCCCCTGCCTGCGTGCTTTCTCTCTCTCTGTTAGTAAATAAATAAAACTTAAAAAAAAAATGGAATTACTGGTACTTGCTATAACATTGGTGAATGTCAGACGTGTTCGGTAAAGTGAAAAATGCCAGACTCAAAAGGTTACATACACAGTGTGTGATTCTGTTTATATGATATTCTACAAAAGAGAAAAATTACAGTAATGGGAAACAGATCAGTTGTTGCCAGGGACTAGGGGTAGTGATAGGAGATTGATAACAGAGGGTTCTGCATCTTGATTGTCCGATGATTTTGTGCATTTGACAAACCTTAGAAATGGACACCAAAAAGCGAATTTTAGTGCATGTAATTATTTGTAGGCTTCTTTATTTATTTTTGAGACAGAGAGGGAGACACAGAATCCGAAGCAGGCTCCAGGCTCCTGGCTGTCAGTACAGAGCCTAAAGCGGGGGTCGAACTCATGACCTGTGAGATCATGACCTGGGTGGAAGTCTGACACTCAACTGACTGAACCACCCAGGCACCCTAGTGCATGTAATTTTAAAAATAAGTTAATAAAAGCTATGAGAGGACAGACAGAAAATGGGAGATAATATTTGTAGAAGACATATCTGATAAAGGATTGTTATTCAAAATATACAAAGAACTCTTAAAACTTAACGATGAGAAAATGAACAACTTGACTAAAAAATGGGCAAGGGATGCCTGTCTGACTCCATTGGTGGAACATGTGGCTCTTGATCTTGGGGTTTTGAGATGGAGCCCCATGTTGGCTGAAGAGCTTACATTAAAAAAAATAGAAAAAAATGCGCAAAAGATTTGAACAGACACCTCACCAAAGAAAATCATGATCTGAGCTGAACTGGATCTGAACTGAGCATGATCTGGATGCTTAACTGAGTGAGTCACCCAGACACCCCCCCAATAATGTCTTTTTTTATTATTGAATTCTATGGATATGCCACAGTTTGTTTATCCATTCACCAATTCAGGAACATTTGGATTGTAGTGCTTGACAATTTGGACAAAATTGCTGTTGATAGAAGAAGATAAACAGATGTCAAATAAGCATGTGGAAAGATGCCTAACATCATACATCATAAGGGAACTGCCAGTTAAAATGAGGTACGACTACACACTTATTAGAATGTCTCAAATCCAAAGCACAACACTAAATGCTGGTGAGAATACGGAGCGACAAGAACTCTGATTCGTTACTGGTGGGAATGCAAAAGGATGCAGCCGCTTTGGATAGTTTGTCAGCTTCTTATAAAACTAAGCATCTTCTTAACAGAAGATCCAGCAATCCTGCTCCTTTGTATTTACCCAAATGAGTTAAAATTATGACTGTACAAAAACCTACACATGAATATTTACAGGAGCTTTATTCATAATTGCCGAAATTTAGAAGCAACCAAGATGTCCTTCACGTGAATGGATAAACAGAGTGGTACATGCAGACAGTGGAATGTTAGTGCCAAGAAAAAAAAACGAGCTATCAAATCATGGAAACGACACAAGAGGGACCTTCAATACATGTTGCTAAGTGAAAGAAACCAGTCTGAATACTGCTTTAAAAAATACATCCATATACAAAATATTAAATTAAAATAATGGGTGCCTTGGTTGAGCGTCCAACTCTTGATTTCAGCTCAGGTCATGATCTCGAAGTTTGAGGGTTTGAGCCCTGCATCAGGCTCTGCACTGACAGCAGGGGACCTGCTTGGGATTCTCTCTTTCTGCCTTTCCCCCACTCATCCTCCCTCCCTCTCTCCCTCTCCCTCCATCCCTCTCTCCCTCCCTCTCTCCCTCCCTCCCTCCCTCCCTTCCCCTCCCTCTCCCCCTTCCCCAAATAAATAATTTAAAAAGTAAATGCATTATTAAATATTTTGAGTTTTTGTTTTTTTAATAAAGTTTTTTATGTTTATTTTTGAGAGAGAGAGAGAGAGAGCATGAGTAGGAAAGGGTAGAGAGAGAGGGAGACAGAATCCGTAAAGCGGGCTCCAGGCTCCTAGCTGTTAGCACAGAGCCCGATGCGGGGCTTGAACCCACGAGCTGTGAGATCATGACCTGAGCTGAAGTCAGACGCTCAACTGACTGAGCCACCCAAGTGCCCCTGAATTTTTCTATTTTAATTTCTTCTTTTTGGTTTTAATTTCTAAATGGCAGGCATCTTTAAACATCACAATAAAGAAAAATTTGGGGAATCCTCAATTTTTGAAAGTAATAAGGTCTTGAAATAAAGAGTTTAAGAACTTGCTGCTCTAAGGAAACTGTTTCAGAAGTAATCCATGTAAGTTACTTGGATGTCTGGGAGTTCCCACATTTTTGCTGCACTTTAGTATCAACTGGGACTTGTTTTTATTATTTTTTTTAATTTTTAATGTTTATCTTTGAGCGGGGGGAGAGGCAGAAAGAGAGGGAGACACAGAATCCGAAGCAGGCTCCAGGCTCTGAGCTGTCAGCACAGAGCCCGAAGCAGGGCTCGAACCCAAAGATCCAAGATCATGACCTGAGCCGAACTCGGAATCATAACCAACAGAGCCACCCAGGCACCCCATCAATTGGGACTTTTTAAAAAACACTGCTGCTCACGGATCACCTGGATAGCTCAGTCTCATGGTTCCTCTGATTGAGCGTTGCATTGGGCTCTGTGCTGACAGTGTGGAGCCTGCTTGGGATTCACTCTCTCCTCTGTCTCTGCCCCTTCCCTGCTCTCTGTCTCTCAAAATAAATAAACATTAAAAAAAAAAGAACAAATCTCTGCTGCTTAGTTTATATCCCGTATAATTAAATCAGAATGAAGAAGAGATGCTTAAAGCCAGGCTTTGGGAACTGCTGGTTTTGGCTCATACTTGAATCTTTGCATTCCTTATTCCTAATTTAGGAGATTACTATATCTAGAAAATGCTGCATCGTTTTTACTTTTGCAAAGATGAGTTCAATAATCCAGTGAGACTTAGTTTGTCCAATTTTTATTTGTTTAAATAGTAAGTTAATATGTAATCCAGTTTAAAAATGCATAAAAGTGGATAGCTCTCTTGTATGCTAATGACAAGGGGAAAAATCACTGAGTTTATCTCCATTGAAACAATTGACGGTACAGGTTTCTTTATCCCAGAATCACACTTACGGAATATTGAATTGTTACTTTTTAATTAAGGCGACAGCCAGAATTATGTTCATGTGTGGATTATATGTAAAAGCTTTTGAAATGGCGCAGAAAACAATCTAAAAGCCCAAGTATAGTATTGAGTAACATGCATTAAATTGGTCATGTTCAGTATCTGATAAAATGTTTCAGTAACTTCACAACTAAGTGTGCAGTGGAAGTTCCTTGCCCAGGTTATGGTGAGCTCTACAGTTGACCCTGTGGCTGAAAGCTATAAAAGTTGGAAAACTCCTACACTGAGAGTTAATTAAAATTGATTTTTAGGGGCTCCTGGGTGGCTCAGTTGGTTGAATGTCTGACTTCGGCTCAGGTCATGATCTCATGGTTTGGAGTTGCTGCTATCAACGCAGGGCCTGCTTTGGATCCTCTGGCTCCCTCTCTGCTCCTCTGCTGCTCATTCTCTTTCTCTTTCTCTTTCTCTCTCTCTCAAAACTAAACATTAAAAAAAATTTGCTTTTTAATGTCCAATTTAGTTATCACCAAATTTATGGTAGTAGTCTTAAAATGCTCTCCTTTCTTTCTTTCTTTTCTTTTTTTTTTTCCCCAGAGAGTGAGCACATGAGCCAGGGGAGAGGGGCAGAGGGGGAGAGAGAATCTTTATTTTTAAAAATTTTTAGGGGTGCCTGGGTGGCTCAGTTGGTTAAGTATCCGACTTCAGCTTAGGTCATGATCTCGTGGTTCGTGGGTTCGAGCCCCACATCAGGATTGTTGCTGTCAGCCTGTCAGCACAGAGCCTGGAGCCTGCTTCAGACTCTGTGACTCTCTCTCTCTCCCTGCCCCTCCCCTGTTCACTCTCTGTCTCTCAAAAATAAATAAATGTTTAAAAAGTTTTTTTTTAATTATTTTTTATTTTTTAAGTTTATGTTGAGAGAAAGCACAAGTGGGGGAGGGGTAGAGAGAGAGAGACTCCAAAGCAGGTTGTCACTGTCAGTGCAGAGTCTGCTGCGGGGCTTGAAACTCCTGAAATGTGAGATCATGACCTGAGTGGAAGTCTGACACTTAACCGACTGAGCCATCCACTCGCCCCTGAGAGAGAGGGAGAGGGAAAAAGAGGGAGAGGGAGAGAGAGGGAGAATATCTCAAGCAGGCTCCACACTCAGCACTGAGCCTTACACTGGGCTCTATCCCATGACCCTGGGATGATGACCTGAGCTGAAAACAAGTCAGAGGCTCAACTGACTGAGCCACCCAGGCCCATCAAAATGCTTGTCTTTTAAGTTGACTGTTTTATACGTGTATTTTCAGTGTGGGTGGTTTGTTTTTACCAACTAGTGAATTGCTTGTGTTAACTGTTTTGTTTTAAAATATTTATCATTTGTTTATTTATTTACGTATTTATTTTCGAGAGAGAGAGAGAGAGAGAGAGAGAGAGAGAGATAACATGAATGGGGGAGGGGCAGAGAGAGAGGGAGACACAGAATCCAAAGCAGGCTCCGTGTTCTAAGTGGACAGCGCAGATCCGACGTGGGGCTCAACCCCACAAACTGCAAGATCATGACCCGAGCCAAAGTCAGACTCTTCAATGGATTGAGCCACCAGGTGCCACTTGTTAACATTTTTAATTGATTTTTATTGAGATGATTATATATTCAGTGCATTTGGAAGAAATAATACAGAATGGTCCCATGTACCTTATCCAGTTTCTCCCAGTGGTAACAGCTTAGAAATGATAGCACAGTATCACAAGATGGGTAATGACATTGATTTTTATCTACAGATCTTATACAGATTCCTTAAGTTTTACTGGTACTCGTGTGAGGAATTCTCTCATTTCATTATATGTATATATTTATGTATTTACCACCATAGTCAAGATCCTTAATGGTTCATCACTACAGTAGTTTCCCTTTTACAGTCATACCCCTTTCCTGTCCCTAACTCCTGTTCTCCATTTTCATCATCTTGTTATTTCAAGAATGTCACATAAATGACAGGGTACAATTGGATGTAACCTTTTGGATAGGTTCGTGTATCTACTACCATAGTCAAGATACAGAATCATGTGAACTTTAAAAAACTGCTTCTTTAAACAGCTACGTTCTTGTTTATTCTTTAAAAAAACTGAATGATCTCAGTATAATTTCTTCTGATTTGTTGAAGATCCATATTTATTAAAGATTGGGCAGTGAAGAAAAAGAGACCATGATGATGCTTTTGTTACTGGCCTTGTTTGCCACTCGTGTAAGTCCTGTCAAAGTTCTGGAACACAGTAGGTATTAGATCTCATTCAGAGTAGATTATTCATCCCAGGACATATTTACTGGTTTGGATATCAGTGGTCTTAAGAATTTTTTTAAGTTTATTTATTTATTTTGAGAGAGAGAATGCACGAGTGCATGCTCCACATGGTCAGCACAGAGCCTGACCCTGGGCTTGAAATCACGAAACTCAAAGATCACGTCCGGAGTTGAAATCAAGGGTCGGATGCTTAACCAGCTAAATCACCCAGGTGCCCCTGAAGATCAATAATCTTAAAATAGAGGTTTCCAGGCTGAGGTTCAGACAGCGGAGTCCAGATTTGCGGTAATCACGTGGAGATCTTAAAATCTTTTATTATTTTTAAAAGTTCTATAGTAATTGGTATCCTAGCTAGCATCAGTAATTTTCTCTTGGTTAGAATTATTTCATCTCAGTTTGAGAAGACCAGCTTTTTTTGTGCTGATCAGAAACTCTGATTAGTGGTCGACATGGTAAGAATTATTTGATTTGATAATTGGACCAAATTCTGCTGCCATAGCTACTGTAGTCAGGCACAATACCTGCAGAGAACAGTTGCTATATGTGAACTTCTTTGACTGTGGATACACAATGGTAGCAGAAATTGAGTGATCAAAAAAGGAAGATACAGAAATAGGAAATCCAGAGGAAGAAGATACTTTTTTAATATTGTGACTCAGTGCACACACATGTGCAGCTGAAACAGAAGTTTCACAAAAGCAATTCTTTTCTGTAAAATGTGTAATTCAGGGGCACCTGGGTGGCTCAGTTGGTTAAGCGGCCGACTTTGGCTTAGGTCATGATCTCGCGGTCTGTGAGTTCGAGCCCCTAGTCGGGCTCTGTGCTGATGGCTCAGAGCCTGGAGCCTGCTTCAGATTCTGTATCTCCCTCCCTCTCTCTCTGCCCTTCGCCTGCTCATACTCTGTCTCTGTGTCTCTCAAAAATAAATAAACATTAAAAAAAAATTTAAAAATGTGCAATTCAGTCTAACATGCTCTGTACGTTTTTTTGTTTAAATGTTTTTTTGTTTTGTTTAAATGTTTTTTTGTTGGTCGTCAGCCAAATTGATTTCAGGAACCACCAGTAGGATGTGACTTCTGTTTTAAAGAAAAAATACTACTTTAGGCCAGTTCATGACAGTTCAGGTCATGGAGGTTTCTTTCTTTCTTTCTTTTTTTTTTTTAGTAAACTTTACGCCCAACGTGGGGCTTGAACTCATGACTCCAAGATCTTTAGTCTCATGTGCTACTGACTGAGCCAGCCAGGTGCCCCAAGTTTTTTGTTTTGTTTTTTGTTGTTTTTGACTCAGAGCCTCAGTTCTACCCTCTGGGATAGTAGTTTAAAAATCTTTTTATTCAGTTGTGTGAAGTATTTAGTAAATTCATTAAAAAAATTTTTTTTAATGTCTATGTTAGAGAGAGAGAGAGAGAGAGAGAGAGCGAGATGGAGGGGCAGAGAGAAACCCAAGCAGGCTTCACGCTGTCAGCACAGAACCTGACACAGGGCTCTATCTCATAAACCATGAGATATGACCTAAGGAGTCGGATCCTTAGTCGACTGAACCACTAGGCACCCCATCGTTTACTTTTGAGAGAGACAGCACAAGCAAGTGAGAAGCAGAGAGATAGGGAGACGCAGAATCAGAATCAGGCTCCAGGCTCTGAGCTGTTAACACAGAGCCCGACATGGGGCTTGAATCCGGGAATCATGAGATCATGACCTGAGCCAAAGTCAGACGTTTAGCCAACTGAGCCACCCAGCCACCTCAGTAAATCCATTTTGGTTTGAATTTGTGGAATTAGTTAATTTTTAGCAGATTATTTCTCTGTTTTAGTTGGAGATCAGCTGTGATAGTGAAAGTTTTCTAATGGAGTCAGAAATGTTTGGTTGTGGATGATTAGTTTGGGTTATGTTTGGTTGAGGAAAAGCTTATGCCAGTCCTGGTGTGCAGAGTGAATGAGAGAGGGTATTACTTACTTCGTTTCCTTCCGTAGTGTCTTTTCCTCCCACCTACCTCTACCCCACCCCAATTTTAAACTTCTTAATGCTGGCCTGTGCTGTGAGCATCCTGTTAACGTGCCTGTTGCTTATGATAGTTCTTGGCAAATAAGCAGAGTAGGTTCTCAGTGTAGTAGTAGATTCTCACAGTGCTTTCTTTTGAGCTCTTCTGTTCTTATAAGCTGTCAGTTTCCTGAGAGCAGAGTGTGCGTGTGTCTTTATGTCTGTCTTGTGCCTGTCAAGTAGTTAGTGTTCACTGATAAATTCTTGAAATGAATTGAATTTCTCATTATGCTTCCCTTTGCCATGGGGATTTTTCAGCTGCTCCAGCAATTTCTAAATGTGTGTGGGTATTCATGGCCTGGAACTGCCTCAGTGCATTTGCCTTCTCATTATCCTATATTAATTTTTCTATGTAATTTCCAATTAAGTCTTACCCTTGCTAACGAATACCCTCCTGTTCTTTCTCTTCATTGTACTATTCATTTCATAATTTTTGAGGCTTTGTTGGCATTCATGGAGAGTTTTTGTTACTTTAATTAGAGGTTTAGGTTCAATAAAATGAGCTCTTGTTTAGCACAGTTCTATAATGTCAAATTTGTAATGACTTTTCTTGAGGAAAAGCACTTGTGGTTTTTTTCTATTCACTTTTCTGTCTTCAGTTATAATTTTGGTAATATAACATGATGAAGCTTATTAAACTTGTTACTTCGTGTTACTTGGGTCAAGAACTGTAATTATAATGCTGCTATAGACTTGTGTGCACAAACAGTGGGCAACTAAGTGGGTATTCCAGTTTATTCAACAGAACTACTCACTGTGTTGCTAATGGAATAGTATATTTCATTTAAAATAATACCTTTGGGCAAAAAGAATCTTGGAAGTTATTTACATTAACTTCCTTGTCCAGGTTGAGAAAACATATGCAGAGAAGTTGAGTGGTTTGCTTATTTTGGGGGAGTAGTTGAAAGCTTGAAGGCTAAGGATATGTTGCAAACTTTTGTGAACTCAGGAGTCTTTGTATTTGCCAAAAGTAGAGAGGAGTTCAACTACCACAAGGTCTGAAATCTGTTCTTTGAACTTAGAAGTGATACTCAGTGAATCAGAATGATATGCTGTATGTGTTGCAGGGTATAATATAAGTTGGTACTTCATGAAATTTTGCTGATTGCTTGAAACTTTGAAGGCTTATGTGTGTGATAAAAGACATGATGAGTTCATTGTTTCGTGTGGATTTTTTTCCCCTTAGCTATTTGATTCTTTTCTTAGTATGTAGAATTTAATAACCATACCGAGATTACTTGTCCTCTCTGTACCTCAGTTTCTCTCTCTTGTCCCACCCTCCCTCACCCTTTACCTTAGATAGATGGAAATGCTTTGGGGACAAACCTGACTGTAGTTTAAATTGTGTTCTGTTAATGTAGCATAAGGGAATAAGACAGTAAGTAGAAGTCACAGTAATTATTTTTATGAAGGATATAGCTCTTATTTTCAATTTTTCCATTTGGTTGTGTATAGTTCTTTGAAGTGTAGTCCCGAAAAATGTTTATTATTTATTTTTGAGACAGAGAGAGACAGAGCATGAGTGTGGGAGGGGCAGAGAGAGAGGGAGACACAGAACCTGAAGCAGGCTCCAGGCTCTGAGCTGTCTGCACAGAGCCCTACGCTCAAACTCACAGACTGTGAGATCATGACCTGAGCCGAAGTCGGATGCTCAACCGACTGAGCCACCCAGACGCCCCTTATTATTTATTTATTAATTTATTTTAAAAAATTTACTTATTTTAAGTAGGTTCCATGCCCAGGTTGGGGTTTGAGCTCATGATCAAAAGTCGCAGGCTCCACTGACTGAGTTAGCCAGACACCCCTAAAAATGTTTATTTTTTTTTAACATTTATTTTTGAGAGACAGAGAGACAAAGCGTGAGCAGGGGAAGGGCAGAGAGAGGGAGACACATCTGAAGCAGGCTCCAGGCTCTGAACCGTCAGCACAGAGCCCGATGCGGACCTTGAACTCACAGACCGTGAGATCATGACCTGAGCTGAAGTCGGCTGCTTAACCGACTGAGCTATCCAGGCGCCCTGTTTATTTTGTTTTTATTTATTTTTTTGGGATTAAAAAATATTTTTATTATTTCTCTTTTAGAGAGAGCACAATTAGGGGAGAGGGGCAGAGGGATCGGGAGAGAGAATCCTGAGCAGGCTCCGTACTCAGCATGGGGGCTCGATCTAATAATAACCTGGGGCTATGACCTGGGCCAAAATCAAGAGTTGGTCAACTGACTAAGCCACCCAGGCACCCCTGATTTTTAAAATGTATTTAAAAATGTGTTTTCATATCATGCATATTTATATTGGAATGTAAATTTAATTGGAGAATCCTAACATTGAAAAACTGTAAGCTCTTAATATTTTTTCTGTTCAGATGTTAGTGTTGCTTGTATAAATATGTAAATACACAATACTGAGAAATATGTATGTTTTCATGGTAGCTGTTTTGATCCTGAAATTAGATATACATACTTTTAGCAATTATTTGAAATAGGATAGTTTATTCCTCATTTTACACTATTCCTAGGAAATTTGAAAGGACAAAAAGATAAAAAAAATTTTTTTTTAAGTTTTTTAATGTTTATTTATTTGTTTTGAGAAAGAGTAAGAGCCCATAAGTGGGGGAGGGGCAGAGAGAGATGGAGAGTGAATACCAAACAGGCTCTGTGCTGTCAGCGCAGAGACTGAAGTGGGACTTGAACCCACAAACAGAGAGATCATGACCTGAGTTGAAGTCTGACTCACTGATTGAGCCACCCAGGCTCCTCCCGAAAACTTTATTTTAAAAATGTGAGCAGTTCTCAGTGAGTCTACCCTACCCCCTACCTCACACAAGCACAGTACACAGCACACTCTCCCCACGCTGTTATAAACTGGTTTTTCTTTCCATCAGCCTGAATTTTATAATAAATGCTTATTAGCATTTATTCTATGAATTGGCCTTTTAAAAATACGTAACTGATCTCTGCCATTAAATCTAGTAGTTCATTTTGTAAATAGGTTGCCTAAAAGCTGGAAATGATACTTATTTGGAAAAGGAAGAGAAGTATAAAAGATATTCACTCAAAAATATTTTCAAGCAGTGTTTAGTGCTGATATTTGTAGTGAAAGTACTTTTTCCCTACCCTAGTGTCCTAGAACGAAAACATCACCATGGCTACAGAAATTGGTTCTCCTCCTCGTTTTTTCCATATGCCAAGGTTCCAACACCAAGCACCTCGACAGCTCTTTTATAAGCGACCTGATTTTGCACAGCAGCAAGCAATGCAGCAGCTTACTTTTGATGGAAAACGGATGAGAAAAGCAGTAAACCGAAAAACCATAGACTATAATCCGTCTGTAATTAAGTATTTGGAGGTAAGTCCAGTTAATGTGCTTCTGATAATCAAACTTGTGGCTTTTTTTTTTTAAAAAAAGAAAGTTTTAAAAATAGAGGGTGATAAGTATACCTGTGTTTCTTGAGTTAGTGGGATGAAGTGGAATTACAAAGAGTCCAGTCAGTCACTAGTACTTTTTTATTCTTTGCATGTGTGAATCATCTCCTAAAAAATTATAACCTATAAATTCTAATTTAGAAATAGGATTTGTTCTAATAGTTCACAGCAATCTCAGAAAATGGTACTTTAATCCCTAGGCCAGCCTTAAAACACTTGTTAACCCCACAGTGTATATGAAATATTGAGACTACTAATATAAAAATATTTCTGTGATAACACACATTCAGAATAGAAATTTTGCATGTCTGAGGCACTGGCGCTAGAAACATGGACTCTCCAAGGCCCTCGTGGTGGGCAGCACCTCACAGGGTGAAGCAACACTGAGATGGCAGCTAAAGGCAGAGTAGGGGTCAGCATAAACCTTTACTTTGATATTTCTCTTCTGAGTTCTGAACTCTTCTGAGTTCTTTGTTTTACTTGCCTTCACCAAGGAATTAGCCTCTGATTCACTTTCGATTATACACCCTATTACTTGGATCTGGTTTTGGTTTTCTCTGGCCTCCAATCTAGAAAATATGTTTGCTTTTTCTTACCTGAGACCCATTTAAAGACCTGTTTGCATATCGGATATAATTAGTATGTTGCAGAGATGAGAAAAAGATTCATTCAGAGGTGAAGACAGATTTAGGTTTTTCTAGGTAATTCGGTTGTAAAACAAGTCTAGGAGAGCCTGAGAGGACCTAAGAAAACCAAGGGCAGGATACCAGAAATTGTTTTGAGCTGAGGATTTTGAAGAAATTGGAGACATCTGCCTATCACATATTCTTTTTCTTTTTAATTAAAGTATGGTCAGTTAGCATGTGTTGGGGTCTGCAGTATCTTGGATGATTGCTTGGGGATGAGGTGAATAAAGAGGAGGGAGATTCTAAGCAGTGTAAGTAGGGTAAGATCTCTCCCCCCGCCCCTTTTTAAGTTTTAATGTTTATTTATTTTTGAGAGAGAGAGGAGAGACCGAGTGTAAAGTGGGGGAAGGACAGGGGAGAGAGATAAACAGAATCTGAAGCAGGCCCCAGGCTCTGAGCTTTTAGGACAGAGCCTGACTCGGAGCTCGAACTCACAACTGCAAGGTCATGACCTGTGCTGAAGTCAGACACTTAAACTGAGCCACCCACATGCCCCTAATTAAAAAATAAAATTTTTTTTTTCTGGGGCATTTGAGTAGTTCAGTTGGTTAAGTGTCCTACTCTTGGTTTTGGCTCAGGTCATGATTTCACAACTTGTTGGTGTGGGCCCCACATTGGGCTCTGCGCTGGCAGCTCAGGGTCGGCTTGGGATTTTCTCTCTCCCTCTCTCTCTGCCCCTCGTCCATTCATGCTCTTTCTGTCTCTCTCACAAAAATAAATCCACGTGAAAAAAGATTTGTTTTCACGTGGATTTATTTTTGAGAGAGCGGGGTGCTATGCATGCATGAGTGGCAGAATGTCAAAGAGAGAGAGAGAGAGAGAGAGAGAGAGAGAGAGAGAATCCTAAGCAGGCTCTGTGTTGTCAGCGCAGAGTCCAACGTTTGACTTGATCTCACGAACAGTGAGGCCATGACCTGAGCTGAAATCAAGATTAAGTGGGTGCTTAGCCCACTGAACCACCCAGGCCCCCTAGGATAAGATCTCTTTAAGATACCCACTGTTACCTTTGTGTTAGAACCTATGAAAGGGTTTTAATCCTACTTTCTCCCCATTTGATAGCAGCTGACATTCTGTTAATATCTACTTTGAGTATAATGGACCATATGTTGATTTATTAATTTGTTTATTTTAAACAGAATAGAATATGGCAAAGAGACCAGAGAGATATGCGGGCAATTCAGCCTGATGCAGGTTATTATAATGATGTAAGTATTAAGATGTTTCATACTAGCTTAATAAAAGCTCTTTGTTTGGACATTTGAACCTAAAACTATATGACCTCAAATGCAACATGGAATTTTCTTTTTATGGATTTATAATTGAAACGAAAGATTCTTAAAGAGATGATATAACATGTACATGGGTTATTTTTTATCTCAGTTAAAATTTCTCTTTTATTATAATAGTGGGTGAACTTTTGATTTGGGGCTTACGGCCATGTCTAACAAAAGACTGCACTACCTCAAAGTCTGTGGAATATGAAAGTTAATTTAAAATTTGACTTTTTGTGAAACATGTTTTTTATTATGTTGACCTTGAGAAGTAATTGGTGAAACTTGGTTTGATTTTGTTGTTTATTTAGTAATGGGCATTTAACTGTCCTGTGTCTCAGTTTTTTTAATTTAATTAATACAGACTGATTATAATCTATAATAATAGTTTTTTGAAAGTCCTATGTAGTCCTGAATTTGTCTTCAAATGTTGAAATAATTACCTTGCTGTGTCCCTGATCTATGCTCTGTGCATAAACAGGAACTCTTTAAAACCTAATTTTTTCTTTTTGTAGCTGGTCCCACCTATAGGGATGTTGAATAATCCTATGAATGCAGTAACAACAAAATTTGTTCGAACATCAACAAATAAAGTAAAGTGTCCAGTATTTGTTGTTAGGGTAAGTATTCTTTTGGATGTTTTTTGGAAAAGTTGACCCTGAGTTAATCTGTACATATACTTACCAGGACAAAGAAAATTAAATTATTTTAAATGTATATCTGGGATAAACATTGGTGTATTGCTAATAAATCTTTTGAAATACCCAGTCACTGACCCAGTATATCCACATTTAGTAAGATACTGCTTTTGGATTGTTCTTCATGTTAAAATTTCCGTAGAATTCTCTAAGCAGGTCATGGATCTGTATTGCAGCAGGTCTCGGACTTGCTCTTGAATAGGGATGCTTTTGCTGCTGTTTAGAAAGTGCATCTCAGGGTTAATGAAAACTGTTAGGTGTCACCGTAAGGAAAACACCTGAGATGAGTAGAAGACCAGTGGTCAACCATAATTGTTAGCTCCACTAAGGTACATAGTAGGCACTCAGTACATTTGCATGAAATTAAAAAGTATATACTTTTAAATAGATAGTGGGTTGACATGGTTCAAAACTTGAAAATTTCAAGGGATTTGGAGTAAAAAGTCTTCCCATCTTTTTCTTCCAGGTGTCCAGTTAATATTAACCACTTGTGATAGTATCATTTTCTTTGTGATTTACTGAGTAAGAACGTACTTGTTGGTTAGCAGTACGTCATGTCCAGGACTGTAGGAGAGTTAACAGAATCCAGCGAATCAGAACTGGGAACAGAGATGGGACAGAGAGAAGGCGATGTGGCAGACATTGTGGCAGAGAGGCACAGTAGGCAAGCCCTCTGCTACTGGGCGGGGCGGAGAGCAGGCCGAGCTGAAGGGCTGGGGGAGATGTCGCAGTCAGTCCTAGGTCTCCTGTTTGCTTCTGAGGCCTAAAGCAGTAGAAAACATCAGTAACGAAACACTCGTTTTAATGGCTTTTTTGTTGTTAGAGCCAACCAGTATGTAGTATAATTTTGTTTGTCAGGAAATTTGGTAAAAGGGGTAAGGTGTGCAGCTGATTTTATTTTTTAGCTTTATTTTTAACATTTATTTATTTTTGAGAGAGAGAGGTGGGAGTTTGGAGGGGCAGAGAGAAGGAGACAGAGGATCCAAAACAGGCTCTGCTCTGTGAGCACAGAATCTGATGCAGGGCTCGAGCTCACAAACCATGAGATCGTGACCTGAACCGAAATCAAGAGTCAGCCTCTTAACCGACTGAGCCACCCAGGGGCTCTGGTGTGCAGCTAGCTTTAATATCAGCATAATAGAGAACATCTTTTTGAAATGAACAAAATCTCAACATTTTTCATCACAGTACAAAAGGGTAAAATTGTATTTGTTACAATTTATTAGATAAATTTCTTATTTGGGGATCAAACTGTAAGGTCGTAGGAGACATTTGCACATAGTAGAGGCATAGTACAGATTATAAGGAATTAAGACATAAAAGCAGAGTCCTGTATTATTTACTTGGTTGGGATCCATAGCAGATAACGAACTAGGAAGGTGGGAACATTTTATTCATTATAGTCAAAATCATGATATGCAGGTTTACCAAGTGATATAAATATTTTTTAATTTTTGTTTTTATCTATTTATTTTGAGAGAGAGAGAGTATGTGCAAGTGGGGATAGGGCAGAGAGAGAGAGAGAGAGAGAGAGAGAGAGAGAGAGAGAGAATCTCAAGCAGGCTCCGAGCTATCCGAGCAGAGCCCAATGTGGGGCTCAAACTCATAAACAGTGAGATAGATCATGACCTGAGCTGAAACCAAGAGTCGGATGCCCAACCGACTGAGCCACTCAGGTGCCCCTTATTTTTAAAAATTTTTGTTTGTTTATTTTGTGAGAGAGAGAGCAAGCAGGGGAGGGGCAGAGAGAGAAGGAGAGAGAAAGAATCCCAAGCAGGTTCCGAGCTGTCAGTGGGGAGCTTGATGTGGGGCTTGAATTCACAAGCTGTGAGATTGTGACCTGAGCTGAAACCACAAGTTGGACACATAACCGACTGAACCACCCACATGCTCCCCAAATAGTCTTTATTTTACGTATCTCATCCTGCTATTCTGATAAGCACACTTTCAGTTTTCAACTCTGTGTCACAGTTTTTAGTTTGGAAAATGGGATTGTTGTAATTTCATTTCGTGTATTTACATTGTCTAAGGAAAATTAGTGTGTAATCTGTCATGGAAACTTGAAAGTAAAAAGTTAAGAAAAAAATATATTGTATTTTGAGTTGATAAGCATATGTCACAGAGTCCCTTCAGTATGCACATAACGGTGTTAAAATAATTGCTGTAGTGTTAGTCATAAGTGTTGTATTACATGTTTTGGAAAGGAGAAGAGTATAAGCCTTGTCACTGCTTGATACTATGAACAGAGGAGAGCTTTTTAAACTACATTTAGTTGTCAGGAAAAGTTTGATAGCCTCGATGTCCTTAAATTAGCTTTTTTCATAAAACTCCACTGACTTTTCTGCCTGAATTGGTCCACTAGCAGATATAATTCTTTTGAGGTTTTTTTTTTTTTGGTGACTGACCATTTTATTCACATTAGCCTGCCTTGTATCCTAGAAAAATATTGTCTTTGCAGATTTTTTTTAAAAAGTCTCTTTAATGTGTGTACGTGTGTGTCACTTAACCAAATACTTATAATGCATTTACTATTATTAATTTAGTTAATGAGCTAAAGTGCTAGAGCTTTCCCTGCACTGTGTTAGTATGTTTTTTTTCTGACAAAAGTACTTGCTGGTAAATCTAAACTACGGTTAGGTGAAAGTATTATCTATTTGATGTTGATTATTGGATATTTTCTAAATCCTATCTAAGTGTTTTTAAAAATTAACTAAGGTTGAGGATTCGTGACCTTGGATAACCTGTCTTCTTTTTCTTTCCTAGTGGACTCCAGAAGGAAGACGTTTGGTCACTGGAGCTTCTAGTGGAGAGTTCACTCTGTGGAATGGACTCACCTTCAATTTTGAAACAATATTACAGGTAACAGTAATCACAGACTGTAGCCTCCTCCTGTGGTACTGGGAAGAACTGGAGATACAGTTACTTTATTGGCATTTTAAACTTAAAACTGAACAGATAATTGTTGTGAGTTGATGTCTGCTCCTATAAAGCCTCGTGTCATGTGTTCTTTTATATAATGTTTGAAATACCTTATGTCTTCACAGGCTCATGATAGCCCCGTGAGGGCCATGACTTGGTCACACAATGACATGTGGATGCTGACAGCAGACCATGGAGGATATGTGAAATACTGGCAGTCGAACATGAACAACGTCAAGATGTTCCAGGCACATAAGGAGGCGATTAGAGAGGCCAGGTTTATACACAATATACCATTTTCTGTAGTCCCTATTGTCATGGTTAAATTACTCTCTACGTGTATTCTGGGTGCAGACATGCATGGGCTCTGTCAGATTCTGGGGCACTTTCTGCACCCTATAAACACAGTATTTTTCTTTGTTTTCACACATGCACCATTTTGCTGGCACTTTCCTGAAATAGTGTTGTCCCGGTATCAGCCTTTGCAATATGTTAGAGATGTACTGTCTGCCGCATTTTGCACTGGTTTTCTCTTTTCATTTATGGTTAATAATGTGTATACGTCATTCCTTTTTATTACCTACTGTGTAAGATAAGAATCTTTCATTCCAAATAAAGAATTCAGTCTTTAATTATACAACTGAATAAAATCTAAAGCCTACAGAAAACACCTTCAGAGTTCACACAAAATACAAGAAAAAAGGCTTAACTGAAGACCTGGTTGGCTTGGTTATGCCCTGACTTCAAAAGGAAAGTGTAGCAGGACTAAAAACTCACAAGTGACCCTGGATGTGGCAAACGTTAATGGAGTAATGAATGGGTTCTTCAAGCTTTGAAACTGTAAGCAAACCGTTGTCAAGAGGACTCTAGGACTTTTTCTTCTGATTCACTGTTGAGAACGTCAGTTATGCAAATGTATAATGATAAGTGGAGTTAAAAATATTTTCAGTGAGTTGTATACTTTTACATATCAGTGAGATATGTATAGTAAAACTGGAAAACAAAGTTTCAAAAACCAGCCTGAAGAATTGCTGCAGCCTCAGAATAAAGCTAAGCAGCATTCCTTACGGTCGTACCGCCCACGTGTGGGAGGAGGTTGACGTCTGCATAGAACATCACCCACTGCAGTCACTTGTTTCCACGTCCAGAGCCTTAACGAAACTCGTTGGGCAAACATGCTTCTGCAAAGACTGTGCTTCAGTGTCCCGCCCATACATTGAATTTCCACAGTTGGTTCTTTGTTAGTCAGAGGACTCAGAGTTCAAGGAAGTTCTTAGAGGTAGATGAGAAACGTGATGGTCTTTCACGGCCAGGAGGTAAAGATGGCAAAATGCTTTGCAGGAGATTATCTTTGGCTTCAAACACAGTCTGAAGGTCCCTGTGTTAAAGTTTTCCCTAAAAAGAGCAATATTCATGGAATAGCTTGCTAAGAAGGTGTGAAAGTTTTCCACAGACCTTTCAAATAAACGAGAAACATTGTATGTAGAGATGTTTAGCAACAAGTTTTAAATAGCCTGTCCAGAATTTTTCAGCTCACCGTTCCATGAAGTGTCCCAGGCAGAAGAAGCTGATGTTAATTTTTTGAGCAGTATTCCTATGTGATTTAAAAGCGTGTTGATAGGAATATTGCAAAAATAGGTTTCATTTAGCTTCTACACTTAAATGAGCTTCACGTTTCCTGTTGGTATGACAGGAAATACTCTACTGTGGGGAGTGTGGGAAGCATCACTACTATGATGCACCGGTAAAGGTCTCTGAATATCGATGATTGAAAACTAAGAAGCAACAGCTGTGTTGAATTCTTCTTTTGATGAGATGCTTTCATTAGCTGACGACACTCTCTTTAGGGCTTCTTCACTGTTGGAATACTTCCCTCTCCTGTTTATAACGCAGCACAGTGTTTTGATTTTTCCCTGTCTGAGAAGCACAGATAATCTGTTAAATGCTGACTTCTTTCCCCTGCTGTGTGTCTTCATGTAACAGTTTCTCACCCACGGATAATAAATTTGCTACATGCTCTGATGACGGCACTGTTAGAATCTGGGACTTTCTTCGTTGCCATGAGGAAAGAATTCTCCGAGGTACGTGTACTAACAGTCCTGATTGGAATGTTTAAATAGGGAAGGCATTTCCGGTTAAAGTCATCACAATATCACAGTACCAGCTTACATCTCCATTCAGTGTTTACACATACACCGTCTCAGCCGGCCTCTGCAAAGAAACCTGAGCTCTCCTTCTGGTTCACAGTCATTTTGTAGATTTCTCCTACTACTCAAATCTTTGAATTCTTTGAGCTATAAATTAAATACGACTGTTCCCCTTCTGTCATTCCACCCACCTCCCCAATTACTTATCTGTATTTATCTGTTAGGGCTATATTCCTTTTCCTGTCTTGTAGCCAAGGAACAACATGATGACACTATAGTTTTTATTTAGATGGTTCACATTCTCCTGGCAGTCCTAGTATGATGATTGACTGAAGTATCAATAGCTGTACTTCTCATTATTGCTATTTCTGAAAGCAGGTGTTTAAAAAAATTTATTTTAAAGTATACCACATTTATACACTACATGGCCCACTTGTTATTAAATTTTGGAAGGATCTCTTATTTACTTTTATTGATTTCATAATTATAAACTAATGTTTATGAATTACTCCCTCCTACAAAGGAAATCCATATTTTTGCATGGATTAGATTAGTTTTAGACTTCATAAAGTAGGGCTCTGGAAATGCTAACAGTTTATCAGTACCATTTGTGTGAATTCAGTGGGTGTTAGGGAATTAACTGTGTTTTATATATGTAATACAAACATTGGGACAAAAACATTTACATTTAATAAAAGCATTTAATCTCATTGGTTTATTGTTAACTAAGAAGGTAGTTTTCTCAAGTGCTTAATTTGAATTTGTACTGATTTAACAAATATTCTACTCCAATCTCTTGATTGCAGCATATCATAAAAGTAACCTCTTCCTCTGACACATAAATGCAGGATAGACACATGGGTGCCATAGACGTTGGGTGTCAAGAAATTTCTGTTCAGCAACTTTCCTTTCTGTTCAAGAGTCTTGATTATTAAATCATTAGCTTTTTACAAGTTCCAGAGGTTAATTTACAATCTACAGTGTTGATGCTTTCTAGATAAGAAATTAAATGCTCTTGATATTTAACCCATATTTCAAGCCAGTATTTTTTGAAATCATATTTGTTTAAACATTCCTGGCTTTGCACATTTTGTGTGGGTTCATCCACAGCACTCACTGTGTGGTGATAGCTAGCATAAGGACAGAGTGCCTGTCAAGGAGTGTGCTCACTCTGACGGCCGCGGTACTATACAACTTCAGACCTAGATGGAACAGGCGTAAATGACATGTTCAAGGTCATCTGAAATAAGTTCAGATCCAGGACTAGAATCTTACTACTTGACATCTAGCCTGTGCTATGATGGTATTGCTTCTTTCCTCACTCTTGATAGAAGTCTCAGCTGTTAAACAGAAATAAGATGGACAACTTTTTCTCGGCTTTGACAATCCTAAGAAATAGGAAACAATAATTGTAGTTATTAAAAGCAATATTCTAAGTATCAAAACAATTATTTTTACAGAGGACTAGGGAGGACGGTAATAATTATGAAGTCTGATATAAAAATCACTATATCTCGGATTAAAAAAGAAAACCTGCCATATGATAACATTTTTCAATTCCATGTTCCAGTGAAATGTTAGTTTGGTAATGCAGCTGTTTCAAATAGTACTTAAGAACTTTTCCTCTGAAAAGTGTGTATGTGAGATATTCTACCAGTTAAATATTTTCAAATTTGAGTTGAGGTGAATTTGGATAACGGTAAATGGATGCTGAGTTATTATCTGTTCTTCCTCTAGCTTAAAAAATATACTAGCATCCTGTCTTTATTAATTGAGAGTAGAATTTTCTTATTGGGGGCTTAGTGGGGGCTCTTTTAATTTTAAGTTTAAATATTTTAAATTTGGCTATGGAAATTTCAAACCTATACAAAGTATAATGAATCTCCTTTACTTTTAGGATCTATGTTCTAGCTTATTCATGATTTTTGCTTCCTTTTAAAAATATTTTTTCTTAGTACCTCAAAGAGTATAAGGGACCAATATGAATATATTAAACCAAGTTAATTGTACCACCCAAGAAGTAGTTCAAATAGCAGGTGTGGTATAGTAGATAAGTTATTAGGTTCCAGATATCCATTTTTTATCGTTCCTTATTTTTCTAAATTTTCTGAATTTTAGCAGTGATTATAAAACAATGAAACCGGTGCTGTTACGATTTTCCTATCCTTTGCTTGTGGGTTGGAGATCCCCAGGGTGATGGGATTCCAGTTGTCTCAAGGCTGCTGTGAAATTCTTCATATAAAATTTGAAGTGAATTTAATTTAGCTTTTATACGTGGAAAATGGGATCACAGAGTCAAACAAATAGGAATGGGATCTTCTAACATCTAAAATGTCAGTTGGCCTCTGTGGAGGGATGATGTTCGTGTAGCCCACACACTCTGAAACATCGGGCAGGTAAACATACTCCTGCACCATACAGTGTTGTACAGACCACAACTTGGGTTTAAGTATGAAGAAAATCTAAGAACATTTTAATTGAAGGGGATGTTTGTTAATGACCACGTAGTTCAACTCTACTGAATACTTACCTTTTCTACATCATTCCTCACAACCAGTCTTCTACTCATAAACATTTTAGTGTTCTAGTATTCTCTACCTCAGATGATTCTCTTTTCCAATTTTGGATAGCTTTAGTGTTCAGAAAGTTCATTCATTATATCAGAAATTTGCCTCTGTATGACTTGTCCTGCCTCTGGATAACAAAAAATTAGTCTATACTCTATTCTTCATGACAGCCCTTTATTTGAAGACAGCTACCACGTCTTCTTAACATAGATCATCAGCTGTAAGCTGATCCAGGGTCCCTGCATGGCTGAGGGCATGAGGCCATGCTACTGACTGCAGACCTCATAGTTGCCTTTTAGTCCTTTCTGAGAAGATCGTTCTCATGCTTCTTGGAAAAGGAAGGTTACACAAGAGAAAGTAATCAGGTTTTTAAGGTTAAAATGAACACAGACCTATTGTTAGGAGATTTGCTACTCAAAAATGATGATGTTTGGTTCATAGGTATGAAGTTAAATATACTGCAAAATTGAGAGGTGTCATATACCACTCATTACTAAAGCATAGGCAAGTCAGCATAATTTATACAGTTTTTCTTTCTCTTTTTCTTTCTTTGTTTCTTTCTTTTTTTTTTTTTTTTTTTTGTGAGAGTAAGGAAGTAGGAGAGGAGGACAGGGAGAGGGAGAATTTTAAGCCAGCTCCACGCCCAGTGCAGAGCCTGACTCAGGTCTTTATCTCACAACCAGGAAATCATGACCTGAGCCGAAATCAGCTGTTGACTCACTGACTGAGCCACCCAGGTGCCCCTATTCCTCTTTTCTTTGGAGTACTCAGTATATGGGCTGGGATTAAAAGAACCTTTAAACACTAGGAGTACATGAGACTAAATGAATCTCATTTTTAAAAAATTTTAAAAAGTTTTAAAAGTGACATCAACATGGATGTAATGATGTCTTCCTCAGCTGTGATGATAGAATTATAGTTTTTTGGGAGAGGCGAGGGATGTAGTTAGAGGGAACTAATTTAAGTACTCAAGGTCATTTTACCATTCTTTAAAACTGTCCATATTATAGGGTTTCAATGTATGATATATTTAACAGCAGAAAAATTAAATTACAATAAATAGTTCAAACTAAATGGGTTATAAGGTATACGCTAGTTTATGTAAATAGGAATGTGGACATAAGGGGTTATAGCAAGACTTATGCACGGGGTAAGGTCAGTTTTTAGTTTTCAGATTTAGTACTCACGGAGAGTAAATGAACCCCTGAGTACACACACCTTAAGAAGAAGAATGGTATTAGTACTTTTGAAATCCCTGTGTGTGCCTTCCTTATTGCCTTGACTGTGGTCTTTAATAAATGAGATCAGTCCCTCTGCAAAGATCTTTTGGTTCAGCAGTGTGTTTTGAACTGTGTGAAGACATGTTTATGAAGTCTGAGTATTCCAAAAATCTTTGATGCTTTACTGGAAATAATTTTACTCATTAAGTAAAATTGTCAAACCACATAGTTTATGTTTAACAGACCACCTTTATTTGTGTAATGTTTTACAAAACATTCCTTAAGATCCTGTCTGTTCTCCCCCAGACAAAAGCCAGAAACATCCAGTTTCCTTTAAAAGATCCTATTAAAGAAAAAAAAAAAGGGCAAAGCAAAAATGCCTGTATCGGAGTAACTCTTTCCATTAACATAGCATAGTTTAATATTAAAGCTCTTTAAGCACATTTTACTTAATCATTCAAATAGCCATCTAAACCAATTTTACATATGGACACTGATTTTCTTGGTGTTTCCTTATTTTCAGGAAGAGTTTATTTTAAAGCTCTTTTCCCTCTTCTCTCCTGTACAGACTGGATTATGGTAGGTTCTTCTATGTAAAGAATCATCTGAGTATGAGTGGGAAAAAGACTTCATAAGTCTTAAGAAGACTTCTAAAGCATATTATTTGAAGAAATTCATGTAGTAGAGCTCCAAAATATCCATTTTATCTATCTGTTTATTTATTTAAAAAATGTTTATTTTGAGGGGAAGAGAGCGAGAGCAGGGGGAGGGGCAGAGAAAGAGAGAGGGAGAGAATTCCCACTGCACTGTTAGCGCAGAGCCTGATGCGGGGCTCGAACCCGTGAACTGGGAGATCAACCTGAGCTGAAATCAAGAGTTGGATGCTTAACTGACTAAGCCGCTCAGGTGCCACTGAAATATTCATTTTATATGGTACGTTCACATTTTACAGGAATTGTTTTAGATTTTCATATTGGGCTTTATTCTTCTATCTCTGTACTTATTTTAAATGTTGCACATAATATGGCAAAAGCTTGTTGAAAATAGATCTGTGGCTTTCTTGGGAAACCAGAGTTGCACGCTGTTGGTATCATAGTGTTTTAATTAAGAGTCTAGCAATTTCCAGACACTCTTTCTATATAAAAGATTCTGTTTTTTTGACAGCAACAGATCACAGCGATTAATAGTTTAGGCAGTAGAGGGGCGCCTGAGTGGCCCAGTCTGTTAATCGTCCGACTTCGGCTCAGGTCATGATCTCACAGTTTGTGAGTTTAGTCCCGCATCAGATTCTGTGCTGACAGCTTGGAGCCTGGAGCCTGCTTCAGATTCTGTGTCTCCCTCTCTCTCTGCCCCTACCCAGCTTGTCCTCTGTCTCTCTCTCTCTCTTTCTCTCTCTCTCTCTCTTCTCTCTCTCTCTCTCTCTCTTTCTCTCTCTCCCTCAAAAATAAACATTAAAAAAAAATAAAAATAATTTAGGTCGTCAATTTCCAGAAAGAGTGTGCATCATAGTGTTAATTAAATATTTTATAATTGCTTCAGTTTATTTTTATTTATTTATTTTAATGTTTATTTACTTCTGAGAGAGGGACAGAGCGTGAGCAGGGGAGGGGCAGAGAGAGGGGAAGACACGGAATCCAGTGGCGGGGCTTGAACTCCTGAATGGTGAGATCATGACCTGAGCCGAAGTCGGACACTCTACAGACAGAGCCACCCAGGTGCCCCTGCTTCAGTTTATTTTGTGTGAGGCTGAAAATTCTATTTGGTGATGAATTAGTTATCTGGTTATCTTGTTAGAGCTTCCCAGCTAATTGGATCTTTCATAGTTAAAAAACAAAATTTTAGGGGTGCCTGGATGGCTTAGTCAGTTAAGCATCCATTTCTTGGTTTCAGCTCAGGTCATGAGCCAGAAATTTAAAAAATAAAATATAATAAAATTTTTAATTTAAAAAAATTTAATAAAATTTAAAAAATAAAAATAATTTTAAATTATTATTCATATTTGCGGGAGAGGATGGGCAGACAGAGAGGGTGAGAGAAATCCCAAGCAGGGTCTGTGCTGTCAGTGCAGAGCCCGTTATGGGGCTTGAGCTCATGACCTTTGAGATTGTGGCCTGAGCCGAAATGCAGAGTTGCCACTTAAAGGACTGAGCCACCCAGGCGCCCCTATCTTTGGTAGTTTTTAAAGTTAAAATTCAGAGCAGTGGAAAGTGCTGATGAAATTAGATAAATAGGTAATATACTTTTGGCTTTTTCATTTTTAGTGGGTAGATCCTTAAATGATATTGGTATCATTAAAAATAATTACTTGTCAATGAGGGAGGTTAAGTAATAAAACATGCTTGTTATTTATTATTTTTTTTGATTTAGAGAGGGAGTGAGCAAGTGGAAGTGGGGGAGAGGGGCAAAGGGAGAGAGAGAATCTTAGGCAGGCTCTTTGCTCAACACAGCCCGACAGGGGGCTTGATTCCATGACCCTGGGATCTTGACCTGAGCTGAAATCAGGAGCTCAACCGACTGAGGCACCCAGGTGACCCAATACTGTTTTATTTATTTATTTATTTTCCCCCCAATACTGTTGTTTTAATAGTTACTTTTTCTCTTTACATTTTAATGATGTATCAGAAAACCACTTTAAAGTTTGGTTTAAGTCCCGTGTCTGGAATTTATAAGAAGCACCCACAGTGCTGTGATCTCTTTAGTTATAGAGAGACCAGATTAAGAATTTCTACTGAAATCAAAAAATGGTATTTTCTAGGTCATATCCCATCCCTCCACCCCCCCCATTTATCCTTTTTTATGGATTGTTTCATAAACTAGTCTTAGTTTCTCCAACATACACTAATAAGTTTCTCAAAGCCAATCTGCTGAATCCTCTTTTTTTTTTTTTCCCTTCGAAGTTATTTTACTGTAATTCTCTTTGCTCTCAAAGAGCAAACTTTACCATTATTAGCTTGCTTTGAGCATATCACATGTTACTTGGAGGGTTAGCCCAGTGAATTGTATCTGCTTTAGCTTGCTGATATTTTTAAATCCTGTACTGGTCCCTAGGGAACACCAGGAAGGCACAGCCACCCCAGGGGGCCTGTGGTGCCTTTGGAGGTAGAGTTCCTCCTCCCCAGAACCAACCATCTGAAAAGAGAATGCCTTCTGTAATCTTCTTGACAGCTGGCAAGCAAATCTCTCAGTTTGGGCCAGGGAAAGTTTAAGAGCTCACGCAACAGCCCTCTCTCTCATCTTTCTATAGGAAAAAAGTTCCATAATTAAATCCAAATATGATATATCCTTCCCATCCCCTAAATTCTAGATCTATATATAATAAATCCAATCCTACTTTCATACATAACCCTTTGAATATTTGAAAATGACACTTAAAAGTCTCTCTTACCCAAGTTGAATAATCCCTTTACTCTTTCTCATGATTTCTGGGCCGCCTACCGTTCTGAGCATGTCTAGGCAAGAATTAAGCTTAACCATTCTAAACATCCATTTTTAGTAAATGGGGGAAGGCAGTGACACCACGAATGCACACTAATCATCTAAAACCTACATTTTTTTTTTTTTAAAGTTTGTTTATTTTTGGAGAAAGCGGGAGAAAGGCATAGAGAGAGAGCAAGAAAGCTGGAGGATCCCGAGCAGGCTCCGCACTGTCAGCACAGAGCCTGAACTGAGATCAAGAGTCAGCCACTCAGGCATCTCTACATTTGTTTTTATATAAACTCATAAATCTGTCCAATAGATTCTAAAATTGAGGTTGAAAACCTAAATACTGGGACTTCTCTTTATTTTAAATTTTATGTATTAAGTCATTAAATTTAATGTCACAGTATCTTCTTGAATCCTAACACGTAGAGAACTCCCAGCTTTGGATCACCTGTAAATTTGCAAAGCCAGCCATCTAGTTTAATAAAAAATGTTAAATAGGATTGAGGCCAAATAAAGAACTTTGGAGTCCTCTCTGCAGACTTGCCTCACAGGTAACAAACATCTAGTGGAAACTAACATTGGAAATTACCTTTCAATCATGTGACTATAAATCCACGATCCTCTGCTGTGATCCATAATCTGGTTCTAAAGATTGCCTGTGGTTTGACTATAATTTCGTTGACCCTCTTCCCATAATTCTGAAAAGAAAATAAAAAGGATTGTTTTAGCATGACTTATTCCAAACCACTGGTTTTTGGTGGAGGCAGTAATATGCTGTAATGAGCACTTTGTAAAGATTTTTCTTCTCAAGAATGTACACTGTTGCCTTTATAAAAAAGTTTTATGTGTAGTGGTCATTATCAGTGAAGGTAAAGAATGTTTTCAGCACTCTAAAGATTCCTTCATGCCTTTTACCCCACCCAAGCCTTTTGTTAGTTAGGTTAGATTTTCAAATATTTTCATTAAATTACTTTTCCTTTTTTCTCTACTGTTTTTCAAGATGTTTTTTGTTTTTGTTTTGTCGTTTTCTGGTTTCTTTTATCTCCCTTTCCTTTTTGTAGAGCTGTCTTAATTTCCTTGATTTGCCTTTGTGTTTTTTTAATTTTAAAGTTGATTTATTTTGAGAGAGAGAGAGAGAGAGAGAGTGTGTGTGTGTGCATGGGGGAGGGACAGAGATCAAGGGGGGAGAGAGAGAATCCCAAGCAGTGCAGAGCCAGATGCAGGACTCTTAACTTGTGAACTTGAGATCATGACCTGACCCAAAGTTGAGAGTTGGATGCTTAATCGACTGAGCCACCCAGGCACCCCTGTTGTTGTAGTTCTTTTTTTTTTCTTTAAATTTTATTTTTTAAATTAAACTCTGCTCACAAAGCAAGACTCAAACTCATGATCCCAAGATTAAGAGTCACATGCTCTATCATCTGAATCAGCCAGGTGCCCTGCCTCTGTGTTCTTTTGAAAACAGTGTTTTATTATTTTTCTGATTAGCTTTATTTACTAGTATCCTGCTGCTAAAAGCAACACAACAAAAGTTATTATATAAAGAGATAGTATTGTATATTATCATCACAGGTTCCGGAACCTGAATGTTAGTCACAGTTTATTCCTTAGCAGCCATGAGACATTGGGGCAAGTCACATTACTGTATCTGTGTTTTCATCTGTGTGATGAGGATTATTAATCGTACTGACCTTCCTGAGTAGTTACGAGAATAAAGAGAATAAAATAGGTTAATTCATGAGAAGCATTTAGTGCTTTGATCAATGTCCGCTGTTACATCATTTCCAAAACCAACTTCAGAGCCTGCTTCCATCTCTATGCCTATTTAAGGAAAAAAATGGTTATTTCAGAAGTGCATTTTGTTTCTCATCTAAATGTTTTTCAGCCATTATCATTAGTTACTGCAGTTGTATAGGTTTCTGTTCCTGGGTAGTCCGTAAATAAGACCGCTTGTTTAGTGTAAATGTGCTGCTGGAGTGAGCACTGTGACCCACTTGCTTAAACAGGTTGTCATGATTTTCTGATGTTTTCAGTACAGAAAAATTCAACACTTAGAATTGGCCTTTTTTTTTTTTTAATTTTTTTTTTTTTTAACGTTTATTTATTTTTGAGAGACATAGAGTGAGCAGGGGAAGGGGCAGAGAGAGAGGGAGACACAGACTCGGGAACAGGCTCCAGGCTCTGAGACATCAGCACAGAGCCCAATGCGGGGCTTGAACTCACAGACCAAGAGATCATGACCTGAGCCGAAGTCGGACGCTTAACCGACTGAGCCACCCAGGCGTCCCAGAATTGGCCTTTTTAAAAAAGATCTCCTTTGGAAACATTTAAAGATTTTATTTTTTTAAATTTATTTATTTATTTATTTATTTATTTTTAATGTTTATTTATGTTTGAGAGAGAGACAGAGTGTGAGCAGGGGAGGAGCAGAGAGAGAGGGAGACACAGAATCTGAAGCAGGCTCTGAGCTGTCAGCATAGAGTCTGACACGAGACTCAAACCCATGGACTGGACTGTGAGATCATGACCTGAGCTGAAGTCGGACACGCAACGACTGAGCCACCCAGGCACCCCTAAAGATTGTTTTTTTTTGTTTTTTTTTGTTTTTTATTTTATTTTTGAGAGAGAGAGAGAGACGGAGCACAAGCAGGGAAGGGGCAGAGAGAGAGGGAGATACAGAATCTGAAGCAGGCTCCAAGCTCCGAGCTGTCAGCATGGAGCCCCATGTGGGGCTCGAACTCACGAACTGTGAGATCATGACCTGAGCCGAAGTTGGACGCTTAACCGATTGAGCCATCCAGGCGCCCCTAAAGATTGTTTTAATTGTTAGATGAATCAGATATTTAATGATTGCCAACTGTGGTCAATAAAAATTCTCAAGGCATGGCTTCATCCTTAAGCAGCATATCCAACACTTCTCTAGTTCTTTCCTTTCTTCAAATACATTTTGTGAATTGGGCAAGCACCATGTGAATGCTGAATACACAGAAAATCGAGTCTTCACAGCTCATCACACTGCTGCAGACTGGTCATTGGTGTCTAGACTGGTTCACTGGAACAGCACTTATTCTCTGGGAGGAAGAATAGGTTTTTTCCTATTGACCAGATTTAATCAGTAATTAATTTCTAACTCCATTTAGTAATAAAGTTGGATGAACTAGTGCTAACTCTGGTAGAATATCATTTCTGTTTGTCATCTTCGATGAGTAAGGTGGTCAGTGGTAGGGGTCTTGGGGGAACTAATTCTGTATATTTTCTGTCCTAGTAGACGGGATTTAAATACAGAAACCTAATGTCATCTGTTTGGGCCTCCTGATCTGCCTCTGCCCTGTCCCATCAGACTTCCAAGCTGACAGCAGACTAGCTGGGATGTCTGTCACCTGTTCTACCCTAAAAGTCTTTGGTGGAGTTTGTTGGAGGGTGGGAGGCTAAATCCTTACCTCAGGTATAGTAGACATTGGCCCCACTGATAAAGTGATTCTAAGAGCAAAGAGAATGATATTAAAGGAGATACTAGGAATCAAGGAGAACTCTAAGTTTAGTGATTCCCGAACTTAAATTCTGCTTTTTTGAGGTCATATATAGTACAGTGCCCAGTTTTAATGTTATTTCTTTTTTTTTTTTAATTTTTTTTTTTAATGTTTGTTTATTTTTGAGAGACATAGAGACAGAGTATGAGCAGAGGAAGGGCAGAGAGAGAGAGGGAGACACAGAATCTGAAGCAGGCTCCAGGCTCTGAGCTGTCAGCACAGAGCCCGATGCGGGGCTAGAACTCACAGACCGTGAGATCATGACCTGAGCCAAAGTCGGCCGCTCAACCAACTGAGCCACCCAGGCGCCCCTAATGTTATTTCTTTAGGCCCCAAATATTAAGTACTATAGAAGTTTGTTTATTAATAGTTTGCATGTTTCATTATTTTCTGGAAATTTATGGAAACTTTCATTTACATCTTTTAAAAGTGTATTATTTTTAGTTTTACAGATTTACTGTTTTAATGTGTCATGCAGACATAAATTACCAAGGGTCTTCTCAGTAAAAATAAAATGCTTATTTAAACAAAAATTCAGGACACTTGGGTGGCTCAGTCAGTTAAGCGTCCAAGTTCAGCTCAGGTCATGATCTTGTAGTTTGTGAGTTTCAGACCTGCGTTGGGCTCTGTGTGGACGGCTCAGGGCCTGGAGCCTGCTTTGGATTCTGTGTCTCCCTCTCTCTCTCCCTCTCCTCTCCTCTGCTTATGCTCTCTCTCTCAAAAAAAAATAAACATTAAAAAACAATTCATGAGAATTTGCTAGGCATTTTATTTGGTTTATTAAGTTCTAGAAGAGAAATTATTAAGTCAGTTACTATAAAATACTTTAACTCTTTGAATGAACTGTTTGAAATTTAGATTTTTTTTTTTTTTAATATTTGACTTTTTGTTTGTTTAAGGAAACAAAACACAGCTTCCCTCCCACAGTGAGGAAATCAGATGGTGACAGTTCTGATTTAGGAACTGGGTATTAGATATTGATGCTCACGAGATGAAAGGTATTTGAAAGAGGAGAGTTTTAGTCCTGGAAGAGGCACGCCAAGGACTATGATCGTCATAAAGGATAGAACTTGGCACTTTAGGTTTACATTGTAAACAGAAAGTAGGCACCATTTTGTTTTTTCATTGTTATTGTGGAATCACACTTGAATTAAATGTGCTAAAATTCACTGGACCATAATTCTCCTTTTTCTAGAAAAATTGTAGAAGAGATTTCAGAGGAGGTCAGGAGTTAGTGGAAAAGTTGGCCTTCTTAGTTGGATTATCTCTGATACTCTAATACAAATACAGATGAAAGGATATAAATGTACCATAAAAGGCAACTTAGAATATTTACCCCATTATTGTCCAAAATACCTACTACCTCTTTTACTACATGGACTTGGGAGACTGCAAACTTCCTTTTCCTATTGTAAGATACATAGACATTACTTGATATAATATGTATTCTCTTTCAACAAGTTTTTAAGTATTTTTTTAAAAACTGGTTCTCATTTTTATATTGAAATCATAGGGTTTTTTCCCTGTTTTTTTGTTTGTTTGTTTGTTTTGTTTCTTAATATTTATTTGAGAGATAGAGTACAGGCTGGGGAGGGGCAGAGAGAGAGAGGTAGACACAGAATCTGAAGCAGGCTGCAGGCTCTGAGCCTTCAGCACAGAGCCTGAAGCGGGGCTTGAATGCATGAACCGTGAGATCATGACCTGAGCCGAAGTCAGATGCTTAACTGACTGAGCCACACAGGTGCCCCTTAAATCATAGTTTTGAACTATATGATGGCATCAGAAGATGAGTTTAAATCATTGGTCCTTCTACTTGTGAGTAACAAGGTTTTCATGATCCATAAAAAGTAAGTGGTAATGCCCATCTAACAGGGAAATCAGATTATAATATATACAACACTTTATGTGCTACAGAGATAAAGAGTAGTGGTGATGAAAATGTTTTTTCTCTGAACCAAAATTCCTATACCGTGCATGTTCCTAAGAAATGATGTGCTTCAAAGACAGTGACTTTTATGTGATGATCCAAACTTAAATAGGCACTTGTGTGTGTGTGTGTGTGTGTGTGTGTGTGTGTGTGTGTGTGTATAAAACCCATGTCCCCACCTCCTAGACATGATGATCCAAACTTAATCTTCCAAATCAGGGACGGACACAATAGGCACTTGGGGTGTGTGTGTGTGTGTGTGTGTGTGTGTGTGTGTGTGTGTGTGTGAAACCCATGTCCCCACAGTTTTGTCTGAAAGGTAGGTAGGTTATTGGTGCTTTATTGTCATACGTTTGTAAAAATCTGATTATACAGTTGACAGTTAAAAGGGTGTTTTCTGCCTTATCTTTGGGGCAGAGAGGGGCTTTTAAAAAAATTATTACTCCCCTCAGGTTCTTCAGGGCTTCTAGTTTTTTAGTGTCTATAGTAGATTTATTTGTGTTGTAAGAACTTGTTTTTTCTAAGTTGGCATTCTTGGTTTTTATGCCTCTGTCTGGTGTGATTTATACTTACAAAAATAACATCTAGCTGCAAAGTGAGAGATTTTGCACATTAAGTCTTTGAGTGAAGAGCACATACAAATATCTTCCTTTCCTTTCCTTGTACAGCTAGCCTGTTACCCAGATTTTCTAGTAATCATGGTGAACACTATTTAAAGAAAAAGTTACTCTCTTCCACCTTTTCTTTTCCTTATATCTTTGGCTTTATTATTTTTGGATATTTTCCTGGAGTCCTTGTTTTAAAATACTTCTGTATCTGGGTATAGCCGTAATACTTGAGCATGCCTCTGAAATGACTGCTTGTGAACTCCTGCTCATTGTCCATTTATTTATTTATTTATTTATTTATTTATTTATTTATTTATTTATTTATAATTTTTTAAATATTTATTTATTTTGAGAGAGACAGAGTGTGAGCAGGGGAGGGGCAGAGAGAGAGGGAGACACAGAATCTGAAGCAAACTCCAGGCTCCGAGCTGTCCGCACAGAGCCTGAGGCGGAGCTGGAACTCACAAGCTCGGAGATCATGACCTGAGCTGAAGTCGGATGCTTAATCGACTGAGCCACCCAGGCGCCCCCTGCTCATTCTCATAATGAACATTGCTAGATGGGCTTTTCCTATATGCCTTAACAATTTTCACTGTGATTGTCATTAATGCTTTTTATTTTATCTGCACATGTTCAACACATGTTCAACAGTATGGTCTTGACATTAAAAGCAAAATGGAAGAAATCTTATACCAGAGGTATCCAAAGCTGACCTTTCTGTGAATTGTGAGCCATATTTTGGAATCATTTTGTAATCTTAGAACATGTAGTCTATTTTCATTCCACCATTAGTATTTACAGATGTCAGTACCTTTCATTCAGAGACCACCGGGAACACACTTGTAATTGAACAAGTTGGATTTATTACTATATGCAGCAAAGAATACAGACCATAGAGAACTATGGGGTGTCTCAGTAAGAGGTTGTTACAAAGATTGTATTGTAGGATCTGGGCTTTGGGTAATTTGGGGGAGGGAGAACTGTCACTCGTTTAGCATAAGAGAGACATTTAGTATTTTGTGGGTTGAACAGTGACCTTGTTTTGGTCTGACTTCATTATGGTCTCAGAATGACAGAGATGTCTAGAGAGATCAGGAGAGCAAAATGATTTAGCTGCAAATGGTAAATGTCAGATCAGTTTGTAATAACATTGAGGCTTAGCTGTGAGTATCAGATTAGTTCTCAGGGGTCAGAGGCTGCTTTTTTTTTTTTTAAACCTTCCTAAAAGCATTTAAATCCAAACTGACTTCTCACTCTGTAGGGGCCAGCTTGGGTCGGGGGAGGTCAGGATTCAGTAGCCGTGACATCAGGCATGTCATTGGAACTAGCTGCAGTGATACCAGTAGTTGTGTTTTTATAAGACAGAGCAATTGGAACACACATCATGCATAACAGTTTTCAGCTGGCTAGAAGTAGTAAAATACGAACATGTTCTTTTTAATTAAAGAAATGTGTGAGTTTTTCTGCGTTAATTTCTCTGGGGGATTCTAGGGTTCATCCCACTAAATTTAGTATCCAGGGATTGGTTTGTAGTGCTTCGGCAGTGGTTTATTTCCATCTGAGAAGAGTTAGTCATTTTCTATATTGTCTGTGTTAATATAAAACAGTAAATACTGAAGGGATTTTAAATATTTTTAAGATTTAAGAACTCTGTCAAATACTTTGCAAGTAAAAATTATAATAAATTGGGGTGCCTGGGCAGCTCAATTAGTTGAGTGTCTGACTCTTGATTTCGGCTTGGGTTGTGATCCCGGGGTTGTGGGATCGAGCCCCCTGTTGGGCTCCGGGCTGAGCATGGAGCCTGCTTGGAATTCTCTGTATATCTCCCTTTGCCCCTCTCACCTGCTCACACACACTCTCTCTCCAAAAAAAATTTATATTAATTGTAAAAATCCCTTATGAACTATCAGATTGACTTATGGCAAAAAATAAGGACCATGTTTTCACAACTCCATTGTCCATCTTAGTCATGTCATCAAAGAGCACGAAGGGGAAATTTATGTCTATTCATTTATCCAAATTATTGCTGCTTACTAAGTGCCAGGCCCTGGGTATGGAAGAAGGGGTCAAAGAGCCATTCCTGTCTTCGTGAGCAGTACCAGTGGTGGCTGATATTTGCTTTAAAGTCATCGCTTTTAATGGTCTCTTAATTTCACATATATTCTACTAAGCACCGTTACAGAAGAATATTTTTATGATTAATAAGGTAGTTTTATAGTTTTCGTGACTTTAAAAAGTGATAATTTTAAAAAATCACATGTTTCTGGAGCATCTGCTCAGGCAAGTCCAGAGGTACTTCTAAATTGGAGGTCTTCAGAACAAAATTTTGTATCCTAGTAAACAAGGTAGCCTCCTTCTTTTTATATCTTCCATCTTGAATAAGAAGTTGAGGGTATTCTCCTTAATACTGAATCTTTTTTTTAAATTTTTAAATGTTTTTATTATTGATAGAGACAGAGCATGAGCATGGGAGGGGCAGAGTGAGGGGGAGACACAGAATCTTGACAGAGGTTCCAGGCTCTGAGCTGTCAGCACAGAGCCCAACACGGGGCTCAAACTCACAAACAGCGAGATCATGACCTGAGCTGAAGTCGGATGCTTAACCGACTGAGCCACCCAGGCGCCCCAATACTGAATCTTTTTATCATGTGGTAAAAACTGAGTAATTAGAGCTAAAAAAGTTAGGTTTGTGGTTAAGACTTGGCTGAGTACTTATTAGAAGTCTTGAGCACATTTGGGGAGTATCACAAGAGGAGAGAATGCAAAGTGTGTAGCTCCATTAGACAAGGTACATTCTAGGCAAACCAGTCTTCCTTATGCGGTACTACCACATCTGCCATTGGTCTGTGGAATTTTCCTGTGGAAACAAAGAATATAATGTTCGGTCATTGAAATTTTTATAGCTTTATGATAGCTTTGAATGTTCATGAGATTCTCAGAAACCTTTAAGAAAGGATTTAGATTGGAAAGCTTTTTACATCTTGGTGCTTTTGGTAGAGCAGTAGTAACAGAATATGGTTGCTTTAGACCTAACTAAGGGCAATAACGTTTCAGAATAAGGTTTTTCTCCCAAAGACCATTCCACACAGAAAGATGTGTGTATTTTTTTACACACTCATAATGAATTATCATTTAGATTTTATTTGCCAGCCACAGTACGTATTTTTGCATAGGAAAAGGGATTACAGAGTTACCACAGATTTCAAGATTAGCAGGGAACTTACTACATAACCATTTTTATCTGTGTTTTATCAAATTTCGTGTTGATGCCAGGAAATGTCTTCATATAATTAGGCATGTAGGTTTGTGGCACAGTCCCTTAAAGTTCCTGGATCAGGTTTTGTGTTTTGAAACTAAATCTGTCTTGGGCAGCAACCCACTTTAATGATTCCCCACAGAATTCACTCTTCTATTATTTATTGTAACCAATGGATTTGCGTTTATATCTTCTTTATAAGTATCCATCTACCGGATGGACTGATGTAGAATAGTACCAGTTTACTGTGTCTTTTCCTAATTAACGATGACTGCAAGTCTATTTGTAGTACGTCATTTTTCCCCCTATAAAATGGGAGGGGTAAATTTTATTTTGTGTATTGTTAACCTTCAAAACTTAATGATAAGGGGGCTCCTGGCAGGCTCAGTCAGTCATACAACTCTTGATCTTGGGATCATGAGTTTGAGTCCCATGCTGGGTGTAGAGATTGCTTAAAAAAAATAAAACCAAATATACCCTCCAAATTAAAAAAAATAATGATAGGAGAACATAGTGTAATTGCTGTTTACAGTGGTTAAGTGACAAGGAAAAAGAAACTTAAAATTATCGAGCCTCTTCTCCAGCTGCTCCAGAATACTAGGTAGAGTCTTAGTTTTTACTCGGGGGCAGTCTTGACTCACCTGAGAGTCCGCAGTTCTGGCCTTGAGTCCCAGCTCTGCCACTGGGCAAGTCCACTTGAGTTTGTTTCCTCATCTGTCACGTGGGGCTAATGATACCTACCTCACAGGGTTGTTGTGAGGGTCCCAGAAGCACACAGAAGATCCCACTTCTCGTGTGCCAGGCATGAAGTAAATGTGTGTTGCTGACATCACATATGCACAAAGAAAGATGGTGTAAAGAAAGTCACATATTTCAGTGAATTTGATTGAAGAGGAGAAACAATTATGGAAAGGCATTATGCAGGGTTTATTTAAAAGGAGATGACTAGATCAAGAGTTGGGATGGGATATTATATATGGTTATCCTATTTTCAGTTAGGGTTCTTAGGATTAGAAGTGTCATCGATCAAATTAATTGTATTGTAAGCCACATTTAAATAAATAACATTGAAATGGAACTATGACTTATTTTTTAAAACGTTATTTATAGAAGTCCTCATATTTTACTTCCACTGTCCTCTCTGAACCACCGTGTTCCCTTAAGGCAGCACTGCACTCCATTGTTCCCCCCAGATTCTGTTCTTTTCCTTTGGTCTGTTGCTTGCCTGTTTGCTTTTTGAACAGATGATAATTTGAGTCTTCCTGACAACCACTAGCTTTTTTTTTTTTTTTTTTTTTTTGAGTTCTAGTTAGGTCAGTTGATTGCTGATGAGCATAAGATAACCGAATTGTTTGATAGATTTATAGCAGAATTTTCCTTTAGTTTCTACTTTAAGAAAAAAATGTTTATTTTTGAGCGAGAGAGCGCGCGCGCATGCGCGCATGTGCACGAGCGGGGGAGGGGCAGACAGCAAAGGAGACAAGATCTAAAGCAGGCTCTGCACTAAGCGTGGAGACTCCAGCTCACGAACTGTGAGATCATGACCTGAGCTGAAGTCAGATGCGTAACCGACTGAGTCACCCAGGCACCCCTTTTCCATTGCTACTTTTTCTGAGGTTTACAGTATCCTGAAAAAATACAGAGGCCAAATACGATACATTTTTGTGGTGTGAGTTGTTTATTTGGGCATTTTTAGTAGACATTTTAAGTTTAGATCAGAATCCAATATTCCATTGTTAGAGATATTTATATAACTAGCACTGTGGTCACGTCAGAAGTCCTCATGCTTCGTCAGTCTTGATTTTCTCCTTTTATTGTTGCCTTCTCTAAAAATGAGTAATGAAAGAAAAATGATACTTCAAGCACAGTAAAGGTTGTGAAGCCTTCACTCTGTCACATAACTTTGATTTTTTTATTCATTGTGATGGCTGAAGATGGGAATTAAAGACCAGAAACTGAGAACTTCGTGGTGCACACACCCCACCATCATACTGCTCCCACAGAGCACAGACAGGCAGTGCTGCTGCAAACACCCAGCTAACCAGCGGTCTCTGGGAATCACGACACAATCCAGGGATTGTGTGCAGTAGGCTGGCAAAGAAATGTGTAAACTGGTCACACAGATGCACACATGTGTTCTTCAGAGTGCAACCATGAGACTGAAGCCCACTGTCAGTGTGTTCCCACTAGTTAAAGTGGATTTACTTTGCTCTTTCCACATCTTGTACTGTCACCAGGAAGATGACAGACGAGGAGTACGAAAGCAGACTGCATAACAGTTTTTGGCTTATGTGGGGATATCACTTGCAGCTTTGGCTTTATTAGCAATGCTATACTGCAGCCAACCAAGCTGAAGACTAAATGCAACATTAAGATGCGTTGTTCTCATCAGTCATGCATGCCAGCAAGTATATTCTGTGTATCGCATGGAAGTAAGTTTCGTGGAAGTAAGATTCGGAGAGCATTTTAAGGTCTGGATTCACACATTACCACCATGTGCCGTATGGAAGGCTGAGGTCTGTGGTGCAACAAGTGTTGGGGGAACGGAGGGGTGGAAAGGTAAGGAAAGAACTGGGTGGGATTAATGTGGAAGTTATCTTCTTGAGAATTTTCTGCCTTTACAAAGGTAATAAACATTCATAAAAAGTTCACACAATTAGAAGTAAAAAGTCAGTGTCTCTCCCCTTTTCCAATCTCACATCCAGAGTTCATCACTATTCTGTTAATAGTTTGGTGTGTATGTTTCCACAATTCTTACACATATACAAAAAGATTTAAAAAAAAAACTACATGAAATGGGATTATACCATGTATATCTTCTGCTGTTTGCTTTACTCACAACACGATATATCATGGTCATCTTTCCGTATCATCACTATCCCAGGTTTCTAGGTGACTGTGATATTCCATAGCACGTATCTACCATAACTTACTTAACCATTCTCATTGACAGATGTTTAGGATTTGCAAGAGGTCCAGAGTTGTACACCAAGCTTTCTTGTACCTTTGTATTTGTTCCCACTCATGTAAGTTTTCCCTTCAGATAGGCCGCCAACAGTGAACCTGATGGATCAAAGACTATGAACATTTAAGCTTTTGGGAGAGACTTTTTAGTTGTCCTCACTGTCCCGGAGTCATTAACGATAAACTTTAAGAATGTTGTTGTGGTCTAGCCAAAACCTAAATGTGACAGGATTAACATTTTAGGATTTTCCCACCACCTAAGTATGTGTTCTTTTTAAAAATTACAATCTGCTCACATGGTAAAGTGTTTTTTCCAAGATCATAGTGGGATGGAATTTGAAACATAAAAATCTGCCAATCTGTTACTGCTCCCCAGAGATAAAAATTTTTAATTTTTTGTTTTTATTCCTGTGGTTACCATCAGAATTTAAAATAATAATATATATCTTGGTATATCTGTCTGACATGGTTTCTCTTTACTTACTGTCTTGAAAGATGAGGAGTTTCATGTACTTACACCATCAACTGTGCCTTCTGCCTCCTGGGTTTTGTTGTTACAAATTGTAGTTGTTTTGATGGTTTTCTATAGCTTTCAGTGTTCTTAGTTCATTAAGTTTTTTTGGCTACCAACTTTAAACAGCCCCCTTTGACTCACTCACCATATGTTACATGAGGAAACCCATGTCCCTCAGTGTCCTTTTACTTTCTCTCCTCCCTTTACTGTTAGGCACTGCCAAGGATTTCAGTTTGTGTTAGTTTTTCTTGCAATTTCTAATTCCTTTCTTTTGTTGTTTTTTTGTAATGTCACCAAAAGCTTTAATCATAAGATTTAAATTTTTTTTTAGTTTTGCAGTGACAGTACATGAATTTTGTGGGTTTTTTTGTTTGTTTGGGGATTCTTCTGGTGCAAAAAAGGTGATTTTATTAAAGCATGGGGACAGGACCTGTGGGCAGAAAGAGCTGCCTGTTTTTATTTTTGAAGACATTTTTTAGCCAGCTCTCTGACTTCCTGCTCTGATTTGAACTGTCTTCTGGGCCAGGGACTGCAGTCAAACTGGGATTTCTTTGGCTGCCTTTGTTAAGTCCACTCATTTTTTCTCAGTTTAATTGATAATACATTAGAATTTCCGCCCCCCCCCCCCCCCCCCCCGAAACAGTGCTTGGGAGATAAATTTCAAAATACTTATGCCTGGAGAGGTGTATAATTTGCTATCATATTTGACTCGGTTTGGGTTGCAAATCCTTGCTTCTAGAATTCACCTCAGAACTTTGAAGGCCTCTATTATCTATCAATTTAAATGTTATTCTGATTCTCATTATTTTGCATATAACCTAGATTTCCTTTCTGCAAGTTTTTGAAATGATTGCTCTTTCTCTGTGAACTTTTTTTCTTACGTACCCACACCAAGGTGTAAGTATTTTATTATTTATTTATTTTTTTTGGAGAGAGAGCTTCAGTGGCGGAAGGAGAGAAAGAATCTTCAACATGGAGTCCAACATAGGGCTTTTACTCATGATCCTGAGATCATGACCTGAGCCAAAATCGAGTTGGATGCTTAACCAACTGAGCCACTCAGGCTCCCCTCGTATTTTATTTTATTTTAAAAATTAAAAAAAAAATTATTTTTAAGAGAGAGAGGAAAGCGAGAGCATGCAGGGGAGAGGTAGAGAGAGAGGGATAGGGAGAATCCCAAGCAGTCTCCATGCTGTCAGCTCAGAGTCTACCTTGGACTTGAACTCAGCATACTGTGAGATCATGACCTGAGCCAAAATCAGGAGTCGATCTTTTAACTAACTGAGCTACTTAGGTGCCCCAGCCACTAGTATTTTAAACATATCTTTTTTGGGTCACGTTAATCTACAACTTCAAATCTTTCTTTCATTCAAAGAGGTTTTCTTCTTTCTTTATCATTTTCTGTTGTTTCTCTTATAGAACTCTTACTATATTAATGTTGGGCCTCTTGGAGCTATCTGCCTTGTATTACTGTTTCTTTCATATTTTGTTTCTCTCCTTCCCTCTTAAGAATTGGAAGATTTCTTCTGTTTTATCTTCCAAAATACTATCTTCAGTCGTGCCCAGTCTGTTATATAGCCCTTCCGATGAACTTTTAATGTTAGCCACTGTGTGTTTAATTTCCAAAATCTCCTAGTGGTTCCCTGGTATGTTCCTTTTTCATAGTGACCTGTTTTGTTGTCTGTTTTAAATGAATATAGCCCTTTAAACTTTTAGCATAGTAATTGGCCTGTTTGTGTGTTTGGTTTGCTTTGGTGTTGTTCCTATTTGTTTTCCCTGGGATAACTTAATCTTTCTTTTTCCCCCGGTCTTTCTCTTTCTTCCTGTTTGACTTTTCTCAAATGTTCAGTGGATCCTTGGTTGGTGAAGTATTTGAATGAAGATTTGTATTGGTTAGCATAAGTAACTGCCTTTCATTTCTTTTACCATTAAGTAAGTCCACTTACCCCAAGTCTCCTCCCCTGGATGCTAGCCCTCACTGTGTGAGGCGGTGGGGGGCAGGGGGGTGATGGTGGGAAGGACAGGCGTGGAGTGAGCAGCATCTGCTACAAGCCACGGTTCAGTGGATTGTGTTCTGAGGTGGAATGCTTGGTTCACTTCACTCAGATGGAATGCCTTTCTCCTCTCTCCCTCCTTCTCCCCCACTTCCTCCCCCTCCCCCTCCCCCCCCTCCTCCTCTTCCTCCACCCCCTCCTCCTCTTCCTCCTCCTCCTCCTCCCCCTCCCCCTCCCCCTCCTCCCCCTCCTCCCCCTCCCCCTCCCCCTCCTCCCCCTCCTCCCCCCCCCCTCCTCCTCCTCTTCCTCCTCCTCCTCCTCCTCCTCCTCCTCCTCCTCCCCCCTCTCTTGTCTCCCCTTCTCTCTCTCCTCTCCCCGTTCACTCTTCTTCCTTCCCTTCTGTCCTTCTTCAGGGTCAGAGTGTGGCATTCCCACAAGCTTTGTGCTACTTTCTTCTCCAGTCTTAAATCCTGTTCTTGGGTTTCTCCTGAGACTTAACTTTTGCTTTGCTTAGAAAGCTGTTGTCTGGCTTTAGCTGGAGGTAGCTGTTCTGTTTAAATGAGAAGTCAGCAGGGGGGTGGACAAGTCACTTTATGGAAGCTTTTGTAACTGTCCTCATTACAACATCACAGCCTTTGTCACTGAACTGTCATGGAGCCTAGAGTCTTTCATTTTTTTATTTTTTAGTCCTCTCTACCCCCAGTGTGGGGCTTGCACTCACAGCTCTGAGATCAAGAGTCGCATGTGCGTCCAGCTGACACAGCCAGGTGCCCCCAAGTCTTTAAAGGCCTCTAACAGCCTTCTTTGTATTTGGGGTTTTATTTTTTTCTGCTCTGGTTTATTCATCAGTAATAAGCCCACTTATTTTTTGAGAAGGCTCACATTTGGGTTGAAGTTTTTTGAAATTTTATTAAAATTCATGGTGTCAATCTTGGGAAATAAGTGCATCCACTGTAAACCTTTGAAAGTGAAGGAACGGGCTTGTATACATCATTTCATTTAGTACTAAAATCATGATTTATTCTAAGGCATACTTTCTTTTTCACATCAGTGACCTTTAGAAATAAAATAAATAGACATAAAACAATTTCTATTACTCCCTCCTGGCATTCTTCCTACTTACATCATTTTTCCGTATCTTAAGAAATAGTATGTATCTGAAGCTTAAGATAATAGATGGCAGTGGGTGGTTTAGAGGTAAGTGATCAAGGAAAATAACTGAAAGACACTTGAGTTAAACCTAGTGTTTTTCCTGTAGGTTTCTTTCTCCATAGAAATGAGTTAATATTCTTTAAAAAAGAGAAACTGCAGGTAATTATCAAACATTTTAGTTATTTAAAATACAGTCAAAGTAATACAGGCAATGGTGGCCCCCGTTTTCAATTTTCCAGTTCTGAGAGAGAAGTGGCATGAGATCAAGTCTGAAACTTGGTTTGAATGTTGGTAATTATAGCTCAATGTTCTTTCCTCAGAGGTCATATAAAAACTAAAATTTTGCAGAATCTTAAGAAGTCTTTCATTGTGGATGTAGTTTTAAATCGAGCCATTTTCTGTTTTCCTATATTCTGTTTATAGTAGGAACAGCTCTTGCTGGATAACTAACTCTACGGAAATATCTATCCCCATGGTGAAATTTTTCAGGGCAGAGATTGGATCAAAATAAGAGCTTTTATTTATTGACCATTCAAAATGTGTGCCAGGCATGATGATAAGTTTTTTATATATCTCATTTAATTCCTGAAGCAACCCAATAATTGAGTAATCTTCATTTAACACTCGAAAATATTAAGGCTTAGCAAGGGTTATATAAATTACATAAGGCCATAACTGGTAAGTGACATCTGATGATTTAACAGGTGAGGTTTACTCCAGATTTTTTTTAAAAAAGTTTATTTATTTTGAGAGAGAGAGGGGGACAGAGAGGGTGAGCGATCATCCTGGGCAGGCTCTGTGCTGTCAGTGCAGAGGAAGGGCTCAGTCCCACGAGGGAGATGGTGACCTGTATCTGAGCTACCCAGATGCCTCTACTCCAGATTTGTTACTAGTAACTGCTGTATGCCGTGTGAGCACTAAACAAGGTACAAATATGAATTAAAGTATATTTAAAACATCCTTTCTTTGATTTCGAGTAATACTGTTTTGACATTGTACCTGTTCTCCTACTGGACAAAGCTAATTTCATCTTTCTTCCAAGGGAAGTCTACATACAGTAGACTGTATGTGGAAATGAGAATTTTTGTGATTCAGTCTTGCTGCTGCTCAGAGAGGAGGGCAGAATTAACTATTGATCTCTTTTCCCTAAGGATACAATTTTGGTTTTTAATAGAATGTGCACGGATGTATTTTTTGCTCTCTCAGGTTTTCATTATTCGTTCCTTCAATAAAATACAAGGGAGGGCAGATTTTAATCCCCTCAAGGAAATGCTGGTATTATTTATAATACGTTGACTTTAACTTAAAGTGGTTTGGATTTTCACATTTCCTAGTTAAATATTTGTTTCTTGGTTTCCCCATTTCTAGAATGGTAAAGATTTTTTTTTCTTTCTGAGATCTATGGGGAAAAAAAAGTTATTGTATGTCTTCATTTCATGCTTTTTATAAAGAGGCATTGGCTGGGTAGTGACTTCTAGATTCAGAGTTTCTTCCACTTTAGCACTGTCAAGGTCTTGTTCCAGTCTTCACCAAGCCAGTGTTTTCATGAGAAGTTTTACTCTCTCTGTTAAAAAAAATTTTTTTTAATGTTTATTTATTTTGAGAGAGAGAGGAGGGGCAGAGAGAGTTGAGAGAGAGAAACTCAAGCAGGTTCTGTGCTGTTGGTGCAGAACCTGATCTGGGGCTCAATCCCATAAACCATGAGATCATGATTTAGGAGAAATTTTTATGGTAGTTTGTAGAATGTCCCTCAATTGGGATTTATCTGATGTTTTTCTCATGATTGGTTTTGGTTTTATGGGATTTGGGGAGGAAGATCACAGAGGTCAGTGCCCTTTTCATTACATCGGAGCAAGGATGTGTACTGTCAACATGACCTGGTGTTGACCTTGATCCCTGGGTTGAGGCAGTGTTTGCAGAGTTCTGCAGCGTAAGGCTTTCTCTGTCTTCCCCTGCTGTCCTCTTTGGAAGGAAGAGTCATGAAGCACAGCCCACACTTACGGTGTGGGAAGTTACACTTCACATCCTTGAGGGTGAAGTGACTGCATAAGTTATGTGGAATTTTCATGCACAAGAGATTCAACTCTTCTCCCCATTCTTATTTTTTTTTTTTCCAGTTATTTATGTCATCGTGGACTCCTGGATATTTATTTGATTGTTTATACTGTGATGGAAGCTAAGAATGTAACCAGCTCCCAGTTGAGGTTTTGTTACCTTATTTCTACTTTGAAACAGAAAGGGAGATAATTGTCAAGAGCCAGTTAGTGAGTGACACCATCTCAGATTACTTGTTTATAGAAAATGTTCTTAGTAATAATAGCTTGAAATTACGGTCCTCTGGGACTCATGTGGTAGACACCTGCCTCCAGCAGTTTTTTAGGGGGTCCGTGTAACCTCGTTCTGATACAGGTAAATTTCTTTAAGATTGCCATTGTTACCTTCCGTAGTGGTAGATAAAAACGGTTTTATAGATAGCCAAAAATGTGCAAATATACACAAGTAGTTACTGGCAAAACTCAGAGATTCAAAGTACAGTTGATGTTGTGCATGACTGTGATTATCATGGGGTTAATTAATTACTTTTAGTTTGGCCAGGATTCCTTGTTGCCTTTGTGTATCTAAACCTCCAACTTTAAAAAACAGTGTCCTTAATCTGGCCAGCTGAGGGTGATGAATCAGTTTATTTTTTATTTTTTAAATCTTTTTTTTTTTTCCCCAGAAGGAAGGCTTTCCCTAGAAATGCCTTAAAGTATCATCTAAAATTACTCTTGTTTTCCTTTTGTGATTCTGCTTTTTCTTTATTAGGGGTTTCAGTCATGGATTCTTTTCATTTTCAGCCAAGGTATCTGCTGGCACTCATGACTCTGTCATTAATGTAGACTGCCATAGGTATTGCTCTTTCTGGTAGTCTTGGTATTGCCAGACCTCATCATTCTTTTAAAGATTTTTTTTGGTTTTTATACTTTCTAGTTTTTTAAGTGATGACTATATGCTTCTTTTCTTGATTCTTTAAGCCTGTTATATCATCTGTACATTACTATTAAATTATCAATGTGTGCAGAAATGTTTGCTGGAGAACCTCTGGTTCCACACACACCCACACACACCCATACACCAGTGTATACTTTCTTATAAAGAACTTTGTAGCTGATTTCTGCCATGTGTGTGGGACACCAGCTATCTCCCATCTCAGACTCATGACTAATGTGCTTTATGATACTGGTTGTTAGTATTTGGGACAGTAAAATAGCAATGAGATTATATACTTTCAGTATTACATTCTTTCCCTTTAGGCTTCTTTGATGAATATTCTCCAAAATAGCCTTGTAATTTTATTTTTTTGAATCCTTAAAAAAAAACCAAACCCAACAAAGGAGAATTTTCTGGGTGGCAGAAAACACACTGCAGTGGTTTTGCAGTGTTTTGCAGTGCTTTGTGGTTACCGCACTGAAGAACATAGAGGGTCGACACCCCTTCTGTACACTCTCAGGCAATGCTTTGGGGGAAAAATGTGGATTCTCCTGTTGTATCAGTCATCTCTTGATTGTTTTTCTCCCTTACATAATCCTCAAGATTTTTCTAAATACAGTCTTTTAAATTGACTCATGGAAACTGCTTTGTCTCTCACACCCTTCCCCCATATTATTGTACAAGTTTAATAGCAGTCTGACATGTAAATTTCAGCAAACTTATGCCTGTATATGTTTTCATTGGACTCAGAAATTATTTATAAATCATATAGTCATTAAAAAATTTCACTTTGATGCCAGAAGTACCTACATGGCATTAATGTTACAACATGTATGCTTAATTTAAATTTTTAACCTCGACAATTTCTTTTAGGTCAGGCTTTGTCAGTCTTCCATGTAAATACATGATACAGATAATAGAAACCAGTTTACTTGCATATGCAAATTAAAAGTATAACTTAAGTAGGAGTTTGGCAGATTTATGATGTATCTTACCTCCTTGTTCCATTTGACTCTCTATGTTTGTATATCAGACACTCTTCTGACACCGTACATTTCACAGCTTTTTATAAACCGATAAACACTTTCGTGTTAACCCTCAGCTGTGTCAAATCCTTACATTTTGCCATGCTTATTTCTGAAATTTTTAAAAGAAGAGCACATTACAGATGTGGTTAAAAGTCCCTTTACATGCCCTTCCCCAGTACCTTCCTCTCTTTCCTCAGAGGGCTCGCTGTCCTGAATTTAGGGTCACCGTTGCCGGACATGATAAGGTAGCATTTCAAAATTTCCCAGATTCGTCCTCTGAGGAATTCGGAGTGCTTTGAGGAAAAAAGACTCATGGTCAGATCCTCACCTGCAGGTTTGTAATCCATAGTGAAAGCAACAAAGGCTCTCAGACATGGAAAAAAAACCACTTAACTTTTAAAGTTCAGCGTTGCCTGACTCTTTGACCACAGAACCCCTTCATCCAAGATTTTGTGCTCTGTTGCTGTTTGGAACATACTGCTTGAAAACACTGTCTAGAGGTATATTGTTTCCATGATTGACTTTCCATTTAATTTTATCGATTTTTACTAATGTCACTTTCTAGATTTAGATGATGGAAATACTAATAGTATCACTTTCAGTTGATGTTGACTATTGGATTGGCTTTAAAATCATTTTGCAAAAAAGGGAGGTAAAGGGTTAATAAATTGCATATTCATTGGCCAGCGCACAAGTTACTTATGTTTAATTTTTTAATCGAGTTTGTTGATCTATCAAATACTAAAATGTCTGGCTGTGGAACCTGGCAACAACTACCCTTTGCCTTAAACTGATCTGTTACATTTTATGTTCCTGTGGCTGCAAGTAGAGGAGTTTGTTGTAATTTTCGACACATTTTCTTGAATAACAGTTCTTCAACTGTTAATGTACAATATGGTGCTTGAATTCTTTGTTTGCTCTTTTTCTTCCTGTATTAGAAAATCTTGGTGCTTTTTGTAAGTTGTGTATAAAAGAAATTTTTCTTAAGATTTGTTCATATACTGGCCTGATCCAGGAAAAATAAAATGGGAAAATGGACGACATTTTTGACCTTCCAATAAAAATACTGGTTTTCAGACTGTTCACCAAGCCTTGGGGTCATATGCATTGTCCTAAGGCAGGACTGTTTTCCTGTGTGGGATGACCGGTCCCTTAGGATCTGGTGAGGCTGTGGAGGAGAGACGAGAGGTTCTTGCATACACAGAGGCACACAGTTTACACACAATATCACAGAGTCAGAGAACCTCCTCTTATCCAGGAAGAGTCCAAAAACAGACCTCATTCCCCTACTGGCTTCCGCTGTCACTGAACTACATGTTATGGTTCTGAGATAGGAAATAATAAACAGAAAAGCCTCCACTTTCTACAAGAGTACATCTGGGACTGTTCATCAAATATCGAAAGACTAAACCATCTGTCCTGTTATTCTTAGAATTTTAGGGTTTATTAAGGGGTCTGCATTATATTTCTAGGATCTCCCTTAAAAAAAGAAACCTCAAGTTAGGAAAAGTCATTTTGCATTCTGCATCTTGCTATTTTAGGCAAGTTATGTAACATTATTTTTTAAAAAAGATTTTTCTGTTTTCATTTGTGGAGAAAAGTCTCCAAAAAACCTGCAGTAGTTGTTTTGTTAGCTTAGTTTCAGTTTTTATTCTGCAAACATTTTATTCTAAATATTAACTTTGTTGAAAGTTACTGTACCTGGACTATATGATTTTTACAAATATTTCCCCAGTGTTCATGCCTCATTTTGTTTGGTGGTCACATACATACTTTAGAGATTGAACACCCATTATAATAGGAGCTCAAGAAATGTTGCTGTTGAGTGCACTTATTTTGAATTAATGAGCAAGCGAAAGCACATAAATGAGCGTGTGAAGGAATGATCAAGTGGAATAAGTAAAGTTGATTTCCTCCTATTCGGCATAAATTTTGACATATGACTTATGGTTATTTTTTGCAAATAATTATTTTGAAAAGTAAGTTAAACAATTCGGTGTGTCAGACATAAGTTCATGCACAAAGCAGTACCAGCCATCTCCTAAAAGATGCTAATTCTGTCACTATTCATTTAGCTTGGACCAAAAGAGAGCGTTAGCTAGCTAAGATGTGATGCAGCATTCATTCCCCCCAAAGCTTGATCTCTAAAAGTAACCTAGGGGGCGCCTGGGTGGCTCAGTTGGCTATGCAGCCGACTTCAGCTCAGGTCATGATCTCACGGTATGTGAGCTCGAGCCCCGCGTCGGGCTCTGTGCTGACGGCTCACACCCTGGAGCCTGCTTCGGATTCTGTATCTCCCTCTCTCTCTGCCCTTCCCTTGCTCACTCTATGTCTCTCAAAAATAAAATAAAAACGTAAAAAAAAAAAGAAATTCATTTAAAAGTAACCTAGTACAGTTAGATCAAGTTACAATTTCTTTGGTGAAATTAGGTCGTGGTTGCCACATTCCTTTCTTTTTCCTTTCTTTCCCCTGGCCCCCGAATTCCTTTATTCTTAACAAGACCTCAGGTCTTCAGAATCAATCTGATTACTTCTCAGATAGTTAAAAGAAGTAATTCTTATTCATGTATTATTTTTAAATTTTACCCTTTTTTTCTGTAGTTCTGAGACATGAAAGGTTTATAGAGGTTGGTCTACTACAACCTCCTCAGTTACACTTGATTGATCGTGAAACAAAAGTTGACCCTTGTACGACGCAGGGGTTAGGGATGTTGATCCCTCCGCTGCAAAATCCATGTATAAGTTTTGACTCCCTAAAACTTTAGCTACTCATAACCTACTGTTGACAGGAAAGCCTTACTGATGACGTAAACAGTTGATTAACACATTTTATATATTTTATGTGTTCTATGCTGTATTCTTAGAATAAAGTAAGCTAGAGAATAAATATGTTACCAAGAAAATCACAAGGAATGGAAAATACATTTACGATACGGCACTGTATTTATCGAAAACCGTTTGCATATAAGTGGACCTATGCAGTTCAGTTCCCTGCTCAAGGGTCAGCTGTATTTGCCACATCATTTTGGTGTTCCGTACGGTAAGGTGAAGGGAAGATAGGAGTGGTAAGAAAATCCAGGCCACCTCTGGGCACTGGTTTACCCCTTGTAGGCCTCAGCTTTCTCTTATGTAACAATTTCAGCACTGGATAACTTTTGCAGGTCTTTTTCCCTGGCTCTGGTGTCAATTGAAGATACTTTTTTTTTGCTGTTCATTATGTGAACATTCATTTATACAGTGAATAAAAACCATACCATTATGAGAACTTAAGGAGGAACTTTCTTTAAAATGGCTAATTATAGTCTAAATCTGTGTCGTCCAATAGGAATTTTGGAGATGATGCAGCTATCCTATGTGTTATCCAGTATGGTAGCCAATAGTCACACGTGGCTGTCAAGCACTTGAAATGTCACTAGTGTGACTGAAGAACCTAAATTTTAACTTTGATTAAGACAAATTTAAGTAACCATGTGTGGCTAATAAGTTTTACCGTATTGGACAATGCAGGTTAAATTCTTAAGTGTTTGTAAATATTTGAGGGGAATTCCACACATAGATTTATTATGGTAGTCTTGTTCTTTATGTAATAATTTGCATCTGAAATTTCTTAAGTTTAGAATTTAGCAGTTGCAACCCTTACTTTGAATACTGAAGTCTTCCAGCATATCCTCCCTTTCTAATTGCAGTCAAGTATGGATAGAGGTACTTTGACCTTTCCCAGGGATCCTGGAGTCTTTACTCGGTAACCATGCACCTGTATTGCTGGGTTTTTAAAGCTGTTATCCTATGGAAGGTTGTATGTGTTTGCCGCAGTCTACCTGTAGCGTAGACTCCCACCAGTTCTCCACAAGGCTGCCCCTTGTCCTGTGTTAGGCTTCGTAGTACCTAGAGCAGGTTTGATGTTGTTGAGAATTTTATCTTCATATTTTCAGGCTTGATTCTGAAAAGCTTTAATTAAGGGACACTTTGAAAAATGTTTTGTCTTCCATTGGCAAGAAATTTTTAGTCCTAAGATCTTGAGCCATTAGCAAGATGTTAGTACTAAAATATCTAGGTCACGGGGTCATAAAAACAGTTATCACTTGAATAAATTTTCCATTACATCTGCGTTAATTTCTTCAGCATTGTAAATACTAATTACATTCTTGAAGTTTCCATAATTGGAGATCACAAAGAATTTTGAATGGTTCCATCCTGAAATTCTAGACCTTTGAAATGGTAAAAATTAGTATAGAGACATTCTTTTGGGTAAATGGTTAAAACTGATATGCTGTGTGTTTGGGACTCCATAATTTTCCTGTGAGAGAATAATTAATATAAAATTAAGCTTTTATATATAGCACCCAGCTCACAAAACCTGAAATATCCATCTTCATTCATTGATACTGAGTCCAAGAGCTATCTTAAAAAGTCATCCCCACTGAGACTGTGAAGCACATCTTCCTGGGACCACCAGCACTGGTTAGTTCTGTATTGGCAAACAGAGGCACTAATTAGGATCAGTCATTTCTTGAGATTTGAATAGAGGGAGACCAAAGGCAGTCGCCATTAAGTAAAGTAATGAAAGAACATGTTAAAAACTTCCAAGCAGCACAAGAGTAAAGGCCTGTTTATTCCCATAGCATTTCTTCTCCCTAAAAAACTATTACCAGCTTTTCTTTTTTACAAATTGGATGAAATTACCCCTTGCTTTTCTGCTTATATTTTTTAAAATTCAGGCTTATTGAGGCGTAAGTTATATATGGTAGCATTCACCATATATAGGTATACAGTTCTATGAATTTTGACATACATATACCGTAATGAAGATCTATAATAACATTTCAGTCCCTTCAAAAAGTTCCTTTTCTTTTCTTCATTGTTGTAACCACTACCATAATCAAAATACAGAACATTTCCATCACCCCCAAAAAGTTCATCTTGCCTGAGTTTAACAGCTGTACTGTATTCATTTATATGGATTTACCTTAATTTTCCTAAGTAACCCCTCATTGATTGATGTTTGGGTTGTTTCCAGTCTTGCGAATCAAACAAGGTACAATAAATATCTTCGTAAAATCTTGGTGCGATTTTAAAACTACAGACAGGGTAATTTCTAGCAGAATTAAGGCTGTAACATTTTGATAGATATGACCAAATGGCCTCTCCCAAAATCGTACCAGTGTACTTTCTAATTAGTTGTGGATGACAGTATGTGTTACTCTCTTATCGATGGGTGTCACCTAATTTAATTTTTGTTACTTTGATAGAAAAAATACTACCTAGCAAAGTAACTTGCATTCAGTGGTGTTTTTCTTCTCATTTTAAAAACATCAGAAACTTTACTCACACACACACACACCTAACCTATGTGATTTATGGTTACAACCACACTGTAACATTAGAGAAAATATGAAGACTTCACCTTTGTTTCCATTGTCTCAGTATAGTTTACACTTGCTGCTTATTCACGTCTACATCTCTGCCCTTATACGTGAACGTTTTCATAATCACCCCCATGGTGCATGCACGGTTTATACGTAGATTATTTAGTTCGTTTTAAAATTCACTTTATTTCATGAGCATTTTCCTTTGTTCCTAGAATCCTCATTTTAATAGTTATAGGTTTTTTTTTCTGGCCATGACACACTTTGTTTAATTATCCCACTTCTAAAATTTGTTTACACGTTTTCACTATTTGGAACAATTCGGTTTCAAATGCCATCTTTTAAATATAAAAGTTAAAAAAAATCTTTAAATTATTTTCTTAGGGTAAATTTCTCTTAGTCTCATTGTTCTGGATGTAATTGTAGCAACACTGACGTGAGAGGGTGCAGTTTTATCATTTGAAATTGTTTTTGTCACCTCATTGGAAATTCAGTAGCATTTTTTACACAAGAAGGAAGCAGTTGCAAATCAGTGTGGCTCTGTGCCAGGTTAAGCTATTTATTTTTCCTCCTTGTCATTTGAAAAACTTATAAAAATGGTAAATGCTATTTGTAACCATTTCATACCCACTTTCCAGAGATAAGCCATCTACTACTATTTAGTAAATTAAAAACTTTCAGTTGATTTTTTTCTCAATAGATCATTCATGTGTTTCAGTATTTAAAAATTACCCAACAGTATACAGTGAAGTCTCCTTACTCATTTCCGTTTCTTGGAGGCAATTAATGTGATGAGGTTCTTGTGTTTTCTTTCAGACACATTTTGTGCATTTTTGAGCAAATGTTTGTGTGTGCTCTCTGTCTGCATGTGTGTCTTTTTAAGCCGCAAATGTTAGCCTGGTGCACATATTTTTTTGTACATATTTTCTTAGATAACTTTTATTTGTATTAAATTTAAAAAAATAGATGACCTGTTCATCTAGTTCGAAAATAAAATAATGTAAAGACTTGAATAGTCGCCCTTCCATCTATTCCCTGTCTGCTATCTTTCAGTGGGTCTTTGCGCATATAGAAGCCAGTTGGAAGGGACATATTTTCTTTTCTCTTCCTTCTCTAACTCTTAGACTACCTTTCCACATCTAATGAGGCAGCACAGAATAGGCGTGTAAGAGCTTTGCTTGGGGGCCAGCTCCCTGCATTCAAGATGTCTGCTCTGGCGCATGTCAGCTGTGTGATCATGGGCAAGTTGTTTAACCTCTTCGTAATTGTCGTCTGCGAAGTATTAGTATATGTGCTTTGCTTAGAATAGTACCATACAGGGGTGCCTGGGTGGTTCAGTCAGACGTCTGACTCTTGTTTTCAGCTCAGGTCACAATCCTAGGGTCGTGGGATTGAGCCCCTCGTTAGGCTCCGTGCTGACTGTGGAGCCTGCTTAACAACATTCTCTCCCTCCCTCTCTCCCTCCCTCCCTCTCTCTCTCTCTCTCTCTCTCTGTCTCTCTCTCTCTCTCTCTCTCTCTCTCTTTCTCCCCGTCCCTCTCCTGTGCTTGCATGTACCCTCACTCTCTAAAAAAAAAAAAAAAAAGGAGAGAATAATACCATACATATAGGAAGTATATATGCTTGCTAATAGTGTTTTTATTATTAAGGAGAGTGGCCAATAAAATAATACCCAAGAATCCGTTCCAGTCAGTTGGATTTATATTAGTTGTATGTGAATGGATATGGGTAAATCTGTCTAGCAGAAAGGGATAGATGGGATTCCTCACTTGCTTGGATTCTACGTCAGTACGTTATAGAAAACTTCAGAAAACAAAATCAAATCAGCTAAAATATATTCTGTTGTTTCTTTTTTATGGGTTGTTTTTTTTTTTTTTTTGCTTCTACTTCTTTAAACATACACTGTATAAACTAAACATACAAAGTGGAGGCAATAACAAAAGTATCCCAGAAAAGCCGAGGGTAGAGGGGGCTGCTAAGAGTATGAACTTTTTTTGCACAGTGCATCATATTTTAAAAGTGTTTTCTCATGTAGTTTCCAAATTTTGTTAAAATACACACAGATCTATACATAGTACTTAATTTTGGGTGATAGCTGCCCATAAAGTTTTTTTAATTCCCCGGCCATATCTTTTTAGGATCAAGCCGTTAATGATATTAAGCATTCTTAAGCCAAGCAAGGGGTTGGGGGGACTGAATGGTATTTCTATTCAATTTTACCACCCTCAGTTCTTTTTCTTACTAAAATCAAAGCAACAATAAAACCTCTTTTTCCCTTTCCCACCTTCAGATCCCAGTTATAAAATTATATGTGTTCATTGTAGGAAATATAAAAACAGAACACACAGAGAAATAAGAATCACCTTAATACATCTACTCAGCTTAATTATTATTTCTGTTAACAATTTGGTATCTAGACTTCTTGCATTTTTTCTCTAGATAGGTTCGCTCACATTCTCATGGTGTTAATTTGTCTCTCACAATGGTGACATCAGTAATGCTGCACACACTGGTATATTCTTTCTGAGATAGTATCGCGAACATTTTAATTACATCGTTAGATTATTATCATTTATAACAGGTGCATCATACTCCATTGAGCCCATATGCCATACCGAAATATATTTTCCAATATGTTTCCTATTCAAGGGCATTTCAGAATAAACTCTCAGTAAACATTCTCATAGATAAATCTTTCCAGAAGTCCATTATTTCCTCAAGCTAAATTCTGAGACACGAGGCCATTGGGTTGTAGGATTGCACAGTTTTCATGCTTTGGTACACATCGCTAAACAGTTGCCCAGGCAGTTGGTATCCCCTACAGGCTTCCAGCATAGGGTCTTGTCTTTAGGTAAGTTCATGCTTATCTGAGATGCAAATCCCTCCCTTTTTTTTTTTTTTTTAAGTTTCTTTATTTACTTTTGAGAGAGAGAGAGCATGAGCAGGGGAGGGGCAGAGAGAGAAGATCCTAAACAGCCTCTGCATTGTCAGTGTAGAGCCCGGCACAGGGCTCGATCTCACAAACTGTGCGGTCATGACCTGAGCCAGAATCGAGAGTCAGGGTGCTTAACCATCTGAGCCATCCGGGTGCCCCAAATCACTTTCCAGTGCCTCTGGAACTATGTCTTTCTTCTTTCTGACTTCCCTTGCTTGATACTCTTCCATATCCTTTCTCCTTCCCACTTCAAACTTCCCAGAAGCTGGATTTGGTCTTGATTAGAGAGGGAGCCGTTTGACATAATCTCTACCTCACTTTTCCCCTGCTTTGTAGTGCATTTGCTGTATAAACTGTGCCCGAGGCTTTTTCTGGATAGCACTGATTTTTTAAAAATCATAACTAGTTTCTTTGAGTTTTGTAAATTCTGATTTTGACTTTTTGATTTTTAGTGTCAGTAAATGTGTTTCCATTTGTGAAGTGACCTCATGCTCCAGAACTATTTCTGGAATCCTGTAGACCAGGTTCAGATTCCAGCTCCTGCTCTCGCTGACTAGCTTTGGAAACTAGGACGTCTTAGTTAACCCCTGCAGTCCTTCTGTTTCTTTACTTCTCTTGTAAAATGGATGTAATGATCATACCTTCCTCAGGATTTTGTGAGGATTTAAAGAGATGATGCTTGTAGTAGGCACTCAGTGGAGTAGCTCTTACCATCACCTCATGTGGCACGTGTGTGAAATGATGCAGGGATTGTTTTTCTCATTTTGCGTTTCAATAAACAGAATACTTTTCCTACTGCCACATCTAGAAAATGCTGGTGAGTGGACCAGAATTTAGGACTTTTGATCTGTAAGGGTTATTGCAAAGTGGGAAAACCTAGAGTGAATGGCAAGAATCATGCCCAGTGATTAGGATTGTCCAGTAAGAGCATAAAAAACTTTAAACATGGGGCTTGAGTGATGCAGCTTCCAAAAACTTTGACTGGCCCTCCAGCAAGTAGGCAAGAAATGAGCTTAGTTGCAGGAGAAGAGAAACAGTTCCTGTGCATCTTGGCCTCGGAAGAGGTTGCTGTATCCGAAAGTCGTCCCAACATGAAGACCAAAGAGTCTTTTCCAAAAGATTAAGATGACAGTACTAGGATCAAAATATATAATAGGTTTGTCCACTCTGGTTTAAATTCGATGGAGTTCTGCTTTAAATATTTGACTGATCAGGTTTTATCTTAATTTGTTTCCGACAGGGCACGGTGCAGATGTGAAATGTGTAGACTGGCATCCAACAAAAGGGTTAGTTGTCTCAGGAAGTAAAGATAGTCAACAGCCAATCAAGTTCTGGGATCCCAAGACTGGGCAGAGCCTTGCAACACTGTAAGTGATGGGAACCCAACCTTGGTCCCTAAACAGAGAGGCTCAAGGCTGCCTGTATTCCTTAACTTTGAGCGTTCTCTCCCACCATGTATTCTTGAAAAACTAGGGTAGACAACAAATGGACTTGTATCTAGAGTCTTATTAATTACATGTGGTTTCTGTTCTGCTATATGTATCCAAATGTAATTTGGGGATCCTGGGGGTGGGGGTGGGGGCGGGGAGGATGGAGCAGTTCTCTCTATCTTGGGTTGCCATCTCTCCTTACGATGTACCGTTTTGGTGCCCTATGGAGCTGACATGTGCCACTCACTAGACATGGCCCCGCCCTCTCCATCTCACCACCTCTATTTAGAGGGACATTTCCCCTCCAGTTTTGAATCCATTCTCATTTTTTGTCTGAGGTGCTTACTCATGATGCGGCCTCATAATAAAGTTTTGTCTTTGAATTATGTATTGACTTTGATATTGAAATGACTATGTCACTAACATGGTTTTGACCAAACACCTGTATCCTGGTCCTTGTGACTGAGAAGTGGGGCAAATCCCGAGCGAGGGGGTTGAGGCCAGGCCGCCTTGCTACAGGGCTCCAGTGACTGGTGCTCCTCGGAGGTGGGCATTTTGCAGCCTCAACTTGTTGCAGTGTTTTTTGTTCAAATTAACCCTCAAACTAGCCTGTGCTCCTTTTTATTTATTTTTATTCATTTTTATATTTTTAATAATTTATTGTCAAATTGGTTTCCATACAACACCCAGTGCTCATCCCAAGTGCTGTGCTCCTTTTTAATGCTTTGTCTTAATGAGAGGAGCCTCGCTGGACTTCGAAAAGTTGGTGAGCTTTATTGAACATTAACTTATGTTTAATTCATGTACAGCTTGTCTGTACAGTTAAAGTTTTTTTGCTATTTTAATTGGTTAATGAAAACTATACTTAGATAATGGATCTTATTTTTGTCATCGACCTATTTCTATCAAGTGCATTAACTGTGGTCTTGTGGTGTTACATGCTCTACAACCCTCTTGCCACCTTGACTGGGTCCTTTTTAACCAAAATGGCCATTGTATCGATTTATGCTTGTTTTGAGTTCTGACAGATTATCTTCTTGGTACTCTGTTTCTAGTCATGCCCATAAAAACACAGTAATGGAAGTGAAGTTAAATCTCAACGGCAACTGGCTACTCACGGCGTCTCGTGACCACCTCTGTAAACTTTTTGATATCCGAAACCTGAAAGAAGAGCTTCAGGTCTTCCGAGGTCATAAGAAGGAAGCCACAGGTCAGAGGCTGAGGCCTGCTTCTCATTCTGGTACCTCTGGTATGCTGAGATCCTAATAATTTTGCCTTTCCCCACATTTCTGTTGCACAGCCGTGGCTTGGCATCCTGTTCACGAAGGACTGTTTGCCAGTGGCGGGTCCGACGGCTCTCTGCTCTTCTGGCATGTGGGGTACGTAATACTTCATAAAACCCTTGTATATTTTATGAAGAGGGCACCCAGAAGTATAAAACATTACATTTTGTGGGTTTTTTTCTGAGTAGTCCCATGTCCTGTGTCAGTCTTCCTGCAGTTTTCAATTCTGTAAACCCAGCTTGGAATAGAAAACTTTGCGCCTCTATTTTCAGATGTGGAAGCAGATTTCCTTGTTTTTTATTGGTGAAATCATTCTTATCATGCTTGAAGCATTTTTCCCTACGAAGTGCTCCTTGAATCAAAGATTATATTACTGATGACAAATCAGTACCCCAGAAACATGTGGAACTGACCAGATTCAAAGTAACAGGCTTTGGTAGCTTTGTGTTATAGTAAAATAAAATGTCTTTTTTTTTTTTTGCTAACTTTATTGACAAGACTTGTTTCTATGGCGCTTTTACAGGGTAGAGAAGGAAGTGGGTGGGATGGAGATGGCCCATGAAGGAATGATCTGGAGTCTGGCGTGGCATCCTCTTGGACATATTCTCTGCTCAGGTTCAAATGACCATACTAGGTAACCTTTACATAAAAAATAACAAGGAATTACTGTGTTTATATAGCAGCAGGAAATGAAGATATATGTTTATTTTTATTGATGTATTAATTTGTAGTCCAACCTCTTTTTTTTTTATTAAATTTTTAAAAGTTAGTTTTGAGAGACAGAAAGAGTATGAGCAGGGGAGGGGCAGAGGGAGAGGGAGACATAGAATCTAAAGTAGGCTCCAGGCTCTGAGCTGTGAGCACAGAGCCCGACGTGGGGCTGGAACGCATGAATCGTGAGATCATGACCTGAGCCGAAGTGGGACGCTCAACCGACTGAGCCACCCCAACGCCCCTGTAGTTCAACATTTTTGTAGTGGTTTATAAATATGTATATAATAATAAGGAGATAGAGTATGGAGTATGACTTTATTGTGTTTACTCTGATGGTACTCTTAAGTGCCCAGAAATACACTGAGACTATGCTCCTCCATTTGCCCCTCCAATTGGTTTTGTTTTGACAGCAAATTCTGGACCCGAAACCGACCAGGTGATAAAATGCGAGATCGATATAATCTTAACCTATTGCCGGGAATGTCTGAAGATGGAGTAGAATATGGTGAGACCCTTGCACATTTATTGTTCTTTGAAATCTGATATTCTTTTATAAAAGTGTTAGGTATGGAGAAGATTATTTAAAACTAATTTCAGTTTTACAGTTTATTGAGTGATAAATCACCAGTGATAGGTTTCATTTTTATAAAATCTCTGTTGACAATAGATGTATTTCTATTTGTAGATGACCTTGAACCTAATAGCCTGGCAGTCATTCCAGGAATGGGAATACCAGAGCAACTAAAACTGGCTATGGAACAGGAGCAGATGGGTAAGAGACATTGTGCCCGTACATGTTATTTTTACAGAAGCTTTGGAGGTCTGTTTCTTTTTTTTTTTTCCTTTTTTAAGTTTATTTATTTATTTTGAGAGAGAAAGAGAGAGAGCACATGCTGGGGAGGGGCTTAGAGAGGAAGAGTATCCCAAGCAGGCTGACAGCCCAAAGCCGAGTGTGGAGCTCCATCTCACAGACTGTGAGATCATAACCTGAGCTGAAACCAAGAGTTGGATCCTTAACCGACTGAGCCACCTAGGCACCCCTGGAGACCTGTTTCTTACTTTCATGATACTGAATTATCTTGAAAATGCCAAAATGATTTATGTTGAGACATGCTGATAAAAGGGATCTAATTATTATTTATTATATAGTATTTAAAACCTGTTCTTCCAAAAATGTGTTCATTGATCAAGTGGCCACTTTCTCTCATTTCCTTGGCTGACTGCTTCTTTTTATGGTTACAGGGAAAGACGAATCAAATGAAATTGAGATGACAATTCCAGGTTTGGACTGGGGAATGGAGGAGGTGATGCAAAAGGATCAGAAAAAAGTTCCTCAGAAGAAAGTTCCATATGCAAAACCTATTCCCGCTCAGTTCCAGCAGGTGGGTAACTGCCAGCGGCCCCCTCTCTACTGGGAGGTTCTGCCTGGTGAATCTCTCTTGCGTGATCTCATCTGTGGAAGGTGTTTCTGCGCTACAGACTTTTTTGGCGTATTCTTCGACAAAGGTCCCATCTGCTGCTCTGCAGTTAGTGCGGAGTTTGTCATGACTCTTGTAGCTCTTCCTTTATTCTCACCTACATCTTACTGTCCAAGCTATCAGAGGAAGGAGAAGAAAGAAGCATGGAGCAGAGAGAGTATGTTGACTTTGCTCTACTTGGTCTGTCTGTCTTCGACTTTATTTGTCCCCGCAACACAACGTGCATGTGCCCTTTCAAAGAGGTGGGCAGGCCTTTCATTCTTAATAACATGTAAGATCTTATAGTTTTTATCAAGTTAGTAATTCCTACCCGGCAGTGTGCTTGCCTAACTCCATTCTTGTGTCACTAAGAAGGAGCATTAGAAATAAAGGCGGTTACAACCGGGCGAGCTGGCTTGTATTCGGCAGGTTGGAATGAACCAATGATATTACAGAATGGTTTTCTTGTTCTCTCATTATAATATGCACACTTAGGGTATATTTTAATATTCTCTTCTTTTCCAAGGCTTGGATGCAAAATAAAGTTCCAATTCCTGCCCCCAATGAGGTACTGAATGACAGAAAAGAGGACATTAAATTGGAAGAGAAGAAGAAAACACAAGCGGAAATTGAACAAGAAATGGCCACTTTACAGTATACTAACCCACAGCTTCTGGAGGTATGTGATGCTCTGTAGGAGGGTTCAAGATGATTGAAGAAAGTAGCGATAACATTTTTTATTGACATGCTCTTAAGGAGAAGGGAAGGGACTCTCAGATGGATCTGATGAATGCCACCATTTCTTCCTGTTTTTCCCATTTTTTAATTGTAGTATAGTTGACATACAATGTCACAGTTTCAGGTGTACAACGTAGTGATTCAGCAATTCTATCAACATAGTGATTCAGCAATTCTGTTCCTTACGCTGTGCACAGCATGATAAATGTTCCATCTGTCCCCATGCAGCATTATTACGGTATTAGTTACTGTATTCCCGATGCTGTACTTTTTGTCCCTGTGACTTAACCATTTTGTTAACTGGAGATTGGTACCTCTCAGTCCTCTTCCCTTATTTTGCCCATCCCCCCATCCAGCACCACCATTTCTTATTGCTACATTAGAAAGCTATTTGTGAAAGAATTCTGTTTCTTAGACATTTAAAACCAGATCAGTCAAGCAGTGAGTAGAACTCAGTGAAACGTACCTTTTAAAAAGAAAAGATAAAGCCGACATAGTTTTAACTTGAATTCATTTATTTACCCACAGATTAAATACTTTTTCTTTCTCTGTCAGCTCGAGAGCAGGTGATTTGCTCTTTTTCTTTTTAACCTTTGTCAGTTAGCAAGAATGATAAAGCACTGGTAAATTATTGGATATAATAAGGTGGATATAAATAATCCTGACTGCTATCCCCCAGTATTTCAAAAGAAGGAGCTTGCGTGCTCTCAGAATACCTGAATGTTACATGGATTGTAGTTACTGTGGAGTGTTGGGAGGTTGATGCCTTATGTTTGTACTGAGGCTTTCTCAGTAAAATGAGTGATTGCAATACTGTCATCATTAAGGGCTCTGGCGTATTTATCAATATGTTTCTTTCTTTCTTTCCAGCAACTTAAAATTGAAAGACTTGCACAGAAACAGGCTGAGCAAATTCAGCCTCCTCCTTCATCTGGCACTCCTCTCCTCGGACCCCAGCCCTTTCCAGGACAAGGTCCAATGTCTCAGATTCCTCAAGGTTTTCAACAGCCTCATCCATCTCAGCAGATGCCAATGAACATGGCTCAAATGGGGCCTCCGGGGCCGCAGGGACAGTTTAGACCCCCTGGACCCCAGGGACAAATGGGACCACAAGGTCCTCCACTGCATCAGGGAGGTGGGGGGCCACAAGGATTCATGGGACCACAAGGGCCCCAGGGCCCGCCCCAGGGGTTGCCGAGGCCTCAGGACATGCATGGGCCCCAAGGAATGCAAAGGCATCCTGGACCTCATGGCCCTTTGGGACCTCAAGGACCACCTGGACCACAGGGTAATTCTGGTCCTCAAGGTCATATGGGTCCTCAGGGTCCACCTGGCCCACAAGGTCACATAGGCCCGCAAGGCCCACCTGGTCCCCAGGGTCACTTGGGCCCTCAGGGGCCTCCTGGTACTCAAGGTATGCAAGGACCACCTGGTCCCAGAGGAATGCAAGGACCTCCTCACCCTCATGGAATACAAGGTGGGCCAGGGTCTCAAGGGATCCAGGGTCCTGTGTCTCAGGGACCTCTGATGGGATTGAATCCGAGAGGAATGCAGGGTCCTCCAGGCCCCCGAGAGAATCAGGGTCCTGCTCCCCAAGGGATGATGATGGGCCACCCGCCTCAAGAGATGAGAGGACCTCACCCTCCAAGTGGACTGCTGGGACATGGCCCTCAGGAGATGCGAGGCCCTCAGGAGATGCGAGGCATGCAGGGGCCTCCAGCCCAAGGGTCCATGCTGGGCCCTCCCCAGGAATTGCGAGGGCCTCCAGGCTCACAAGGTCAGCAGGGGCCGCCCCAGGGCTCTTTGGGGCCTCCACCCCAGGGTGGCATGCAAGGGCCCCCTGGACCTCAGGGACAACAGCAGAACCCGGCAAGAGGGCCACATCCATCTCAAGGGCCAATACCATTCCAGCAGCAGAAAACAGCTCTGCTAGGTGATGGGCCCCGGGCCCCCTTCAATCAGGTATTATTTATTTCTAACTTCTAGGCATTACGCATTGGGAAAATACGCCCTGCACGCAAGTGGCACTTCCATATGCTGCGGAAAGCAGTCACAGCTCGTATCAGGGGCTCTCAAGTAGTGACAGTGGCTCCAGAATAGCGTCATGGCTGAAGAAGCAAATGAGAATAATTAAATGGACCATTATATATATTGTAATATGAATCTTTTCAGTAGCGGTTATTCCAGAAAAGATCAACTCTTAGTTGAGTACAGTTCATAACTAAAAGAGCTGTGACCCCTAGGAGGAAGCGTGGATGGCTTTGAGCCTGTCAGGCCTCCCTTTTCTGGGCTCTGTAGCCTGGTGTTTCACGGGCTGATTTGCCTGCCGGCTCTACTCTTGAAGATAAAATGGAGTATATCTAACTCACGAGTGTATGGTAGAGTCCGATCTCACTATTTTCATTTCGGTGAATCCTTTCAGCAATCTCTGAGCCTAGAATTGTGCTTTCTCAAATGGTGACCCTTTGGACAAAATTCCGTTCAAGTTGTTTCAGCCCACATGTGAATTTACTGGAGGGAGTATTTTGGTAGACATTTTCTGGGCCCTTTTTTGAGGACTCTGTTTTTGTTAGTCAAGTTTTATTACCCATTGGCTAGGCTTGTGCTTCGAGAGGTGGTGTGAGGAGGGCTCAGGGTTCACGGGGGAATTACAGAAAGACTACATGAGCATGGATAGATGTGACACCGTGTGGCTCTGTGGTTTTTATGTTTTTCTCAGTTTCATAGTCTGGAAGCACTATTTGGGTATGAACGACTAATTGGGTTTGTGTCCCTGAAGTCAGTTGTGGACTAAAAGTGAGTGCTTGAGTGGACCCATGTTGACCCCCTGGGTCTTCACTGAGAGGCAGTCGGTCCACTCAGAGAGGACGTGCTGCTGCTGCATGTGAGAACCACAGCCCATTTTCCTTTTTCAAACAATCACCGCTGAGAATCTGCCACATGAAGATGACCACAGGACCTGCTGAATTAAAATAACATAACTAGCTGAATAAAGTTATACGTTCCTCTTCTGTAGGTCTCCCAGACTCACAGGTGTCATAGCGGCAAAGAATCCGATGGTAGTTGAGTTTATTTCCATCGTTGGGCACTTTTTAGAATTTGGGATGAGTGGACTAAATCTAGGTTGATTGTCCTCAACTGCCCTAAAACTCGAAGTATTGTATATTTTACTAATATGCAGAGCGTTTGTGTGTGTTTACAGTATCAGTTACCTAACCTTATGGTAATGAAATAACTACTTTTATTTGAAGGACAAAAACAGTGGTGAACTTTAGCTACCACATTATAGCTGAAATTATAAACACGTCAGATTCAAGAGGATAGACTTGAGTTTCTGGGACAGCTCAGTAAGAGTTTTTATTGTATCAAGTAGTGGAAGATTTTATACCCGAGAAGCGTAATGGTCCTAAAGACTGCGTTGACCTATGGAATGAGTGTGAAGGTTTCCTACATTATAGGTCATTTCGAATCTCAAGAGTTGCCTGATAAAAATCTCTGCTCATATTTTTTATATGCTGAAATCTGACTCTCTTCACTTTGATGAGGCCAATTATTTAAGCCTGTTGTTTCAGTTGGTTTAATTTAGTGAAATTGCTTTCTGGTGTTAAAGTAACCATGTGAAAAAGTATTGACAAGAGCAGTCCTTGGGTGAAGGGGAGAGGAAACAGAGGAGGACAGAAATTACTGGTATGGAGTTGATGATGGCTGTTCATATCCTAGCCACAGGCTGCACGTTCCGTCAAGGCTGCTCTTTCCTGGAGCTGGTTTGGAATGTGCAAGCAATTTTGCTATTAATGGTTCCGAAACTGCTTTTTTCATAGTAGGTCCAGTCACCAAATGCATTTTTTATATAAAGGAATTTAAGAGACCTGATCCAAGATCACTGGACAGTGTGGAGACTCAGAATTTAGGCATGGCTAGGTAAAAATACAGAATCTTAGGGACAAGCTGGGGCGAACTCGGGTTCCAGAGTGCAGAGACAAAGAGGATTAGAGTGGCAGGTTTGTATCTGCAGGGACCTAAGGAACTCGGCGGGATCCCAGGTGACCCAGCTGGGAATGAGAAGAAGGGTGCTGAGGATGGAAAGTGAGGAGGTCGAGAAAGAGGGAGGGAGGGAGGTGATAGGAGAAAGCCGGTGGGGACGAACTCCTTTCTATTCTTCTGCCTCTTCAAAGCCAGCCCTAGCCTCTTGAGAGGGCTGATTATTTTCTGTAGCTGGAAGGGAGCCTTGAGTGTGAGAGCACACTTCCAGATCTTCACTTGTGCCGAAAGTTTCTCCTTTGTGCAGAGTGTTATGTTTTGATTTCTGACTTTCCATTGAGGTTCTTACCTGGCATTACAGGTAAAGATCTAGCTTTAAATGAAACCTATCATCAGGTTTAAAATGTAAGTGTTTCCTTTTATTGTGGTAAGAGAAGTATCTCCTTCCCCCAATCTAAGGACAGTTTTGCTGTAATGTCACTAGCTATGTATTTACTGCTGGAGGCTTTGGGGCAACTTAGTGTTTTTACCTTGTCACATGATGATAAAATTGCTGTTCATGAAGCACAAGCCTATGATTTCACACCCCCGCTTTAAAAACATCTTTTCAGGAAGGACAGAACGCAGGCCCCCCACCCCTGATACCAGGCCTAGGGCAGCAGGGAGCACAAGGTCGCATCCCCCCTCTTAATCCTGGACAAGGACCTGGCCCTAACAAAGGTAAATATCTGCTCGGCTGAATAAGAGATTGCATTCTACCACCTCTGGGTAAATCTCACGATAAATAGTTTGTTGGTAAGTAATTGATAGAATGGTCACTTGAACCTCTAGGAAAACTAGGAGCACAGTCATTTCAGGTAAAGGCTTTATGTTAATGGTGTTTTCGTAGACTTGCTGTGGTTAGCCAGAAATGCCACCCCGAGGAGGTAAGGTCCTCACTCCCGGCAGGGGGACTGCTGGGACGACCCCGGGAGGAAGGCCTGTGCTGTGGACGGGCCTCATCCCTCTCTTGGGACCAGGGGTGGCTCCCGTGCACACTGAGCGCATGTGCATGTCGTTAGCGTCCTGGGGAGCTTAGCCGCTTCCACTCACGTTTTTGATGAGATCACAAATTCAGAGGTTTTAATAGTGTTTTCCTGTCACCGTCTTCTGCCCCTGAATTGTGCCACATATTGAATGCTTTAGCTGCTTATCATTCTGCATGATTTGCTAGGAAGAAAGCAATGTACTGATGTATTGGGTTCTTGATCTTATGGAAAGCACAGAGATGAGAACCGTCAGTCTTTAGACGTAAGGCTGTTTGGAAGTTGAGTTCAGCGCAGGAGTTGAAGGAGAGCACAGAGGCAGCCTCTTGTCCCCCTCAGGCGTTGTGCTGTCACACAAGAAGGGCTGGAGAGGGCAAGGGCAGGACCATGAGGGGTGTGGATGGAGGGCAGGTCGGAGGTGCAGGTGTTGGAGTCAGTGTGCTTCTCACAGGGAGGACTCGGGCCCGAAAACCAAGAGCATTGTGGAGGTTGCACTTCAGAGAACTTTACCCCCTTTAATTTTTAGTGAGCTGAGCCCACAGCACACTGTGGCACACGTTACATTTCTTGCCCTCAGTTTATCAGATGAAGAAAAGCCCTCATCAGCATTTTGCAGCGCTAGGGCTTTGGGAGAAGCAGTCGTCCTAGGAAAGGGAGCAGTAAAGGGAGTAGGAGAATCTTTACCATAGTCTCATTGCATGGAAGTGGTGGCCAACAGGGAAAAAGAGAAAGCAAGAACCCATCTTTGGAATTTGGGGACCCCGAGAAAAGAAGAGTCTGTTACCCACAAGGTACAGCTATCCACAAACTGAGAGCCTGCCTCTCTTCCTCTCCCCTACCTTGTGTCTGTCTCCACCTATTTCCCTCTCCTCCTTGCTCTTCCCCTTTTCTCTTTACCTCTCTCTCTCTCTCTTCCTCCTCTCTTTCTCCTCCCAGGGACCAAAGGGAGAAGGGAGAGCCGAGAAAGTGGCCCTGCCATCCCCTACTGGATTAACCAACGCCGCCGCCCCATCACCGGTGGCCACGTCCCTTCTAATTTGTAGTGGTGGGTTTCTTTCCTTGGAGGAGCCAGGGTACTTTTAAACAGATAGAGGTAATGGGAGGATTATTATTCATAGGTAAGTCCAAATGGAATGTGTTCAGCTTCCTCAGGTCAAAGTCTGCTGTGTCTGAGATCACACCAAGTTCGAGCAGCATCAAGTCAGAGAAGAAGCCATTAGCTGTAGGAACCCACTGAGAAGTGAGGGGGCCTCTTTATAGGAGGAAAGGGCCCTGGGAAATTTGCAAACTGACCGAACAAAGAGGCAACTTAGAAGGTGCTTTCCTCAGCATGGGAGGACTGGTTTAGTGAAGGAAAGACTGGGAGGCGGAAGGCACAGGAGGAGCTTAGGAGCAGAGAGAACTCTTCTGGTGGTGGTTTTTTTATACTGACATTTTCAGGTTTTTTATACATGTTGAACGGTGAGGCGGGACTGGAATGGGCAAGAGAAAGGAACAGAAAGGGAAGAGGAAGGGCATTGGGAGGGGAAGACCAGGCTGACCGCGGCTCCAGGAGAGAAAGTCCATCTTTATTGCCAGGGAGAAACAGCGAAAGGTGTGAGCAGGGCAGGTGGAGGGATTTCATCTCAAAAACCTAGTTGTTTTAGAGCACGAAGGTCCCTTTGCTACCTACCTTTAAAAAAATGCTTGATTTGAATTGTATGTTGACAGAAAACAGGTACCCGTTTACAACGGCTGCAGTAGTTCAGTAGCCGGGAGAATAAATCTCTCCAAGGTTCAGAAGTGAGCTAAGTTAACTTCAAGTTTCATTGGCCTGTTTCCATTTTTATTCAGGACATTGAATATATTACATATATTAAAGTATTTTCAAAAAAAAATCTCTAGTGGGTTTCCAAATGCTGTCTGCAAAGAATGGTGATAATTCTTACAGATGAGGGCTACATCATTCATGCAAAGGGGTAGGAAAGGGTGTCCGTATGAACCCCAACACTGAAGCACAGCAAGGCTGTTTGGTCTCCAGGCACTTATTAGAGAGGCCTGTGGTTCCATGTGCTTTTCAGAGGATTTTGTTAAGATTAAAGTGTGCTTTGTTACAGACCCAAGCTGCCCATTTCTCTGATGGGCTCAAATAAAGTCTTACCTGTCTAAGGGGGGAAAAAGAATCATGGTGTGAGCTAACAAATCAAGTTACATGAACTAGGGGATAAGAGGGCGGCCTTGGGGATGGTGGAGGTGGAGGCACAGCACCCTGTGATGGGCTGTGTGGGCCTTCTCAGGTGCAGAGGTGAATAATGCCCTGTGCTTGGCTTCCCGGCCTGTGGCGTGAATATTCTCTGCTGTTTCCTTCCCAGGTAGGGAGCAGGCAGGCCTAATAAACTCACTGAAGGAGTGGGGCAGGGAAGGCTGTCGTTCTTATGCCTGTGAGACTCTCATGTTTTCTGAATTAATCCTCACAGCAGTCGAAAAGTTGCTAACCTCACCTGAGATTAGCAATCTGCCCTAGGTGGAGTTGCTTAGCCAGTGGGTGATGACCTTGCAGTCTGCACCCCAGAATCTGCGTTCTTCCATCATATGATGCCTGAGGGATTTGTTTGCTGAGGGCTAAGGAGGGAAAACATTCTAAATACCAGAATGCATTCTGACACTTTATAAGATGCTGAAAATCAGCCTTGTGTTGGCAGGGTTCTTGGAAGACAAGGTAAAAATCAGCTTTGTTTCCTTTAGGTGACTCACGCGGCCCTCCAAACCATCACATGGGCCCCATGTCAGAGAGGCGGCATGAGCAGAGCAGCGGCCCTGAGCACGGGCCTGAGAGGGGGCCTTTCCGGGGCGGCCAGGACTGCAGGGGTCCCCCTGATAGGCGTGGCCCTCACCCCGACTTCCCTGACGACTTCAGACCAGATGACTTCCACCCGGACAAACGCTTTGGCCACCGATTACGCGAATTTGAGGGGCGAGGAGGACCTTTACCACAAGAAGAGAAGTGGAGGCGTGGGGGCCCCGGGCCTCCGTTTCCGCCTGATCACAGGGAATTCAGCGAGGGGGATGGCCGGGGCGCAGCGCGGGGCCCTCCGGGGGCTTGGGAAGGCCGCAGACCTGGAGACGAACGATTTCCCCGGGAACCTGAGGACCCACGTTTTCGAGGGCGCAGAGAAGAAAGGTGGGACGGCCGCTCCGTGGGTCTAGCTCTTCTCTGGAGCTGCGGCCCTGTTCTCTCTTAAAGTCTTTTTCCTCTCTGGCTGGGGCAGAGGGCACTGGATCAATATGCTAATTCTACCCTCTCTAGGTTTTGCGTGTAGACTTTGAGCGAGTAGTTAGTTCTACTTCTTAACCTTTTTGGGCTTCTTTTTTATCTTTACAATTTAGAAATCTTTTTAACTTTGCTTACTTTGTGGTTCTTTTAAACAGAAGTGAGGATCAGGATAGTATCAGGTTTCTGGGGCCTGACTAGAAGGCACCAACTACTCTGGGTGAGACCGATGCAGTAGGATACAGATAATCTCGATTGAGAGGAAAGGAATTAGGAGATCATTTTTGTGTCATTGCCTAAAGAGCCTAACACAGTCGAATCAAGCTGAAAAATTATCTTGCTGCTGAGTTAGGTCAAGGTCAGGGTTTAGGTCAAGGTCAGGGTTAAGCACTCAGCATGCTTGGGGTAAAAAAGGTATAGAAGGAATAAGGAGAAAAAACAAGAGTTAGTAAATCTCAGATGAGACAGAATAATCAGTGGTGATGACAGTTGAGCTTTTCTGCGCGCCACTGACCTGTGAGGTCAGTGTCTTGTCAGCAGTGTGCAGACGAGGGGCCGTACCGAGAGTCAGCAGTTTGACATTGGGACAGGCGGATGTGTCTGAGCAGCTTCAGGCCAGGCCGGCAGCCTGTGGTGCCGTGCTGTGTGCCACCCCATGCCGTCCATCCCCGCCCAAGTGCTTCCTGTCACATTTGGACAGTTGCTAGCAGAGGATAGCGTCAGGGGTTGCCATTCCCTCCTCCTCAGGGATGTGTTAGACAAGAACAGCTGATACAGTAGCCAAGGGGTTTGGGAAAGCCGCCACCAGAGGAGAGTTCTTTAAAAAGCTGTAGGGGCCCCTAGTTTTCTTAAGGGCCTGTCTTAATGGTGGCCAAGGTATGCCAGTGGTATTCAAGGATCTTCAGAATGGCTTTGTCTGACTGCAGGAGTCGCATTTCCAGTGGCTTCGGCATCAGCGTAACTCACACCGATTTCCTGCTTTGCATCTTGTGCAGTTTCAGATTTTACTGTGCCTCACTTTGTATTGTATTTCATCTGTCAGTGACAGACCCACAGCCTAGACTCTGTGCTCTGGACAGCTTTATGTCGCTCTTCAAGTATGCCAGACGCGCTCCTGCCCCTGTTGTGCGTGCTCTCTCCTCTGCCCGGAGCACAGACCTGCAGATGCTTGTGGCTCACTCCAGTCAGATCCTGCCTCTTCGCATCCCAGTTCCTTCACCCGCTTCCTGTTTCTACAGCACTTAGCACTACTTGGCATGAAGTGGTGTGTTTATTTCTTAGTTCGTGTATCTCCCAGGAACGTGACCGCTTCCCCAGGGCAGGGGTTTGTTTCTTTACCTCTGTGGTCTCAGGACCCAGAGCAGTAGTGGTGGCACAGCGTAAGTGCTCAGTAACTGTTGAATAAATGAATCAGTCAGATGGGGAGAGGTATTTGAGAAGCGTCAGCTCGTACTGCCATAACCAGGTACTTCCATGGACTGGGAAGTTTAATAACATGAGTCTGTTTTCTCACAATTCTGGAGGCTGGAAGTCACAGATCGAGGTTCAACCAGGTGGGATTTTGGGGAGACTTCTCTCCCTGGCTTGGAGGCAGCCAGCCACCTTTTCCCTGTGTCCTTGCATGGTAGAGAGTGAGCGAGCTAGCCCTCGCTGGTGTCTCTTCTTACCAGGGCACTGATCCCATCACACGCCCCCCGCCCCCATGACCTCCTCTAATCATAATTACCCCTCACAGGCCCATCTCCAGATAGCAGCCCATTGGGGATTTGGGCTTCGGCGTACAATTTCACGGAGGACACGTTTAGTCCTTAATAGGAGCTACTTTCTAATGAGGGCATGGTAGATTCTCACCGTCTTTTCATAACTAGGGCTGTCTTGTAGTGGACGCCTGGCCGGTCCTGTGGTATTTGTGGGGGGTCGCATTCTCCCAGGGAGACAGCGCCCTCTGCTGTACGTTTCCTGCTCCGCTCCTCTCCTTTCGGCCAGTTCCACCTTTACCTTCAGTTGTTATTTCTGCCAATGTCTTTGCTTGCAGGAGCATGAGTCATCAAGGTCCTCAGGACCAAGAGCTATTAGAAAGATAGCTGGAGTGGTGGAGTGGAAAAGGGAAAGCTCTTTTTACAGTAAAACCCCATGTACATCACCCCACAGATTAGTTGTGAAGGAAACTGTATATTTGCAACAGTGAAGTTTGGTCGGGACACCACTTTTACTCGTAAACAGGCAGACAACCTGGCATCACTGAGGAGATAGAAGCAGTTTTGCCAAAAAGGTTTAACTTGAGTCTAATCATGAGGAAATAAATTTATATTGTGGTACATTCTATAAAATTATCTAGATGGATTTTTTTTTCTAATTTTTGAAATTTAACTTAGAGCATGTGTGTGAGTTGAGAGGGGAAGAGGGAGGGAGGGAGGGAGGGAGAGAGAGAGAATCTTAAGCAAGCTCCATACTCAGTGCAGAGCCTGACATGGGGCCTGATCCCATGGACCATGAGATCATGACCTGAGCTGAAATCAAGAGTCAAATGCCCAACCAATTGAGCCACCTAGGTGACTCGTTACATCTGGATGGATTCTTCAAAACTACTGGGATCATGAAAGATCAAATATAGGAAGGTTCTAGATAAAGTAGACCAGAGACAGGGCCACTAAATAACAGTATGTGATCAGGATTGAAATCTGTATTTAAAAACAACTATAAAGGACATTTTGAGGACAACTGGAGAAATTTGAATCAGACTGTATTAAATAATGTCCCATGTTATTCTAGTGATAATAGTATTGTTAGGTAGGAGAGAGTCCTTGTACTTAGAAGAAACGCATTGGTATTGAGGTGTTAGGGACGAGGGTCATGTTGTTGCCAGCTGATTTTGAAATGGCGTAGCAAGTTCTGTAAGTAGGGGGAGAGAGGAGATAAAGCACATGTGGCAGTGTCTTAAGAACTGATTGATCTAAAAAAACAAACAAAACAAAAAGAACCGATCCATCTAGGTGGAGGACACATGGATCTTTGTCCTTCTGTTCTTTTAACTTTGTTCTCAGTTTGAAGTTTTGCAAAGTGAAACGTTGGAGTAAAAGATAACTGAGTGGAGACTCCAGAAAAAGTGGGAGGACCTGGCTGCCCGTGCAGACTGTGCCCTCGCAGCTGACCCGTTCCCCAGCCCCAAGGCCTGCTCTAGGGCTCCAGGCTGCCTGCTGGCCAGTGTGGGGGCTGCCCGTAAGCCACGTGCCTGCCTGTACACAGGCAGTTGTGGAGTGGGGCTGTGGGCGAGGTTCATGGCCAGCCCCGCATGGAGGCCGTGGCCAAGGGCAGAGGGGAGAGCAGGTGCTCCCACATGAGGCCGGTACGGCTGCAGTCCTCAGTCTGTGCCCTCCTTTTCTGGTTGTAACTGATGATGAAAAACACTGAGGAGGCAGCGGTAAAGAGCACAGGCTGGAGTCAGGACTGGCTGAGTTCAAATCACAACGCTTACTGTGTATCTTTAAAGAAATGACTTTACCTCCTTGTGCCTCAGTATACTCATGGGTAGAATGGAGCTAATGATGTGGTGCTGAGGATAAAATGAAATAAGACGAAACGAAATCTGAAAATGGAAGCAGTTGGCATGATTATTAGCACTTAAGACTCGCTGCTGTTGTTACTCTTAAAAGCTTTCGGAGAAAATGAACATAACCCTACATTTTCCTTCCTGTTTTTGCCTGTAATATTGGGATTATAAAATCTGTACTTAAAAAAACATGTAGTTTATTTTGTTTTCGTTCCATTTAACATTAATATATTTTCTTACACCATTATGTTTCTTGGAAACACGAACTCGAGAGCTGTGGGGGTTTCATCAGGCGGGTATTTTGCTGCTTTTCCCCGACAGCTTTAGAAGAGGAGCACCCCCAAGGCATGAAGGCCGTGCGCCGCCCCGAGGGAGGGACGGCTTTCCTGGTCCTGAAGACTTTGGTCCAGAGGAGAATTTTGACCCTTCTGATGAAGCGGCCCGAGGAAGAGATCTCCGGGGTCGAGGTCGGGGTACCCCGAGAGGTGAGTGTGTGCGGACGAGGCTGGGCTCAGCAAGGGGGGCTGGAGAGTTGGCTGCCGGGGACACACCTGAAACGGCCTGTGAGTGTGGTGTTGTGTTGTTCCATGTGTAGGAGGAAGGAAGGGTTTACTCCCCACTCCTGATGAGTTCCCTCGCTTTGAAGGAGGACGGAAACCAGATGCCTGGGATGGAAATAGAGAGCCAGGTAAGGAAGGATGGCTGCTGCGGCTTCTGGTGATCTGAGCTGAGCCCAGCAGCTCACAGAGTGCGGCCCGGGGACTTCGGGGGGCCCACTGGGTCCTTTTTTTTTAATGTTTATTTATTTATTTTGAGAGAGAAAGTAGGGGAGGGGCAGAGAGAGGGGGAGACAGAGGATCCCAAGCAGGCTCCACGCTGTCAGCACAGAGCCCGATGAAGGGCTCAAACTCACAAACTGTGAGACCATGACCTGAGCCGAAGCCGAGAGTCGGACGCTTAACCCACTGAGCCCCCCTGACAGCCCCGGCTCCTCTCTTTTCTAACCCACATCTCCGTGGAAGACGGATTGTCTTCAGATCCTTCAGGCAGCAGCATTTTATCGCAGTAGATTGAGTGCAGAAACAGCTCGGAGACTCCACCTTTCTTCTTCAGAGCCAGATGTCAGAGGGATTTGTTTAAATAGAAAACATTACCATTCTTTTCACGAAGCGGCTTTGTTTTCAGAAAATATGGTTAAATGAATTAAAGCTTTCTCAGCTTTAATTGCTAGTGTGGCAAATTTTATGAAATACAAGTCTCATAAATTAAATCTCAGTAATTTTTAAGAGCGTAAAGACATCCTGAGACTAAAAAGTCTGAGAACCACTTTTCTGGACCCTACCTGTCTCTTATTTTAAGAGGTATGTTGATTTCTAATCTTGACCTTTTTTCATGTCCTCGTGATGTGGTTCACACCTGGCCTAGGCGGGTGTTCAGTGTATCTTTCTTGCATGAATGGTTCCTAAGTTGGTAGTAAACAGTATCGTTTCCGCCTGCTCTGGTCACACTATGATGGGAGAGGTCAGATTCTTAGCCTGTGTTTCCTGTTTCAGGGCCAGGTCATGAACATTTCCGTGACGCTCCTCGCCCCGATCATCCCCCTCACGACGGTCATTCCCCAGCTAGCAGAGAACGTTCCTCTTCTCTCCAGGGCATGGACATGGCATCCCTGCCACCCCGAAAGCGTCCCTGGCATGATGGGCCAGGGACCTCGGAGCACAGAGAAATGGAAGCCCCAGGGGGTCCATCTGAGGATCGAGGAGGCAAAGGTAAGTGGAGGCCAGTGACAAACAGTGGCAGGAGCTGTGGATGCCGTGGCTCTGTCAAGAAGGCTGTGGGGGGGCGCCTGGGTGGCTCAGTCGGTTGAGCTTCCGACTTCGGCTCAGGTCATGATCTCACCGTTCCCGAGTTCAAGCCCCGTGTCGGGCTCTGTGCTGACAGCTCAGAGCCTGGAGCCTGTTTCAGATTCTGTGTCTCCCTCTCTGTGACCCTCCCCTGCTCTGCTCTGTCTCTCTCTCTCAAAGATAAATAAACATTAAAAAAAAAAATTTAAAAAAAAAAGAAGGCTGTGGGGACCACAGGCCAGCCCCATCCCTGTGCTCCTGGTCCATCTGTTCTGACAGGTGACCGAGGGTCCTTCCTCTGTTCTCCCCTCCGTTCTCAGGCTGTGTAAAGGCAGCTCTTCCCAAATGTGGTACAGATACAGCTTGTTTGGGCGCACCCCGAAGTGGGTCTGAGCCCTCACTCGGGTGAGGGCACGCTCACCCTCTGAGTCAACCTTCTTCCCGTGCTTCTAAGAGTTCCCCTCCCTAGTTCCTTCAGGGTTTCACTCCTGCTGTTTGTCAGGATGCCCCGGAGTGGGGGTGGGGGGTGGGGGGTGGGATTGGGCTTTCATTGGCAAATGTGCCGGCTGCTACTGGCCACTCCTGGCCCTCAAGGCTTTCCTCAGTGGCAGGAACTATGGTGATGCAAGAACAAAGAGCTTTATTCGAGCTAGCTCAAGCTCAATCTCCTACTGAGCTAGCTCAATCTCCTACCGCACCCAGCACCCACTGACACAGAGCACAAAGACTTTGAGGAATATGGTCTGGAAGGCGTTTTCAAGGGGGCAGTAGATTATTGCTACAGCTTGAAATTTTGGAACTTTATTTTAGAGGTAGCACTTTTAGCCAGGAGCAGTAGCCACCATGTGGTCTCAGGTTAGGCTGGCCCACTGCATATGTGGTAGTTAGGAGGCTGCTAGAAAGTAAGCGCAGTTAACCTGCCTCATATTTACAGTCTCTTGATTACAAAATTGTGCTTTTTGTTTCCGGTGGTTCATCTCAAAGCAAAACCCTCAGAAGCTACTTCATGTCACTGGTAGATCTCCCTACCTAAGCACACATTGTTTTGCTGGTCAGTATGAGCACTTAGGACCTCTAGGTCCCTAGTCAAGGCCACATGACTAGTGTGGAAATGACTTCCTAGCTGACATCTTTTGTCCAGTCACCTTCAGGTGGGTCTGGGCTGCACTTTGTAGGAAAAGAAGCCAACATCTTTCCTTTGGCTAGCTTTCCTAACCTCCTCATTTTACCTAGATTCACATTCCGTTCAAAATTTTAAGACGAAAAAGAGGCACCTGGGTGTCTCAGTCGGTTAAGTGTCTGACCTCAGCTCAGGTCATGATTTCAGGGTTCATGAGTTCAAGCCCCACGTGGGGCTCTGTGCTGACAGCTCAGAGCCTGGAGCCTGCTTCGGTTTCTGTGTCTCCTTCTGTCTCTGCCCCTCTCCTGCTTGTGCTCTTTCTCTCTCTCTCATTCAAAAATAAACATTAAAAATTTCTTAAAAATTAAGATAAAATAAAGTTGGCAATAGTCTTCTGATAGTGCATTATGGAAAATATGACCAAATTCAGCTCATGAGAAAACAAGTTTTTTAAGTCAGAATTTTAATATACCTAAAAGGTTTTTGTGTCTAAGTCTGGAACAGATAACACTGTCCCTGGGAGAGGGGCACCTGAGTGGCTCAGTCGGTTAAGCGTCTGACTTCAGCTCAGGTCATGATCTCAAGGTTCACAGGTTCAAGCCCTGTGTCGGGGCTCTGTGCTAATGGCTGAAAGCCTGGAGCCTGCTTCGGATTCTGTGTCTCCCTCTCTCTCTGCCCCTCTCCCACTCGTGCTCTCTCTCTCTCAAAAATAAATAAACATTAAGAAAAATTAAAACAAAAAAACCCATCCCTGGGAGAAATAATTCTAAAAGCTGTTTTCTTTTCCTTTTTTTAAAATGCTCATTTTTAAAGAAATACTTTCTTTTACTATTTAAAAGGAAACAAAAATGCCACATAGTTGTGGCATCGCGATAGTAAACACACTGTAATTAACAGCAACAGTCTGTATTTCTTAGTTGCTTCCAAAGTTCTTGGTTGCTTTTCAAGTCGTCCCCCAGGATAGAATAACCGCTGGTGGCTTAAGGGAGTGAAGATACACTTGCTAGAGACATGGCCCAGGGTGGTCTGTGACTCCCAGGGATGCTCCATGTTTACCTTGGGCTTCCTGTCCTCTCTGTCGCACAGCCTTGGGAGCATATGTGGTTGCTGAGGAGCGTGGCCACAGGCTGGGTTGGAATGCAATCGTGGTGACAGGAGGGTGGAGGCATGACTTCTAACACTCCGAATGCCACTGCTGATGTCCTCAGAGCTCGGTTTTAAAGACCCAGGGTGTCCCATCGTCATCAGTAAGAGTGTGTACCAGGAGTTACTGGTGTACAGTCTCTGATCTAAAAAAGTAACATGTGAAATCAATTGGTTTCATTTCAGGCCGAGGGGGCCCAGGACCTTCCCAGAGAGTGCCAAAATCTGGGCGTTCCAGCTCCTTGGATGGAGATCACCACGACGGCTACCACAGAGACGAACCTTTCGGGGGCCCTCCGGGCAGCGGTACTCCCTCCAGAGGGGGCCGGAGTGGCAGTAACTGGGGTAGAGGGAGTAACATGAACTCTGGCCCGCCAAGGCGAGGAGCTTCAAGGGGCGGTGGAAGGGGTCGGTAGAAGCTGGGGCTGAGCATCTGAGGCCTCTCTGCACAGTATTTAAGAACTTCTTGTGGACTTACCAAGAGAAACAAAAGGAAGCCTGCACCATGTAGCCCTGAACGTTTTTGGGGGCAGCTGAATCCCAGGAGCCCCTAATGAGGTCTCAAGGCGAAGAGACTGCTGCTGGCCACCCAGTGTAGCCGGCCTTGTTGTCCTGTCCACCCTCACTGCCCTGACTCCCACTGTTTGTGAAGAGAAAAGCTGGAATCTTTTTTTTTTTTTTTAAGTGTCACGAGACATGGAGCACCTCCACAAATTTAAGTTCATGTCCAATTGGAAATTTGTTTCTATATGTACAGTTTGTCAGAGAAAAAACATTAAGTTGTTTTTGTATGAATACAGAATGTGATTTACGCAAGAATTAACAGAAAATGAGTTGTGAAGTGCTTGCCTTAAGGAAACCCTTCATGTCCACTGCACCCAGTCTGCTGAGGGGTGTACTATTACTGCTTGTGTTTGTGAGCAGCTTGACGGGTACCTCTAAGCCATCAAAGTTAACTTCATCTGTGAACTTTGTCCTAAATTCTCCTCTACCCATTCTGTCACACTTATTTTTGTAATAGAGTGAAAAATACTTTGAAACTGTAACACAGTCTGAAGTAGATTCAAAGCCTTAGCTGCCACCTGCTCTGGCAGGTGGAAAATTGTACTCTGAAGAAAACAGTCTTCTGGCTGTGCAAGTAGGGGCTCTCCCTTGGGTGCATCTCCTGGTAATCACACTTACATTTTTTTTTTTAATGTTTATTTATTCTTGAAAGAGTGAGAGGCAGAGTGTGAGCAGGGGAATGGTGGAGAGAGAGGGAGACACAGAACCTGAAGCAGGCTCCAGGCTCCGAGCTGTTAGCACAGAGCCTGACATGGGGCTCGAACTCATGAACCGTGAGATCATGACCTGAGCCCAAGTCAGACGCTCAGCCGACTGAGCCACCCAGGCGCCCCTAATCACACTTAGACTGGAGTGCTCTGGCTTCTGAGGAGAGGAACCTGATGTAAGCCAGAAAGCAGCTACATGTGCCCTTCTGATTACTGTACATCATGTCACGAAACTGTTTAAGTTGAAAAGGAATAGACCAAATATCTCCTAAACAATTTTGCAAAACATTCTCTCCTATCAGTGTTTAAGGCTTAAAGCCAGGAAGTTCCTTTAGTTTTAAATAAATGTAACATTTGGCCCAGTTGTGATTGGAAGCCAAAAGTTCAGTTTGAGAACCCCATATTTTCTCTACTGACACTTTGTTTTTATAAGAAAACTATTATTCAGAGGATATTCCTGTGGCCGCCCTAACATCTTACTACTTTGCCAGCTCCACTCTGGCACTGGAGAGCAGTTTACCTGGCCCGTTCAGTGGTGCTGGGAGTCTCAGCAGTGGCCTGGACAAGGGATGCCGGCACGGCTGGACAGATCCAGAAACCTCTTAATTGGTTCCCCATTACTGTAAAACCTGCCGAAGGGAAGTTACTTCCGCAGACACACTGCTCCTCAGGGGGCTGGAACCTAGAGACTACAAGTGAGTAATTTTCACTTTGTTTTGAAATATAAAGACATTTATCAGCATGTCAGTGTAAACACACGATTAGGAGGCTTAAGAATGCTTCAAGTCTGTGGGATAGTCTTTATTTGCCCTCCACCAGCACGGCTTAAAAAGAAGTTGTAATGAAATTCTGATAAGCTAAAATGGGATCCAGGGACCGAACCCGTATTGAGAGGCTTTTTCTGAGATTCATGTGCTAAGAACTTTACCAACGTAACATTTCAGGCTTCAGCTTTGAACGGTACAGCACCTCAGCAAACAGATCACCAGACCACATTTTGAGAAAGAATTCCTTTAGAAAAAACTGAAATCTTTACACTGTAATTTACTGAATACTCACGAAATTTTACATCATCACTACCAAGTACATACAAGGTGTTGTGCTTTGACTTTTATAAATGCTAGAGTTTCAGTGTTTGAACTCTTGAGAAAATGCTGGGAAAACAATTAAAAACATAACATCAACATAAAAAATGGGCTAAACACTGTCAAATCTTCAGCTGTGCAAATTCTAGAGAAATTGAGAACTTAGAAGGAGATTTAACTGGGAAATAGAAGGAGCAGCCAATGGCACAAGTTTCTTTCAGTTACAAAAAGAAGTTCCCAGTCTCTCCCTGGAAACAGTGCAGGTGCTTTTACTACAGATACCCTCATCTGTTCCTCTTGAGGTAGGTAAGTGGCCATTTACTGAAAGGGGAACAAAGCAGTAATTCTTAGAGAATACTGGGGTGCGGAGCCCCCATGAAGTTGGGGCAGGGCTTAGGACACAGGATCAGGATCTAGGAATAGAAATATTGAAGTTGAGCAAAGAGGCAAGGCTTATTGCTGCCCGGCACACCTGTGTAGGCAAAGTGGAATCCTGCCCGTGCAGTCCAGTGCACAGAAAAGTGGTTCTTCCACCTTAGCCGACCAGGGAATCATCTGGAGAGCTCTGAGAAATTACCGATGCCTGGCGGCCCGCCGCCCCTCTCCGATTTCCACAGAACTGATCTGGTTCTTCAGTAATTTTGATGTGAACTGAGAACCACTGATACAGAATCTGAAAATTCTAAATACATTTACTTTCTAGTTAATACACAGCTACTGACAAAACCGGTTTTCTGGACTCATCAGAATATTGCATCCGAACTTTTTGGCAATACATTAGGGTATGCAATAAACTCAAAGACAAGAGTAAATGCTGAACCTAAAAGGAAACTTGTCAGGTCTGAAAAGCGTCTTAAACTGCATTAGAATCAGCCTACAAAATACAAATTATACTTTAAAAAGCAGATAATAAAATTAGGAATGATAATTAGGACTTGTAGAAATCCACGGTTTCCGTCAAATACATGGGAGCCCCCATCCGTCAAATACAGAACTTCGGATGTAGAAGTCTTGTTTGGCAGAAGTCCCCGACCCAGTTCTGCCCAGGGACCCCTCACAGCACCGACAGGTCATGCTTCGCGGGGCAGACATTTACTTTTTGGTCCGTCGCTTTCGTGTCTAATACAAAACCAATCTTCCTTTAGTTTTATAAGGCACCATATTTACAATTTCACTAAAAAACAAAAACGAAGTAAACAGTCTTAACGAAAGTACTTAAATAAAACCTGGTGGCTAAATTTAGTGTTTAATTCGATACCCTTAAGAATTCACTCATTGAGAAAAAATAAATTTTCAAGAGCCAAAGAAAAGCGTATTGTAGCTAAGCTGCTACAATCTACCACTGGATTTTTTTAAACGACAAAAGATAAAAGAAGTCTGAGAGAAGTCGTAAGGGCAGCTAATTAAAACCAAGCGCTCAATCTAAGACCACGGTTAATGCGAAAGCAATTAACCGTGTTTCACCGCGTTCTCACCTAATCACAACATCCCGACTTCCTAGCACACGCGCCGAGTAGGGCGTAAGACGCCGAAACCGAAGAGCTTCCGAAACGGCTCGAGTCTCAGTTTTAGAACAGCCGCTCGAAGAAGTTAACAGGTTCGCTGGCACAACCACGGAGCAGCCTCTCCCCAGCGCGATATAGAGAACGGCGGGCGCAGTCCTCCGCTCCGTCCGCGCCGCGCCAGGGGCCCGCTCCCGGTGGTCTCCCGACGGCGCGTCCTGGGGCCGGGCTCCGCGTCGTCTCCGTACAGGACCTCCGTCCGTCCTTGCCCGATGGCACGGGTCCCGGGCTTCTCACACCGGCAGCGCCTTGGCGAGGCCGGCTCCCGGGCCCAGGCGTCCAAGCGCTAGACGCAGCGCCGTGACCGCACCCCGGGGCAGGAGACCGAAGAGCACGGCCAGCAGTGCGGCCACCTGCACGCAGGCGCCCAGCGCCGTGAACAACGTACTGCGCAGCCCAAGCGCCGCGTACAGCGTGGCGCCCAGTGCGGCCACGTAGAGCAGCGCCGGCCGCGACGGCGTCTCCTCGCCGCGCAGCAGGCGCCCGCACGCCGCGCCGCCCCGCAATAGCGTGCCGCCCGCTAACGCCAGCGCCGAACCCAGGGACCAAAGAAGTGCGAACTTGCGGGCGCGCAGTAGCAGCACGGGCGCGTAAAGCGCGGCCAGCCCGAAGCAGAGCGCGGCCAGCAGCAGGCACACGCCGCTCGCCGCCAGCCGCTGCGTGCGCGTCACGCTGGGAAAGCACGCCGAGCTCGCCGCCGCCGTTGGCTCCGCGGGGCTCCGCGTCCAGCGCAGACCCGCGCGGCCCAGCCACGTCCCCGCCGGCCCGCTCCCCGCCGCGGGCTCCTCCGCCTTTTCCGCAGCGAGCAGCGGCTCCGCGGCCGCCAGTCCGCCGGCTTTCCCCTGCGCCAGGTACTCCTGCAGCTGGCGGTGGAGGTCCGCCATCTTGGCCGGAGCGGCCGGGAGCGGGGAGGACTAGTGCCCACTTCCGGTTTTTTCGGTCCCTGGCGGAAGCGGCTCGGCCCCTCACTGCTGTTGGTCGGCCATGGTGGCGGGGCGGGGCCTGCAGCCTGCGTAAAAGGGGCGGGGCAGCCGACTTCTGCCTGGTTCTGGCACTGTTCCAGGTAGGAGCTGTTAAGGCCTGGAGAAGTCCTGCCAATAAAAGCTAGCCTTGGGGAGTGCCTGGGAGGCTCAGTGGGTTAAGCGTCCGACTTGGGTTCAAGTCATCATCTCACGTCATGACCTCAAGGTTCGTGAGTTCGAGCCCCGTATAGGGCTCTGTGCTGACAGCCTGGAGCCTGCTTCCATTTTTATGTCCTCTCTCTCTCTGCCCCTCCCCAGCTTGCACTCTGTCTCTCACTCTCAAAAATAAATAAACATTAAAAAGAGTTAGTCGTGGATCGGGGTGGGTGTGGCTATAAAAGGATACCCGAGGGACCCGAGTAGTGCCTATGGAACAATTCCGTATGTTGCACTTATGGGTATCAGTAAGTACCCTGGGTTGTAGTTTTGCAAGATGTTGCCATTGGGGGAATCTCCATATTCTTAAAACTGTATGCTAGTCTGCAGTTCTCCATAAATTTAGTTTTTAAAAAAGTTCAGAGCTCAGTACTTCGGTGGTTTCTCTGGGAAGGCTACCAGAGTTGATAAATGAAGCGTTAAGCCCCGACCCCACCCCCCACCAGCTTGCTTATCTTCTGGTCTCCATTTCTTCAGAGGCTTGGCAATATTCTTGACTCCTTCAGGACCTATGTGCAAGACTTGTTGGTGCCCCTGTCTTATATTTTTGGTTCACTTTTTTGTGTTCCTGACATCTTTGGGTCCAGGTCTCCTGATTCATGGGCAGATCACTGATAAGCTTGCCCACACTTCAGTCAATTCCTAGATCTGTCCTGAGGTGGCCTCCAGGGATCCTGCTCTTACTCAGAGCCTCTTTGGGGTTACTCAAAAAGGTCACACCCAGCAGGTCTCCCCTAGGGTTTCTGCGCTCTCTCTCGTTTCCACTTGCCAATTCCTACTCCTGGATGTTAGATCTAGCCATGCCTGCAGCTGCTTACTGCTGGCATTCTCACCTTTCCCAGTTGTGAAAGTTTATCTGTTCAACACTGTGCCAGCAACTCAAGTACGGGGTCTCTTTCATCTCCCTTTTTTCTAGGACTTGAAAGGCTGTTGCAGATGCACAAAGCTGTCAATTCTGGTGTAGTAACGGTGCTTGAAAGGCTTCGTAGATCCGGCCTGAAGCCATTGATTGAGACACATATTTTGCTAGACTTTATAAGTACCTCCTGCGAACTTAAATATGATGGCATGGAAATCCTTTTGTAATGTAAAGACGATACAGGTAAGTTGTACAGCAGTCAATTGTTGTACGGGTTTTTGGCTTGCTTGCCCCAGAAGACCATTCGTACCCTACGCTCCTTTGTACGGGGGATGAGAGGCAGTGCCTACCTCTGCAGGCTGTTACCAGTAATCCTTTGTCGCCTGGCTTTGGGGGCACCGATGCGGAGAAGCCGGGTATTTTCTTTAGACTGCACTACAGCTCCCCTCATCACTTTGGTACTAGCTTCCCCACAGTGACACGAAGTGACGCCAGCTAATGGGCAGGTAACACCCTTTCCTCCTCTACCCTAGGAAGAGATAGGTGTTAATCTTTCTGCTGTTGTCATCTCTGGCATCTCAGCCTTTCTGTTTCTTGTGTAAGCACTGTCCCCCTTAAATTCTCTTTAGTACTTTCTCTCTGGTTGGGTCCTGACATATGTTATTCTTTCTGAACATACAGTACAATTTGTTATCTCAACCCAAAGCAGTAAACTGAGGCAAGCTTGAATCACCAGAATTGAATTTATTTGGGAAAAGCAGAGGAATTACAGTTTGGGAAATGTGAACTGTGGCAAGCTACAGGCGTCTCCCACTGAAGATTTGGGGTATGGCGGGCTGTGTTTGTCGGCGAGGAGTACAAAGACGAGGGAATCCAGCCAGAGTCCAAATGGCAAGTTCATTGGTTCCCAGGTAGAAAGAGGTCCTTGATGGATGTTCCTTGGTCAGGAGTTAAATTTTCATCTGCTGTAAACTGAGAACTTACAGAAAATCAGCTTTTCAGTTCTTCAGTTTTGTTGTCCCGAGAGCACATCCATTTCCTATCCTCTGAGTTTCATTTTAGGTTGAAATTCTTTCACTTTGGTAAGAGTAGTGATCCTAATGGATCACTTACCATGGGCAAAACCATTAGGATGGCTACTATGAAATACAAACAAAACACTAGGGCACCTGAGTGGCTCAGTCAGTTGAGTGTCTGACTCCTGATTTGAGCTCAGGTCATGATCTCATGGTTACAAGATCAAAGCGTGTCAGGCTCTGCGATGAGTGTAGAGAAGCCTGCTTGAGATTCTCTCTCTCCCTCTCTCACGTGTGGGAGCACTTGTGCATGCACACACTCTCTAAATAAATAAATAAACATTTCAGAACCACACAGAAAATAACAAGTGTTGGCCAGGATGTGAGCAATGGTAACATGCACTATTGGTAGGAGTCGAAGATGGTCCAGCTGCTTCGGAAAACAGTATGCTGCTTCCTCAAAATATTAAAAATAGAATTACCATGTGATCCAATATTCCACTTCTGGGTATATACCCAAAAGAATTGAAAGCAGGGTATTGAGATACTTGTACATCCGTTTTTATAGCAGCATTAACAATAGCTGAAAGGTGAGAGCAACCCAAGTATCCATCCAAGATGAATGGATAAGCAAAACGTAGTGTATACAAACAATGAAATATTGTTCAGTGTTAAAAAGGAGAGAAATTCTAACACATACTATTACATGGACGAACCTTGAGAAAATTGCGCTAGGTGAAATAGGCCAGTCACAAAGTGATCAATACTGTAGGATTCCACTTATATGAAGTGGACAGATTGGTAGAGACAGAAAGAATAGTGGTCTACAAATGACTTTTTCCTAATCATTTATGCAGCTGTGAGATGCAAAATACAGTCTACTCTTTGTACAGATTAGGGGAAACTGGAATACCAGGAAGTTAAATAACCTACTTCACCTCCCCCGCTCCCTGCTCCCCCAGAGTTGGTGGTAGAGCAGGGCTAGAGGTGAGTTCTGGTTTTAAATCTACGTGCTTCCCGATACACAAGGAGATCTTCCTTAGGAATAGAATTGCGTAAAACCAGAAAATCTCTTTGGGTTTGGTTCCTGTGCTGATAGAAGGACATAATGAAACCATCCCTGGACACCACCTGCCCTCCATCTACCTCCGCGAAATTCATTTAAAGACTCTGTCAGGGCACCTGAGTGGCTCAGTCGATTGAGCATCCGACTTCAGCTCAGGTCATGATCTCACAGTTTGTGAGTTCAAGCCCCACATTGGGCTCACTGCTGTCAGCCTGTCAGCACAGAGCCTGCTTCAGATCCTCTGTCCCCCTCTATCTGCCCCTCTCCCGCTCTCCCCCATAATAAATGTGCTCTCCCCCATAATAAATCAATCTTAAAAAAAAAAAGACCCTGTCAACCCCATGTCTCCACTTATCCCTGTTTTCCCTTGAACCCTGTGCATCCCCCTGTGCCAGCAACATCGTCATGACAAGGTCACCAATATTTCTGTTGACAAGTGCAGTAAAATTCACAGCCTTGGAGATGGGGGTGTCAGCAGTCTCTCTTGATGGCTGCTCTTCCCTTCCCGCTGTAGTTGGATCCCAGCTCCCGTGACCCAGAGGGGAAAGGGGGCTGGAGCAAGTCTGTTTTACTGAGGACTTTCAACTTGACCTAAGGAAGCAGTACCCACTCCCCAAATCCAATCCCTACCTCAAGGGAGACTTCCGCAGAGCCAGTCAGTTCCAGGTGTTACCCACGCTCCTTTGCGGTGTTTTCAGAGTGGCATCTCCCTTCCTTCCCCATCCGCAATGGCCGTCCCTGCTCAGTAGTGTCCTCCCGCCCCCTCCCACGCATGGCCAATGAGCTGGCACCCACCTTCTCTTTACAAAACCAAAATCTCATTTCTTTTTAATTTTTGTAATGTTTATTTTTGAGAGAGAGAGAGAGAGTGCGTGCACGCACAAGTAGGGGAGGGGCAGAGAGCGAGGGAGACACAGAATCCGAAGCAGGCTCCAGGCTCTGACCTGTCAGCACAGAGCCCAATGCAGAGCTCGAACTCACGACCTGCAAGATCATGACCTGAGCAGAAGTCTGACACTTAACTGACTGAGTCCCCCAGGAGCCCCTCTACGTATTTTTCTTGTGCCTATCATTCTTGGATGGCCCCCCACTTCCTAAAAATTGAATTTCAAATTCCCCATCTGGGATTCTAGGCCTGCCCCTTTAGACCCTAGCAGCTCTCACCCTGCTCTGAGGGGCTCTTTCTGGGGCCGTTGGGACCCAGCAACTGGGTGAGTCTCCTCTCCTCTGGCCTTGTTAATGCAGGCCCTGCCCCTGGGCTGACCCCCTCCCCACCTGAAGCTCCCTTGCCTCTGGGTCACCCCTTCGTGGTCCACACAGCACAGTGGTCTCCTGTGCACTGACTGTGACACCGCCATGGCCCCGAGAAGTTTCCTTTTTTATTTATTACAAACAATACCTAACTGCTTACATGCTTACGATCCTCTCAATTCTAATTTCTTTGCATCCCTGCTTCTTGGTCCTGAACACTGTGCCCCGGTTGTGTTGGATATTCTGGTTAACCCTGAAGGCTTTGTGACACAGGAGACTGCATTGCATAGAGGGCTCCACAGGGTCACCGGGCTGCACCATCACCTCCAGTTCGCTGCTCGGGGCCCAGCACCTGACCCTGCTCACCGTCCCCAGGCGGGGTGGTAAAGGACTTGCGGATCGATCGGGTGACTCCTGTCCTCCTGATGGCGGGCAGCTGGGGGCAGCAGAGCCTCTAGGCATGTGCTGTCCTGTAGACCTTTTGCCGTCATTGTGGAAATGACCCAGATCTGTGCTGTCTAGTTTTGTGGCCACTAAGCACGTATAGCTCTGGGTGCCTGGAAGGTTGCTGGTGAGACCGAGAAACTGAATTTTCTAATTTTAATTCATTATTTATAATGAGTTATATTTATAATATGATTTACACATAGGACTATGGTAATATATAAAATATAATACTTCATAATTTATTTCAATTCATATACAATTCTACAAATACAATCATAATAGCCACACATGGCCGGCGGCTGTTGTAGTGGATAGTGCAGCTTGGAGCACACTGGAAATGGGGGCATTTTGGTGATCGTCCTGATCAGGGCCACTACTGACTGGCGTTGGTGGGCATTGGTGAAAGACAGAGTGTCTGGCTGGGACAGCTTGTTCCCCCACAAGAGGGCTCTAGCTGAGCATCCCACGCGAGGGCGCCATGCACCTTGCTGCCTGCCCCAGGGACCTTCCGCTGGCTTGTCTCCTGCAGCCTCTGGGGGGAAGCCAAGGAAACGGGCCATCTCACGCAGGCACTGGCTCAGTCAGAGCATCCCTGAAGGACCCGTCACAGATTTCTCACTGTTTAGCAAGGCCTTGTGGTGTTAGGCTTGCTTAACCTAAGGGCGTCCCTGCTATTGCCTGTGGGGGGCTGGCCCTCAGGCACCAGCGCCCCTGTGAGTGGACCTGGGGGCAGGGAGACGGGCACTGCCTACTCCCAAAGGAGGGCTGAGGGGGAACACACAAGCTAGACTGAGGGGGCCTTTCTGTGGGCCAAACAGTGAACGTAGCTGATCTTGTGTGCTGAACTCGCTGTTTTTAAAAGTACGCATTGTTGGGGCACCTGGGTGGATCAGTCAGTTGAGCATCTGACTCTTGATTTCAGCTCAGGCCATGATCTCACAGTTCGTGAGATCGAGCACTGCATCAGAGTCTGCACTGACCGTGCTGGAGGCTGCTTGGGATTCTCCCTCTCGCTGCCCCTCCCCCTCTCACTCTTGCCTCCTTTCTCAAAATAAATAAACTTAAAAAAATGCACATTATCTTCTATTCTGCAATATTATTAAAATTTTTTCAAAAACGTCTACATTTACATTTTTTGTATATGGCAAATCTGTTCTGTAGAAAATTCACGTTTATCTACAAAATAGTATATGAGAATGTCCATTTCTCTAAAATATCACCAATACTAGGCATTATCATTTTTTAAAAAATTTTTTAATGTTTATTTAAACAGACAGAGACAGAGAGAGACAGAGCATGAGTGGGGGAGGGACAGAGAGATTGACACACACAGAATGTGAAGCAGGCTCCAGGCTCTGAGCTGTCAGCACAGAGCCCAACGCGGGGCTCGAACTCACAGACCTCGAGATCATGACCTGAGCCAAAGTCGGACGCTCAACCGACTGAGCCACCCAGGCGCCCCGGCATTATCATTTTTTTAAGTTTTGACAATCTGAGATTCATTTAAAAAATATTTACTGAAAGCCTACTATAGTGCAGTCTCTTCTAAGGTTTGAGAATTAGCAGTCATCATACAAACAATCTCTTCCTTCAAGGAACTTACATTCTAGTAGAGAGAAGCCGATAATAAACAAATAGAAAATATATATTATGATATTGATAATACATATAGTATGTTCGAAGTTGGTTTTGCTATGAAACAGGAAACAGGCAATAGGGACTATGGTGTTAGTGATGGGACTTTTCTACTTAAAATAGTATCCCACACACTTCTTTATGTACACTGCTTTCATTGTTTATTAGGCCCGTATGTTTATTGGGCCTTTCTTCATTTTTCAGAATTATTATTGAAATGTAATTCACATACAGTGTACTCTTAGTTTCAGGTGTACAGCATACTGATTTGACAGTTTGTTTTTTTTTTAAAGAGAGAGAAGGGGCGCAAGTGAGCTAGGGGCAGAGAAAGAGAGAGAATCCCATGAGGGGCAGAGTGAGAGGGAGACAGAGTGAGAAAGAAGCAGGGCTCACCCAGGGCTCTTGTTTTACCTGAAGCGGGGCTCAAGCTCACCCAGTGCAAGACTCGAACTCACAAACCACGAGATCATGACCTGAGCTGAAGTCAGATGCGTAACCACTGAGCTCCCCAGGGGCCCAACTTTACAGTTCTATCCATTATACAGTGCTCACCGTGGTAAGGGTGGTCACCATCTGTCACCATACGATGTTATGACAATATTATTGACTATATTCCCTGTGTTGTGCTGTTCATCTCCATGACTTACTTGTTTTATAACTGAAAGTTTGTACCTTTTAATACCCTTCATTTATTTCACCTGTCCCCTCATCTACCTTCCCTCTGGCAACCATCAGTTTGTTCTCTGTATTTTAAGAGTCTGTGTGTTGCTACTAGATATTTATCCAAGGGATACAGGTGTGCTGTTTTGAAGGGGCACATGCACCCCAATGTTTACAGCAGCGCTATCAATAATAGCTGAAATATGGAAAGAGCCCAAATGTCCCTCGATGGATGAATAGATAAAGAAGATGTGGTATATATATATAATGGAGTATTACTTGGCAATCAAAAAGAATTAAATCTTGCCACTTGCAACTATGTGGATGGAACTAGAGGGTATTATGCTAAGCAAAATTAGTCAGAGAAAGACAAATATATGGTTTCACTCATGTGAGGACTTTAAGATACAAAACAGATGAACACAAGAGAAGGGAAGCAAAAATAATATAAAAACAGGGAAGGGGCAAAACATAAGAGACAAATATGGAGAGCAAACAGAGGGTTGCTGGAGGGGTTGTGGGAGGAGGAGATGGGCTAAATGGGTAAGGGGCATTAAGGAATCTACTCCTGAAATCATTGTTGCACTATATGCTAACTAACTTGGATGTAAATTTAAAAAATAAATAAAAAAAAAAAAGAGTCCATGTGTTGGTTGCTTGGTTGGTTATCTTTTCTAGATTCCACACATAAATGAAATCATATGGTATTTGTCTTTCTGACTTATTTCACTTAGCATATTACCCTCTGGGTCCATCCATGTGTTGCAAATGGCAAGATTTGATTCTTTTTTTATGGCTGAGTAATATTCCTGGGTGTGTGTAGTGTGTGTGTGTGTGTGTGTGTGTGCACGTGCGTTCGCGCGCGTGCGCATACACACACCCCATATACACACACACTATTCTTTATCTATTCATCTGTTTGTGGACACTTGGGTTGCTTCCACATTGTGGCTATTGTAAATAATTCTGCAGTAAACACACGGGTGCATATATCTTTTCAAATTAGTGGTTTTGTTTTCTTTGGGTAGATACCCATTAGTGGAATTACTAGATCGCATGGTATTTCTAATTTTAAATTTTTGAGGAACCTCCAGATGGTTTACCACAGCAGTTGCAAACAATTTACATTTCCCCCAATGGAGCACAAAAGCTTCCTTTTCTCCACATTCTTGCCAACATATATTATTTCTTGATCTCTTGACTTTTTGATATTAACCGTTCTGACACGTGTGAAGTGATATCTCATTGTGGTTTTGATCTGCGTTTCCCTGCTGCTTAGTGACATTGAGCATCTTTCCATGTGTCTGTTGGCTATCTGTATGTCTTCTTTGGAAAAATGTCTATTCACGTCCTTTGCCCATTTTTTAATCAGATTGTTTGTTTTTTGGTGTTGAGTTGTATAAGATCTTGATATATTTTGGATATTAACCTCTTATAAGGTATACGATTTGCAAATATCTTTCCCATTCAGTAGGTCACGTTTTCATTTTGCTGATCATTTCCTTCACTGTGAAAAACCTTTTTATTTTAGCGTAGTTCAGTAGCTTATTTTTCCTTTTGTTTCCTTCACTTGAGAGACAGCCATAAATATGTTCTTAAGGCTGATGTCCAAGAGATTACTGCCTCTGTTTTCTTTTAGGAGTTTTATGGTCTCACATTTCAATCTTTTTTTTTAATTTAAAAAAAATTTTGTTTTTAATGTTTATTTATTTTTGAGAGAAAGAGACAGTGTGAGCAGGGGAGGGGCAGAGAGAGGGAGACATAGAATCTGAAGCAGGCTCCAGGCTCTGAGCTGTCAGCAAAGAGCCCGACGTGGGGCTCAAACCCACACACTGTGAGATCATGACCTGAGCCAAAGTTGGAGGCTTAACTGACTGAGCCACCCAGGCGCCCCTCACATTTCAATCTTTAATCCATTTTTTAAGTTCATCTATTTTGAGAGAGAGCGAGAGAGAGAACAAGGTGGGGGACAGGGGAGGTGGTGGGGGACAGAGAGGTAGGGAGAGAGAGAGAATCCCAAGCAGGCTCCCACTGTCAGTGCAGAGCCCAACTTGGGGCTCAAACTCACAAACCGTGAGATTGTGACCTGAGCCAAAATCAAGAGTTGGACATGTAACTAACTGAGCCATACAGGTGCCGCTGTCTTTAATCCATTTTGAGTTTATTTTTGTGTATGGTGTAAGAAAGTGGTCCAGTTTCATTCTTTTGCATATAGCCGTCCAGTTTTCCCAATGCCACTTATTGAAAAGACAACTTTACCCTATTATATATTCTTGCCTCCTTTGTACAGACTACTTGACCATATAAGTGTGGGTTTCTTTCTGGGCTCTATTCTGTTCCACTGATCTATGTGTCTGTTTTTGTTCCAGTACCATACTGTTTCAAATACTATAACTTTGTAGTGTATCTTGAAATCTGGGATTGTGATACCTCCAGCTTTGTTCATCTTTCTCAAGATTGCTTTGCTATTTGGGGTCTTTCGTGGTTCCATACACATTATAGGATTATTTGTTCTAGGGGCGCCTGGGTGGCTCAGTCAGTTGAGCGTCCGACTTCGGCTCAGGTCATGATCTCACAGTCTGTGGGTTCGAGCCCCGCGTCGGGCTCTGTGCTGACAGCTCAGAGCCTGGAGCCTGCTTTGGATTCTGTGTCTCCCTCTCTCTCTCTGCCCTTCCTCTGCTCACACGCTGTCTCTCAAAAATAAATAAAACATAAAAAAAAAAAGGATTATTTGTTCTAGTTCTGTTAAAAATGCTATTTGTATTTTGGTAGGGATTGCATTGGATCTGTATATTGCTTTGGGTAGTATGGACATTTTATTTTATTTTTTTGATGTTTATTTATTTTTGAGAGAGAGAGAGAGAGAGCTTGAGTTGGGGAGGGGCAGAGATAGAGGGAGAAGACACAGAATCCCAAGCAGGCTCCAGGCTCCAAACTGTCAGCACAGAGCCCGACGGGGGCTCAGATTCACTAACTGCAAGATCATGACCTGAGCTGAACTTGGACGCTTCACTGACTGAGCCACCCAGGTGCCCCTAATGGTATTTGTTCTTCTAATCCGTGAACTTGGAATGTCTTCCCATTCGTTTGTGTCATCTTCAATCTCTTTCATCAATGTCTTATATGTTTTCAGAGTACAGGTCTTTCACATCCTTGGTTAAATTTATTCCCAGGTATTTTATTCTTTTTTCTTTTCTTTCTCTCTTTCTTGGTATTTTATTCTTTTGGGTATAATCGTAAATGTGATTGTTTTCTTAATTTCTCTTTCTGCTACTTCATAATGAGTGTATAGAAATTCAATAGATTTCTGTATGTTAATTTTGTGTCTTGCAACCTTACTGAATTCATTTATCAGTTCTAATAGTTTTTTGGTGGAGTCTTTAGAATTTTCTATACATAGTATCTTGTCATCAATAAATAGTGACAGTTTTATTTCCTCTTTGCTAATTTGGATGCTTTTTATTTATTTTTCTTATCTGATTGCTAGACCAGGTCTACATTTACATTTTTTAAAAAAAATCAAAAACTGTTACTATTTTAGCATTTAACATTTTATTCTAATGTAAGTAAAATTTATATTATTTCAAAAATCTTTTAAAATGGATTTTTGGCTTAAAAATGGAAGACTTGCTTCCTCAGTCCACAGTTGCACCATCTACATCTAAAGAAGCTGGAAAAGATGAAACGGATATATCACAGAGTTTTCTGACTCATGAAAGAGAGGGATCAACTCCATAGAACTGGGTGAGACTATAAATTAGTAATGAAATATGACACGAGCTGAAGATATGAAGCTGACCTTGATGTGTACCACACTTTATCGGTACCCTGTGCTTCTGGAAAGCAGTGACAATTGAGAAATTCTCCGCAACTTCAAGTTCTGTCCAAAGACCTCCCTGTCCTCACATATTCTGAGACAGGGCTCATCTCCTTCTTGCCCTCATGACCTTGTCTACCTGGCTCTATAAAACCCCAGACTCCTTCCTTTTTGAGATATTTTTCATTAACAAACAATCTCCCTAGTGCAATATTCTGAGTAAAACCATTTCCTTAATTGTTGGTGCATTTTATTTTTGACAGTTTTGATGCCGTGATTTGTGTAGGAGCAAAACTTGTGGGGGGCTCCCTGTTTACCCCACCCATGTGATGAGCCTCTCCGTTCCCGGCTGGTGATTTGAGACCAGTGGTGTGTCCGACTTCAGGTCCTGTGCTCTGGACTCGTGTCCATCTTTAACACGGTAAAGATTCTGTTTTGATTTGTTTTGAGTAGTCACTTGATTTCTGGAGCTGTCTTCTTTTGGCTTCACAGTCTATAACCATTTAGGTTCTAGAGATCTTATCTTTGGCAGGTAAGAGATGAGAGCAAATCTTGTTTGTTGCTGTTTTCTGTTTGTCTGCATTGAGCTAAAGTCAGTTAAGGATTCAGAGCCACTGGGAAGAGAACAGCTCTTGATATGGAGCAGTGAGTTCTGTTAACCTGTGTTTACTGTTGACCCGGGCTGAAATTTTAGAATTAGAGCTATAAACAATCTGTCTGTGTCTATCTGCACGTTGATGGATGTCTCTCTAGTTCAGAGAGGCTTTACTTCTCATTATGAGTGGGGGATTTTTCTACTTCTGGACGGTTTGCCAAATTCGATTATAAAATCACCTAAATTAAAGGAGCTCTATTCTCATTGGCTTAGAGATAATTAATCATCTTATATAAATGGAACACAGTTAAAATTTCCAGAAGTGAAGGAACCTGAGCTTTTAATGCTTTCAAAGAGCAAAAAGAAAAAAATATATATGTATAGAAATTAATTCAGAAATAGTTTAAGAATAAGTTCACACCATTTAGGGAAATGAGACTAGTTTATTTTTTTAAGTTTATTTAATTATTTTGAGAGAGAGAGAGCAGGGGAGGGTGAGAGAGATAGGTTGAGAGAGAATCTACCCCCCACCCCCATATGGGGCTTGATCTCACAAACGAACTCTGAGATCATGACCTGAGTTGAAATCAAGAGTTGGATGCTTAACTGACTAAGCCACCCAGGAGCCCCAGATGAGACTAGTTTAATATTTTTAAAGTAGTTTAATATTTTTGGTTTAATAATAACAGCTACGTAGTCTCTGAGCATTAGGTATAATATAAGCTTATATTTTTATTCTACTTGGGTATATTCTTCTTGAGTTTATGTATATCTGGTGATCAAATAAGCTAGCATTATTTATACTACCTGTTAAAGATTATGAAACATATATGTTTGTATTTAACCAAGTCAGATTATTATTCTGACAAACTTCATTTCATCAGTAATTGTGTTTCCTGGTATGTCCCCTTGAAGATAATTGCCAAGATGTTTGTGTCATTTAATCCCTTGGAGTTATGCTGCACTGAATTAATCGATGGCCGTTCACTAGATAGATACCTGGATCATCGCCAAGTAAGAGCATGCTGAATCGCTGGCATAATTTAAGTTTTCTGTTCTTTTGCTTCTTATCTGTATTTGCCCCAGAGGGCTGTGCTTTCGGGTCTGTGATGAACATGTTCATTTTAGCCGCTTTGAGAAGCATGTAAAGGAGGTATGAGGCTGTGTGGACCTGTGCTGTGCACATTCGTGAGCTCTGCTAGTCCGTCTGTGGCAGAGTGCTGGCCCGTGACAGACAGTGCAGTTATCCACCCTCCACTGTCTCCGTGAACTGGAAGTTAGCTTCTTTGGTTAAAATGATCATTAGTATGTGGTTTCGATTACACATAAGAGACATAGTTTTGGTGAAACACAACCAAAACATTTCTGTTAATCAAGAGAAAACAGTAGCTTTGTCCCAAAGAAATGGAGAAATGTCCCCCTTCTGCACTCTTCAAGCTCATGGGAGACCCCCAAAGCTTTTTTTTTTTTTTTTTTTTTTTGGTTCTAACTATTGATATTTACTATATTGGCAATTGAAACCAAGAAAACCTTAAAGTACTTACTGTGCTACCTGGCAATAGAAACGGTGAACATACTGCATGTTAAGAACATCTCAGTCATACTCTGAAATTAGTTCTGACCGTGTGGACCCCCTCTCAGTGTGTCCCCCTAACATTCATATACTGAAGTCCTGATCTGCATGGTATGGGGCTCCAACTCACAAACCACGAGATCATGATCTAAGCTGAAGTCAACGCTTAACTGACTGAGCCACCCAGGTGCCCCTCAACTTGAGGTTTCTTATGAAAACTTGCAGCAGAGCAAACTGAGGCAGGCCTGTGGTAAATGACCACTCTTGTTACCCCTGTGAAAATAACAAAGTCAAATCTAATGAGACTTATTTTGTGATCAAGACTAATGTCTCTTTGAGATTAATCTTTAATCAGAAGTGAGGATATGAAGGAAAAAATGATTTTAGTAGAAAACTATGTGCACAGTTCATAGTGCATTCTTCTAGGTATTCAGATTCTAGCCATGTTCATTGTCTTTGAGCTACTTTGCACCTTTTGTAAATTGCAGGTAACTGATGGAGATGCAAACTCTCTCTTGCTTGGCAGAGATTTAGTTGATGTCCCATACAGTGTGGAAGAATGGGTTTTGATGCCCACCTGCCCTTTGGAGTGGACCCTGCTACCTTTCCCAAATTGTCCATCCTTAAAAATTTTCAGTTCCTCCAGTTTCCATCAACGTCTCCTATGAGTGTTTCCAGTTTTCCTCCCTCCCACCTGGGTTGGCATCACCAAGACTGAAGTCACCAAGACTCTCTAGGTCGCCTGGCCGTTTCCCCAGGATCTGGAGAAGCCCCATGAGCTGAAGCCTGGTGACTTGTTACAAAGCTGAAGGGACTCCCCACCGCAGCAGACCCTTTATGACCTGGATTTCCCCAGACAGGTGTGGCGTGGGAGCTTTCAGAACCTCAGGAAGCAGTGCTGCCACGTAACCGCAAGATTTTCCTCCACCAACTTCTTGGAATTTACTGGACTAGATAGTTTCAGCATTCAACTCCTGGTACTTTACTTATAAAAGCTTTTGTATTAGTATTTCCTTTTCCCATTTAGGCATCTTTCTTTTAAGATGTCTGATCTCCCAGACCCCAACCCCTGACCTTTGCTACTACCTTCCAGTTCAGCTGGTTTTACAGGCACCACACCAACAAGAATCCACGAGATACAAGTTTTCTTTTTCATCTTTCTTTATTGAAGTGTTACTGGCAAACAGTATTATACATTAGTTTCGAGGTTGATTTGATTAGTGCCAGGTTAGAGTTGGTTCAGCAGTTCTACCCATTGCTCAGTGCTCCCCACAGTAAGTATAGTCACCACCTGTCACTGTACAATGCTATTATAGTGTTATTGACTATTTCCTATGCTGTACTTTTTATCTCCATGACTTACTTACTTCATAACTGGAAGTTTGTTTCTCCTAATCCTCTTTATCTATTTCACCCATCCCCTTCCACCTCCCCTCTGGCAACCACCAGTTTGTTCTCTGTATTTAAGAGTCTGTTGAGATAGAATTTCTTAGACCCTGCCTCACCCACTCAAGAGGCTCATGATTGCCTCTGAGTTGTTCAGCAACAACTGACATTTAAAGGGAATAATCGCAGTGAGTTTTATTTGAGCTCTGTGCTCCTGGAAGGTAGAAAAATCCCCAATCCTTTTATGTTCTGAGAAATGGCTAATTGCCAAGGACCATCCTGTGTTTGCAGCTTGGACCTGCCTCCACCCTTTCTCATGACTCCCTTGTTCACCTGCCTCTGTGAACTCCAAGGCCCCCTCTGCTTAGAGGCACTGCTTATTAATGAACCTTCTCCCTAGTACAATAGGCTGAATAACCTTAATTGTCCCATGCATTTTGTCTTTCACAATGTTAAAAGTTTATTTTAGCTTATTTAAAACGATTTTTTAAATGTTTATTCATTTATTTTTTGAAAGAGGAAGAGCGTGAGCAGGGGAGGGACAGAGAGAGAGACACAGAATCTGAAGCAGGATCCAAGCCCCAAACTGCCAGCATGGAGCGTGACGTGGGGCTCGAACCCACCAGCTCTGAGATCAACCTGAGCCAAAGTCAGATGCTTAACGGACTGAGCCACTCAGGCGCCCCTACTTTAGCTTATTGTTATGCGTATTTTCAAATTCATTGTCAAATAATTTTCAGTATTTTCAAGTAATACCGTTCCAGATCAGTTGCATCACTTTAACACCATTTGAAGAAATTTGAAGAAAAAGGAATTGGATGATTTAAATAATTTAATAATTTAAATAATTTGAAAGAAAATTTGTTTCTCACAGTTTTAAAATTAGATATGAAAAAAACCTGGTAGACAATCTTACAGGGTAAGTTATGAGCAGCGTTGACTAGCAAAGTGCATATAATGGCTAAGAGACCAATAAAGCTTATGCCATCAACACTGCTAGGTGAAAAATCAGTAAAAGAAATCAGAGGTGAACTTGTTCCATCTTACAGAAATGCTACTCCAGGGACTCTACTTGGGGCAGCCAGGAAGAGGAGGACTCCCTGCTCCCAGACCCCATATTGTAGAGTGGGGCCCACTGAGAAGAAATCACAGCAGGACATGGAGCAGATTTGGAAACACTCCCCAGGCTGTACAAGACAAATCAACACAGGAAGGAAGCCTTGCTGATACCAGTGCCTTAAGTGTACCTTCTGACCAAACACTGACTGAACAATAAGCTACTCTGATACAGGGACAATACCTAGGAAGCCAGGCTTTAACATAAAATCATACACATCCTTTGGAGTGTGGAAGACTGTGCATGGCCAAGGCTGGGCAATTTTAGGAGCGATCAGAGGGGGAAAATCCAAGCTACTGGTCTCTGGCTACACATGGGTAAAAACAAATTAGCCAAACTGTGATTAGCAGCATCCAAGACTCACACACTTTCAATAGTAAAGGGTAAAAAATCTTTGACCAGTAAGTGGCTTATGCAACCCCAGGGACGACTGATAGAAAGCTGGGCCAAGAAATAAAAGCAAGACAAAATCTGAGTAGGAATATGAGAAGCTGCACACTACAGGGGAAATAGGCGTTAGTTCAGCAAGTCACTATACAAATAAATGACCAAGCAAGCAAAAACATCAACACCTGGGGGATGGAGGTAATTAGTATCCAGAGTTGCTACTGTATAATATCTAAAATGTCAGTTTTTGACAAAACCAATTTTGAAAGAAGGAATTGTGATCCATACACAGGAAAATAGTGACCAATACAAACTGCTTTTGAAGGGGCCCAGTTGTTGAACTTCATAGACACATACCTTAAAACAGTCATTGTAGGATTGTAGGGCCACCTCAGTGGCTCAAGAGTCTGAGTCTTGGTTTCAGCTCAGATAATGATCTCATGGTCATGAGATTGAGCCCCTGCATCACCTGCTTACGATTCTCTCTCTTCCTCTGCCCCTCCCCTGGTCATGCACTCGCACACTCTCTCTCTCACAAACAATAAAAAACCCTCCCCAGCCATTGTAAATATTCTTGAAGAACTAATGGAAACCATACTTAAAGAATTAAAGGTAGAATTGATGACAGTATCTCATCAGATAGAAAATATCAACAAAGAGATAGAAATTATAAAGAAGAACCAAATAAAAGTTCTGGAGATGAAAAGTACAATAATTAAAATAAAAAATTTACTGGGAGTTTGCAGAAGAAAGAATCAGGGAGTTTGAAGACATAGTAATAAAGATAATTCAATATATAAAATGATGAGAAAAAAAGAAAAATGATTGGAGCTTCAGAGAAATGTGAGACACCATTAAATGCATCAACATACGCATAATGGAGAGAAGAGTGAAAGGGGCAAAGAAATTATTAGAAGGAATCATGGCTGAAAATTCTCCAAATTTGATGAAAAGCATTAATCTATATGTTCAAGAAAAATGAGCTTTGAGTAGGATAAACACAAAGAGATCCATGCCTAGACACAGTCACAAGGTTGAAAACCAAAGATAGTCTTAAAAGCAGCAAGAGGAAAACAATTCATCACATGTAAGGAAAGTGCATTAAGAGCGATAGCTGATGTCTCATCAGAAACAATGAAGGCCAAAAGACATATCCAAAGTGCTTAAAGTAGAAACCTGTCAACTGGTAATTCTATATCCAGCAAAACTATCTTTCAAGAAATAAAGACAAAGTAAAGGGAAGTTGAAAGAACTTATTGCTGGCAGGCCTGACTTATAAGAAACACTAAAAGTTCTTCAGATTGAAAGCAAATGACACCAGACAGTAACTCAAATCCACATGAAAAACAGTGTTCAGTAAAGGTAGGTAATTACAAAAGGCCATATAATTGTATATTTATTTTCTCTTCTTTTCTAAACTGATTAAAAAAATAATGACCTAAGACATAGGTGTATACTCATACTGCTAGGCTTTTTACATATAGAAACATAATATGAGTCAACATTTTGTAAAAAATGTTATTTGACAATAATAGCACAAAGGAGGTAGATGGGAACACAACTGTTTTGGAGTAAGGTAATGACACCGAATGGTATCTCAAGTCTACAAGAAGAAATATAATGCTTAGTAAAAAGGTTAATATAATAAAGTCTATAAATATATAATTGCTTCATTTTCACAGATTTTTAGAAAGACATGAGATTATGTAAAATAGTAACTAAAACAATGTATTTTGGGGTTTACAATATAGATGGATGTAGTAGGTATAATAACACAGAAAAAGGAAGGAGACACCTCTAGACCATTGCACCCAACAACAGCAAATTATACATTCCTTCTCATGGGCACATGAAACATTCTCCAGAATAGATCATATGCTAGACCATTAAAACAAAGCTCAATAAATCAAAGATGATTGATATTCTACAAAGTAAGTTCTCTGACCACAATGGAATGAAATTCAAAATCAGTAACAGAAGGAAATTTGGGAAAATTTTTAATTGTGGAAATTAAGTAACACATTCCTAAAGAACAAATGACTCAAAGAATAAATCAAAAGAGAAATTAGAAGAGATTTTAAATGAAAATTAAGACAAACATACAGAAACTTAAAGGATGCAGGAAAAGCAGTGCTGAGAGGGCAATTTATACCTATAAAAGTCTTCATTAAAAAAGAAGAAAGATCTTAAATCAATAATCTAACTTTTTACCGGAAGACATTAGAAACAGATGAACAAACTAAATCCAAAGCAAGCAGAAGGAAAGAAACAATACAGAGTAGAGTGGAAATAAATGAAATAGAGAAGAGAAAAAAAAAATAGAAAAAACCAATCAAACCGAAGTTTGGTTCTTCGAAAAAATCAACAAAACTGACAAACCTTTAGCTTAACTGACCAAGAAAACAACACTCAGATGACTCAAACCAGAAATACAAGAAAGGACATTACTTTCAATCTTACAGAAGTAAAAAAGATTGTAAAAAAAAAAACTGAACAATTCTACACCAGCCGACTAGATAATCTGGACAAAATGGACACATTCACAGAAACACATAAAGTACCAAAACTGACTCAAGAAGAAACTGAAAATTTGAATAGACCTATAACAAACAAAGAGATTGAATTAGTCATTTAAAAACTACCCACAACAATCAGCAAAACTAAAAGGAAACTGATGGAGTAGGAGAAGACATTTGCAAGTGACATATCAGAAAAAGGGTTAGTATCCAAAGTCTATAAAGAACTTATCAAACTCTACACCCAATAAACAAATAATCCAGTGAAGAAATGGGCAAAAGACATGAATAGACATGTTTCAAAAGAAGACATCCAGATGGCTGACAGACACGTGAAAAAATGCTCAACATCACTCATCATCAGGGAAATACAAATCAAAACTAAATGAGATATCACCTCACACCTGTCAGAATGGCTAAAATTAACAACTCAGGCAACAACAGATGTTGGCAAGGATGTGGAGAAAGTGGCACTCTTTTGCACTGCTGGTGGGAATGCAAACTGGTGCAGCCACTCTGCAAAACAGTATGGAGGTTCCTCAGAAAATTAAAAATAGAACTGCCCTATGATCCAGCAATTGCACTACTAGGTATTTATCCAAAGGATACAGGTGTGCTGTTTCAGACTTTTTTTTTTTTAACGTTTATTTACTTTTGACAGAGAGACAGAGTGTGAGCTGGGGAGAGGCAGAGAGAGAGGGAGACACAGAATCTGAAGCAGGCTCCAGGCCCTGAGCTGTCAGCACAGAGTCCGTTGCGGGACTCGAACTCACAAACCATGGGATCATGACCTGAGCCAAAGTCGGTGCTTAACCGACTGAGCCACCCAGGTGCCCCACAGGTGTGCTGTTTCAAAGGGGCACATGCACCCCAATGTTTATAGCAGTTCTATCAACAATAGCCAAAGTATGGAAAGAGCCCAAATGTCCATTGAAAGATGAATGGATAAAGAAGATGTGATATATATATATACAATGGAGTATTACTTGTCAATCAAAAAGAATGTAATCTTGGCATTTGCAACAATGTGGATGGAACTAGAGGGTATTACTCTAAATGAAATTAGTCAGAGAAAGACAAATATCATATGACTCCTGTGGAATTTAAGATACAAAACAGATGAACATAGGGAAAGGGAAGCAAAAAGAATATAAAGGGAGGGGGACAAAACATAGGAGACCTTTAAATATAAAGAACAAACAGAGGGTTGCTGGAGGGGTTGTGGGTGGAGGGATGGGATAAACAGGCAAGAGGCATTGAGGAAGACACGTTTTGGGATGAGCACTGGGTGTTATACACAGGGGATGAATCACTGGATTCTATTCCTGAAATAATTATTGCACTATATGCTAACTAACTTCGATATAGATTAAAAAATAAAAATAAATAATTGAAAATAACTACCCACAAAGGAAAACTCAGGACCAGAGGCTTCACTAGGGAATCCTACCAAATGTTTAGAGAATTAACACCAATCCTTCACAAACTTTTCCAAAAATAGAAGAGGAAGGAACACTTCCCAACTCATATTGTGAGATCAAGGACTCGATTCCAAAACTAAAGAAAGAAACCACAAAAAAGAAAACTACAGACCAACAGTTCTTATGAATATACACAAAAATCCCCAACTGAATATTAGCAAACCGAATCCGGCAACATACAGAAAGGATTATACACCATGACCAAGTGGGGCTTATCCCAGGAATGCAAGATTGGAATAAGATATGAACATCAATGTAATACACTACATTAATGGAATGAAGGACAAAGGTGATATGGTCTTTTAATCTTTCTATTATAGGAAAAGCATTTGACAAATAAAACATCCAAACAACCAAGAATGGAGGAGAAATTCCTCAACATGATAAAGGGATTTATGAAAAACCCACAACTAATATATTTAATGGTGAAAGACTGTACTTTCAGCCTAAGATTAGGAACAAGACTTCTATTCAACAGTATACTGGATATTCTAGCCAGGAAAAATAGGGAGAAAATAAATAAAAGTCATCAATAATGGAAACAAAGAAGTAAAACTATTGCTATTTGCAGGTGACATCTGGTGTATAGAAAAGCTTAAAAATTCCCTTAGGAAACTACTGGGAACAATTAACAAAATAGGAATAAACCATCTAAAGGAGTGTGAGACTTCTATGCTTAAGACTACAAACACTGCTTGATGAAATTAAAATCTAAACAAATGGAAAGACATCCCACATTAGTGAATCAGAAAACTCTTTTATAGTCACACTTACCCCCCATGCCCCAATCATTCCCAATCCCTGGCCACCACTCATCTGTTTTCATTCTCTATAATTTTGTTATTTCAAGGATGTTTTATGAATGGAATCACCCAGTATATAATCTTTTAAGATGGGCTTTTTCCACTGGACATAATGACCTTGAGATATGTCCAAGTTGTGTGTGTATCAACAGATCATTCCTGTTTATCTTGCCTCCTTACGTAACTCTTGAATATTTTTAGAATTCCACTTTGATTTGTCCATGGTATTTTTTTTGGTGTACCTCTTTGCAGAGATTTTTTTTTTTTTTTTTTTTTTTTTAGTGATTGCTCTAAAAAGTCAAAATATATGTAGCTTAGGCAGTTACTGGTGTCAACATTTTACTCTTTGAGATAGTGTTACACGTCCCTGAGGTTTTCTTCACTTTCTTCAGTCTCCCCCTCTGTGTTAAGTTTGGATCGTTTCTATTCTATGCTGGGGTTTCCCCCATATGGCTGGTGGAAGTAGGCATTATTCTTTGCCTTATGTGAGTGCCAGGTGGTTCTTTCTTGTCCTGGAGCACGTGCCTGTGCTTATCAGTGTTCAGTTGAAGACTCGAGGGGAATCCTCCAGAGATCTCTGGAGCTCTCTCTCTTCTTTCCAGTACCAGTCCTGCAAAGTCTAGCTACCCTGGTCCCCTGGACTCTCAGCTCTGTCTCCTAGCCTAAAGGAGTCCATTCGTGTCCCCCTGGTGTCCTCTTCCATGGATGAAGGCCTGGAAATGCCCTTGAAGCACCGAGCTGGGACAGTCACAGGTTCGCTTGTTTGTTTCCTGTCTCTTGATCACTGTCCTTTGTTGCCTGGTGTTTGGTGCCTTGAACACATAGCTTTTCTATATTTTGCCTGTTTCATATATTCTGCTTCCTGCTGCTTTATGGTGGCTGAGTACAGGTGTCTTGGTAATTATTTTTTGTTGGAAAGTAGTTTTCTTAAAGATACATTATGTTAATATGTAATAGTTTCCTCACTGATTTTAAAACGACTTAATAGCTGGTTAAGAAAATGTTTCATTTAATTTCCAAGATGGTAAATATTGATAGAGGCAGCCCCCATAAATCAAATCTCTTTGGTATCCTCAGTACTTTTCAAGAGTGTAAAACAACTGACCGAGAAGTTTGAGAACTTCGTATAGAGGTGAGTTTATTTAATCCCCACGAATTTCCTTATGAAGGAGGGACTAATCTTATGTGCTCTATTTTACAGATACGCAGACTGAGGCCCAGAGCGAGGAAGCAGCTTCCTCAGAGGATACAATTAGTAGTAAGCATGAGACTGGATGGTCTGTGCTCTTCACAGCAGCACAGCCGCACTGCCTTAGACGGTGTGGGTTTTTCAACTCGTTTCATGTTGAAGCTTCGCAGAGTAACGTTAGTGGCAGGCCCAGCCTCTGTTCACCCACGTGTCTCCATCCGCTTCTCATCCAGCAGAATCCTTGGGCTCCCAGCCTATTCATATTGCCAACTTGGGGTGTCCCCAGGGGAAAAAAGAAACTGTAGTCGATCTCTGCCGCGCCCTCAAGGGTGGACCTCACACCTGTGCACCGGAGCCTAACTGACAGATGTGCCGGCGGAACTGTGGCTTCTCTGGGTGGCGCCTGTCAGAGACCCTGGGCCTCCCTTTGCGCATGCTCATTTGATGGACCGACATCCGTGCTGGTCAAAGTCACTGTGCCTCGGGGGTCGCCACCCCTGCCTGTCCTGGGGCAAGCCTCGGACACTCGTTCAGCTGCCAGAGTCTGGCATGGGTAAGATGAGTTTGAGCACCAGTTGCCTTTGCAAACATTCCGTTTTTTAAAGAATTCTTTCCATCAAGATTTCTTCATATTATGAGCTCCCTAGGTGTAAATAAACTTTTTTTATTTATACAAATTCGGTTCAGGACTACATGTGTTGAGTAAAATGGTATCTGAGATGTTTTGAGCAACAGGAGCGATACGCATTCACAGTCAGGCGTCCCCTAAGAGTATGAAACTTCACCAAGAATGTTTAAGACGTCGTTCATCTAACAAATATTTACTGAGCAACTTCTCTGAGTAGAGCCCTGTTCTTGCTCCAGGGGAAGAGCGGCGAACAAGGCAAGAGTCTGTCTTGGAGAGTTTACATGCTGGCGTATAGGTATTTACAACACGGACCCAGGTTATTTTAAGCAACATGGCATGCAGCATAACATCACTGGTTCCAACAAATAGTTGAGTGCCTGCTGTCTACCTAGCCAGCCCTCTGTTGGGTGCCGTGTTGCATAAAGTAAACAGTTTCAATCTCGAAGCGTATAAAATTTGACTGAGAAACAAAACCCAGTTATCCTCATAAAGGCTGGATCTACAAACTGTGCACACAGTACCCGTGAATGCCGCCCCCGGCCCCCACGCAGCGCAAGTCTGAGGAGACCCGGAGACAGTGTCTCTGTCTGTACAGCACCCGGTGGCCCAGAGCTGTATGACCAGGCGGCTCTGCTAAGTGCTGCAGAGCGTGGACACTTGTCATGAAGAAACGGTGTGAATTTGCAAGCACAGAAGGATCACGATTGTGTGCACAATAACTGTGTGCAGGTAACACGGGAATCAGTATCGTCGGCACCCATTTTTGGGGGTGAACCTCAAGGCCGTTTCCTTCTACTTCTGGGCATTTCCCAATACAATGGAATTTTTGTAGCAAAAGATTAGAAAATAATTAAAATCATAGAAATAATCTTGAGATCCCTCTCCTTTCAGGGAAAATAATAACTGGCAAGAAGCTGTCTCCGTAACTGTCCTTGGGTTATTCAAAGTAGCTGCGGGTTTTCTTTTCTCTGTGCCCTTGTAGGGCTTAGTTTTGGCGTGTGTACATGCTGTAAACATCAGGCTTCCCCGGGGACTCCTGAACTCTAGAGTTTAGTAAATGCTCATTTTAGCGGCTGCCAAGTGGATGCCACCCTGGAGCTGCCCCTTTTCTGGTCTCTGAATGCAGAGGGCGGCTGTGGCTCCTTTGTTCTGCCAGCCTGGCTCCTGGGCCTGCGGGGCGAATGGGCTTTCAGGGGCCCGCCCTGCAAGCGCCTCCCCAGGGAGGCCGGCCTTTCCTTCCTGGCTTCCTCCACCCTCTCCTGACCCCAAGGTGCCTCCGGCCCACCCTGCAGCTTGAGCCGAGCCTCCTGCCCGGGGAGAGGTGACGCTGGAACATCTGGGTGCCCGTGGCGGCTGGACACTCCCAGCTGCTGCCCAGTCCTTCTCCAAGTGGCTGTGCCAAGCCGGCCGGGCAGCTGCTATTTCCTCCAGAGAAGGTGCTGGCAGCGCTCAGGGAAGGAAACAGCGGAAGGAGGTGGAGTGGCGACTCGGCCCCCTGAGGTAGAGACACTGCATGGTGCCCGAGGGGTGCTTTTTGCTTTCGAGATGTGCACAGGGCTTGGTCTCTGCCATTCCCTTTATGTCCTCTAAGTGATCATGATAATGTTGCTAATGTTGGGTGCCCTCACCATTTAGCCTCACGCACCCTTACGTGGCGTGCGGATGGTGGAAGCCAGCTCACCTTGGCTGGATGCTAGGTCTTCTGAAGATGAGGCCAAGTCTGGACAGGTTAGGGTTGGGAAGCGTGGTGGTGGGGTCACAAATGATTTTTATTCAGGATAGAGGTTGGCGGCGCTCCGACGGGAAGGTTGGTGGGTTGGCTCTCCTAATGGGAAAGAGGAAGCAAAGTGAACCCCACGTGTGGAAGAGAGGGGTGCTTAGGAGCAGAGGGAGGCTGGTGCCCCTGCAGGTGAAGATCTCTGTGGTCACAGTGCACAAGTGACTTCTTGGTGGATGACCCACACCGTGATGCTTTGTGGGGCAAAAATGTGGCATTCCCGAATGCTCTTTGGGGTTGTGCTAGCCAAATCTGTGAGTTGCATCCAGCCTGCCCCAGAGCTAAGGTAAAAGAGAACTGACATTTTCCTTTAGAGTCTAAGGCCAGCCAGTCTTTGCAGAGGAGTGGTGAAGCTCCATGGTTCTGCTACACCCCTGGGTAAACCAGGCCCTCAAGAAGGGTTCTGTGTTCTCCACAGGCTAAGAAAAACCTCTGCATCTCTTTTGTTCTGCAAGTGTTAAAAGAATTAGTGGCTTCTGATTCTGCCATGATGGTAATCAGACTTCTTTCACTGAGTTCTGCTTGGGCCAGGAAGAAGGAAGGTCACATTGGGCTGGTCGGATGATGTGTATAATAGCAGATCTCTGTCTGAAGGCATGCTCACGTTTTAAAATAGAAGTATTTCCTGGTTAAAGCGAATGATCTGCTATCTTGGGTGCAGAGAGGTGGGTGTGCATGCACTACTCATTTTCGGCCAGCCTCCAGCTTTCTCCTCTGTGCTGGCCAGGTGCTTCCCTGGGGTTGTCACAGGCCGCTTCCGGAATTAACTTTGGACTGGAAGGAACTGGTTAGTTCTAGTTATGCACTCCTGCCTGACAACAGCCCAGTTTGGCTGTCCCCAATGCCCCTAGGGGGAGATGCCTAAACCAGATTCTGCTGTGGGGGGGGAGGCCCTTTGGGCAGAACTATTTGGATACCTTCATTTCACAGGAACAGGCATGACACGGGTCCTTCGTGCTGGGAAGTCACCCTGGCTCCTGCTGGGACCTGGGCCGTGGCGAGAGACCCTGAGACTACCTCAGGGCTGCAAGGCCTTCTTGGCCCCCACCATCACATGGGGGTGGGACTTTGCATCTAGATACCAGAGGAAGCCACTCGAGGCATTTTGGGATCCCTGGTTTCTCTCTGTCCTCATGCTATTAATTAGGCTGGTCTGGTCAGAGGAAACCCAGCCCCTCCTTTGGTCCCCATGAACCCTCTCCTTAGCATCCCTGGGCACTAGGCTGCCTCAGGTGTGGCTGTCAGCTAGAAAGGGGGGTGAGGGGGAAGCCCCCTGGGCCCCAGAGGGTGTTATGTCTGCCCTTAGGTGGGTGCTCCCCACCTTTCGAAGCGTGAGTCCAAACGCTAGTGCGCCCCTCGTGCTCTGGCCCCTTGGCCCGTCTCCCTTATTTCCCATGCCCCCGCCTCTCGGTTCTCCAGACACACCGCCTTCTTTTTGAACTTGAGCTCCGGAGCCCATTCCCACCTCAGGGCCACTGCCTTTGCCGTTCCCCCTTGCCAGCTCTTTTCCTCATTCAGGTTTTAGCTCAAATGCCACTCCTCAGAAGCCTTCCTTGGCCCTCCCATCTAAAGCAACTCCCCACGTTGTCCTTTTCTTTGCAGCACTGTCCCTGCCTGAAGTCACGTTTGTGTTTTACTTACTGTTCGACCCCCACCGCGTGTCCTCCGGCTCGCTGCTCCACCTCCAATGCCCTAAGAGCATAACTGCTCCCGAGTGAATATGTGCAGGACCGCTGCCAGGCAACTACACCTCTCTCCCGCAATCCGTATGAGGCCGGTCTCTGGCTCCGTGGAGCCTCCTATCTCCAGCAGAGCTGAGCAAGGCCCACAGCTGCCACCCAGCTCTTGGCGAGCCTGCCCTTGGCCCAAGGACGAGGCATGCTGCGTGGTCGGGTGAGCAGCAGAGGGCTCTGGGTTGGCTACAGGCATACCCTCCTGTGCTCAGCAACCATACAAAGGAGGCTTTCCGGTGGGGGAGGGATCCCTTTGGGGCAGGGAGCGGGTCCCTTTGGTGTTCTCCCTTCTACTTTTCAATCCTTTTTGGTTCCTGTAGGACCCCCGTACTCAAGGAACCATGCAGTCGGTCGGTCCCTTCCTGGTGCACAGCCCCTAGCACACCTGTTCCTCTGCAGCAGCAATTGTGGAAAGCCTTTCTCCTCACACAGGCAGATGAACCAAGAAGTCATCCAAACTTTATGCTTAATCAACCATCAAATTACAGTGAAACACTCTTAGCTAGGACACCGCTGCAAAAGAACCAACGAGTGCAAACTGCTCTGGTTCCAAGATATCAGCTACTTAGGAACAGATGCCTTTATCAAGCTCATTTCTGCAGGTGTAACTCGGCATGTCGCCATCAACTCGCCGTTCTGAATTCCACTGTGTGTTTGTGTGTTGCTACTTTTCACCGTCATTTCTAGATTGTCTTTCTCTGTTGCCAAGCTAGAAGTGATACGACATTCGGTAGGGTTAATAGGTCAGGGCGTTCAGCCCTGGCCTCACAGTGGGATATTTGGGCTGCTTGCAATTATAAGCTAAGCTCCACAGCCCAGCTGGAAATATCTGCCTGTAGGTAGAGTGAATGAGGGTTTTTTGTTTATGTAATATTTTTTTAGAATACAGTCTACAAGTGGCTTTGTGTAACAGGCCACTTTAAAGAGCTCTTTTCTGTCTTGTCAATAGTGCTTCATCCTAGAAAGGAGTACTGGGTTCTTTCCCCAACTCGGGGCTTGGTTTCTCCATCCTAAGGTACCTTTTGCTAGGTTAGGGGTTACTCCATACTTGGGTGAATGGTTATTTCCCGGGGAGGGCATTGGTCTGGCATCTAAGTATTGTAGACTAGGCTCACGACTTGAAGGGACGCCTTTCCACCTTGGCCTCCCCGAGGGTGGGACCAGGGATCCCCAGAGCCCCAGGAGGGAGTCGGTGCCCAGAACCCTCTGTGTGAGGAGTGGAAGCGTGCAGGTGACCCTCTGTCCGCCTGGGGCCGCAGCAGGAGCTCGGGGCTTGGAGGCAGCCAGGAGGTGGTCTGAGCACAGCCGCCCTCCGTGCCCCCCAAGCCGGGACCGGGCGCCACCGGTCGCGCTCTAGGGCGGCCGGGACGGCGGAGGGGGAGCGACGGGCGGGGCCGGGGGCTCTTTCGCGTTTATTATAACTTCACTCCCTTTAAAAGGAAAACTATGCCCGGAATCCGGGGAGGTGGCGAGCGAAGCCCGGGCGGGGAAGACGTGACCCTTGCCCGCCGCAGGCCGATCTCGGGTGTCCCCAGGGCAGGGGCCGCGCCGACTGGCAGGGCCCACCCCTCCGCCCCCACTCCCCCGCCTCCCGGCACCCCCTCGCGGGCGGGGCGGACCCCACCCCTGCCCCCCGCCCCACCTCGCGGGCAGGCGCTGCGCGGCGGGCGGAGCCGCTCTTGGCCTTTTTTGGGCGTCTCCCTGCTCGGCCCGGGACCTGCGGGCTGGCGCTCGGCTGGCTGCAGAGGCGGAGAGGGGTCCTGAGGCGACTCCGGGCTCGGCGCGCGGCCACCATGACGGGAAGGTAACAGCCCCCCACCCACGCCCCCGGGCGGAGGGCGCCACGGGGCTGGGAGGGCGTCCGCCTGGGCGGGACTGCAGGACGGGACCCGCGCCCCGACCCCTGCCCTGCGCTCCCGGGAAGCCGGCCGGGCCACCTGCCGCACCTCCAGCTGGCTGCCGGGGCAGCAGCGCCTGTCAGGACCAGGGTGCCCCTGCCCCCCGCTGGTGTCCGGCCGCGGCAGGTGAAGCTCCTGCACCCTCCCCCCGCCACCCTGCAAGATGGGCACAGTTATCCCCTCGCGAACCGGAGCTCAGAGGGGCCGGGGCGCCCACCCAGGGTCACGACCAACTAAAGGGCAAGGCGTTAAAACCCAGATTGTCTACCGGACCCCTAGTTGTGTGATCCTGCGAGATCTTACCTCTGGAGCCCCTTGTTTCCTCCTCTGTAAGCCCGAATGGTGAAAGTGTTAAACATGATAAAGGGTCTGTGTGAAGGTCTGGCTGGAACTCTGCCCAAGCATAGGCTGCTCAGGGGGACAAGGCACTCTAGGTCTGACCCAGTCTGAGCTCTCAGGCCCTGTTGCCATTTCACAGATGAGGTAACTGAGGCCATAGAGGCTGAGTGACTCAGGAGGCCAGTCACATGTCCACTAGTGTCTGGCCAGTGTTGGCCTCTGCAGTCCTTTGTGGAACATGGCTGGGTATAAGTTCATGACTCATGACTGGGTGGGAGGGGATGGTCTCTGAGGCCCAGCAGCCCCCTTCCAGCCAAGCCCTGGCAGGAGGATGCTCTTTGACTTGTGGTTTGTGGGCTTAGAAAACCCTGTGGTTTTACTAGGAAAAAGGCCCGGAGAAGCAGTGCCCAGGAATGGGGAACAGCCACGGAGGGCGGGGTGGTGGCCCCAAATCTGGGTGATGTGCAGAGTGGTCACCCAGTAGCTAGGACACCCAAAATGGCAGGTGTCCTGTTTCAGATGCACTTTGCTGCCCACTCCCATCATGGCCTGAGTCTGTTGGAGGCAGCCGGGAGGTGGTCTGAGCACGGCCTCCCTCCGTGCCCCCCAAGCCCGGACCTGTGTCTGTGACACAGCCAGCCTTCCAGGGCTCACTCCTCCTCATGTGCTCTGGAGACCCTGCTTTCCCTGCCGGCTGCCTGGTCCCCACCTGTGAGCTTGTGAGGACAAGGAGGGAGAGAGTGAAAAACAGGGACAGCATCAGGAGCACAGACCAGTGTTGTGTGGGATGTGTGCGAGGTGGTGGCTCGGACACAGCAAACACCCTAATAAGGCAGAGTTGCACACCGCCAGCTTTGGCAGCAGCTTCTACCCTGACACCCTGCAGGGAGTGAGGCAGATCAGAGACAGAGGCACCTCTGTTCCCTTGGCGGGGCTCCTGTCGCCCCTGAGTCCCTTGAGCCTTCCAGGGAGAGGTTGCCCCCCAGCCCAGCAGGAGAAGCTGGGAAGGCAGGCAGGTTTGGGAGCAGGGGTCAGCCTGCCCTGGCTTGCTGCAGGGCTCCAGCAGGTGCCCCGAGCCTGACGAGTGCTGGTCATGAAATGAAACAGGGACCAGAGCGAACTTCGGAAAACACTGGGTGGAGTTTTTCCTTGTAAAAGTAACGTTACTCATCTCAGGGAGTTAGAAAAAACCCAGAAACGTTAAAGATAATGGGAACAGAAAAAGAGAGGAAGGAAACACCCACAGTTCCACTCCTCAGAGATGCCACTGGGAATGTTTTGGCGGCTTGCTTTTTTTCTCGTGGGATCTTTTCCTGCTCATTTGCTTTTCGCAGCTGTGAGCCGTCTGGGAGCTGTGAAGGCTGACAGCCACATGCAGTGCCGGGCTGGGATTGGCTTGCCCCCCTCCACACGCAGGCATGGGGCCAAGCCAGCTGAGGATCGGACATCCAACCCAGCCACTGGGGTGGGCGACGTTTTGCCCGTCCCCGGAGCTGTGGAGTTTCACGTTCACTGTGTTGTGTGCCACCTCGACCTCTGCATGCCCACTGCCTCCCCCCCCCCCCCCCCCCCCCCCCGCCCCGCTCCGTGAGACACCAGGGCCGCCCTCACGCCTGGGTCCTGGTTCTCTGCACATTCACCCAGCTGCCTGGAACCAGGCTGACCTGGAAACAACCCTGTCCTCGTACACCTCCCGCATCCTGCCAACTGTAGAAAGTGCCAGCTCGCTACAGGACCAGAGTGGGCAAGGCCGGGGGAGGGCAGTGGAGAGCCAGCGAAGTGGCCTGAAGTGTTGTGGAGACACACCTGCGGGTGCTGTGGAGAGAAAGGGCTGCTGAGGAAGGGATGGGGAAGGAGGTCGCAACAAGGGAGGCTCCTGGTTGAAGGCTGCCTTGGAGCGGAGAAGAGGAGCCAGACTCAGGGGGTCTGGGAGGTGGAATCGGAGCACCTGACTGAGGCTGGAATCCAGGACGATGCCCAGTCGTAGGGGAGGGCGTGGGTGCCGAGTCAGTTTGGGCCATGAAGGATTTGAAAAGCTGTGGCGAGTCTATGAGGAAGCGCTGGGAGTCAGTTGGAGAGGAGGATGAGAGCCCAGGAGGGGGCTAAACTGGGGCAGAAGGGTAAGCAGGGCCTCGGGCTTGGGTGTGGTTAGGGTGGGGCCACGCTGTGGGATGCAGCTCAGCCCTTGCTGGCAGCCCAAGACTCTGGACCTTAAAAACACCCGAATCTTTGTCCCAGCTGGAGGGACCCTTGACATCAGCACTGTTCTGCAGTGAGGATGTTAAGGCCCAGGCAGGACACGCCCCGGCTCAGGGTCCCAGCCTGTCACCGGCACCCCTCCAAGTGCAGCCTGGAACTGGGCGCCCGCAGCCGGTGAGGTCAGTGGCTTGGCCCGCTGTCGAGTGGAGTCCCACCCACCGCACGACCCTAGTCTGCCGAGGCCGCCTGGTGCCGGATCCCGAGCTGCGCCTACACTGCGAACGGTGCAGAGTAGGGCTGCCGGATCCGGTCCTCACGTCTACCAGCACCCCCGCCCTCCATGGTGCTTGGCCCCGCCTTCTTCGGGAGCTTGCCCAGTGGCCCCCTTGGCGGAAGAGCCTGCCCAAGTGCAGCTAGGGTGGCAGCAGGGTTTCAGAGCAGCGCACGGGAGCTGTGGGAAGCAGATGAAGAGTGCCACGCGGCTGGACCCAGGCCAGGCCAGGCTGGGTAGCACCCATGACCCCCGACTCCTCCCTTTCCCTGGGCTTCCAGCTTTGACTCCGACCCTGCCAGAGGAGTGCAGTGGCGGATGGAGGGCCTGATGTGTAGCGTGTCCATTTCTGGGCTGAAATGACCCCGCCTCAGCTCACTTCAAACTTCCAACATGACGTTAACTGGTTCCCAAAATTCCCGAAAATGTAACAGTCAGCACTTGGGAGCTGGTACTAGATGGCCCAGGCACCCTACTGTGGAGAGGGGCCAGGCTTTGCGTGCACAGTGGCTGGCTCTCCAGGTACACTTCTCTCTGCTCCAGCAGTCAGGTGCAGATTCATACTAAGTGTTCCTTAGGTCTTCTCCCAGGGACGGTGGACAGAGGGAGGCACCTTAACCTCCCTCCTTGTTCTGTTTATTCAAATCTTTTAAACTCCTGATGATGAATATTTACACAAGATGACCCAATAAGATAAACATGTTAATGAGATACTTACCTGAGAGGACATGTTTCACTAAGATGACACGATTCAACGTCTGTATGTAAGTAAAACCAACGATGTGTCTGTCCACACGGATGCTTGAGTTTTCAATTAAGAAAATAAAATCATTCAAAATCAGATTTCATGTGGGCTAAGAAGGTTGGAAAATGTCACTCATCTGATGCATACCAAGGGACTTTGGCTTCCCAGTGGCTCAAGGGGGGAGGTGGGGGAGGGAAGCTGCCTCTGGTAGAGAGGCTGTTTACAGTGGTGTTGCTTTCTGCCCTGGGGGTGGCACTCACGGCTCAGCCACAAGGGGGTGACAGCCAAGCCTCACAACTTGATGGTGGCCTTGGCCTCTGTCATTTCTCTAGTAAGCTAGGTAGCTGCATTCTTCACTACACATGTGCTTTTTAAACATTTAAAAAAATGTTTATTTATTTTGAGAGAGAGAGCGTGTGCGCGCGCATGAGTGGGAGAGGGGCAGAGAGAGAGAAAGAAAGAGAATCCCAAGCAGGCTCTGTGCTGACAATGCAGAGCCCAACGTGGGGGTCGATCCCATGAACCATGAGATCATGACCTGAGCGGAAATCAAGAGTCAGATGTTCAACTGACTGAGACACCCAGGTGCTCCTAAACATTTGAGATATAATTCACATACCATAAAATTCACTGTTTTAAGGTGTACAGTTTAGTGGGTTTTAGTACATTCACCAGTTGTGCAACTATCACCACTAATTCTATAGAACATTTTCATCACCCCTCAAAAGAAACCCCATACCCATTTGCAGTCAGTCTCCATGCTGCCCTCTCCCAGCTCCTGGTAACAATTCATGTGCAGTCTGTCTCTATAGATTTGGCTGTTCTGTGTATTTTCTGTAAATAGAGCTATACATTATGTGGCTTTTTTTTTTTTCCAACCTGGCTTTCATTTATCATAATATTTTCAAGGTTCATTTATGTCGTAGTATGAATCAGTACTCCATTCCTTTTTTGGGGGAGAGGTGCAAATAATATTTTGCTGCATGGATTTACTGTATTTTGTCTATGTTCAGTGGTGGGCATTTGAATTGTTTCCACGTTTTGGCTTTTACGAATAATGCTGCTTTGAAATCTTCTATATATATATTTTCTACTCTCTTGAGCATAAACTTAGGAGTGCAATTGCTGGTAGTTCTATGTTAAACTTTTTGAGGAATTGCCAACCTATTTTCAGAGTAACTGCATACTTTTACATTCCCACCAGGAATGCGTGAGGGTTCCAATTTTCTCCACGTCCTCACTAACACTTATTGTTTGTTTTAGTGGGGTGTGAAGCGGTATCACTTTTTTGATTTTCATTTTTCTAACAACCTGTCATGTTGAGCATCTTTTCATGTGCTTATTGGCCACTGGTATATCTTCTTGGGAGAAATGTTTATTTGGTTTCAGTGCCCATTTTAAAGTTGGGTTGTCTTTTTATTGTTGGATTTCAGGAATTCTCTATGTATTCTGGATATGAGACATTTATCAGATATATGATTTGCAAGTATTTTCTCCTATTCTGTGGATTGTCTTTTAACTTTCTTGATAATGTTTTTTGATGCACAAAGTTTAAAATTGTGATGAAGTCCAATTTATCTATTTATTCTTTGATTGCTTGAGTTTTTGGTGTCATATCTAGGGAAGTGTTACCTAATCTAAGATCATGGAGATTTGTACCTATGTTTTCTTCCAAGAGTTTATACGTTTAACTCTTATATTTTGATTTCCAATCCATTGTGAGTCAATTTTTATATATGGCCTGAGGTAGAAGTTTGAAACCATTCTTATGCATGTGGCTGCCCAGTGGTCCTAGCATCATTTGTTGACAAAACTATTATTTTCTCATTGAATTGTCATGGCAGCATTGTCAAAAATCAGTTGACTGTGGGTATATGGGATTATTTCTGGACTCTCAATGCTATTCCATTGATATATGTGTCTGCCCTTATGCCAGTATCAGATTGTTTAATTATTACTACTGTAACTCTGTGGTAAGTTTGGAATTAGGAAATGTTGGTCCGCTGACTTTGTTCTTTTTCAGATTATTTAGGTTATTCTAGGTTTCTTCATTTCTTTATGAATTTTAGGATCAGCTTGCTCATTTCTGTAAAAAAGGCAGTTGGAATTTTTACAGGGTTCGTGTTATATTTGTAGGTTAACTTGTGGGGGGAAGTTATTGTCATCTTAACAACATCAAGTGTTCCAATCCATGAACATGGGATGCCTTTCCATTTATTTAAGTCTTCTTTAGTTTCTTTCAACAATGTTTTATAGTTTTCATTGTATAAGTCTTACACTTTGTTGGTTAAATTTATTCCTAAGTATTTTATTCTTTATGATGCTAGTGTAAACGGAATTGCTTTATTAATTTCATACTCATATTGTTTGTGCTAGTGGGTTTTGTATATGGATATTTTACCTGCAAACTTGCTGAACTCATTTACTAGCTGTAATAGTTTTTTGGGGGGTTTAGTGTTTTCTATATATAAGAGTATGTGGTAATCAAATAGAGAGTTTTACTTCTTTTCCAATCTGGATACATTTTCTTTCCTTTTATTGCTAATTGTCCTTGCTAGAACTTCTACTGCAGTGTTGAAAAGAAATGTCAAGACTGGATATCCTTGTCTTGTTCCTGACCTTACAGGGAAAGTTCTCAGTCTTTTACCACTAAATGTGATGTAGCTCTGGGTTTTTATCAGGTTGAAGAAATACCCTTCTAACTCTAGTTTGTTGACAGGTGTTTTTTGTTTTTTGTTTTTTAATCATGAAAGGGTTTTGGATTTTGTCAAGTGCATTCTCAGCCTTCATATGATGTATTGCATTGATTTTGGATGTTAAACTAACTTTATATCCTGGAATAAATCCCATTTGGTCATGATGTGTAGTACTTTTAATACGGCGCTAGATTCAGTTTTGTTGAGGATGTTTGCATCTATATTCATAAGTGATATTCATCTGTAGTTTTCTTGCAATATATTTCTCTGATTCAGGGTAATGCTGACTTCATTAAATGAGTTGAGAAGTGTTCCCTCCTGGTAGATTTTTTGAGAAGATTTTGTGAAGGATTGTTGTTAATGCTACTTAAACATTTGGTAAAATTCACCAATAAAACCATCTGGTCTAGGCTTGTCTTTGTAGGAAGATTTTGATTACAAATCAAGTCTCTTTACTTGTTGTTGGCCTATTTGGATTTTTACATTGCTCATTGATTCAGTTTGATAGTTTGTATCTCTCTAGGTATTGGTCCATTTCTGCTAGGTTATTTAATTTGCTGTAATTTAGTTTGCATACAATTGTTCATAGCATTTCCCTTCTGGACGTTTAAGTTTCTCTAACTTTGGTCCCTTCTTTCATTCTTGATTTTAGTCTTTTGGGTGTTCTCTTGTTTTCTTGGTCAGTCTAGCTAAAGGTTCGTTAGTTTTGATCTTCTCAACAAACCACTTTTGGTTTTGTTGCTTTTCTCTATTTTTCCTAATCTCTATTTCATTTATTTCTTCTCTAATCTTTATTATTTCCGCTCTAATGTTTGCTTTAAGTTTAGTTTATTCTTCTGTTTCTGATTTCTATAAAGATATTTTATACTATACAACTATGTAAACTATTATACAACTAATTTTTTTAAAGTAGGCTCCATGCCCAACATGGGGCTTGAACTCAAGACCCCAAAATCAAGAGTCATATGCTATATTGACTGACCAAGCCAAGTGCCCCTATTATACAAGTATAAATAACTACAGTGAACACTATACAATTGTGTACAACTATAAAGTTCCTTCGAGCACTGCTTGAGCTACATCCCATAAATTTTGATGTGTTGTGTTTTCATTTTATTCATCTCAATCTTTTCCTAATTCCCTTGTTTTCTTCCTAGACTCAGTGGTTCTTTAGGAATATGTTTTTTAATTTCCATGTATTTGTAAATTTCCTGAATTTCTTTCTATTATTGATTTGTGGTTTTATGCTGTGATCTGAGAATATGTTTTCTTTTTTTTCAGGTTTATTTATTTTTGAGAGGGAGAGAGAGGGAGAGAAAGAGAGAGTGCATGAGCAGGGGAGGGGCAGAAAGAGAGGGAGACATAGAATCTGAAGCAGGCTCCAGGCTCTGAGCTTCAGCACAGAGCCTGATGTGGGGCTTGAACCCATGAACCATGATATCATGATCTGAGCAGAAGTCAAGAGTCAGATTCTTAACTGACTGAGCAACCCAGGTGCCTCTGGATTGACTTTTTTATCACTGTAAAAGGTCCTTGTTTGCTCTTGTAAAACTTTTTGTCTTAAAGTCTGTTTTGTCTGATATTAGCTACTCAAGTTCTCTTTTAGTTGTTATTTGCATGGTATATCTTTTCTGTGCTTTTACTTTCAAACTATTTGTGTTTTTGTCTGAAGTGAAACTCTTGTAGAAATCATATAGGTAGATTATTTTTTTAATCTACTTACTAATTTCTGACTTTTAATTGAAGAGTTTAATCCATTTACATTTAATGTAATAGTTTTACACTTACAGTTTACTATTTATTTATATATATCTTATGTCTTTTTCGTTTCTCAGTTCCTATACTCTTACCTTTTTTCATGTTAAATTATTACATTATGTTGTTGTCCTTAAATTAGTTAGAAAAATAGGTTTACAAACAAAAATACATTTATATTGTCTTTTATTTTTATCTATATAATTACTTTTACTATGTCAAGGTTAAATATACTTTGCTGCTTTTTATTTCTTCATGTGGATTCAATTTATTGTCTAGTGTCTTTTAATTTCATCCTGGAGGACTCTTTTAGATTTTCTTTTCAACTACATAATTTCTATTTGGTCCCATTGTATATATTTTCTATGTCACTCTTGATATTCTCCATTTGGTGAGCTATCATTTTCATACCTTCCTTTAGTTTGTTTATACATGGTTTCTTTTTAGTTCTTCGGACATAATTAAAATAGCTGATTTAAAGTCCATCTAATAAGTCTAATATTTACATTTCCTCATGGACAGTTTCTCCTGATTGCTCTTTTTTTCTGTGTAAGGGTAATACTTTTTGTTTCTTCGTATATATCATAATTTTTTGCTAAGAACTGGAAGTTTCAAATAATATGTGGCAATTCTGAGATCAGATTCTCCCTCATTCCCCAGAGTTTGTTGTTGCTACTTGTTGTTTGTTTGGTTAGTGACTTTTCAGATCTAATTCTGTAAAGTCTGTAATTTTGTCATTTGCGACCCCTGAAGTCTCTGCTTGGTTAGTTTAATGGCCAGCTAATGACTGAACAAAGATTTCCTTGAATGTCTGTGACCAATAAGGGCCTTTGCTGAGGGTACTAAGTGTATGTTGTAGCACACCTTAAACGTTCAACAGGGCAGTTTACAACTCTGCTTTAGCCTTCACCTCCTGATTGCATCGAGCCTGAAGGTCAATCAGAAGTGAGAAGTTAGGATCTTCTTGGGTCTTCTCCGAGCATGCACATAGTCCTGCGCTTTGTGTGGCCTTCTAGATTCCCAGGACTATTTTGGTTCTTTTCAAAGCCCCTAAGGACATGTCATTCCTTAATTTTTCCTTAAAATTTTTTTTTATGTTTATTTATTTTTGAGAGAGAGGTGAGGGGAGGGGCAGAGAGAGAGGGAGACACAATCTGAACCAGGCTTCAGGCTCTGTGAGCTGTCAGCACAGAGCCCAACGCAGGGCTTGAACCCACAAACTGTGAAATAATGACCTGAGCTGAAGTCAGATGAATAACTGACTGAGCCACCCAGGCACCCATTTAGTTTTTTCTTTTAAGCTTTTTGATTAGTCTATTATTGCCCCCACTGTTATCCATTGCCTATGGCAACGAGAGCTATGATACCGTAGGTGGCTACAACAGTAATACATTTGAAAGATACTCCCCAAGAGAGGCTTTTAGCATTGGATATGTGTGGGTGAGGTCACATAAAGACAAGACTTTCAGATGGAGTCTTCCAGGAATGAAGGTTTGAAGGAGCTTCAGCCCTGTCTTCTTCTTAATTACTGGGAACGTGGGCTGTTATTTTTTAAGGCAGCAATGGAGTTAGGGTGTAGGGGTCAGAGACTAGGGGAGTAAAAACATCACAATTTTCACTCTTCCTACCAAGATTCAACTGTTTTCTTGATGAAGTGCCCTAGGTTACTGCAAACCTTTGGTTAATTTACAGAGTTCTGATAAAGTAGATTCTGACAATTTTTACTATTTTTTTTATTGATTTTATGGAGGGACAACATTTCAAAGGTTCTCGCTCTGCCATTTATGCTGACATCATTCTTACGGTGTTTTTGCAACTTTGTCCTCTAGAGCCAGAGTGCTGGCTGGAGACACCGGCATGGTACCGACACCTCCTTCTGCAAGACAGGTTGCAGAACTGGGGATAGGGTGGGGCACAAGGTGTGCACACATTTGGGATTTGGGCTCAATCAGACTCTACTTTTTTCCCCAGTTTCTAGCCCCTGGTACTTCCTTTTACAGTAAATATTTGTTGAATCGATCAGTGCTTGGTCACTTGGGACCCAAACTTTATTTACAAATTATGATGTACAAAACATTTGTGGCTATAGCCTACTTCCCAGGTCTATCGGCAAGTGCGGAAACCATAAATAAATATTCCCTCCTTAACTGGAACTCTGGCTCTGGATAAGATCTGGGTTCCAGAGTTCAGGATTTCCCTATGGGAGAGGCTGAGTGGGACTTGTACAAGGGACCTAGGCCCTAGGGCATTGACTTCAAGGTCCTATGACAAAACTTTCTAATAAGCTCTCCTAAGCATTCAGCTATCCCCATCAGAGAGTGGGAGGTGATCTTTGTACCTGTTGGCTCCTCCAAGCTCAGCCTCTCTATGCCCTTTTGCCTCTATGGCCACCTTTAAAAAAATATTTGTTGAATTGATCAATGCTTGGTCCTTTTGGAGATGACCTGCATTTACAAGTTCTATTGCACACAGTGCTTGGCAGTCATCTGGCTGTGTTTTGGAGCTGCCCCCCAGGGTGGTTAATGAGTTTGGATTTGCTGGATGAGGTATGCTTCTCGGGGTGGGCCTGGCAGCTGAGTGCCCATGGATCCCCTCCAAAGTTTTCCCTCCACCCCAGTGTAGGAGGACCCGCACCCTGCTGTTCAGAATGATAGGTACTGTTCTTTTGGAAGGCAGAGGCAGATACTGCCTGTGCTTTCTGACCTTACTAGAAAGGTGTCTCAGGAAAATGGAATCAACGTTAAAGATCTCCATGCGTGCCATGGATCCTTCTTTCACTGCTGACAGTAGTGCCTGCTCCGCCAGCAGTGGCCACAGTTCTGACGCTGACCTTGGGTGTTTGCGCTTGGATCACAATAGCCCTGCTGATCTCTTTAGGTAAAAATGCATGGAAATCGTGCCTTCCTGGCACTCTTCTATCAGATTCTGCTGCTTCTGTTTTCCCTAGTGAGTTCGGGGATCACCTTTTCTCTGAGCTTTCACAGCATGGTCCTCTTTTGGGTGCTTGGCAATCTGTTGGCCAGGTCCGGGTCGAGGCTGCCCTGACCGGGTCTCCGGGGGGCATTTGTGGCACAGGCTGTCAGGGAAGGAAATGAGGCTTCATTAGATTGGGGATTCCTAGACCAGGTCAGTCCCCTATTGCCCTCCTTAGCCAGTGGGCCATCATCAGCAAGTCAGGGGGCTTAGGGTCCCCTCTCAGGCTCCCAGCAGGCTGGGACCTCCAGGCATCCTGCCTTGCCTCGTGGACCTCACCTTAGTGCCGTTTGGGACCGTCCCAGCGAGTCCCCTCCCCAGTCTGGACCCAACCCCCCCAGCCTCAGCTTTCACTGTGCTGCCCCCGCTACACGAACAATATCCTTTCTATTTGGAGTTGACTCTGCTGCCCTTTGGAGATCGCAGTGTGTAACGTGAGCTCCTGTCCAGAGGAGGTGGGGGGGGAAGAGGCGCCCCCTGCACGCCGGCCTGTCCCGTCGCTGTCGCGGTGTCTGGCTGGAGGTGGCTGCCCGCCACGCTGCGGCTCCAGACCCGCCGCTGCCCCCCGAGGCCCGGGTGGTCTCCGGCAGTCGGAGCAGGACGGGAGGAAGAGGCCCGCGCCATGGCAGCCCGGCTGGGCGCGCTCGCCGCGTCGGGGCTATACCGGCGGCGCCAGCACCGGCAGAGCCCGCCGCCCGCCGCACTCGGGTAGGTGGCCAGGGCCAGGGCGGGGTTGGCGGGGACAATGGCCGGAAAGCTGCGGCTGCCGGCCTTTCCCGGACACCCGCTCGGCCCTTCCGACGGCAAGAGCCCGGCAGCCCAGAGCGCGGGGAAGGCGCCTGGGTTGGCGACCAAGTTGGGGGGAGGGCGCGATTAATCTCGTGGATTTGATTTCATCTGTGATCAACATTCCTGGGCAGGGCGCGGAGAATGGGGCGTTAGGGTTAATTGTCCTGTGGCGCTCCCGTGACTGCTGAGTGCTTTCAGACTGGGGTCGTTTTATTGCCGCTCTACAGATGAATGAGCCCAGTGGCCAAGGAACCTGCTGGACGTCACCCAACCCAAAATGGCTAGGCTGTGATTTGCAGAGGGTTTGGACTGACTCGGAAACTTGAGCTGCTTTGTCTCATGGAGAATTGCCAGTGTAGACAATGAGAGCCTCCTTTTGAGAGGCCTGTGGCACTCAGGATGGACCCTCAGGGCATCTCAGAGGATGAGTTAACCTGGGGTGGGGAGAACCTGAGGGGGCATGTAGATGGTCATGGAACCCCCAGTGTGTATGGGTATCAGGGGCTTGGGGTTGGACGCCAGGGACCATCTGGGTAGAAAGTTGGGGAGAGAGTGATGAGGACTGTGAAGTTGGGGTCATTGGCAGGAAAGTGGCAGGTGCAGCCGTCAGAGAAGGAGGTGGGGGAGAACAGTGGGAGAGATTGGGAGGAGGAGGTGGGGAGTGAGGGAAGAGACAGGGAGCAGCAGTCACAGAGGTAGGGGGAATCCGAGGACCCAGGGAAGGAAGGACGTCCAGGGGCTAATGCTACACAGCCTGCTCTGAGCTCTCTGTGTTCCCACAGTCAGGGTGCCCCTCCTGAGGGGTAATTAGGACTGAGCCACCAAAGATGTCTAAGGACAGAGCAAGGGGTGGGCACAGGGCAGGGCACGGGGCAGGGCGCGGGGGGTGGGGGGACATGGCCCCTAGTGCACAGCAGGGGTTGCAGGCCCCTTGGACACCAGGACGGGGCCTGGACAAGCATTGCTTGGGTGGGGCGCCAGAGGCTCAGGACACCAAGAAGCTCACACAAGTGTGGCAGTGCTGGAACTCAGCCTCAGGTGTCCTTGGACACGGGTGGAGTGAGACATGGTGCAGGGATGGCGGCCAGGGCACTGGTGGGTCAGAGGCCCTGTTGGAGCGAGATTCCACAGTATAGATGCAGCAGAAGAACAAGGCCAACGTGCGAGGAGGGCGCATGGGCGCGATCATGGAAATCAGGCCTTGGGAAGGTCCCATGCGTGCAGGTGCATCTGTTTATTTGCAACTCATCTTTATTTTTCTGTGAGCTTCTGGCTCGTGCCCTTCCTCAACTCTGTGATCAGTGTGACCATTTTAAAGTGCACCTGCTTAAAAGTAAATGAAGCTGCTAGAGCAGAGAGGGACCACTGGGGTTCAGGAAAAGCTGTCATCTCCCGCGGGCTCCAAACATACCGGGAATATGTTTCTGATGGGGGAAATGCATCGTGTGTGGCAGCCTAAGGCAGCATTTCATTTTCCAGCCTTCCCAAGGCTGTGCATGGAACTGGCTTTGTGCAAATTCCTGTTTCCTGCGTGCAGCCAGGTGACCCCAGCTGCTGGCTTCTGATTGGCCTCATGGGGGAGTGGCAGGGAGGGGCCCAGGTGGCTTCCACTGAGCTTCAGAGGTCATGTTGCGGTGGGGTCCCCCTTCTCTCCCTGCACCTGGAGAAGGGCCTGGGCACAGGTGCTCAGCGAGACTCTGTTGGATGAAGGGGGGAGGCGGGGAGGAATGCTACTAGCTGCAGTTATGGGCTGTGCTGCAGATGTCACCTCACTTAGCCCTCCCAACCACCCCCAGAGGTTGCTGTTGCTAGCCCATTTTACAGACAGGGAAGCCCAGGCTCAGAGAATGCTTTGCTGCGGACCATGTAGCCAGGGAGCACCTGAGCCGGGATTGCAGCCTGTCTGCCTGGCTGTAGAACACACGCACTGGACTGACTACTGCCCAGGCTGCTGTGGCCTCGGGAAGACCGACTCATTCTTCTCCCAGTCCCTGCCTGTTCCTAGGCCCTCACTCTGTCTTTCTAGTCTCAGATGGGTGGGAGGCTGGAGTGGGGCAAGGTCTAGGGTTGTTAAAAAACCAGGGTTTTGAATGGCTGTGCCTAGGTAATGCCACCAGGAGCTGAGAGGACAGGGGACAACATGATCTAATCCTATGTGACCCTCGGCAGTTTGCTGACCCTCTCTGTACTTCAGTTACCCTATCTGGAACCAGCAACCTCTGCTCGCAAGAAGCCGGCACAGAAAGAGCTCCCCCCACCCCACCCCAGGCTAATAGTCATTGTAAGGCTCAGTGACATCTAGTCACTCAGTGACGTCTTGCACAGGCCCACAAATTGGCTTGTGCTGGGCTGTCAAGATTGAGAGTGTTTTGGGGTGCTCGGAAGGGCTGGAGAAGAGGTACATGATGGTGTGTACACCATCTGGCCGCTGGCCATGCCCTCAGCAGCCCGAGTGGTTTCCAGCTGGGGCGGGATGGTGGTGTCTCCTTGGAGGGTAACTAGGCAGACTTTGTGCTCCCCATTCTTGGCTGGAATGTGTGAAGGAAGACATGGAATGCCCGTGTCTCCCACCCTTTGCCCTCTTGCAGGGAGCGCAGGCGGGGCTGCAGACCTACTCCAGGACTGGGTGGGGGAGGAGGTGATCTGGAAGGCTCCCAGAGTCTCTGGGAAACAACAGCTCTCTTTATCCTGTGCTTAGCCTGCCTGGTCCTGCGCTCAGCACACTGTGTGCCGCGAGTTCTTCACTTCGGCTCTGCGACTCTGGCACACCTCTTCACAGACGAGGAAATGAGGCCCAGAGAAGCTGCTGCCCTTTTCCAGCTCCCCAGCTGGTGTGTGGGGCTTCCAACGTGGAGGGGCGAGCCCCGAGCCCCCTCTAGTGTCCTTGCCTCCTGCAGGAGACTGCTGGCATTTCTCTGATGGTGACATGATTCTGTTGTTGGGCACATTTGCATGTCTGTTCATTCCTCTGTCTTAGGCCAATGGGTTGGAGTGTTGTCTGTGGTCCCGAGCAGGGTGGCATGGGGACACAGTCACAGGAGAGCTTTGGGAGTGCTACTGCCCCCAAGACTTGGGCTGGGGCAGTCAGTGGGTGTGACAGGTAGGTGGTCAACCCCGCATCCCACCTTCCTGTGCCAGGGCTTGTGCAAGGTATGTACGTAGGGGACAAGGGGACAAATGGCAAAATGCTCGGCCTGAGGGACCCAGCCCGGGGAACTATACCTAGCCCAGTTAAAGACCAGCCACTCTGGTTAGGGGCTGCATGGAGATGAACAGGAGGGTGGGCTGTGGCCGGCTGCCGTGGGGGCGGTGTCTGTTAGCGTCCTGGTCAGAAGGTAGTTACAGTGAAGTGGAGCGGCAGAGGAGAGTTTAACAGAGGTCTACTTATGAGGGTGGAATGGTCGAAGGCTGGTAAGGTGTCTGGTCTTGTGGCAAGGGACCTGGGGTGGGAGTTGGGTCCCCAGAGGCCAGGAGGCAAGGGGCTTTGGGAGGCGCTGGGGCTCTGCAGACGCTCACTTGGTTAGGGCCCAGGGCTCTGGGTTTAAGCAGCAGTCCCAAAGCCTGGGGTGGACTTGAATCCTTGTTTTGGCCTCATTTTCTGGGTCCTTTGGGGAATTCCAGAGCCAGAGTCACAGGATTTCCTGTTGATTCTCACTTCTCCAAGACCAGCAAGGTCTTGTGCACAGCCCGGAGTTGGAACTCCTCCCCCTTCCCCCTCCCCGCCACCTTGGGTGTGTGCCGTGGGAGGATCAGCCGCTAGGCTCACGGTGTTTTCCAGCGGGAAACCATGCCTGTGTAGACGAAGTCCAGCCCGGCCCTCCATGGTGGGTTAGGCAGTCGGTCCTCTGGTGTCTGGCCCACCTCATGGAGACCTCAGGGCGTGGGGAGGACACGAAGCGTGTGCCGGGGGCGGGGGTGTGCCGCACGCAGACCTCTCTTGCATCTCTGCCCGACTCTTTCTGCCACTATCCTGCTTCCTTGGCCCTGTGGCCAGTACATGGACAAAGAAGGTGGCTTTGGTCCCCAAAACACACCTGAGGGCAGGCTAAGTCATAAGAATCCGGTATGCCTGTCAACGCTTATGAAGAGTCCTCCGGCCCTGCCCCTGCTCTGTGGGTTCCCCAAGCTGAGCAGGCAGGAAGTCCTGCCTGGGGGCCCCAGCCAGGCTGCCAGCAGTCCCCGCGAGACTCACTGCTCACAACCTACACCCAGACCCCTGACAGACAGAGCCCTCTCCCACCTCCTGGGCTCATCCTGTTTAGGGAATCTTCCTCCCTACGATCGATACCTGGATGCCCCAGCAAGAGCTTCACTCACTCGAGAATTCTTCTCATAATGCTGCGGCAGCAAGGCAGGGATGGGATTCATACCCTGGGAGGCAGAACAGGCTGGAAAGATATTCTCAAGAGCATTCAGCTTGTGTCCGGCCACTCTCCACATCTACCTGACATCGCCGGCTGGTTATCTCTCTCCTTGCTGAGTCTGATGGTCTTGCTTTGGCTAGATATCCAGGCAGCCGCCACCAATCTGTCAGAGTTGACACTTGAGATGAAACCTGTTATAGCAAGAGTCATGGGCATCAAGGTGTCGGGAGGTCATAGAGGCTGTCAGTCTGACACAGTTCCTCCTGGCCACGCCTCAGGGCCCCTCAGCATATGGTTTGGATTCCACTCCTTCCAGAAGGAAGCAAGCCTACCACTGACCCCGGGGACGCCCACCGTGGATGGGGACATTTGCTCCCCAACCTGCTCCTATCCCAGACATTCACGTTCTCACTTTCTTGATGGTAGGGTGGATACATGGTTTTTGGGGGCAGGTGATCTGCAACTCACTCCTGGTGTAGAGGAAAGAGCCATTGCAGCCTGACCAATCCGGGTTCAAATTTGGACTCTGTCATCTGCTGTGTGAGCTTGGGCAAGTTACTTAGCCTCTCTGAACCTTAGGTCTCTCATCTGGAGGGCAGGGTTGCCTCAGGGATTAAATAAGTGGAATAAAGAGCCACCGACTTGAGCCTGGGTGATGTTCTATACCCGAGAGACTCTGGTTCTCTGAGAAGAGGCAATAGGAGGGATGAGAGGGAGCCAAGGTGGCCACCGGCACCTGGCCCAACACGATGAGAACCGAGCAGCCTGGGAACCAAGCAGAGACATTGGCAACCACCCACTGTCCTTTATGTGGGCTTCCTGTGGGCCGGGCATGCAGCTGAGTGCCTCTACGTGTCCATCATCTAACTGGCCCCTAACCCATCTTAGGGACTTTCCGTGGCTGGGAGTCTGGACTCTGAGAGTGAGGTACAGCCCAGGCCACCGTGAGAGCACCTGTCCTGAGCCCTTGCTGCTCTGACCAGTGTGTGTGTGGCTATGGCCCAGCCGTGTCTGACACTACATGGAAGTCCATGGGGACGGTGGGGCATGGCGGAAAGATGGGGGGTTCAGAGTCCACCCACTGTGGCCTCGGGAAGGGCACTCACTGGCCTCAGGCCTTGGCTTGTCCGTCTGTAGAACGGAGATGCTGCGTTGGCCTTGTAGGGTTGTCACCTGGGAATAGCGTGCCCGTGGGACACAGTAGCTTCGGCAGCTGTGTGGGCAGCTGTGCGGGCTGCCCCCAGCCAGCGCCAGGCAGCTGGGCCCTAACTGAGTGTTGCTGAGCCCCCACAGTGCCTACACTGTCTTCAGCGTGAGGACAGCGGATTTCCTCACCTGGATAGCCTTGTCCGTCGCGCTCAGCCCTCCGGGCTTGCCCATCTCAGCCCCTCCCCAGTCCTGACCTGCCCGTTTCCTCTCCCCGCCTCCAGCAACATGTCCAACGCCTTGGCCAATGCGGTTTGCCAGCGCTGCCAGGCCCGTTTCGCCCCTGCTGAGCGGATCGTTAACAGCAACGGGGAGCTGTACCACGAGCACTGCTTCGTGTGCGCCCAGTGCTTCCGGCCGTTCCCCGAGGGGCTCTTCTACGAGGTGAGGACGCTCCCAGGGCCCTCGGCTGGACCACCTTCTTGGAGCCTGAGCCCCTGACCAGCTCAGAGTATGCCTTCTAGGAGCCTGTGGGCTGTACTCAGCCATGATCCTGGCCAGTCATGCCTGGCCTTGAGCTTGCCTCTCCTGTGGGCACATCCTCACTTGTGAGGTGTGAACAGTGCTCCTCTGGTGGCTGTGGGTGCTGAGGGAGGGTCGCCACTCATCCAGCCTCCTCTGGGTGGACTCTGGGGGACCACGGGATGCAAACAGCCTGCCCTGCTGGGACGTACCCTCCCTTGGGATCAGATGGTAAACACAACCAATATATGATGTATCAGATGGTGCTCAGTGCTCTAGTTATAAGGAATCTTGGGGTAAGGAGGATGGGTGGTGTGGGAAGATAATCTTTGAGCAGACCTGAATGAGGTGAGGGAGCCGTGCATATATCTGTAGGAAGAGCACTCATCAGAGAGCACAGCAAGTGCAAAGGCCCTGAGGTCAGAGTATGCAGGGTATTTGAGACACAGGAGGAGGCAGTCTGTCTGTTGTCTAAAAAGGACCACCGTCCTTTCTGTGCTGAGGAGAGACTAATGGGGGCAGGCACATGAAGCTAGAGAACAGGTAGGACCAAAAGCTGAATTATTGAAAGAATCCAGATCAAGTGAGGGGATCTAGGCTGGGCCACACTGGCTCATAAGAGCAGATTGTTTAAATTTTCAATAATCTTGCAAGCTAGTGGATAAACACAACTCTTTTTTTAAAAATGCTTATTTATTTATTTTGGGAGAGGGAGAGCATGCCCGCATGAGCAGGGGAGGAACAGAGAGAGAGAGGAAGAGACAGAATCCCAAGCAGGCCCCACATTGTCAGCACAAAGCTCAACATGGGGCTCAAACTCATGACCCGTGAGATCATGACATGCGCTGAAATCAAGAGTCAGACTCTTAACCGACTGAGCCACCCTGGAGCCCCTAAACACAACTCTTATTACAAATTAAATTATAGGGGGGCCTGGGTGGCTCAAGTCGGTTAAGCGTCTGACTTCAGCTCAGGTCATGATCTCAGATTGTGGGTTTGAACCCTGCATTGGGCTTTGTGCTGACAGGTCAGAGCCTGGAGCCTGCTTCAGATTCTGTGTCTCCTCCTCTCTCTCTGCCTGTCCTCCACTCACACTCTGTCTCTGTCTCAAAAATAAATAAATAAAACATTAAAAAAATTCTATACATGTACAGGAGATAAAATTTTATTAAAAACAAAGGTAACACATACTCAAAACTCACCACTTCCTAATTATTTTATTACATTTTACTGTCACTTCTGCCTTTGAGGTTACTTGTCTATTGCATCTTGGTGGTGGAAACACTGCTGTGATGGCTCCTGCACATGTCTTAACTCCATGCTGATGTCGTGTTGGTAGCTTGAGATTGTCCACGATGGAAATATTTACACTGTAGAAATTGGCAAATGCCGCACACCGGACCCCATCTCCCAAAGGGCTGGTTGGTAAACATTTACCCCTGGTGGTTGCAGTGGTGGTGGAGACCAGGGGTCAGAGACTGGAGAGACCTCGAAGGTACAGCTGATGGGACTGGCGGGTGGATGACTGTGGGGTAGTGAGCTCTTCCTGGCAGTGTGGGAGGAGCTGTTCCTCATGGCGCCTTCCAGGGTCCTGGGAAAGGCCTGCCCACGGTAGAGGCAGTGGGAGGGAGGCAGAGCTCTGTGAGCAGTGGCCATGGGCCTAGAACAGAGCCTGGCGCACAGTAGGTGCTCAGGAAATATTTGTTGCTGAATGAATTTAACGCCTGCCGCCTCTACAGGCCACTGGGTAGGGCTATATCCAGTCCCAGCCTAATAAGACACTCATTTCAGAGAAGGCGAACCAAATTTTTAAAAAAGAAAATGAAATTGTCAAGGGAGAAGAAAGCAGAGACAGGGTCTGGCCACATTTGGGGCCGGTGCGAGAGCCGTCATTGCCCAGGCAGATGGGGACAACTGCTGGTGGCCGCAGGACTTAGGGTTCGCCCTCAGGCCCGCATGTTTTTCCTGTGTCCCTCCTTCTGTGTCTCCTCTCTGAGTCTGTTGTGGCCTCTGGGGAAAATAGACTTCTCGCATAGAGAAAACACACAGGAAATAGGGCCAAGGGACATTCATAAATCAAACTTGATCCCAGCCCTCGCTGGGACCAAGCTCCCAGGACCAAGGTCTTGTGGAAACAGCAGCGGCCCTTTGAGGACTGGCCTTGCCCAGTTCCCAGCTTCTGTGCGACCCCTCACTTTGCCTTCCGCCCATTTGAACGGGCCAGTTCCCTCGGTCTCCAGGCCTTGCCGCTGCTGCTCCCTCCGGAATGCCCTCTTTTCAGCACCCTACCCCTGCAGTCTTTCAGCTCCTTCCCACCTCCTCCAGGAAGCCTCCTCCTCCACCCCTGCTTCCTGTGGTCGTGGCGGCAATTGCACAAGTTGGGATGCTTTTCCAGCCTCCCTGAGGGTGGGTCTTGACCCAACATAGACCGGCCAGCTCGGGGAGGATGATGGGGTTTTGCTTAAGCTTTCTCTGCTGGCCCATTTGCAGTTCGAAGGCCGGAAGTACTGCGAACACGACTTCCAGATGCTGTTTGCTCCATGCTGCGGATCCTGTGGTAAGGGCCGGATGCGGCACACCTGAGGTTGGGCAGGTGGACGGGAGCACAGGTGCTCCTCCCTGACCTCCCCGTGCCCTGCCTCGATGACCACTAGTTCTCTGCGGGCATCACCTTCCCATGCTCTGGGAGGGAAGCCCTGGGACCAGGCAGAGCCTCAGGCGAGTGCCAGCGTGGGCAGGGCTTGGGAGGGGGCTGCGGGGTGGGGGTGGGGGTGGGGTGAGTGCCCACCCCGGCAAGCAGGGACCTATCTCTTCCAGGTGAATTTATCATCGGCCGTGTCATCAAGGCCATGAACAACAACTGGCACCCCGGGTGCTTCCGCTGTGAGCTGTGCGACATCGAGCTGGCTGACCTGGGCTTCGTGAAGAATGCCGGCAGGTGAGGAGGGCCCTCACCCAGGCACTGCTTACTGAGCGCCAGGCCCGCCCAGGTGGCATGGCCTGCACCCACGTGCTGTGTCCCCGCAGGGCACACAAGAGACCCCTGGTTTACAGGGGAGGGCTGGGGCTGTAGAGAGTAGGGGGAGACGAGTCAGGGCTCGCCCGGGCCTGGGGGTGCTCCCCGGTGCAGGCTGACAATAGGCAGCAAGGAGGAAGGTGGTCGAAGCAGGAGCCGTCACATGCAGCGCGTGGATAAAGAGCTCTGGGCCGTCACTATTGCCTGGCCACCCCACGTCGCCGACCCCAAGCGTCTACCTCCTTCCATGGCTGAATATCGCTGGAGAGAAATCACATAGCCACTGCGGCCCAAATTTACTCTTAAATTCAGGTTTCCTTGGTAGATCGAGTTCCCACCTTCCAGGAAGCCTGGCTCTGTTCTCCCTGTGCTGTCTCTGCACCCCTCATAGTCATGACCTCCCCTCCCACTTTCCCGAGGGGGAGGCTCCCCTGTGCCCTGCACCTGTGCACCCCCTGCCTCAGTCACCAGGCACCATGGAGGCCCCGTCCCTGTTCCTACCCCCTCTTCTCCAGGCGGGCTGCGGGCTTCAGTCTGCACTCCCCTGCCCCAGCTGTCCACCAGCCGCGGAATGCTCCAGCACCCCTGCTGGCCCTTCCCGCTGGCTTCCCACTGCCGGTCTGGTCAGTCCCCGAGACTTCCCTCTGCATGGCCAGGCCCGAGGTCACTGCTGGTTCTCTCCTGGCCTCTGCAGCAGGCTTCACGACATCGTTTCCTCCTTGCTGGAATGTCTCCTCTCCCGGCGCCAGGGACACTGTTTTCCTGGTTCCCTTCTGCCTTATGGCTGTGCCACTCCTCTCCTCTTCTGACTTACCTCCGTCCACTGGCCTCTCCGTGTTGGCTCTTTGGGGGCTCGGCACATGGCCCTCGTGTCTGTCCAAAGTCCCAGAGCCCCGAATGGCACGCACGTGCTGGACGATTCAGACGCACGCCTCCACATCACACCCTTCCCTCGAGTTCTCAGCTGCCCACGTACCGTCTCCGCTTGGTGTCCGCAGTCTCCCAAATGCAACAGCCCTGTCCACACACTGGTCTTTCCTTCCTGTGCCGGGGAAGATGAGCCCCCACCCAGCTGTCTCTGACCCCCCACCCTCTCCTGCCTGAGTACTCATCCCCCCCCATCCTCGGCTGCCCCACTGCTCACTCCGGATGCCACCTGTAGCAATGTCACCCATTTGCTGGCCCATATTGCCCGGTGTCAGTGTTGGTGTCTGCAGGGCACTCGGCAGGAGTGTCACAGGGGTCCCGTGCTGATCCGGGGCCGCCTGCCGGGTGTGGGCCCGAGCGAGTCCTCTCTCCTGAGCTATGGTGCACACTGAGCCCTCTGACTCAGGACAGGTTGGGGAAACCCAGGAGGGGCTGGGAGCGCTCAGGGAAGTAAAGGAAGTGTGGCCCCCGCATGGACCCTCCAGGCCCGGGCCAGCCCTCTGAGGCCCATGATGCAGAACTTCCGCGTCCACATGGGCCAGGCCTGAGCGGGGCTTTCAGAACCAGAGGCAACAAAACCTGTGCTGCCTGGCCTCTCCTGTCTCGCTTCCACTTTGCCACTCTTGGGTCGAAGGGAGAAGTTCAGAGAACAGACTTATGTTAACCAAGCACAGTAACCTTCAGACTCTTAAAGCACACTTATGTTTATGATCAGTGTAACCATAAAATCGGGACCCGCTAGGGTGGTAGGGACCATGCTCTGGAGCAAAATGGCTCCCAGGTTGGCCCACTGAGGCTGGTGGAGCCTCTTGGGAGGGAGCAGGGCTAAGGACACCCCTGCTGGTCTGGGTAAGTGGGGGACAGGGTTGCATGCCAGGCACCCACTCCCCGCTGGAGGTGTCCTCGGGCAGTGACAAAGTCTGGCTCCCCGTGTCTGTCCACCTGTGCCTCGTGCTCGCCCAGGACTTGAGGGGGACCGGGCAGTTGCCAAGGAGCTCTGGGGATTGTCAGGCCATGTGCAGGTCTGCATGTGGGTTCACAGTGGGAGGGGTCAGGAACCCAGCCCTGCGCCGATGGGCCCCTCAGGCCACATTTCTTGGATGTCGCCTGGTGGCCAGCCCGAAATGTACTCACAACACTCAGTTATCATATTATAGTCCCTGTCCCCTAAACATAGGGGTCATCTGGCAAAGGTGACACCCAGGGAACTCAAAGCACCCTGGGCTTCAAAAGAAACATCTACACACCCCTCTCCCCCTCCCCCAAGAGTCCTGCACCCCCTTCTCTTGAGTCACTCACAGCTGCCTTCTGGGCTTCTTTCTGTAGAGCTTGCTGCTCTGTGTTTCTGGTGGGAGGAGGCTGCTAGCCTGCTGCTTGCTAGCAGCCCTTGGGAAAGAAAGACGCTCATTGTTTAGAAACGATTCCTCTGCCTCCTCGCCACAGGCTGAAGTCACTGAATATCTAGTAACTGTAAGTGAGTGGGTCAACACGGTCTCTGCCAGAGGGGATGGCCGACTGGGCCTGTTACGGGCAGTCTCCTTTTAGGGTTTTGCATATCAGATAAGACAGAACTGGGTGCTGGGTGCCGAGTTCCGCCCGGAGAGAGTGGCCGTGACCCGCTGGGGAGAAGGTGGACCTCTCCTTCACGAGTCTGGGTGGCTCGCACCCTGATGCGGGCGTCCTTCTGAGGACAGCCTGCAGCTGGGCCCGGGCTTGGCGTTCCCGGGCTCACAGCTCTGACCTAGCACTCAGCGAGCTCTCGTTGGTTTTCCCTTCAAAGCTGGGGGGTGGCCCAGAGAGCCTCTTGCCACAGATCAAGTTGCACAGAGCATCGCGGAACTTCTCGGCCACAAAGAAGTACATGACTGGGTCCAGCGCCCCGTTGAGGCTGGTGAGGCAGGAGGTGATGCGGTTTCCGAGGGCCAGGACGCGCTGGGCGGCACATGAGGTACCGCTGCCGTGGTAGTGCAGCACGTAGACCGAGCGGTGCACGTGGTAGGGCACGAAGCAGACCAGGAAGATGGTGAGCACCATGGCGATCATGCGGACCGCCTTGTTCTTGAGGCGCTTCTCCACGCGGGGGCCCTGCCGCAGGCTGCGGATGATCAGCAGGTAGCAGGTGACGGTGGTGACAAACGGGAAGGTGAAGGCCACCGCCAGGGACACGAGGGCGTGGTGGGAGGCCTTCTCCCGGTACAGCTGCAGGCAGACGACTGTGTGGTTGGTCTGCACGGTCTGTGGGCTCACCAGCAGCGGGGCCATGGCCACGGCCACCACCACCCAGAGGAAGGCGCAGGCCAGGTGTGCGTAGAGGGGCCGGCGGAGCTTGAGGGACTTGACGGGGTGCACGATGGCCAGGAAGCGGTCAGCGCTGATGCAAGTGAGGAAGTAGATGCTGGCGTACATGTTGAGGTAGAAGAGGAAGCCGGTGAGGCGGCACGGGATTTCCCCGAATGGCCAGTGGTTCCCAGAGAAGTGGTAGACGAGGCGGGTGGGCAGGACCAGCACACAGGACAAGTCGGCCACGGCCAGGTGCATCAAGAATACATTGGCGGGGGTACCCGACTTGTGGTCCCGGATGAAAAGCCACAGGGCCAGGGCGTTGCCAACAAAGGCCAGGATGAAATCCAGGAGGTAGAAGGAGGCGAAGAGAACGTTCTCTAGCGGCGTCTCCTGGCCACATTGCTCTGCAGTGGCCAGGGAGGAGTTGGCATTCAGACCTGGGGAAGCCACCTCGAGGCCATTCATGCTTCAGCTGGAAGCAGAGCTGGGGGCCGAGCCTGGAGGGAGCAAGCAGACAGGTTCCAGCGCCTGGGCCCGTGAGCATCTTAGCTCAGCCTCGCCTTGGGGACTACCGAGGGCACCGCCTGAGTCCACCTGCATGTGGATGAGTGTCAGAGGCTTTCTGAAGCTCAGCGAAAAGCAAAAACGAGGCCAGGGCCTGGGGCTTGTTGAGCTGCTGCTGGGGCCGGCTTCCCACCATGCAGCCATGTCCCCGCCTGGCATGTGAGAGTCTGAGCCCAGGGCCACGCGTCCTGGAAATCCACTCTCAGACCAGGGCGCGGAGTCAGCACTACGGGGAGGGTGGGAAGCAAATCCCACCTGTCTGGACTGGAGGGAGGGGCCCCACATTTTCTGCTGTGCTCCCCAGGGGTGTTTTCTGAATGGCAGGGAGTGGTGCGTGGGAACTTTGAGCTCCACCCCCAGTGGGTGGATGGGTGGTTAGATCTCCTATTTCTTTCTTTTTTTCTTCTTTTAAGTTTAGTGGGTGAGTGATTGGGTAGATCATCTGTTTCTTTCTTTCTTTCTCTCTTTCTTTCTCTCTTTCTTTCTTTCTTTCTTTTTTTAATTTCTTTTAAGTTTAGTTATTTTGAGAGAGAGACACAGACAGACAGACAGACATGGGGCTCAAACCCACAAGCCGTGAGATCGTGACCTGAGCCAAAACCAAGAGCTGGATGCTAACCATCTGAGCCACTCAGGCACCCCTAGATCACCTGTTTCTGAGAGTCTGGTGCCTCTTTGGCCTCACTCTTGCTGGACCCTGCTCACCCTGAGTCCCGGGACCCTTCCTGGCCCGTCTTGCGACACTTCTCATGACTAGTGCCAAGTGTGTCATTGCCTTATGCTTCTCTCCTGCCAGCCCCTGACCCCAGCTGCCCCAGCATCTGCCACCCAGGAGGGCCCCACCAGGAATACAGTGATGGGCAGTTTCCTGGGAGGTCAGAGGCCTGCTCTCCTTTGGCCCCTAAAGTTTCCGTCCAGGCCTGGATCCCTAGGTCTCTCAAGCATTTTGGACTCAGCCTACCAGCTCCATTGTGGACATCCTAATGGGTGGAGGCCTGTACTTTAGAAAGCCCTACACTGGGGCCCTAGGCCAGTGGGAGGCATTTTATCACCCGGAGTAGGTTCACAACCAGGAGGCAGATTCTTTTCTAGGAGACCAAGAGCTATTTTTCCCAGAGGTAGTGAGACTGGCTCTGGGTTTCCAGCCAAGATCGGCGGATCCAGAGAGGCCTGAAGCCCAGGGAAGGCACCTGTGTCTGTCTGGCCTCCCCAGCCTGGTTTGCCCACACCTAAGGGGGCAGGCGTAGAGCCCTGCCATAGGCCGTGTATGTCTGGCAAACCCCTGTTCTGGCTAGGCGCTCCTGCTCCGTCCTTGACAGAGAAGACTCCTGGGCTGATTTTGGTCAATTCAAGAGATCCAAGAAGGAGAGGATCCTCCCTCACCAGCCCTGGGCGTGGGGGGTGTGGACAGAAGAGGGCAGGACAGGGGGGAGAGAGCAGCATGTCAGCAGCCCCGAGCTGCCACCAGCCCCTGATTCTCATGCTTCGGGGTTTCAGCCTGGCCGCCCCTCACCTGCAGTGCAGCTCCTGGGGCTCCCCAGGAAGCCCTGCCTCCTGACAACCATGCTTGGGCAGGAGAGAGGTCACGGGAGAGACGTGGCGTCCCTGCAGGCTGTGGCCACGGCAGGGTGAGGGGCATTATCCTGGCCGAGCCTGGCAGTGTGAGCCGGAGCAAGTTCTCTGCGACCATCTCCTGGCCTCGATCCCCTCTCCCTTTGATGGCCATGGTAAGAGCTCTAGCAGGCACTGCACTGAAGAGGGCGCGTCCCTCAGGAGGCACACCGGCAGCTCTGTCGGCACGGCGGCCTCTCCAGGAGGGTGCGGCTGGGTGCCATCCCTAGGCGTGCATGGAGAACAGAGGCCTGTGGGGAGGGCCCGGCGGGCCTTCCTTCAGTAGACGGAGCAGGGTAGCGGTCCAGACTGCGGGTAGGCTGGACATCAAACTGGGCCCCTCTCCATCTGCTTCATTCCCAACCACTGGGGTCCTGCAGCCACCCCCAACCCCCAACACACACACGGAGGGGTGAGGGCAGGCTGCCTGGGCAGGAGAGAGCCAAGGGCAATGTGGGTGAGGGGCAGAGAGCATCTGGCCGGTCACCATCCTCAAGTAAGGGAGTGCTTTCCCAGTAATATAACAGATTAGTCATTGAAGGGATCCAGGGAGGTCCCCTTGCCCACCTGACCTCTCCTGGCTCCAGAGCAGGTCAGGATGCCTAGAATGCAACACAGATGTTATTTTCCTGCTGTTTCCAGGTGCGCGTGACCTGAGGGGTTGTTGCCAGGGAAGCCCTGGCTGCTGGGAGAGGGGACGGGGCCAAGCAAGGGAACAGTCAGGTGGAATCCCAGGGCTGGGTCCCCTCTGCTCTGGGTCTCCCCTCACACCTGGACCCTGACCCACAGTGTGATTGTCACCCGGCCCTTCCTGAGCGCTACTCACAGGTACTGACTACCCACTCTGCCAATCCTAGGAGGCAGGCGTCTGAGCCCCTTTTACAGATGAGGGATTAAGAAATCGAGGCTTAGGGGCTCCTGGGTGGCTTAGTCGGTTAAGAATCTGACTTCGGCTCAGGTCATGATCTTGTGCTCCACACGTTCGAGCCCCACATCAGGCTCTATGCTGACAGCTCAGAGCCTGGAGCCTGCTTCAGATTCTGTCTCTCTCTCTCTCTCTCTGCCTCGCCCCTGCTCATGCTCTGTCTCTCTCTCTCAAAAATAAATAAAGATTAAAAAAAAAAAGAAAAGAAATCGAGGCTTAAAGTGGGCTAACTCGCCCAAGGTCATCTGGCTAGTAGCCCCAGGTTAGAAGTCAGGTCAGGGACACCCAGCACCTCCCAGAACACTGCCTGGCCTCTGGGGATGCTGGGTGCCTGGTGCCAGAGCTGGGACTGTGGCTCTGCCTCAGAGCTCACACTGGAATTCTCTCCCAGGCTCTGCAGCACCTCCTTGGGGTCTGGCCCCAGGACTGGGGGTATAATTTTTGGCGCCCAGTGCAAAATGAAAATGTCAGGCCCCTGTCCAGAAAGCAGGGGTTGTGGGATGGTGACAGAAGAGTGTTAAATCAATGGTGGGGCCTGCCCGGCTGCATGGGCTGCCAGCCTGTTGTGGTGCCCAGTGGGCACGTCAGCATCTGGCTTTCTGCCTCCCACCCGGTGCCCTTGGCTTCCCACCACTGCTGAAGGCGCCACGTGCATGGTGTTCTCTTTGGACTCTAGACTCAGTTTTAAAGTGCTTTTCGGCTCATTTCTGGTTTGTTGAGGTTTCTTTACCTCTCCTATTTTAGGGAGTTTTGATCCTGATTTTTGCAGTGTGATCTGCAGTGGGCCCCTGCTTCACTCTGCGGACCCTAGAGATCCAGGCCTGGGCCTGGCCTCACGGGTTCTTCTGTGATGCTGCTCGGGGTGGGGCGGTGTGGGCATCTGGAGTGTGGCCTGGGTGTGGACAGTGAGGGGGGGTTCTGGGGCTGTGAGGCAGGTCTTGGGCCTCTGTAGAGGGGAGAAGTGGGCAGCCGTGGCCATAGAAAGAGGCCTGAGGTGGCGAGGGCGTGGTGGGTGGGCACAGAAGGTTTCCTTGCACCTCTTCTTCTGGTCCCTCCCTGGGCCACAGTGGCCCAGTATTGGAGAGCATGGGTGCTGACGGTGGCTGCCTGTCAGCAGCCATGGGACTGTTCATAAGGCACTCACCCTCTGTAAGTCCCCGACACGGAGACAGGAATACTGCCCAGTGGGGCTTCTGTGATTCAGAGCAGGACAGCTTCAATAAACTGGTCGTATCATTATCACAGAGAGTGTCTCAGGGACAGGGACACCCCATCCCTGCCCTCGCTCTGAGTTTGCCTCTGCTCGACCCCCTGCCTGCCCCTGCTGGGCCCTGGTCCTTACCTCTCACAGCCGGGTCCAGGCGCAAGGGCAGGAGGGCTGCGGGGTGGCGGGTGGGCTGTGGCCAGTGGGTGGTGGTGCTGGTGGTGGGCTCCGTGCAGCTGTGGAGGGAGGCCGGCTATTTAAGGAGAGGAGGGGAGGCTGCAGCGTCTGTGGCCCTGAAAGGCCGCTTCATTCCCAAGGGGGTCCTTGTGTGGTGAGCCACTCCTACGGCTGCCTGTGTTGCCACTGGGCCGTGAATATTCCAGTGTGTCCCGGCCCGCATGCCCCCCCCACACCCGCCCCTCGCCTGGCCCCTGAGCGTCACAGAGGCCGAGTGTGTGACTGTGTTCGAAGCCGTGGAGTGGGTGCGGGCTGGGCGGGGTGGGGGGGCTGGCCGGCACTGACGGAGACAAGAGGAGGCTTCAGCCCAGGACAATTTCCTACCGATGGGGGCAGGGAGGGGCTGGCCGCTATGGCAACGGGCCTGGGCTCCCGAGCCTGCTCCGGTGACAGTGGAGGGGGTCCTGTGAATGGAGAGGGTGGGAGGCTGAGGAGTCTTGTTTGGCCGAATGAGAGGGGACTCTTTCAGGACACTTGCTGTAGGGTCCTTGTGTCTTGCCCCGTATAATTAGGCTCCGTTCGGACGTGTGGAATAAATCATGGCCTTTATCTGGAGCGGGGCACAGCTGCAGGCCGCCTCATAATAGGACGCTGTCTGTGCCTGTGGGGACGCAGCTCAGCCTGCGAGGCCTGACCCGTACCTGTGCGGGCCCCTCCTCTGGGCAGGAGGCCTAAGAAGAGGGTCACCGCTGCCCATGGCCTGTGGGCCCCTGAGACTCTGTCTGGGGGTGGCTCGAGCCTGGGGGTGTTTGCACGGGGGCCTGGCTGCTCCTGACACAGAGCAAGCAAAGCCTGTTTCTCCCTGTCTTTCCCCAGATGACACATCCGGTGATGCAAGGAACCAAACCATCATGCCTCATCTGAAAAGACTTTTATGTTTTTTAGTTAAACCCTTAAAAAATATTCATAGCTATCACTGGGAGGTAACTGCCATGTGTACTATCTTAAATTCGTTTTCCACACAATCCTGTATAGTTGGGATTATTGCCCATTTTGGAGATGAGGAAACTAAGGCTCAGAGGTGAAATAACTTGCCAGGAAGTGGCAGAGCCAGGATTTGAACCCAAGCACATGTCACTAAAAATCTTGCGATTTGTGTGCATTTATTTTGGTTTGTTCTGGCCTTTCTTTTCTTTTTTCAAATGTTTGTTTATTTTGAGAGAGAGACAGAGTGCAAGTGACGGAGGGGCAGAGCCAGAGCGAGAGAGAGAGAGAGAGAGAGAGAGAGAGAGAGAAAGAGAATCCAAGCAGGCTCTAGGCTGTCAGTGCAGAACCCAATGCAGGCTTGAACCCATGAACCATGAGATCATGACCTGAACCGTGATCGAAAGCTGGATGCTTAACCCACTGAGCCACCCAGGTGCCCCTGTTCTGGTTTTTCTATTGCACCTCGATGCTGGAATTCTTAGGTTCTATCTTCCTTCTACCTAGAAAAAAATTCTGCAAATTGCCTTTAGATCTTGTGGGATCAGGTCTGTTGAAAAGATGTTCCCCGTCTGGGGTTCCTGGTGGGACACCAGGCCCCCCAGTTGAGTCTCGGCTGGAAGCCAGTGGGATGTGCAGGTGTGCAAGCCAGGGCGCGGCCCCTCTCCTGCGCTGCCCTGTGTGGAGGTCTGCAAGGACTGACTCACACAGGTTTGAGATGAGTGTGTTTGACCGCCTGCCCCTCGCTGGGCATCTCGGTTGTTGGGCGATTGCTGACAGTAGTTGTAAGGGCATCGATCATTGCAACAGAATTCTGGAGAATTGAGCCAATTTCTATAGCTTTGAAACAAAAGTTATTCCATATGGCTTGAGTGTTGTCCTGATGCCAAGATTAGTCACCAAAATTTGGAGTGGGGTCATAGGGGATAAATGTTAGGTCTATGACAGAGACACAAGCAGGCGGCAGGCGTGGTGTAGAGAGGGGAGCCCGGAGCAGTTCTGCTCGGACCTGCTGTGCCAGGGAATCTGGGTGTCTGGGTAAATGGGATGGAGACAGGGGTCTGGGGATAGAAGGGGCAAAGCCTTAGTCTGCAGCCACAGGCCGCATCTGTGCCCAGGGGGCTCTGGCTAGGGGACCAGCTCCCAGTCCTAGCCTGGCTGCATTGTCGTGGGAGACGATGCCCACCGTCCCTCCCTGCCTGTCTTTTACAATCATTCATTCACTCACGTACCAGAGACTCAGCCTGAGCTGCTACCTTGTGTGGGGCACAGCCTGGAGCTGGTCAGCGGTCTAACAACTGAGCACTCATTTGGGCCCCTTGCCCTTCACACCCCTTGGGGAGATGAGACACCAATAAGGTGGGTGGACAGCGGTGTTATGCAGCAGGGAGTCCAGACCCAAATGAGGTGGCAGGTGTTGAGGTCAAGGGCATGGACCCCGAATTGGCCTCCCTGGCATCTAGAATCTGCCCATCACACCTCAGGTATGGGGATCCTGAGGTTGGGGGATCCTGAGTCTGAGAACTCTCTTAACCAGGTTCCTCGATCTGCCTATAAAAGAGGCCGCTGGTGGGGATCGATCGGGTCCCTGTGGAGGCTGGTGAGGGGTAGAGAGGCCCCCTATGGTTGGGTATCTGGGGAGGGAGGGAGGGAGGGCCCGGATGCATCAGGAACACTTACAGATTGGGGTGGCAGGTGGGGGAGGGGAGTAATGGATTGGGGCCTTTGTTCATCTTTGTGGGGACCCTGAATCTAAATTCCTGCCACCTTTGAGGCACAAGGAAACAGAAACCATGTTGATTTCTCTCTCAGTAGAGAACACAGCTGTTCCCCAAGGCAGGGAGTAGCATCAGAAATTACTCTGCGCTCCTCACAAAAAAGACTCTGTAATGGCAGTTCCTGGGTTTGGGGGCCTCCGTCTGACACAGCTGTGCTTGTCTCTGGAGACATAAAGAGCCTGTAGATGTTCGGGTCCCTCTTTGTCTGACAGACCCCAAAGGAAGGGGGTGTGCAGGCCCAACAGACCTGGCCCCCCTGGGCCACTCTGCTGGACACAGCAGGGGTTTCAAGCTAACAGTCACCGTTCAATTACTCACGCATGCTCGAAGACATTTGGGAAATTGATTTTTCAGCAAACGTCAGTGAAATGTCTACTCTATTCCATATGACGTTCTAGGCTCAGGAAAAGTGGAGAAACGAAAACTCGCACACTTGCTCTGCCATCTAAAGGTGGCAAACACTGGTATTCTGGTGTATTTCTTTCTAGTCGCTTTCCAGCGAGAGTCCCCTTTTTACAGGGCACGTCTGTGGCCTTCCCAGCCGCAGGATTAGCTAGCTTGCTTTTCTGGGCCACTGTCTGAGCCTCTGGAGGCTCATGGGCATTGTTAAAGCCGCAGGCGAGGCTCCAGAGGTCTCTCCTCCCAGGAGGCAGACTCTGCTTTCTGGGGAGGGAGAGGGGGAGAGGGTCTTTGGTCCCTAACACCCACCTCACTTCCCACAGGCACCTGTGCCGGCCTTGCCACAACCGTGAGAAGGCCAAGGGCCTGGGCAAGTATGTCTGTCAGCGGTGCCACCTGGTCATTGATGAGCAGCCCCTTATGTTCAAGAATGACGCCTACCACCCCGACCACTTCAGCTGCACCCACTGCGGGTACGTGTACAGCTGAGCAGCTGCGACAGGGACAAGCAGTGAGGCAGGTGGGACCCCCACCTAGGGGAGAGGTCAGCCAGTTGGAGAGTGGGGTGCAGGGTGGAGGGGGAAGGCATCGATGCAGAAAACACCTCTCTCTGGGACCCTGTTTGGGGCACACTTGCATGAGGCCCTGCGGGAGACAGGGTGAGAGAGGGCTGGGGCCCTGGAAGTTGGGAGGAAGGAATCAAAGGCTTGGAGGGCCAGGGTGAGGAGGAGGGGTTGGTGCTGGTGTGGGAGAGGAGAGGGGAGGAGAGGCGAGAGAGAGGAGAGAGGCTGCGGGGGACTCCCTCGTGTCTGCCCCAGACACCCAGTCTGGTGTGGAGGGGCCAGAGAACAGACTGCTTCTCAGAGGGCCTGACAATGCACAACACAGACTGCCTTCTGCGAGGCCTGTGCGGGAATCGCGTGCCCTGGGGCCTGTCTGGGGCACAGGAAGTCCCCGAAGAGACCAGAGATCAAAGAGCTGCCTGCCCTGGGCCCTCTGCTGGGCCAGAGTGGGGCCTCTCCAGAAGTGGCTCCCGGGAGTCGGAGTCGGGAGTCGGAGGGGTGGGTGGGACCCAGCAGAGCAGCGCCAGCACGGGCCTGCCGCCCTGCTGAGGGGCAGGGATGTCACCAGGGGCTCCGCCCTGTCTTCCAGAAAGGAGCTGACTGCCGAGGCCCGGGAGCTGAAGGGTGAGCTCTATTGCCTGCCCTGCCACGACAAGATGGGCGTCCCCATCTGCGGGGCCTGCCGCCGGCCCATCGAGGGCCGTGTGGTCAACGCGCTGGGCAAGCAGTGGCACGTGGAGGTGAGCGAGGCCAGGAGGCGGGGGAGCCCCAGCCCAGTGTTACATTTGGAGTCCGGCCCTGCAGCGCCCCCCGCACCACGCTCCCACCCCCAGCCTGTGTGGCTTGCTCCTAGCAGGGACCCTGTGTCCTGGGTGCTGTCCCTCTCAGCCCTGGCCTCCATGGGAGCCGGGAGACCTGAGTGCACAGACCGTGGTCAGGCAGCTGCGCCCACCTCTCCTCTCCCTCCTGGCCTTCTAGAGGATTCCACGGTCATGAAAAATACTATAGATCCAAACGTTTATTGCAGTGGGATATTAGTGGGGGATTTTTACAACTTACTCATTTATATTTTATTGTTGCATTTTACCTGTGTTTTCTAAATTTCTCACGAAAGTTTGGGTGATTTACATAAAAAGGAAATGATAAAATCTAAGCTCTAAGAATCACTTGACTTGCTTCCCTGGTGAGCATTTGTAGCAGGGCTGGTGAGACCCCAGTGGTGACAGGTGGGTGGGGGCACACTCACAGGGGATTCCAGGAGGGGCCTGGGGTTCTCTGCCTCCTCACTTCTCTCCAGCGGCCGGCAGACATCAGGCCTCAGGGCTGGTCTCCCAGACTCCTCTTCTGGAGAATTAGGGGTCCCCCAGCTGGACACAGGGCTTCTGCTATTTCTCGGTGGCAGTGGTGCCCTTTTTTCCTGAGTCACCTAAAAATCATACCAGTCCATTTTTCTCACTGGTCTGGTTTTCTCCTGTACATTTTAAAGACTCCTGTAACACATGCTGACTGGAATCTATAGGAAGTGACGCTGTCCTTGGGGACAGTCTGCCCAAGGCACCCTGAGGGATTATGGTTGGCAGAATTGACACGAAGCTGGGCACACCTGCTGGTTGAGCTCCTCAGGTGTGTCCACTTGGGTCACCTGGAACTCTCCCCTCTACGCAGTGGGCACGAAGGGTCTTACAGATACTGGTTACAAGGGAATCCCATGTTCCCTGCTGCCCCGGTGAGGTCTGTGCCCCAGAAGCTCTGCCTCAGGTAGCCTCTTTGGGAAGGCTCTGATGCAGGCCCTGGCCCTCAGCCTCTGTGCAGAGGGTGAATTCCTGCATGCCGTATCAACCGGAACATGCCATTCACTGACTCTGGGCTTGTAGGGGGTGCCCACGGCGGCGGGGGCGGGGTGCTCACAGCCTTCCAGGGAGGCGCCATGCTTGGAGCAGCCTCCGCCCCTGGGAGGGCCCACCATGCTACAGGCTGTCACCAGCCCCTGACAGCTTGGGCCGAGGTCACCAAGGTGGGAAGCAACCCTGGAGAGGATGGTGATGTCACTGGTCATCAGGGAAGGAGTGGGCTCTGCCTGCGTTGTGAGCCGCCCATGGAGGCCTCGGCCCCCCTGCCTGGCTGTGAGTCCAGTGAGGCACTCATCCCACTGGCCTCTGCTGCCTGTTGGTCTCCCGGGGTGCACGCTCCGGCCCTGAGCTGCCCTGCCTGCCTCCTCTCCTCTCAGCACTTTGTCTGCGCCAAGTGTGAGAAGCCATTCCTGGGGCACCGGCACTATGAGAAGAAGGGCCTGGCCTACTGTGAGACCCACTACAACCAGGTATGGCCGGAGCGGGGCAGAGGGTGGAGAGGGCCAGGGCTGGAGGGGGGGCTGTGGGGTGCCCACAGGGAGACATGCTGCCGGGCAACTGAATGCTCCATCTGGGCAGAGAGGACGATGGCAGTCCTTCCAGAGCCTGTGGCGGCTGTGCCCCGTCACCTGAGATGCCGGCCCAGACCCGTCACGGGGACTGAATGAGAGGGCTGAGTGAGGTCCTGGGCTCAGGGGGTGACATGTGCCTCCATCCTTCAGGCTGGCAGAGTTGCCCAGCTGCTGTGGCCCAGAGTCAGGGCTTACGGCCTGGCCCACGCCCTCTCAGGACACCAGCGGGAGCAACAGGGCCCCTTGAGAGCAGTGCCTCAACCTGCTGTCAGTCCCAGGGTGGTGACTCTGATGGGCCAGGGGTGCCTTCACCTCAGGTCCGAGGCTGCACCCTGGCGGGAAGGGCCCATGTGTCTCAGGAGGGTGCCCGAGAGCGGCTGTTTGGGGTGGCCCTGAATGGGGCATGAGTTTGAGACCCACTCTGTCCACAGCTCTTCGGGGACGTCTGCTACAACTGCAGCCATGTGATCGAGGGAGATGGTAAGGCTCCTTGTCCCCGTGCACCCCGCCCCCTGCATGTCCCCATCTGTCTGCTCTGCCTCTGGGACGTGGGTCCTGCAGCTGCGGGCCCAGCTGGTCCTGGGTGCTAAGCCCGCCTGCCTCCGCCCCTCACAGTGGTGTCAGCCCTCAACAAGGCCTGGTGTGTGAACTGCTTCTCCTGTTCCACCTGCAACAGCAAGCTGACCCTGAAGTAAGTGGCGCCGGCCTCCTGGGGTGTCCTGGGGTGTCCCAGGTTTTCCCAGGGGTGTCCCAGGCGGGCACATCTTCTCTTGAGCCTGTCGCAGGAGCTCAGACTGGAGTGGCCTTCCCGTGGGCTCTTCATCAGGTTCTCCCTGAATGACTGCTGCAGTCAGGCCCTGGGAAGGCAGTGGCACCCCCAACCCCAGCCCCAAGGAGGCAGATCTAGGGGCCCTCAGGGCCTGGTGAGAGGGACAGGGATGTGAGCCCCTAACATACCCACAGAGACATTGGGCTCTGGGGAAGGAAGGGCATTCCAGCTCAGGGAATAGCATTTTCAAAGGCTGGCTCATCCCGGCAACTTCTGGAGGTGCAGAATGGCTGGAGCTCTGAGGGGAGGTGGAGCCCAGGTCTCTGAGGACGGCAGGGAGTCATGGCCGGTGCTGGAGTATCAGAACCCAAGAGAAGCTTCTGGGAGGGAGAGGAGGTCCAGAAGCCCATCTCCTCATCCACAGTGACCCCTGACCAGAAGCTCGCCCTGGGATCGGGATTGCTGTGAGCCAGGGGCCAAGGGAAGCCTGCTGCCCCACCTCTGAGGGCTGAGCTGGTGGGGCCTGGGGCTCTCCCGACCACTGGATCTCCTCCTCCCCAGGAACAAGTTTGTGGAGTTTGACATGAAGCCTGTGTGTAAGCGATGCTATGAGAAGTTCCCACTGGAGCTGAAGAAGCGGCTGAAGAAGCTGTCGGAGCTGGCTGCCCGCAAGGCCCACCCCAAGTCCGTGGGCCTCAACTCTGCCTGAGGGCCTCTCGCCGGCCTTCCACCTTTGTCTTCCGCCTGCTGCTGGCGCTCCTGCTGCTGGTGCTCTCAGTGCTCCCTTCCCAGTGCTGCCTCTCCTCCTCATCTCTGCTCCTCCCTCCCTCCTTCCCTCCCCCACTCCTCACCATGTCTCCCCCTCTCCCTCCTCCCCTCCCCTCCCTCATCTCCCCCTCCTCCCCAGGTCTCTTTTCTCTCCTCCTTCCTTCAATGCAGGCTTGGGGCAGATGAGCCTGTGACAGGCCTGTGCCCACAAGCCTTAGCTCGAGGTCCTCCAGGGACATGAGGGAATGGGGGTCTGGGGTCACGGGGCCCTGGTCGTGGACCCCACTGCTCCCAGCCCGGCTTGCAGCATCCTCCACCCCAACCAGCTCACATCCAACTGTGGAAGTTTGGGCGGCCTCCACTCCAGAGTGGTCCCACGATGTGCACATGGCCCTGGGGAGGCCACAGCCAGGCAGCTACCCCGGCCATGAGGACGGGGGTCCTCTGGGGAACCACCCTTTCGCCCTTCGCCACGCACTCACTCAACCAAGTAGGATCCCTATGCTTAAACTAGGCCAGCAAATCCTGCCACTGCACCCCACAATCATCAGGAGGGACAAGGACCCTCCTTCCCTCCATCACTCAGGAGGCCTCCTTCCTGAAATCTGGTCTTGGTCACTCTGTCCTGGGCCAGGGGCCCTGTGGTTTCCCCAAGCTCATCTGTGGTCCCTGCAGGCCCTGAGGCTCCCTGCTCCCCACTTCCCCCACAAGGGTACATATTGACCCTCTGGGTGCAGCTGGGTGAGGACCAGAAGGTAGAGGGGTTGGGTGCGTGGCTAATTCTGACCTTCCAGGAAGGATACTTCCTCCATGGCCAGCACAGGACCTGGCGCTTGCACAGTGAATGAAGGCTTATTTACACAACCACGTGACCCATGTGGTTTATGGTGTGGCAATGAGGTGGTGGGGCAGAAGCCTCTGTGGACACACTGTTTGGACTGCTGAATGCTTAGACAGCAGACAGGACAGGTGAAAGAGTTGTCCAGGTGAGACCCAGCCCTTGTTCCCAGGGCCAGGCTGCCACCAGGACTTGGGGACAAGGCTGTCCAGAAACCCTCAGTCCTTGAAGCCTGGCCAGGTGGGTAGGATGCTGGGGGGCAGACTCCTAGGGGGCTAGGGGATGGACCCAGGCCCTAAGGCCCTGTGTCCAGCCCTGCTCCTACCTGGGCACAGGCTGGCCTGAGCTGAAGCCAGCAGCCAGAGAGGCCCCCTCCCCCCAGCACAGTTCTGTATCCTAGTGCCCTGCAGGGGATGGAGAGATAGTGTGCAAAGAGGCCTCACAGGAAGAGGAGGGAGGGAGGGAGGAGGAAGTGTGGAGAGGAGGGAAGGGAGAGGAAGGGAGGAGGGAGAAACCAATGAAGTCATTCCCTGAGAATGGAGCTGTCATCCGGTGTCCCCAGAGAAGTCACAAAGCTTTTTGTTTTTCTGGGAGACCCTTTGCTGGCCAGCGTCTCCTAGGCCTCTTGCCCACCTGGACCCCCACCCTCTTCCTTCACCAACACACTGCACAGTGCTCCAGGAAGTTTTATTGAACATTCTTGGGGGAGCCCTCTCAGCCATCCACCAAAGCCTGGATGTCGGCCCCACCCTAGGCTCCCCACTTTGGCCTCTCCGGTCAGCCTCTCAGGAAAGGGGGCCTACCTGGTGTGCCAAGGAGTGCGGGGGTGTGTTTTGAGGAGAAGGCAGCACGAAAGGGTGCTTGCAGAGGGCAGGCCCCGGGCCAGGAAGAGGGCCCTAGGGAAGTGCCAGCAGGCCGCCGAATTGGGAAGGGGAAGTGAGCGGGCAGGCCAGTGCCTGGTGCTAAGGATGGGCCAGGGCTGGAGCCTGGGGGCCCCGCTGCTTGCTCATGGTGCTCAGGAGTTGCTGCACGTACGAGGTCAGCAGGTCATCCATCTTGTAACCCTGGACAGGGGAATGTGGGGTTGGCGGCTGGGAGGTGCAGGGGTGGGGGGCTCAGACCAGGGCCAGGCAGTGCCCAGCTGCTGCCTCAAGGACACTGGACAGGTAGGCGAAGAGGGAAGCAGGGCCCCTGCTGCTGAGAACAGAGTCCCCTCCCTCCTCAGACTGCCCCAGGACCACAGGGGGCCCACACCGGGCCTTGCCATCACGACCCCTGGGTGACGCTCCCAGCTTTTTTCTTGCTGCTCTTCCTCCCAGCCTCTGCTGGCCCAGCCTGGCCTTGACTCCCACCCTGTCCACCGCCCCCCACCCCCCCACCCCGGGCATAGGAACCTGGATCCTTATAGTGAGCCATGTGCCTGGCGGCAGTGGGGGCTCAGGGTTGGGGAGACCTAGTCCCTAGTGCCCCTGTGTCCATGTGTCTGGGTCGGGAGAAGGGCCCTGGGAGTCTGGGCTCACCAGAGAGGTCTCACACAGCAAGCGGCTGCCCCGGGCCAGGCTCCCCAGCGCCATGTGGAAATAGGTGCTGCCGCTGCTCCAGCTGGAGATCTTGGTGAAGGGGTAGGTGGTGAGCAGTTCCTGTGGGAGAGGGGGTGGGTGGGTGGGGCCCAGCAGAAACCCAGGGGGCCTTGAGGCCCTGAGTCCAGGCTGCCACTCTGGAGTCCTCCAGAGCCCATGGGGCCGTGTGAAGGGGAGAGAAGGGCAGGGGGTATCACCTGTGCAGGGGTAGGGGTGGGGGGCAGGGACTGGGACCCAGGCAGCTTCCCCGGCTCTGCCGGGCCCGGCCGTTACCTTGGTCTTGGGGTGGATGAGCAGAACCCCGTGTCGGTTGATGGCGATGAGGATGATGTCCGGGTAGGAGGGCTCGGAGGTTTGCTGGAGAGGGGGACGCAGTGGTCACAGCCCAGCCGGGGAGGCTCAGGGGCCGCCTCCCTGAGCCACGCAGGGGCACATACACATGCACGTATGCTCTGTCCAAAGCAGGTGGCCAGGCCCACCCTTAGGCATGTGTGTACAGAGACGCTCAGGCCACCGGGGCTAGAGCCAGGTGAGGCTCCCTTGGGTGAGGACAGCCGGGTGTGAGGGGAGGCCTACCTTCACCTCGAAGAAGGCTGACCCGAACGTGGGCCACCGGCAGATCCACTTGAGGAAGGCCATTTTGGCCTCCTCTACCGTCTTGTCCTTGTTCTTCTCATAGGCCAGAAGGATGTTCTGGTGGGGGGGGTGACGACCAGTGAGTGCCTGGGTTGGGGCCAGTGCCTGACCAAGCCCTCCACACAGGGTCCCTGGGACCCCAGTCCAAAGCAGCACCTGTGTGCCCACGGCCAGCCTAGGGGGCACTTAGGGCCAAGTGTGACCTCTGCCCTCTCATCTCCCAGGTGCTGTGGACAGCAGGCACAGGGGGTGATACTCCCAGACCCAGAACACCCTCCGTGACCAGAATGTGGTCATCTGGCCCAGGCAGCGCCTGGCACCGATGCACCCAAGGACCCCCTCCCCAGCCCCATCAAGGACCTTTTTCCATTCCTCAGAGGACATCAGACGTGTGAGGTTCTCAGGCACAAGCTGCCTCAGGATCTTGGGGATACTAGCTAGTTGGGACCGGTCGTTGTCAAACTGGGCCTTGTAGATGAGGCCTGCCAGGTGGACCGCGTCCTCCTGAGAACACTTGTGGAAGCCACGCAGGTACTTGGGCAGCTCCTGAGTGAGAGACGGGCTGGCCTTAGGCTGCTGTCCCCTTATTCTTTGTGCTCAGGTGGCAGAGGTATTAGGTCACCCACAGACAGCAGGCTAAGGGCCTCAGGGGAGGGTTTCTGTCTGGGCCATGACTTTCGCGTTGGGACAGGGCTCCTTGACTTCTCTCACCACGGAGGTGGTGGCCTGTCCTACCCCCATGACCCCTCCCATTCCCAGTAATCACACTGCGGGTGCTGGTACGGTCACTGTCCGCAAAGCCTGCTGCCTCTCTGCTCCTCTGCAGCACCCTCAGGGGCTTGGCCCGCCCATCACTCCGGGCCTCCAGGCCCTCCAGAAGCCCCCGGAGAGGGCGAGTGCCCCAGAGCAAGGCAGCTGCTAGCCTGCTTCCTCCTTCCACCACACGTTGTGGGTGTGGGATGGAGTGGAGGTGGCCCCCAGCGCCCCCCGGGAGGGAGCCCACCCGGGTACCTGGTGGTAATGAAGAATGGTGTCTGCATTTACATCCTTTCCCGGGGTCACGTTGAACCACAGTTTCCGCATGAAGTACACTTGATAGGGGAGTGTCGCGGGCACCCCTGGACAGGGCGGGCAGTGAGTGCCAAGCCCGTCCCATGGCCCAGTGCACTCCTGGACCTGTGCTCCCCACCCCTTCTCGCGGCAGGGCATTGCTGCCCACCTCCCGGCACTACTGCCCATAGCACATGAGCCTTGGTGCCCTTCCCCCCCATCGCTGCTGTGTCTGTGCCTCTTGCCCCCTCCCCCACTGGTGAGCCTCACCCCCTCTCTCTCCCCAGTTCTTCCGTTTTCCTCCTCCTTCAGGACTGGTATAAAGGCCACCTTCTCCAGGGATGCTCCTGGACCTCTCTGTGGGGGTCAGGTCCCCACACCTAGCCTTCCTCACGCCGCAGTGCAGCCATCTGTTCTAGGCCTGTCCCCACGCCTTGCCCCTGCCCAGCCGGCCCCAGGTCTGGCCATACCCATGATCCAGGAGATCCAAGGGGGAATGAATGAATGAATGAATGGGCAGATGCCATGTAAGAGGTGCCAGGGGAACCTTCTGACCCCGGCCCAGGGAGGCAGACTGTTCCCCTTCCCCGTGCCCTCCCTCCCAGCCACATCCCTCCTTCCTCGCCCCCCCCCCCTTACCTTCTTTCTGCGGCTTATTCTTCTTCACCCAATCAGACACTTCCCGCAAGGAGTCGAAGAAGAAGTCTCCCTCCTTCTGGCTGATGACCTGGGGTGGGTGGGGACGAAGGTAGAGGGAGGTGCGCAGGCAGAAGGTCTTCAGGGGAGTGCCCGCCTGGGGGGCACCAATGGCCTGATCCTGCCAGCCCATCTAAGGCCGGGAGGCCAGGTGCTGCTCTGAGTTGGCTCTCATTGCTTGTGGGCCTGTCCCTGCATTGTGCCACTCCATTAGCCCACCCACCTTCGTCCTGACAGCCTGTGTGCAGTGAGGGGCCTGGCCCAGTACACGGGGGGACAACGCCCCAGACCCCACACACCTGCCCACCTTCCCCTCCAGCCCTGGCCTGCCCAGCCGACTGCACCTTGTCAGCGATCTTGATGAAGAGGCTGCAGCCTTCCCAGGAGGCCAGCTGCAGACTGGTGGCGACACTCTGGCATACGTCCCGCACTCGGGAGTAGGTGCCCACCTCCAGCATCTGGGCAGAGAAGCAGAGCGTGAAAGTCTAGGCTCAGCCTGAGGCTGTTTCTCCTTCTTAAGACCGGCGGGACGTGCCCCAGCCTGAGCAGCAGCAGTCTTCTCTTCTGGAAAACCAGCTGGCTGCTCATGTCCGGTCAGAGTTCACTGCCTTGGGGCCCAGGAGGCTCGGCTTTCTGAACTTGCTTTGAGATTCCTCTAGCCAGACTGTGGGAACTTTCCCTCGTGGGACCCATCGTCTCTAAGACCGTAAAGGCCACACCGCTGCTGGGAAAGCCTTGCAGGGGCACATGGCCCTCGGGCCCTCCCCCCACACCTTACCGCTGCCACTTGGCTGGGGGCCTTTCCACCACACCTGGTGCTTGACGGTCCCTCCACCTACCTGTCTTTTGTGGTCCCCAACAGCCACACAGACTCGGTCCACAGGCACGCCTAGTGGCTGCACCTGCTCCCTTATGCCCCAAGGCAGGGTCGGAAGCCTGTCGGGACCCCACATCCTAGGACTTGGCTGTGAGCTCCTCCTCTCTGCACACCCTGGCCAGGAGTGCCCCCTCACCTTTGGGACCTCCCTGACTTCCAACTGCACTAGCAGCTCCCCTCCCCACCCTCAGTGGCAGCCCCTCCCTGAACTGGCTTAGAGTACCTCTAGCACTAGCGGCACCTCTTCTAGGATGGCCCTCCCTGGCCTTGAGTCAGGGCCTGATGGCTCAGGGCACTCAGTCAATGTCTGTGGGGCACCAGCGGGGGCAGAGCAGTTTCTGGGGCAGAGGGGCAGGGCAGGAGACTCACTCTAGCTCTCTAAACAGTGTCTGTCTGCTGCTGCCGTGGGGAGCAAGGTGGGGAGGGGGCTTTGCTGTGGGCTACTGGCCAGGGGCCTGGGAAGCCAGCACCTGGGCGGAAGGCTCACCTCGCTGGTGTCGTTGGGGAAGTAGACCTTGTGGCAGATGCGGGTGATGTTCTGCTCCATGGCCTCCACCTCCACTAAGTGTGGGGGCTGCTTCCGGGGCCCTGTTCTGGAGCAGGACAGTGCTTACTGAGCACGGTGCCCTGCTGCCCCCAGCCCGGCCCAGCCTGGGGCCCCAGCCACCAGCCTCCAAGCCAAACTGTGTGCCAGACACACAATAATAACCCCATAACCCCAGTGGAGGACAGGGTCCTCAAGGGATGCCCCTGCATTGGGTGCTCAGCACCGGGCCCAGAGGAAGTAGCACAGACCAGCCTGGACTCACTTTCCAGGTGACCTATAGCTCTGAGGAGTCTGGGAAGGCCTGGCACACACATGGGGAGGGGACCTGGGCTGACCCAGAGCTTCCTGGGTGGGGAGCACTGGTGGCTAGGGTGAACCGTATTCTGATTCTCACACAGCAGGGGCATCAGGTAGGGGTCAGGAACCCCCACAGGGTTTCTCTGAGGGCACCCACCTCCTCTTCCACAATTGTGGCCAATCCACTCTCTCCCACAGCCACAGAAGGCCGAGCCAGACAGGGCAGGTGGCGTGGATGAGAACCAAGACAGAGCCCAGGAAGAAGTGCCCACTATAGAGGGGTGGCCATATGGATTGGCAGGGATTGGCCTCTTGGCTGGGCTAGGCAGGGAGGTGGGTGGCCTGGGACATCAAGGTCAGGCTCTGGCCTCCAGGCCATTCCCTCTGTCCCCTGGATAGGCAGCTATTGGGGTAGGGAGAGCTCATGGCCAAGACGGAGCCTGCCAGAAGACCCCACTGACCATCTGGGCCTCTCGGAGAGCTCATGGGCCTCAATCTCCAGCCTCTGCCCAGGTTGTGGGGGGCCTGGTCCTGCCCTCTTAAAGGGACACCAGCTTCTGGAGAGGACACAGCATCTGGCTCCACTGACACGTGTCCCACTGGCCCAGGAGCTCTGGAAGGGCTGGAGGGGCCCCTCAGCATCCACAGGCAGATGCTCCTGAGGGAGTGAGTGCTGGCAGGCTCACCTCATGACCCTCTGGATGCGGCGGCTGCAGCCAGGGGCCAGCAGCATCTTCCTCCGAGTGCTTATGAACTTCTGGGCATGAGGCAGCAGTGCCTTGCCGGGAGGGAAGAGGCCGGTGCACAGCCACAGCAGCTGCCAGCCCCGCTCCTCGCTGTACCTGGAGGTGGCGTGCCTGTCAGGCCAGGAAGGGCTCCCAGAAGGCCCCCAGCCCACCAGGTACCTTGGGGAGGTGGAACACGAGGCCCTACTGGGGCCATGGGCACAGAAGCCTGTTGCCCGGCTGCCTCATGCCTTAGAGGCTTTCGCACACGGGAGGGGGTACCACTGCACCCATCTTTTTGGGAGGAGGGAACCGAGGTTTACAGAGCCCATGGAGTGTCTGGGTTGCAAGGAAGAAAGGGTGGGAGCAGGTAAGGCCCAAGGCAGGTCCATTTTCCTCCCCGCTCTGACCATCCCCAGGAGGTCAGCAGGAAAGATGAGGACCCCAGCCTTCCCACCGCTGCTGGCAGTGCCCGGGCAGGCTGGGTAGTGTCCATGAGCTGCTGCCTCCTGCTTTGAACCGTCGGCAGCTTCTGGAGGCTAGGGAGAGGACTGAGGGGGCCTGGGCACAGAGCCTCTGGGGGGCAGGGAGAGGACTGAGGGGGCCTGGGCACAGAGCCTCTGGGGGCTAGGGTGAGGACTGAGGGGGCCTGGGCATGGAGCCTGGTGCCCTCTGGCCCCATCCCGTCCCCAGCAGACCTCTTGGTGTTGTGTGTCAGCTGCTTCAGGATCTGGCAGTAGACCTCATCCTGGAGGGCTGACTCCTGGAGGGCCAGCGAGAAGATCTGGTCGGTGAGATCCAAGGGGGTCCAGGCCTGTCGAGAAGGGTAGTCCCCCATGTACCGGAGGATGGGTGAAGCCGTCAAGGAGGATGTGCCGTCAAGGCTGCCTGTTACCTCTGACCCTGGCCCTGGCCCCACGCTGCCCCTTGACCCATGAGCTGCATGTTGCCTCTGCCCTGCGCTTGGTGGGGTCTGTGCCCTTCCCAGGGTAGCTTGGCACGGAGCTGGGGCGGGCTGGCTGGGGAAGGATATCGATGAAGATCTGACAGGCGGGGTCCCGAAGCTCGGTGTTGGCATAGACACGCTTGAGCAGAGGCTGCCGCAGTGGCTCAGACGAGTGGTCCCACAGGTGGCCCCGGGTCCGGGCCAGGGGGAACACGGCCCTGCTGGCTGTCTCCTTCTCTGGGGCCCTGTCAGGAATGGAGGCTGCTGTGAGGGCCCTTCTCAAGCCTTCTCTGCCCAAGCTTCTCTTTCCTCTCCCCACCTGTGTACGTGTGGGCACTACTGGGGGACAGATCCAGGCTCACACCCCCTGCCCTCCCCGGGTGACCGTGGGAGGCTCACAGGGTCCCCTCTTTGCTGAGGGAGGCCAGGTGGACATTGCACCTGCCTCCACAGCCTCCCTTAACCCCCAGGGAGCAGAGGGGCTGAAGGGGCCTGAGTGGGCACCTAAAAAAATCGTAGGAGAACTCCTCCAGGGTGTATGGCTTCTCCTTGGACTGCTCCTCAGGTGGTGGCTCTGGGGACCGACCCTCCTGGGCTGCCAGCTTCCGCTTCTCTGGTGACATGGCCAGCAAGCTCTGTGGAGGCACAGGTCTGTGGGTTCCACTGCCCACAAGGCCCTTCCCATGGGCTCTTGGCCTGGTTGCTCCAGAGTCATGGGAGGGGCCGACCATAGGGCTGTATAGGCCTGGGCCTACCCCTCCTGTGTCTCCTGCTGTGCGACCAGCGACTCAATGTCTCCCTTGGGAGGGCTTCTCAGACCTGCCCGGCTCCTCGTCCGCAGAGCGCCTCTCAGGGGCGCCTCTCACCTTGGCCCTGCCTGCCTGGTTCCTTGCACGCTTCAGGCCACAGCACAAATGTCACTTCCTCAGGGACGCCTTCCGGGACAGGGCGAGTCCCTATGCTATTATTCACTCCTAGAACAGCCAGTGCTGCTTCTTAGAGTTACTCTGCATACTTGCCATCGATGGACTGTTTGTCCAAATGCTCCTTGAGGGTGGAACCGCTCTTGTGTCCAGCTCTGCAGTGTGTGAGGCACACAGCTGGCACTCGGTATGCCAATATTGGAATGCCTGTCTGTCCTGCCTTTCTGTGGGGCTGGTTTTGGGGGCTGGGGTGGGTGGTACTTGGGGGTAGGGAGACCTAGGCTCTCCTTGGGTGAGTCAGGCTTAAGTGAGGCTGGCAGGGGTGCAGGGGAGGGACGGGTTTTGTTCCCAGGATGCACTGCAGTGGGAGCATCTATGAAGTGCCAAGCGCCGTGCCAGGCCAGGCACTGCACACACACCGTGCCAGCTTCGTGGGCACTGCAGAGGAATGACTGGGCTGGCAAAGTGAATCCGATGGCCGGGTGACCCTCCTGGCTCTCTGTGAGGTGGGGTACAGACCCCTGAGCTAGCAGCCAGGTCACCTCCCCGTGTGCCCACAGGTGCCCGGGCTGAGGACAGATGGGCGTATGAGTTACCAGCAGCTGTGCCGAGGGCTTGGTGACTGTTGGGATGGCGTAGAGGCAGGCGGTGGGCACCAGCCCTGTCTTGCCCGTCCTGTCGTTCTGGCCCAGGGTCCAGTTCTCAGAGGCCAACAGCCCCTGCTTCTTTGTCAGGATCAGCAGGTCCCCCTTCTTGAAGGGCAGGATGGTAGCATCATCTGCAATTCCAGGTCACACATAGGAGCAGAGAAGCCACCACTTACCAAGGGTCATGCAGAGGCTAGAGACCAGGGCTGGCGTTTTAGGGCCTGTTTCCTTTGGCAGAGTGCAGGGCCCCAAACCACCCCAAGGCTGGGTGAGTGGTTGGTGGGATTGCCAGGCCCGGAGCCCTGAGCAGGCAGGGGCTGGGGAGCTCAGCTGCAGTCCCCGCCTCGGGGGACTGGCTCTGAGTGCTGTGAGGCCCCCTGAGACTGTTTTCTCTTCTGTGAGGACATGAAAATCCCTCCCTCTTGGGCAGTGTGGGGATGGAATGGGCAAAGTTCCTCTCCATCCCAGGGAGCCCCCCTCCTCCCTCCTAACTCCTGGGAGTGCTCAGCTCTCGCTGGAGTGTTGGCTTGCAGGGAAGACTGCCAGGCCTCGGTCCCCCAACCCCTGAGCTGTGACCCGGACAAGCTGTTTCCCTTGTCCGAGCCTCTGGTTCCTTGTCTGTAAGTGGGATAACAGGGCGGCTGTTGGGTGTTGACAGCTCAGACCAGCGGCCTGCCTGTTCTTTGCAAGGAGGAGGACGTGGACCCTTTCCTGAGCCTCCTACCGTGTCCAGTCCTCAACGAGCTTCCCTTCTGGGGAGTTTGAGACCACTTCCGTAAGCCCCTCATTTTGTAGAAGGGAGGGCTTTGCCCAGAGCTGCTCCCCCACCACCGTGCTTTGTAGCCCCCTTTCCCTCTCTCTGCTTGGGTCCCTCCCCTGCCGTATGGCCGCCGAGACACGAGGGTGAGCCAGCCACCTTCCCCTCACCACACCCTGCTCCCCGCCTGGCTGGGCACCTGTGGCCTTCCTGTCCTGCAGGGCCATGGCGAACACGGACCTCTCCTTCAAGCCCTCCAGGAACATGGCCACCAGCTCGGCGATAGCCACACTGCTGGGGGACATGAATTCGTACTCCTCTTGGTGCAGCGTGGACAGTACCAGCCTCTGCCCACCCTGGGCCTCCCTGAGGGAACAAAGGGCACGACATGACTGCTGGCCTCTTCCACCCTTCCCACTCCAGCCCCTCAGCAGCCTCAGAGGGGGTGACCCTCCTGTGTTACAGACAACTTGACCAGGGGCAAGGTCTGAGCCAAGGCCAGCCCACATCCAGGCACCGTCATGTGCAGTGGGCAAATGACAGCCAGAGCTCAGGGTTCTTTGGGCTTCAAAGGCAGGGAGCCTGTGGGCTGAGCTCTGGGAGGCAGTGAGGTGGCTGGTGTGAAGGACCACCACAGGGACATGGCAAAGAACGTTGGAGTTGAGATGGGGCACCAGTCTTGGTGGGCTTGGGCGAGCGACTCAGTCTCCTGTGTCTGTCTTACTTTATTCATCTGTAGAGTGGGTGATGCCGTGGGGAAAAGCACCCAGCATGCTCAGCCTCAGTAAATGGTGACCACTGTGCGCACTGCACACACTGGTAATGATTATAATGGTCACAGTACATTGGGGTACGCTTTAACCAAGGCAGGCTCTGGGGGGCACAGGCAGGCCTTCCCAAAGGGCTGGGAGGCATTCTCAGAAGACGAGAGCCATGCAGAGCCATGGGGGCGGGGGTGTCTGAGGCCCGGCCTAGCCTGCACGGCCACCCTGCCACACCCCCAGCCTCTGGCCCTCACTTCCTCTCTCAGATGGGCCGCACCTTCCATGTGACTGCTTCTCGCCCACGAGAAAAGAAGGCCTGTAAATGAATGCACACCCCAAAGGCTGCAAGCTTCTGTGCCCCCTTCCAGATGGATCTGGGCTTTAGAGAGAAGCCTGAGAGAACAATGCCTCATTCGCAGACTCAGTACTTAGTGGGGCAGTACTGGGTGGGGTCCCGAGTCCAGTGGCCACCACACTTCACATGTCCGTCCTCATCCCTATGCTCCAGCTAGGCGCCCAAGGAAAATGTGCCTCCCTCTCTCTCTGTCTCTCCCAGAGCCCCCAAGGATGAGGATTGTGAGGAAAGAGATTTGGGGCCTCTTCCCTTGGGACACCCACCGGTTGGTGATCAGACTCATGATCTCTGGGAAAGAGAGTTCTAGGAGCATCTTCTCTTTCTGGTCCATGAAGTACATCCCCTTCCAGTTAACAGCCAAGATCAGCTGAGTCTTGGGCAGTCGGGGGCCTGGCCGGGGAGGGCAGGGGTATGAAGCTTAGGCTTGCTCCCAGGGATTGGGGGGCTCTGCCTGCACCCCTCCCCCTACATCAGATCCCATTACCAGAGAGCACGGTGACCTCAAAGAGCCGGGAGAAGAGCAGCGGCCACTGCAGGCGGGCGGCCTCCACCACCTGCTCCTGCACGGCCAGCGGCTTTACCTGCTTCTGGGTGTACGGTGCCTGCAGGGGCGGACACAACGGGTCACCTCGGTCACTCATCTCTCACTCACTCAACCCCGGCTCCCCTTAGCAAACCAGTGGCCCAGTGCCTGCGGTGCTCATTTGCTGGATTGTTCTGTGAAGCCTCTGCCTAAAGAGAGGCCAGTGCCGGTGAAGGCTGCTGGGAGGCTCAGGTGGGCTGCCACAGTCCTTTTTCAGGAGCCCCGGAGGAGGACCTTTCGCGAGTGCTTTTGAGAAGGGAGAAAGCCTTAGACTCGCCCCTCTTTAGCATGAGGCGCCAGAGGGCTGTAGGTCAGGCAGGGAAGGCCATGAGGTGGGCCCATCCACGCAGGCATGCTTGGCCCTGCTCCCGCCAGCATGTCCCTGCTGGGCCTGCGTCTTGCTCCACGCGGGAGGCCTGTCTCAGTGTGTCTCTGTGACCTTGGTACCTCTCCCTGACTGCCTTCTCTGGAGCTCTTCCGCCTATCCGGGAGCCACCTCTCAGGGACCTCAATCTGTCCCCCATCCACTTTCCTCCCTCCCTCTTTCTTGACTCCTCCTCCGCCCTTTCCCTCCCCTCTTCCTGTCTCCACTGCTCTGTGTTGGTAGCTGGCTATAGTGTCCAACTGAACTTTCTTTTTACTATTGGTTGAATAAGATGTTATTTCTCTTGTTGCTAGTTTAAGAAGTGGTTGGGTAACATTCATACCCTGGATTGTGGAATGTACATTGATGCCTGGTATCTGAAGGGCGACCTGGCACACGCAACAGTATCAGGTACCTCAGAATGTTCATACACTCTGAGGTCCCCTGCCTAGGAATTTACTCTGGTGAACAACCGTCAAGTATATAAAAGTCGTATCTACTAAGTGGTTCACGTCATTGTTTTAATCGTGAAAAACGAGGGGGGTGGGGAGCCTGAGTTGTCCCGTGGGTTAAGGGTCCAACTCTTAATTTCCACTCAGGTCACGATCTCACAGTTCATGAGATGGAGCCCTGCCTCAGGCCACACTGACAGCGTAGAGCCTGCTTGGGATTTCCTCTCTCTCTCCCTCTCTCTCTCTGCCCCTCCCCCACTCGTATGTGCGATGCTCTCTCTGTCTCTCTGAAAATAAATAAACTTAAAAAAAAGTGACTTCTGTAAAAACAAATAATAGTGAAAAATGGGAAATGACCTTAACACTCATCTGCAAGAATCAGTAAATTATAATTCATTACTGCAGTACTATGCAGCCATTAAAAATGAACATGAAAGAAAAGAGAAAAAAAGGAAAAAAAAGAACATGAAGATTAGTGTTTTGTGACATGGAAATATGCCCCAGGCTGTGTGGTTAAGGGAAGAAGCAGGTTGAAAGTTGCCATAGGATATGATCCTATGTTTACTTTTTTAAAAGCATATTTTTTCTCTCTAATCATATTCATTTCTCGGTTGTGTACCCATGAATATAGTCTGGAAGGATCTATCCCACAATGCTAAGAGCAATGATATTGTTCATAAATTATTGGTGATTTCACTTTTCTCTTTGTACATGTCTGTATTTTCTAATGTACTTGGTAATGTACATGTTTTAAGTGGCTTAATGAAAAAAGTCAGTGTAACTATGTTCACTTTGGAAAAAAGTGGTTGGGTAACATTTCCTAATTCTTTTCTTTCCCTTTTTTTTTTTTTTTTAAGATGTTTATTTATTTTCGAAAGAGAGACAGAGACAGAGACAGAGACAGAGCGTGAGCAGGAGAGGGGCAGAGAGAAAGAGGGAGACGCAGAATCCCAAGCAGGCTGCAGGCTCTGAGCTGTCAGCACACAGCCCAATGTGGGGCTCTAACTCAGGGACCGTGAGATCATGATCTGAGCCAAAGTCGGATACCCAACCAACTGAGCCACCCAGGTACCCACCTAATTTTTTATCCTCTCCCCAACCTTCCCTTCCTAAATGACAAAGCTACTTCTTACTCATGTTCATTTGAGTTCATGTGAGCCTCTGGTCCCTCTCTTATATGAGCTCCCTCATATGATCTTTCCCCAATGATAACATTCAGTCAGGCTGGGAAACACCAAAAACCCCCAAGCGGGCTTTGCTTCCCCAAATTCCTATCAACAAGAACCGTTCCAAGAGATGCTAAACCTTTGTTTAGGTTCTGTAGTCAAATATGTCTGGGAAATGTTGGGTAAAACAATCAGGCTTCTCTACTGCAGGACTTGTCAGAGCCTTTCATAAATAGCTATACGCTGTGACTCCCTAAGATCAGGGCAGGGCAAGCTGCACTTCCCAAACCACAGGTGCACAGGACCCTTGTCCATGGGCTCACTGGGGGACCCGCCCCCCTTTCCTGCACCTTGGTTATCTTCGCCACCCTTCTCTGAACTTGGAGGGCCCCTGCTGCCTGACCCACTCATCTGGGGCTCATGTCCCTGCCACTGGGCTGTCAGCCCCTAAGAAGCAGGCATGGTGCTGTCTTCTTTCCTGTTCCCCGTCCTGCCCTTTCTTGGTCTATAGTGCTGCAGGTGGACGCAGAAATTAACCAAAGGCCCTCCCTTCTCCCCCTCCCCCCCCCCCCGCACGCATAGCTCTCCTGCAGCAGCAGTGGCAGTGAGTGGTGCCCAGCACCTCAGGCCAAGCTGCCCCGCTTGGCACCCTGGAAGGAAGGAGGCTCTGATGCAGGGCAGGTTTGGGAGGGCTGTCCCTGTTGGTGGTGGGGAGGGGGTCAGGGAGACTGTGAATCAGATGGTGTGTCTTTGCCGTCCCCTCATGGGGTGATGCTCAGGGAGGAGCGGAAACCCGCACTGGTGTGGGTGATACTGTGTGTTGTGGGGGAGGTGGAGGCATGAGCCCCCAGGAGGAGCCACGTCCGCACGGAGCAGACCGATGGCAGGGGCGAAGACGCGGCCCTCCCTGCTGTGCACAGCCTGTACCCAGAGCGGGGGCGTGGCGGGCGGCTGGCAGCTGCGGACGCCCACTCTTGCCAGAAGGTGGGGGCCTGCCAGATGCTGCCGTAGACATGAGCGTGGGCATGAGCTTCCCTGACTCCCCTGAGATGTCAACTGTAAGGGAGCAGGGGCGGAGGGGGGGGCTGTGACTGGGAGCCGAACTCGACCAGGTTATTCCAACCCCAAGAGACACCACCGCCGGCTCACTGGCGAGTCAAAGTCTCCCACCCTCCAGACCTCCGTCCCTTCACGTGCCTAGGGCCCCCCTGCTCCAGAGGAGGCCGCACAGCCCGAGTGCCCGGACTCTGTAGAGACTGACCTTGGCATGGGCGGCGGTGACAAGGCTGGCCCACTTCTCCGGTGGCTTGGTCTTGTACAGCTTGGAGGGGACGCAGCTGGGCAGCAGCTCCTGGACGGCCTCGCTCTGCACCGAGGCGCCCAGCTGCACGTAGCAGCGCTGGGCCAGCAGCTCCACCAGCGCTTCCTCCTGCAGCCCCGGGGACAGACACGGGGGTGGGCGGGGAGGTGCGAGGGCCTGCACGATGCCCCTGCCGTGCCCCAGCTCTTGCCGCAAACATTCAGGTGAGAGCCAGGAATGTGAGCGGCCACCTGTCCTGTCACCTGTGTTAGGCAGGACCTGTCGCTTCCCTGAGACACTGGAACCACAGGGTGCCAGCGGGGCCCCAGTAGGCTGCAGTCCTGTTGGCAGCTATAACTTCTCGGCAGCCTTGGCCTGAGCCCTGCAGGCCCTCTGCCCGAGGACAAGGGGTGACCCCCCCCATGCCACTCTCTCAACCCTCAGGTAGAGAGTGAGTATGGAGGGAGGGAGCTCTGAGGTCTCGGGGGAGGGCGGGGAGAGACCCTAGCATTGCTGTCTGAGTAGAGTAAAGGTGGACAAGGCCTTTACCCTGTCTTACCCAGTGCTCACTTGTCACAGGTGACCAGGGGTTGCCCCGTGGGGCATCCGCAAGCATTCATTCATACAGGGTCCTGTATAAGTCACAGCGTGGCCCAGCACCGGGCAGGGTTCCCTGCTCCCAGGGCCCTACGGGTACCCGGAAGACCAAACCTTGCAGAGCCACCTAACTGTCTGCATCTCCACAGCCCATCTGTCCTGGCCCTGGCTCTCCTTGCCTGCTGCTCCATGGCAGGCAGTCCTCCAGGGTTGCTGCAGCCAGCTGGAGGCCTGAGAGCAGTGTCCTCCTGACTCAGGCACCAGAAGGTCTGAGGACCAGGTGCACGACTCCCCTCCCTGGATTCTCATGACCACGTGGAGAGCCCTCGCTCCTGTCTGCCCTTTCCAGAGGGCCTGAGCCTCAGAGGTGACATAATGTTCCAAGGTCTCACTGCCAGGACCCACGAACAGCTGCTGTGGTGAAGCCAGGCAGGCCTGAGGCTGATGGGAGGCCTCCCCTGCCTGCTGCTGGTGCTCAGAGCCCAGAGGCCCGAGCAAACCTGTGGTCCAAGGAGGAGGAAATGGGGGCCAGGCTGGGAGGGGACAGCTGCACGCCCTGCAGAGGGGCCTGGGGACCTGCACTCCGAGAGCCTGTTCCTGGCCTCTGCCTCCTACACACTCTTCCACAGGGTGCTCCCTGAAGGCCATAGCCCAGGCTTGCCCTGGAGCATGGTGCTTCCCCAGACTGTCGGATGGGTCCGTCACGGGGCCCTGGTGGCTGTGATGTCCCCTCACCTTCTCGAAGCTGTACTCGCCAGACCAGACCCCGTGCAGGATTTGGTGGTAAATGAGCTGGGTACTGATGGAGTCGTCCTGGGAGTTGTGCCAGGGGGTGAAGAACTCCTTCCGGAAGTAGATGCGCCAGGGTGACTGGCGCTCGTTCTCGCCCCGCTCCCGGGCCAGCTGCTCACACTGGGCCACCGCATCCATCACGTGGTCACGCCCGCTGCCCAGGGACCAGAACTGAGGCCAGAATCAGGGGCAGTGGGGGTTAGCGACTGCTGTGTGCTACACACAGGCCTCGTGGGGACACCCACCCTCAGGACACGTGGGTGGAGGGATGTGCTCGGCTGGTCCTCTGAGAGCCTGAGGGGTTTTTCCACATGGGCGCATGGTCTGCCTGTCACTCTGGAACACGCCTCCCTACCGGCCTCCTCCCAGAGCAGGCAGGGATTGAGACCCAAGGCTGGCATGCTGGGGCTGGTTGGTTAGATTGGTTGGTTGGCCTGTGTCTGAGTCAGAGTCTGGGGGCACGGGTGCTAGAGCCTCTGGCCAGGAGATGATCTAAGGCTCAGGTGGGGCTGTGCTGGTGCGACCCTCCAACTCTGGGACACAGGAGTCTGTAGCTCTCTGGTACAAGGGGGCCTGGAGTAGGATGTGTGAGTGCCTGGTCTCCATGTGGGGTGCTCAGGGTGTGGCAGGGAACCTACAAGATGTGTGTGTGTGTGTGAGACACTGGGCCCAAAGTACAGCCACTGGGCTGAGTATGTGAGTGTTGAGGCAGGGGAACAGGTTGACTCTGTGTGTGTGTGTGTGTGTGTGTGTGTGTGTGGCATCTGGTAGGGGCAGGAGTAGCCAGGGTGACATGGTATGGGGGCTTGAGCTGGCCTGGGTGTATGAGGGAGGCGGGGGATGGACGGGGCAGGCAGCAGTACCTTGTTGTACACGGCAACCTGGAGAGAGAAGCCCACGTGGTCGCTGAGGCCCTGCCTGTTGGCAACTTGCAGGCAGACTTCCCGAGACGTTGAGGCGGAGTCCACCATGACAGTCAGGTTTTCCCCAGTCACCAAGGTGACGTGGATTGGGATATGCTTCTTGGACTTGACTGCCTGGGGACAGATGGAAACTCAGGCCCTCGGTCCTGGAGGTCAACCCACCATAGCCCCTTTCCCAGCCCCTGGCCTCCCCATCCTTGTGGGTTCCTGAGCACCAGGCCTGCTGAAGCCCCATCCAGCTCAGCACAGAGTTAACCCAGTTCTGGCCAATAGATGCTTGCTGCTGAACTGATGGACCTGGCTGGGGCAAGGGTGATGCTGTCCCCGGTGTGTTCACTAGTTCGTGTGCTTCTCCGAGTCTGCCTCGGTGGTCTACGGAGTGCAGTCTGTAGGAAGACGGTCCCATTTTAACATGAGAACCCTGAGCTTTGGTGAGGCTGAGTGACTCAGAACCACAGAAGGTCAGAAGAGCTCTCGGAAATCTCAAAGTCCTGAAGTCTGGGACATTTTGGGTTGTGGAAGCTACTGTTCCTCGCTGTGCACAACAGGGTGTGAGCACACCCACACGGCTTCTGCAAGTTCACGTGCAACTCCAGGGCCCAGGCACTGAGCAGGTAGATGAGGGAGAAGAGAAGGGCTCTGCAGTTGGGTGGCAGGGGGAGAATGGGATGGGGTGGGGCAGGTGGTGACCTGCTGGGCACAGGCAGTGAGTGCCTTCCAGGCATTGTGGGGTCTCTGAACCCTGCTTGCGTCTCAATGACTCTTCCCGAGGACACCGCAAGAACTCACAGATGACACAAATAGCAATGCCACCAAGGATGCCACCTTGGAATGATCACTGTCTTCTTAATAAAATGCAAATGTCCTTGGGACGGGTAATACTTCACCCAGTTAGCAGTCATTCACACCATAAGGTTAAAAGTTACTTTTCCCTTTGGCTAGTAGGTCCCTAAGGATGTAGGGAGGGCACTTTTGAAGCCTGGGCCATGCCTGGGGAGGCTGAGACCAGGCGTGACCCATAGGGATCACAGGCACAGAAGTACTGTGAGAGATGGAGGGCCCAGAGGACACACTTCCTGCTGGCAGGTGCTTGAGGAACCTTGGGGGCTGGCACCACCCCCACTGATGGTCTCCCACCCCTGCCGGCCCCTACCTGCAGCTCCAGCCAGGCAGGGGGCTCTGTGCGCACCCCGTTGGCATAAGTGCGTCTCAGGCGCTCCGCACAGAAGGGCCCGTAGCCAGCCGGCCCTTTACCAATGAAGTTCAGCAGATACTGGTGGATGAGGAAGGGGAGGAAAACATTTATGATGAAGGCCATATTCTACTTCCTGCCCAGACAGATTCTGATAATCATAATGCTAATTGTAAGTAAATGAGATGGTGACTGTGTCCACTACCCTTACTGGTAATAATTTTGCAATATATTCCTATATAAAATCATCACTACATTGTACACCTTAAATTTAAATAATGTTATTTGTCAATTACACCTCCATAAATCTGGAAAAAATAAAATAATAAAATTCAGTGTTGGCAAAGGTCTGTTGAGAAGGGCACATTTCTGGGACCAGTTGGTCAATATGTTTTAAATAGCACGTAGTATAAAAATGTGCATACTTTTTGACCCAATACTTCAAACCTATCTTTAGATCTATATTTTAATTGGTGTGTATGGTGATGAGCCATCAGAAGATGTGCCTAAATGCCCATTGGCGAGTTAAACACCCTCTGAGATAGCTAGAGATAGATGGCATTAAAGTTGGCATCTGGGAAAAGTTCACGCTGTGAGAAGACACTTCCGGAAGTAAGTGAAACATGCAGGAGGGTTGTTATTTAAAACACCTTTGATAAAATGTGTTGGAAATCTTTTTGTCTCACTGAGAGATTTCGTGAGGACATGCAGGGAGAGTCTGCTGGCGTCAGGAGTGGCCCTGGTGCCCAGGGCAGATGGCCCAGTGCCCACGCCTCCTGCTGTCCCCAACAGGACACGAGAGGAGGGGAGACTGTTTCCTGTGTGATCACACGTACGACCCTGTATGTTACAGCGGCCACAATCTATGGAAGTCACCTCTGGATGTGGAGAGGACTTCTATTTTCTTTTTAGACTCTCTGCATTTCCTGTGTATTATTTTTACAATCAGAACCAAAAAGGATATTAAATAGTGAGGTCTGGGCTTCTAACACTTGGAAGCACCTGGCAACCCCCAGCTCCTTTAGTTCAAGGACTACAGGGAGATGCTGCAGACAGTCCCCGACTGGCACCCAGTCCTGGACACCTTCATTTTTTCAATGCACGTTTCTTCTACCACCTTACTGTCTCCTCAGAAGAGGTACCTGGTACCTGAGCCCAGTGGGGTGGCCCTGCAGACCCTGAAGAAGGGCTGGAAGGAGCCAGGTCTCATGTCCTCTTTTACAGATGGAGAAACTGAGGCCTAGAAGGCACCGCCGCCCACGCTGGCCTGCGGGAGCAGGAGAACTGGCCCAGGGGCCGGGATTTCTGGGCCTGCTCCACAGCCCAGAGCCAACCGTGCTCCAGCTGCAACCTGCCCCCCCTTCAGCCCCTGCCCTGGGTCCTCCCCACCTTCATGAACCTCTCGGAGGGTGGGAAGCAGCCCAGGCAAAGGCTGAGCAGGATCCAGCCCCGGGCCAGGCTGCTCGTTTTGAAGTTCTCTGACAGTTGCTTGCAGATCTGGCAGTAAATCTCGTCCCTGAAAGACACACACCGCTGGCTCTGGGCGAGGAGGGGAGACACAGCTGCCTGGGTACAGGTTCCTCTTGTCCGCACAGCGACCTGCAGTCTCCTCCCCTCCAGTTGCCTTTGCTGGGCTCCCCTGCCACACCCCTGGCCCACCCTGGGCCCAGTCATCTCCTGGGACTGTGCCACCTCCAGTGTCTTTGTAGGGCTCTGCGCACTCCTGCTGGCCCACTCCCCTTGGACCTCATTTCCTCCCACATCCTTCGGGCCTTTGCCCCCTCCCTCACTCACTCTTGCTTGGAACACTCTGGCTCTCCAGCTGGGGGGCACAGCTGCAGGGAGTGCCCAGGGCTCTCTGGCCACAGCCCTGCCCTCAGGAGCCCAGCCCAACCAGATCTGCCCCTTTCCCCAACCTTCTCCCTCACCTTGAGGCCCAGCCCCCTCCTCCCCCACCCCCAATGCAGCCCCCTCCCATTGCAGAGAGGAGCGGAGACTCCTAGGGAGAATCCCTTGACTCCACCCCTCTTGACCAGTTCTCATTTCTACAGGCTCTTAAAATGATCCTCTCTGCATTCACTGCCTTCCTGCTAACTCAAGCCTACATCATCTTTTTTTTTTAATGTTTATTTTTTCAGGGAAAGAGAGAGAGAGAGCAAGAGTGAGCACAGGTGTGCGTGCAGGGGAGGGATAGAGAGACAAGGGGAGACAGAAGGTCTGAAGCTGACTCTACTATGTCAGTGCAGAGCCCCATGCAGAGCTTGAACTCACAAACCACGAGCCCAGGACCTGAGCTCAAGTCCAATGTTTAACAGTCTGAGCCACCCAGGCGCCCAGTTCTCCTTTCTTAAAACTTTTCTCTACTGCTCTTAGAATTGAATTCAAACTCTATGCTCCAGCTGTGACAAACCACTTGGAATTCCAGCCCCTCGGGCTCTTTCAGGACTCTATGACCCTGGTCACCATCTCCCTGTCTCCCTGGTCTGGTGAACACACCTCTTCCTTCCCACCCCACCCAGCCCCAGAGGGCATTACATCCTTGGTGCCCTCACTGGACCCCTATCTTCACATAAGCAGTTATTGTGGGTTTCTGGCTTCTCCCATGCTCCCCAATGAAAGGGTAAGCTCCCAAAGAACAGTGACATGTTGCCCTCACCTCTGCACCCCCAGGTCTCATGCCAAGGCTTGGCCCTGAGCAGGTACTTAATAAACATTTATTTCCATTTGCAACCACATGGATGGAGCTAGAGAGTATTATGTTAAGTGAAATAAATCAAAGACAAATACCATATGACTTCATTCATATGCGGAATTTAAGAAACAAAACAAGTGTACATGGGGGGAGGGAGGTAAAAAAAAAAAAGAGAGGCAAACCAGAAAACGGACCAACTATAGAGAAGAAACAGGGTTGCTGGATGGGAGGTGGGCGGGGGATGGGCTAACTAGGATGGGGATTAAGGAGGGCACCTGTTGTGATGAGCCCAGGGTGTCACTGAACTTTGTACCTGAAATTAATATGACACTGTAACTTCAGTTAACTAACTGGAATTTAAATAAAAACGTGAAACACAAACATTTATTGAATATGTGGCTGGATATGGAGTGGGCATTTGCTTTGTCTTGGAATCTAAGACCCCAGAGCCAAGGACAAACAGATGGTAATATTCAACACTCTGAAGAGATGTATTCTTGTAGAACTTATTAAAGATGGCATAACGATCCAGTTATCATGCCATTTGCTGCATAAAAGAAAAATTTGAAAGGTGATTTCTGGAAGGGACTTCATAGGAGTAGAGAGATCTCTGGCCCATCTCCACTTCCTCCAAGTGACAGGGAGCTGGGGGGACCCCAGGAGAACTGTTAATAGGGATGGGGCTGTGTGCCAGAGAGGGGATCCATGCTGAGCCCCAGAAGCCCATTGGCCCACCCCAGGTACTGGAATGGGGCCTAATGACAGAGTTCTTGAGAGTGCTTGACTTGTATGCCTCAGAGACATAAGAGATAGCATCTGCTTCCTTCTAGAGATTTGAAGCTACCCATGATGGAGAGAGAGAGCAATCAGGAGCTAGGAGCTGCATTTGGTGGGTAGAGCATGGATGGGATTCCTGTTCACTAAGAGGATGCCATGGAAGAAGTTGGGACTCAGGCATCCTGAGGGGATCCCATACAAGCAGGCAGCCCATCTTTCCAGAAGATCCCAGTGCTAATAGGCTGTGATATGGTCAATTAGGGGCCAGATTTGGGAAGGAGTCTCAGTGGATCACAGAGCGTGTCAGCCCCAGCTGAAGAAAAGCACTGTATGGAAGTGCTAACAGGCATATCTGAAGAACCCACGATGCATCCCCTTTGGACGGCGGCTTATACATGTTGGCCATCTTGGAGGGTGTGGTGGCCAGTGAAGATTAACCATGGGAGTACTGCCAACAGAACTAAGTTAGAGGAGTTGCCAGGTTGGTGTCACGAAGGCAGCTAAAACTGGGGTAGAAACCCAAACAACCAGAGGATAGAGTTTGGGGTACACATGGCATTTGAAAGTGAGGAGGGAAATCCTGGAACGAAGAGAACCAGAGAAGAGGAGTTCTCAGTTTCGTATATAAAATCTTCCTAAATCTCTGGTTGGCCCCTGTTCTACACATGCGTGGGGCCAACTCTAGGAATCCCAGAAAAGGCTAAAATAACTGAACACGGATTCCATCTGCTACTTACCATAGGGAGACAGAGTTTGAATCCGGCCAAGTTAATGGCCTATCAGAACAAAAGCCAACGTTCTATGAAAGAATTTAACAGATTCCAGAGTCTCTAAACATATTATCCTCAGTGTCCAGGATATGACCCCAAAGTAGTAGAATTATGAGGAAATAACAGTTCAATATGAGCTGTGTGAGGAAACAGAAAAACACGACCATTCTTAAGAGGAAAGGCAGTCAGTGGGAACTAACCCCAAGATGACCCAGATAACGGATTCAGCAGAAAAGATTTTAAAACTACCATCACTGCTTAAGCACTTAAAGGACGCCATGCTCATAGTGAATGAATGAACAGGAAATCTTGGCAGAGAAACAGAAACCATAAAAAGAACCAAGTGCAAACTCTAGAACTAAAAAATATAACATCTGAAATTAAAAAAAGTTGTCATGTGGGTATAAACAGCAGAATTGTGGCAGACAAGAGAAAGATCTGTAAATCTAAAGATAGATCAACAGAAATTATCCAGTCTAAAGAACAGAGAAGAAAAACAAAAAACAAAGATGAACAGATCCTCAAGGACAATATCAAGGAGTCTTACATGTGTTTAGTTATAATTTAAAGGAAAAGAAAGAGAGAGATGAAATAGAAAAATGTATTTGCAAAACCAATGGTGAAAATTTCCCAAATTTGGTAAAAAATAATAACCTAAAATATATGAACCCCTAAAATATAGTTGTCTGAGAGAGCAGTGTGCATATTTCTTAAAATTTAAGTGAAAAGACAATTCTTGTAAAGCAATATATATAATATAAATGAGAAATTTGCTCATTTGCAGGGCCCTGCATTGAAGCCTGTTATAAAATGAATCACTATCCTCTAATAAATCTATTCTCCTAAAAGTGGCTTTTACCCCATGGGTTTCAACACAGAGGAAGTCGAGATCTCTTTAATGGTTCTAATATCTACTATTCTCAGACCCAGGCTGCAGGCCCCAGGACAGGGGGGAGGGACAGGACAGAGCATCTCAGGAGGCTGGCAGAGGAGGAGGTGTGGCTATGGGCTGAGAGCCAGTGAGGGCTCCGTTGTTCTAGGTGGGGGTGGGGTGGAAATGTGGACTGACCTGAGGTTAGGCCGCAGGATGGCACAGCCCACAATGAAGTGCACCTTCTCCAGGTTGGACATGGGGCGGTCAGAGATGGGGCCATCAGGCTCAAATGCGTCTTCTCCAATATTCAGCTGGCTGGTCACCTTGAAACCCAAAGGTGGCAGTCAGGACCGTTGTGACTCTCCTTATTTGCGAAGGAGAAAACCAGGCACAGGAAGAAAGCAAAAACTGGGGATCCTAGGGCTGGAAGCAGACTGAGGGCCCCTTAGCCTGGGCTCACCTGGCCTGTGATGCGGGAGGACCGTTTTAGCTTCATGGAGGAGATGTCCTTGCTCCCTCTGTCCCTGCGGCTGGGCCTCTGTGGATAGAGAGAGTTCCTGAGGGGAAGTGTGCCAGGCCAGCACTTTGATGATGCTGACCTGAAAGCCAGTGTCCACCTCCCCTTCCCCCCCTCCCCCGCCCCCGACATTTCCTGGCCCAATATGCAGATTTACAACGTGCAGGCAGCCCTGCATCCTGGCCGAGTTTACACACCTACGGATGCGCGTGCTCCTCCTCACGTCTGGGTAAGGAGACAGGTAAGGGGAGGTGAGAGAGCACACAGACCTGCTCACCAGTAACCAGCTCCCAGGCGGGGCTCAGGATTATTCTGATCCCAAAGCCTGTACCTCCTGCCAGAAAGCCCTTTGAGGTAAGGCTGGGTCGGAGCCCAGGCACACAGAACTTCCCTGGGCCATGGTTGTTCTCAGTGAAAACTGCATGGATGATTTGGAATACCCTCTTCCTGCTGCTAGGTGGGGGCTCTGCCAAGATCTAGGCTTCAAGGCCTGGGCTAGGTGGGGCGGGGCTTGTCCCCAGCCGTTAGGGTCTGTTGGTCTCCTGAGGCAGCAGTCCCACCGTGTCTTGAGAGCATCAAGGAGAAGTCTCTGCAAAATTAGAGCTTAGTGTGAGGCTGGGCTTGGGTTGAGATTGTGGGGTTGAGGGCTGGAGTAGAACTGGTTTGCAACACAGGGATGGGATGCAAAACACAGTAGCTGGCAGGTGAGTGTGGGCAAGGCTTGTCTGGTTCACTGCTCCTGTTGGGAGGCACATGGCAGGTGCTTAATAATCACATGTAGGAAGAAACACTTGAGATGTGACTTTCGGGAGGCCAGTCCCACTTCTCTCTGCACTCAAGCTCCAGAGGTGCCTCCTAGGGTCCCTTCCCTGAGTGGCGGCCAGCCTCCAAGTGGCCCCAGTGATCCACATCCCCTGACAGCCCACCCACTACTGTGTGTGACTTATGAGACTAGGTGTTGCAGCTTCCTTCTTGCATTCTCTCTTAGATCTCTTCGTCTGGGGAAGCCATATTGTGAGAACACTCAGGCAGCCCTGTGGAGAGGCCCATGTGACCAGGAATGGAGGCCCCCTGCCAGTAGCTATGTGAGGGAGCCATCTTGGAAGGGGACCCTGAGCTCCAGTCAGTCCTTGAGATGACAGCAGCCCCATCGACGATGGCCTGACCGCAATCTCATGATAGACCCTGAGCCCAGACTAACCAGTTAAGCCACTCCTGACCCTCAGAAACTGTGTGAAATAATAAATATGTACTGTTTCAAGCTGTTAAATTTTGGTGGGTAATTTTTTATGCAGCAATAGATGACTAATACATTCTGCAGAGCCCATGAGAGCTTGAGGCAGTGGGGGGGGGCAGGGAGGGGTCAGGGCCTGATCTGGGCAACTTCCCACATAATTCCTGGACCAGGTCTGGCCATGTGCTGCCAAGCTGCAGACTCCCGTGTATTTCTGTGCAGTTAGTCTGTGCACAGGACCCTGCAGGTGTCTGAGCAGAGTCCCTGACACTTGATATATGGGGTGGTGTGATACTGTGATTTATAGTGAGAAATATATATTTAGTTTTCATCTCCATTCCTGGCACAGATCTCCCAAATTCTTGGAGTTACCTGCAACAAAGGTGTCTTTAGTTATGTTAATGAGGTGACTTTCAGAAACACCTAAGGATGGGTGTCACTGGAGCCAACTGTGGGATTGGGGGATCTGAACGTTCAGTCCCCTCTCTCCCACCTACACCTCTAGGGAGCGGAGAGGGGCTAGAGATTGAGTTCAGTCACCAATGGCCAATGATATATTCTTCATGCCTATATAATGAAGCTTCTCTAAAAACCCAAAAGGACGGAGTTTGGAGAGCTTCAGGTTGGTGAAAGCATGGAAATTTTGGGGGAGTCATGTGCTGGGAGGGAGCATGGAAGTTCCATCCCCCTCTCCCCAAACCTGCCTCTATGCATCTCTTCCATCTGGCTGTTCTTGGATTATACCCTGTCACAATAAAGTGGTTCCCGGAATTCTGTGAGCCCCTCTAGCAAGTTAATCAAACCCAAAGAGGGGGTCATGGGAACCCCTGATTTGTAGCCTGTAGGTCAGATGCACAAGTGACAACCGGGACTTGTGACCTGTGTCTGAAGTGGGGGTTGGTCTTAAAGGCCTGAGCCCTCACCCTGGGATCTGACACTGCCCGTAGGGAGATAGCACCACAGTCAAGTGCAATTGTAGCACACCCAGCTGGTGTTGGAGAAATGCTTGGTGTGTGAAAAACCCCCACATGTTGGAACTGGTGACAGAATTACAGGCAGACATGGGGTCTTGCTGCAGGTGGGTCCTTGGGCTGTATCTGTTGTGTAATTCCTTTGAACTATTCTTGGGTAATTCCACTAAGATTATGTCATGAAACTGGGACCTCAGAAAGGACTTTTGACCAAAAGTGGATATGAATTAACCTTTCATGAGAGGCCAGGATAGCCCACAGGTCAAGAACTTGGTCTCTGAATTCAGTAGAATGGATTCAAAGCCCAGCTCTGAGACACATATACACTGTAGTTTGGGGACAAGTCATTTCGCTTCTCGGTTTCTTTCACTGTAATACATTGAATAATCCCTACTTCAGAGGGTTGGGCTTGCCTGGAAATTACCTGCTGAGAAACCATCGGCACACAGCCCATTGTCAGTCGGTAACAGCACCTGTTGTTACTATTATCGTTCTATGCGTTTGAATTCTGTTCAAGCCAAGCCTAATACTCAGAGCCTGGAGACCCTTTTCATTACTGACTGTATCACTGAGAAAATGCTGGGCGTAATGCCTAACTCACGAGCTCCCACGTGCCATTCAATCCACACACCACATCTTGCCCCCCTTCCAGCCCAGTTTCCAGACCTCGGCTCCGGCGGACACCTCAAGTCTGCCCTGCCCTGTCCCCTCACACCAGGCACCTGTGTAGATCCATGCTGCTGTGGAGACTGGGCACTGTTCTTTGTGCCCAGGCTGTCCTGGAGCTGCCGCACCACTGAGCTGCCATGCAGGCCGTTCCTGGCAAAAAGCACCGGCTCGGGCAGGTCGCCCATGAACCTCAGGATGATGTTCCACACAGCCAGCGCGGTCTGGGGAAACGGAGACGGAGGGCTCACAGTCCGGGGCCCACGGTGACTCCTCCCCTTCCTCATCCCCTCTGAGCCAGGGGGAGGCCTGAGCCACTAGAAACCAGAGAACCCCTGGGTACCGAACAGTCGGCATCATCCTCGTGGTAGAGCAGCGGGTATCGGAGGGGCCGCCGGATGTGTGTGTGGCTGGCCGATTTCTGGAAGTAGGTTGCAGCGAACTTGGGGAAGGTGTACTCGGCCAGGTCGTCCACATCCTCCTCGGACTCCCCCATCATGGGGACCGTGTCCAGGTCAACCTCAGGCAGCTTTTGGGTCCTGGCTTCCAGATCCTGGGTGCCGGAGAGGGAGGGTCAAGGATCAGCCATCTTTTCAGATGCTGGCTGGCAGGGTATACATCCCTGGGGGCCAGGGAGCCCCAAGACGGGTTGGTCTGGTTATCTGCTGGGCGCAGCATGATGTGATTCACTCTCCCTGGGGTCTGAGACCTCTCCCACCACCTTGCAGTCTCACTGGGCCCCTGGCGGCTGCTTCTCCTGCACAAGTGGTCTCAGGTGCCCCTGATGCACAGCCAGGGTGTATACTGTGTGTGCATGCGTGCGTGCATGTGTGTGTGTTTGTGTGTACATGTTCACAGGAAAGGCATGAGCACCTGGGGGTAGGGTCAGGGGGGCACCCAGGTGGCTGGGTCTCAGGGCCCAAAGCAGTGTGGTGAGAGCCCTGGGGACCTGCCCTACTCCAGCGCTCTCCTCCCACCCCGCTGCCTCCTCCCTCAGACATGCTGCCAGTGGTCATTAGTTCTCAGCCTTCATCAGTCCCCAGGTCACATTCTGCAGAGCAGCAGCTGCCAGGGACTCTGTGAAAGGGGTCACACACAAGGGGAAATGCTGCCTGCTTGAAAGCCCCCCCACATTTGCATATTAAAGGTTCCAGAAAGTCTTGCAGGTAAGAAACCTGCTTCACTTGAAAGGGTTTGGCTACCCTTTCTTTGCTTGCTCACCCAGGACTGCAGAACACACTTCATCACCTAGTTTGCCAGCACCCCCCACCCCACCCCACAAAGTCTTCACTTCTCAGTGAGCCTAGAGGCTGACTGAGGTCAGGGACGAAATGGGGTCCTCCCATCCCCTGCCAGGCTGGACCCGTGAATGACAGCAGCCATCTTACCTCGAAGCCCTTTGGAGACTGGCCCTCCTGCCCACCTATCACAGAAGGGAGGAAGCCAAACACTTTCTCCACCATCTCGGTGTCAGTGATGGTGTCGTAGATCGACTTGCGCTTCCTGGTGGGGACAGCATCTTGGCTCTTCTGTTCTTCAGCTGGGATGACCAGGAGTCCCTGCATAGACACCCCAGGGGGCAAAGGTTACCAGGGGCCCAGGGAGGGCACGCACCTCCTGGAACTCAACTAAACCTCCTCCTAACATTGCTTGTTCAAATCAATAAGTCTTCCTCTAAAATCCGAGAATTTAGGGGCGCCTGGGTAGCTCAGTCATTTGAATGTCTGACTTCAGCTCAGGTCATGATCTCATGGTCTGTGGGTTCGAGCCTCACGTCGGGTTCTGTGCTGACAGCTCAGAGCCTGGAGCCTGTTTCGGATTCTGTGTCTCCCTCTTTCTCTGCCCCTCCCTTGCTTGTGCTCTGTTTCTCTCTCAAAAATAAGTAAACATGAAAAAATAAAAAATAAAAAATAATAAAATCCTAGAATTTAACAGCTAGTATGACTAGAGATCAACCACCCTGAGCTTTTCATTCCCCATGGAGAACTGGAGGTCCAGAGAGAGGAGGCTGCCTGCCTGTCTGTACCCCAGCATGGTCCCCGAGCTACCGCCTCAAACCCCAGGGGCCCCCAGAAACTAGCTGCCCACCTGGACCCTTGAGTCCAAGAGCACTGAGGCCCCACTAGGGCAGGCCGCTGGGGCCGTCCCCACTAGTGCACAGATGAGGCTGATTTGTGGCCCGTCGGGCCACGTGGGAGCAGAAGCCTACTGCTGATATGTCTGCAGGCCTGTTCTCTTACTTGTCCGGGCCACTGTGCTAGTAATGTGCTCAGCAGACCTAACGTTCATCTAGACAGCAGGCATAGACTTCATCCTAGCCCTTTGCAGTTCTGAGGAAAGGGGTCAAGTCTCAGATGCCTGCTGGAGGAGAGGGGGTCACAGGGTGACATTTCAAAATGCAGGGACGTGCACCTCGCACTGCTCACCTGCTCCCTGTCCTCCAGCCTCTCCTGCCCAGACACTCAGATACTTCTGGGAATTTTTCTGCCCCCTATCATGCCACACCCCGGTCACAAGGGGCCTTCGACCTCATCCATGGAGCTGTGGTCTCCCATAGCTCATCTGGCCCCGGTTTCCTGCATCATTCAGGGATGGTCCAGTCCTGCCGAGAAACCACCCCCAGGAGGGGATCAAGGAGCTCAGTTTCCCGGTTCCAGGCATAAGACTATCCTGCTGACATGATGCCTCTCCCATGTCACACCCTGTGTGTTCCTGGGTGTCCCACGTGGCATGAGGACATGCTGCAGTGATAACTTCAGACAAGGAGGGGAAAGGAGCACCTGGTGAAAGCCCGATGTTGCCGCTCACCCCTCCCACCTACCCTCCCTGCTCTGGGCCCCAGGCAGCTCCCACCCGCCCAAGAGGGCAGCGACCACCTACATTGGCTTTCTGCTGCCGGAAGTTCCGCCGGGCAGCCATGCCCCTGGCGTGCGCCTGTATGACCACCACCGCCCTCCTCTTGGCCTGGACTTGCTGCCGCACGAGGTAGCCCCTGCAGAGCGCCTGCAGCCGCACCGTCCTTTGCCGCATCTTCTGGTACTGCTTGGCCAGGAGGAAGCCCCGGGCGATGGCCTGCAGGCGCTCAAACCCCAGGAGGATCTGTGGAGGCAAGAGGGATGTACATTCAAAGTGAGGCCTGGGCCCAGCAGGGCCAAGAGCACGGAGAACGCCTCTCCGAAGGGACAGAGAGAAAGAGAGGCAAGTCATATGCCCCAGGAGACCTCACAAATTAGCTTTACAGTTCTCTGCTTTTGGGCAAAGCGCTAGTGCTAAAATTTTACACACCTATGAGCATAAGCATATTAAATGAGTTATGACTTGCAAAACACTTAGAACAGTCCTTGGTGTGTAAACACATGCTGAGTAAGCATTTGTTGAATGGTGTCAACAATAAAGTGCTCCCCTGGGGGCCAGTGACAGAGAATTGGTTTGGATGGCACATGGGTGATGGGCTCCAGAGGCCTTAGCACACCTAAAGCCAAGAGAGCCAAACTGTCAGGAGCTAGGGCACCCAAGTGGAGGCCGATGGTTGGCTTCACCAAGCCAATCCCTGGGATCTTTAAAATAAAGAGGAAAGAAATTGATGAACACCCATCTCTATGCTGCAAACATGCTCTGGTGCGTGGCAGTCCCTGAGCCCCTGGGTGAGTCTCGTTGGCTTCTCAAAGACCGGCCCAGTGAGTGCCAGGTGTGTGGGTTCATACTTCATCTTTTAAGCTTGGAAGTCACATAGGCCAAACTCCAGCTCTACTGCTTACTAACTGTGCTCCTGGGAGATCACTTAACCTCTCTATGCCTCAGTTTCTTGCCATATGGGGCTGATTTAATAATCAATCCAATGAAGCATGCAGAGCGACAGCTCTAAGTAGACTTTCCATCCATGTCAGCTGCCATTATGTCCTTGTGAGCACAGAACACAGGCAGGCCCGGGGTCAAATTGCAAAATGCTGGGATGTAAATCTTGGTGCCACTTCCCCACTCCCTGCCTTTCAGCCTCTTCAGCCCAGACACCCAAAGGCTCCTTTTGGAATTTCTCTGTCCCCAAAGCATCATTCCACAGCCAATAATCCAGGGCCTTTGCTCTCCTCCACAGAACTGTAGCCTCTCATAGCCCATCTGGTCCTGGGTTCTTGAGCCTGGTTTGCTGTTGTGACCACTGCATGTCTCAAACATGGTCACCTCCCAGGACAAAGGCGAGCAGTCAAGCGAGGCCCAGTAGGGCTTGGCTAAGGTTTCTCTGGCTCATTTCTTGAGCAGACACTTATCAGCACTGCCTGTGGTTAAAAAAAATCATAAGGGCTTGAAACAGAGACTAGTCCATCCAGTTATTTGTTGCCTGCAAATTGAGAAAAGATGATCATATGATTTCAGAGCAGGCCACCTTGTTCTAGCTCGGGAGATGCCCCAAATTCTGCAAGAGAACACTCTGTAGCCCACAAACTTGCAAGCCTGGGAGGTGAGAGGATGCTAAACAGAGACTGCGTGGGGTGATGAGAGCTGGTCATTTGAAGTCTATTGTAACAAGTGAGTGATCTGATCCTTCCTGCCTGAGCTCTCACCTTCACATGAATGAACTTTCAGCTGGAGCAGCCTCCCAAGCGAGTTCTCTCACCTGCTTGAAGTTCCGCCTGTTGTAGTAGCCTCTCCACCCAGCCTGGATGGTCACAGCTGCCTGCCTCTGCCTCAGGAACTCCTTCCTAGAAGGGGGAATGCAAGTCCGAATGTATGTAACAACTTCCCACATTTCAAAGCCTTTGCGGGGAAAATGATCTGAACGGGAGAGGGATAATTAAAGGTTGGGGAATGTGAATACATACATTATTTCTTTTTCATAAGCCTTTATAAGCCAAAGACACACATATTAGGAACTTAGATCTATGGCCAATGACTCAAATTTGTGAATTAGGACAGTGCAGTTTTTAGAACAATCAGGACATTTTCCCTCACCTCTTCCAAAGATCTATGAAGGGATAAAACTCATTTCCAACTTTTTAAAAAATTTTTAACGTTTATTTTATTTTTGATAGAGAGACAGAGCACAAGCAGGGGAGGGGCAGAGAGAGAGGGAGACACAGAATCTGAATCAGGCTCCAGGCTCTGAGCTGTCGGCACAGAGCATGACCGTGAGATCATGACTTGAGCTGAAGTTGGACACTTAACCTACTGAGCCACTCAGGCGTCCCGTTCAACTTTTTATTCCTTGCCAGACTCCCCCTGTTCCTCTGGCCAGTAGCCCAGGACTGGGAATCAGATCAGAAATCCCAGGACTGGGGCTCCTCTCCGGAGGCAGGTCAAGGCAGCAAGGCAGCCCCCTAACCCCTGGTAGCCTGGCAGCTCCATCCAACTGTTCCCCACTGCAGGGAGGAAAGTGGGCTGAATACCGAGAGGGTAACCTGAAACTCGGCCTCTGAGGAGGCAAGCTTGGTGCATATAGATGTATCTTTTATCTCACACTTCTCTGAGTTTCCTTTTCACTTCTAATAATTTTTCAGGATATTTTCTTAGCTTTAAGACAGTAGATCTCAACCTTATTAAAAAATCATCTGGAGAACTTCAATATTTATTGATGTGCAGGTCCTACCCAGTATAATTAAGTCAGAATCTTTGCTGAAGGGTCTGGAGAATATATATCTGTCTATCTATCAATATATTTTTCATATACATACACAGAGTATAAATATCTCCCCAGATGATTCTAATATGAGGCCAAAGTAAATAACTGAATTATCAAAAATAAAGATAATTTATCTCCTTTCTGATATTTATACTACTGGTTATCAAATGGGGATGGTTCTGCCCCCAAGGCATATTTGGCAATGTTTAGAGACATTTTGAGTGGCTATGATGGGAGATAGGGAAGGAGAGTGTTACTGGCATCTTGGGAGTGGAGGCCAGGGAAACTTCTAAACATCCCACAATGCCCAGGACAGCCCCTTACAACAAAGAGTTATATACTCCAAAATGTCAACAGAGTTGCAGTTGAGAAACCCTGATTTCTATCTTTTCTTTAATATTCTTGTCTAATTGCATTGTCTAGAAGAACAAGAACATCAGTTATCAGTAATGATCACTCCTGAGAAGATGGGTGGGGTAGACATACGTTTTTCCTATTGCTCCTGCTAACTACAACTAAAAACCCTGTACATTTATATAAAACAAACATAAGAAGACTCTGAAATGTGGAGAGAAGAAGGCAGACTAGTTAGTGATCTCAGATCCAAGGAGTGACACTGTGGTAACTTTTCTGGGTTTTATTTTTATCTCATATTTCCCAGACCAGGAGCTAAAGAAGTTAGCAATCCAGAAATGACAATGGGCACAGACCAAAAAGCTCCAAGAAAAGCCTTCTCCCTCTACCAAAAGGGTCAGGAAAGGGGCAGCTTAGCAAGACAGAGACTTTTGGTTTGTGAAACACTACAAAACAACTATGGTTCCACCCCCTGCTTACACCAGAAAATGGCAGGTGAGGAGCCTACATTTCTACCCTTGCCAGGGCCATGTCAGAGAAGGCTGAGTGGGAAGCCATCCTTGATGGGTGAGCCCATCCCTCACAGTGTCGGTGGAGACCACTGGGCAATGCTGGACTTCCACCACCACTTGGCAGTAATGGGGTACTCCTCCCTCAATGCTGGAGTGGTATCAGAGGAGACCTAGTGCACGGGCAGCCCTTTCACCATCCCCCAGGTGAAAGAATGTCACTCTCCCTCTGTGGTACCTGTGGAGGCCTACTGGGAAGCTGGAACTCTCACTCCCAGCCAGCAGTAAAAGGAACCTCTACCTGCCTTGAGAGTCAATGTGGAGAACTTTTAGAACTGAAAAATACAATAACTGAAATAAAAAAAAAAACACCTCAGTGGATGGGATTGGCAGCAGATAGAGAGAAAAGAGGAAAGAGTCAGTGAGCTTGGAGATGAAACAGTAGAAATCATCCAACGTGAAAAACAGAGAGAAAAGAGACTGAAATAAAATGACTAGAGCCTCAGGCACCATTGGGACTGTATCTATTTTTTTGTTTTGTTTTGTTTTGTTCTGTCATTGGAGTTCTAGAAAGAAAGGAGAAAGAGATAGTGCTAAAAAACATTACAAGAAATAACGGCTGAAAAGTTCATAAACATAACAAAAGATATAAACAAGGTGAACAAACCTCAAACAGGATAAATTCAAATAAATTCACATCGAGACACAGCATGGTCAAACTTCTGAAAACTAAAGGCAAAAAATCTTGAAAGTAACAAGAGAGAAACAACACATTACTTACAGGGAGAAAATGATTTGGGTTTCTCATCAGAAACCATGGAGCCCAGGAGGAAGTGGTACAATATTTTCCAAGGAGTGAGAGAAAAGAGCCACCAACCTAGAATTTTTATGTTAGTGAAAATATCTTTCAGAACTGAAGGGGAAATCAAGACACTCTCAGATGAAGGAAAACTAAAAACACTAAGAGAATTGTAATTAAACCTATACTAAAAGAATAAGTAGAAGTTCTTTAAAGAAAATGGAAACAATAAAAGAAGAAACCTTGGAATATAAAGAAGGAAAAAATAAATAGTAAGCAATAAGGTGGGTAAATACAATAAGCTTTCCTCTCCTCTTGAGTTTTCTAAATTATGTTTGATGATTGAAGCAAAATTTGTAACACTGTCTGATGTTCTAAATGTATGTAGGGGAAACATTTAAGGAAAATTATATTACAAATGGGAGAAGGTAAATGGTTATAAAGAGATATAAAGTTTCTATATTTCTCAAAATGCTAAAATAATGACTCTAGTAGACTGTCATAATTTGTGTATATATAATGTAATATTAGAGCAACCACTAAAAAAAGTTTTAAAAAGAAATATATTTGAAAACACTATAAATAAATGAAAATGGAATTTTAAAAAATGTTTAGGCAATCCACAGTATGGCAGGAAAAATAAAACAGAAAAATGAAAAACAGAGAACAAACAGAAAACAAAAAATAAAATGACAGACTTAATTTCTAATATATAAATAATTACATTAAGTGTAAAAAGGATAACTATACCAATTATAAGACAGAGATTGGCTTAATAGATTTAAAAACATGACTGTCTATGAGAAACTTACTTAAAACACAGGTTGAAAGTAAGAGGATGAAAATATATGTCATGCAAATAATAACCAAAACAAAACAGGAGTGGCTGTATTATTATCAGAAAAGTAGACCTCAGGGGCACCTGGGTGGCTCAGTCGGTTGGGCGGCCAACTTTGGCTCAGGTCACAATCTCACGGTTCGTGAGTTAAAGCCCCGCGTCGGGCTCCGTGCTGACAGCTCGGAGCCTGGAGCCTGCTTCGGATTCTGTGTCTCCCTCTCTCTCTGCCCTTTCCCCACTTGCGCTTTGTCTCTGTCTCTCAAAAATAAATAAATGTTAAAAAAAAAAAAAAAGTAGACCTCAGAACAAAAGAAACTAACCAGACACAGAGGGGGACATTGCATGATGATAAAAGGATAAATCCACCAAGAAGACATAGCAATCCTAAATGTGTATGTATATACCAAACAACACAGCTAAAAAATATATGAAGCAAAAAATGATAGAACTGAAATGAAAAATGGGAAAATCCACAATTATGGTTGGAAGCTTCAATACCCTTTTCTCAATAATTGGTAGAACAACTAGGCAACAAATCAGCAAGAATATAAAATTCAGTATCATTATCAACCAACAAGATATAGTTGACAATTTTAGGACATGCCACTAAAAAACAGCAGAATGCACATCCTTTTCAAGCACCCCTAGAACATATAACAAGACAGTCCATATCCTGGGCCATACAGGAAATATCAGCATATTAAAAAAATTTAACCCATACAGAATGTGTCTCCAACCACAATGGAATCAAACTAGAAATCAGTAACAGAATGATAACAGGAAAGGCTTCAAACACTTGGAACTAAACAACATACTTCTAAATAACCCATGAGCCAAAGAGAAAGTCTCAAAGGAATTTTTAAAAAACTAATTGAATAAAAATGAAAAAAACAACATATCAAAATGTAAGAGACACAGCTAAAGAAGAGATGAGGAAATTTATAGCCCTTTACATTAGAACAGAGGAAAAGCTTTCAATTGAAGCACCTTAATAATCTAGAAAGAAAATAGAATATATTCTAAGCTGGAAGAAGAAAAGAAATAATAAAAAGAGCAGAAATCATGGAAATTGAAAACAGAAAGAAAGAAAAGTATTAGAGAAAATCAATGAAACTAAAAGCTGGCTCTTTGAAAAGTTCAAGAAAATTGACAGACCTCTAGCAAACGGACAAAGAAAAAAGAAAGACACAAATTGTCAGTATCAGGAATGAAACAGGAGGTATCATCATAGCCTCTACAGACATCGAAATGATAATAATGGAATACTATGAATAACTCTGCACATATAAAAATTTTTTCACAACTTAGATGAAATGGACCAGTTTCTCAAAAAGCACAAATTGCCACAACTCACTCAATCTGAAATAATTTGGATTGTTCTTTAACTATTAAGGAATTTATAATTTAAAAACTCCCCACAAAGAAGTCTCCGGGCCCAGATGGTTTCACTGGAGAATTCTAGCAAACACTTAAAGAATTCGCAACAATTCTGCACAATCTTTTCCAAAAAACAAAAAAGGGGGAAACACTTCCGAATTCATTTTATGGAGCTAATGTTATTCTGATACCAAAACTAGACAAAAACATTACAAAAGAAGAAAACTACAGATCTCATAAATATAGAAGTAAAAATTCCTAACAACATATTAGCAAATAGTTTTCAGTGATATATAAAAAGGACTCTACACTATGACCAAGTGGGGTTTACTCTAGGGATGTTCAGTATTAAAAAATCAACCAATGTAATCCACCATATTAAAAGGCTAACCAAGGGGGTGCCTGAGTGGCTCTGTTGGTTGAGCATCTGACACTCGATTTCAGCTCAGGTCATGATCCTGGGGTTGTGAGATTGAGCCCCATGTCAGGTTCCGTGCTGAGCATGGAGCCTGCTTAAGATTCTCCCTCTCTCCCTCTGCCCTTCTTCCCTGCTTGTGCATACTTCTCTCTCTCTCTCTCTCTCTCTCTCTCACTGTGTAAGTCTCTCTCTCTCCCTACGGTAAAATAAAAATTTGGTGAAAGACATCAAAAAAGATCTAAATAAATGGAATTCATGGATTAAAAAACTTAACATAGTAGAGATGTCAATTCTCCTTAAGTTGATATTCAACATAACTACTATCAAAATCCCAGCAAGAATTTTTTTGTAGATATGGACAAGATGTTTCTAAAATGTATATGGAAAGGCAAAGGACCCAGAACAGCTAAGACAATTTTAAAAAAGAAGAAAGTAGGAGGAATTAGTCTACACAGCTTCAAGACTTATTATATAACTGTTGTCAACAAGACAGTATGGCATTGGCAGAGGAACAGACACAAAGATTAATGCAACAGAGTAGAGAATGCAGAAACAGACCTACAAATACACCCAACTGATTTTTACACAGGTGCAACATGAATTCATTGAAACAAGTGTGGACTTTTCAATTAATGATGTTGGAGCAACATCCACTGGTGGGGGGTGGGGGAGATTTAAAAAGAACCTTAGCCTAAGTCTCACGCCCTACACAAGATTTAACTCAAAATGAAATAGATCTAGGGCGCCTGGTGGCTCAGTTGGTTAAGCGTCCGACTTTGGCTCAGGTCATGATCTCAAGGTCCGTGAGTTTGAGCCCCACGTCAGGCTCTGTGTGGACAAATCAGAGCCTGGAGCCTACTTTGGATTCTGTTTCCCTCTCTCTCTCTGCCCCTCCCCCACTCACGTTCAGTCTCTCTCTGTCTCTCAAAAATAAATAAAACATTTAAAAAAAATGAAATGGGCCTAAATGTAAACTGTAAAACTATAGAATCTTCTAGAAAAAAAGATAAGAGAAAACCTTCAGGCAGAGATCTTAGAGGTGACACCAAAAGCAAGCCTCATGAAGAGAAATTTGATAAACTGGAATCCATCAAAACTAAAACTTTTGCTCTGCAAAGACCCTCTTAAGAGCACTTAATGAAAAACTCTAGATGGGGAGAAGATATTTGCAAACCGTGCATCCAGTAGAGGACTAGTATCTGGTATGTATAAATAATTCCCAAAATTCAACAAAGAATTAAGGTAGAAACTGGGCAAATAACATGCACAGACATTTCACCAAAGAGGATATATGTGTGTGTGTGTGTGTGTGTGTGTGTGTGTGTGTGTGTGTGTGGGCAGGTAAGCCCATGAAAAGATGTGGGTGTGTGGGCTGGGAAGAGTTTGGGCAGGGCCAGCACCTGTACTTGTAGCCTCGCAGGACTCTCTGGATGCTGATGGCTGCCTTGTCCAGCGTCTGGCTCCTTTGTAACTCCAGCAGAGTGTCCTGGTTATCCTGAGACAAGAGATCCTGGCATGTAGCTGCTTCTGCTCATCTCCACACCCCACCTGGGGCCAGGGCTCTGTCTCCAGAAGGGTCTCCCAGACTTCTCCCATGTGTGCTCCCAGGAGGGCAAGGAGGGCCCTGATGTGGCTCACAGACAGGAGCTACAACTACAGCCAGTCCCCAGTCCAAGAATTTCCCATTTCAGCTCTTTTTTCTTGTTAATTCAATACGGCAAATTTCGTTTCTGCTCTGGAGAACCCAAGAAGGGGTCAAAAAGTCTCCCTGACGTTGTGTTTTATTTCCCAAAACTCACTCAACTTGTATCACAGACTCATACTTGTTGCGGTATAAACATGTTTCCCGCCCTCTTCGAGTAGGACTCCAAGTGAGTTGATGAGCCTTATTCACTCCTGAACTGTGACCGTCCCTGGCCTGCCTTTGTGTTTCACCTGGATCCCTGTTCCCTTGGGCTTGCCATCCAAGTCCCTGCAGGGCAAAGACCACCTCTGTGGAACAGAAAGCAGCCTGGCTTTTTGGTGAGTGGTAAGGAGAGGCAGGGACGTGGTGGCCGTTCCTGTCTCCATCAGTCTTGCATCGAGCAAGCACTGAGCCTTTTCATGTGCCTGGTGGGCACTGGGGACACAGGAATATACTAGACCCCTGACGGTGGCCCTGAGGAGCAGCCAGGGAGGGGTGGGCACTCTCCTCCTCCCTTCCTCCACCAACTGCCTACGCTGACTGCACCCCTGTGGCCCTCGACATCTGTCCCACCTTCTGGGACAGCACCCTGGAACTTGCCCGATGTCTTCCCTCTGCCACCTCACCACCCCCCCCCCAATGGAATCTGAAACCCCTCTGTGTCTTCCCTGCTGTCTAAGCCCCAGAGCACCAGCACAGGCCTGGCTAATGCATGGACAGATGAACAGACAGACTGACCAGAGGGTCAGGGTCGGGAGGTCCCTCTGGGGACAGATGAAGATGGGTAGGCAGGCTCTATGGGGAAAGTGGAGGGAGCTAAGGGCTCTGGAGGGGCGGAGGGGATGGGTGGGGTGGGCTGGCATAGCATGTTTCTGGGCACTGATCTTCTCTTCTCCCTCCTCTTTCTCTCTTTGTTCATACCCACAGCTTGCAAGGATCTCTCGTCAGTAGCTCTTTGACCCAACCTGTGGTCCCGGAGGGCCTGAAGGCTGTGGCTGTCCTTATGCTGTGGCTCTTGGGAGCCACATGGAGGAGGAGGCCTATCCAAGGGACCATGGGAGCCTACCCTGAGCTCCTGCTTGCTTCTGCCTGGTGGCCTGGGGCAGCTCCTCCTTCTCCTTGGGTCTTGCCTTAGATGCCCTGCTCTGCGAAGCCTCCTGGACTCCTGCAGGCTGGGCAGAGCTCTCCCCACGCTCCCTTGCCTCTCTTCCCCCCAGCATGGCTTTCTACGACAGGGGTGCCTCAGGGCAGGTAGCATGCCCAGAGCAGGCGCCCACGGCACAGGCTCAGGGTGGGTGAGCGGATGCCACCTGGTGGGCATGAGACCAGCCCCATGGGCTCTAGAAGGCTGAGGACCAGCTCACCTTCAGGAAAATTTTTGTCTTTCCCGCTTTCCACTCTTTGTTTGTCCCCAGCCACGCTTCGGCAATGCGGACGGTCATCTGGCGAGGCTTGTCTCGAAGCTGCCAGGGAGAGAACAGGAGTGGCGTGGTGGCGCTGGAGCAGGCACCCCAGGTGGGAGGCTGAGGGTCTCCACACAAAGGCTTTCTGGGGTTCGAGTCTTCCTCCTCCCCTGGCTTTCACCGTCAGTGTTGCTTGGCCAGGACATAGGCTCAAGGCACTTCTGAACAGAGATGGGGCCCAGGGGAAGCCCAGGGCCAAGAGCCTCGAGGCCACCAAGGCCACTTGCACAGCTCAAGGTGCAGGATGGCTGAGAGTGTGAGGAAGGGTGGGAAGGACCTCTTGACCTAAACAGCAACCCGGCCATGGCATTGTCTCTCCGGCACGCTGCCATGAAGTGTTTGCTTTAAACTGCAGACACTTCCTGGCACCAACATTTTGGCTGCTGGCCTCATCCAGTGAGTCTGACCCAGTGTGAGCCAGCCCCTCCCTCCCTTTCTGGCCGCCCAGGGAGTGAGAGATGGGGCTGGAGGATGTGAGAAGGAAGGGAAGAACAGGGGTCATTTCAAAGCTTGGGGTCCAGGGCATCAGGAGGGCAGCTAGAGGAACTGGGGGTTGGGGCGCCGGGAGTGGGGAGGGAGGACGCTTCCGCATCTCACGGGCAGCGGGCACCTGGAAGCGCACGGCGCTGGGCAGCAGCACGTGGAACCTCTGGGAGAACTCCTCGAACGTGTACCGGATGGGGAAGCCCGACTTGCGGATCTGCACCGTCTCCATCATGCCCGAGTAGCGCAGCTGCCGCATGCACAGCTCCCGGTCGAAGAGCTGTGGGCGCAGGAGGGAGGCCGGCTTCCTGAGCCGCTGCCCACGGTCGGTGCACCTGCCGGGGAGCCCTCCCAACCACCCGGCCGTCCCCCGACACAAGAGAACTCCACAGTGCCTGCTTTACACTGCAGACGCCTATTCCAACGAGAGGAATTTGGACCCAAGTCACTGAAAAGTCCCCAAAGTATTTCCAAGCAGATAGAAGTCGGGAATCTACAAACTGTGACTTCCACAAGAACACGAAATACTTCCCCCATTCTCAGGATAGGAAAAGTACTGTGAGTATAAAAGTTATTTGCATATGTCATGTTTAAAATGTTTTTAAATGCCCCACAATGGTGTTCCCAAGACCAGTTTCCTCCAGGCCTTGCCTGTGTTGCAGTGGGCACTATCCGGCCTCCCGTACTCTAGTAGAAGAAGAAATACATTCCCTACCTGGAGTCAGAAAATATTGTAGCCAACTTAGTGTCTCCCCCCCCAGAGATGGGCGTGGCCGATAGACAAGAATTTGGACGTGATGCTCTGAGCAGGGGAATGGGGTCTTCAGCCATGGCCCCAGACTCCGCATGGCTTAGCCTTGACAGAGCCCTCCTCAACCTCCCAGCCAGGAGTGTCTGGGAACTAAGTCTGGCAAGCCCACCAGCCAGCTGTTACCCACCTATAAAGACTGAGAGCCACAGAGCCAACAGCTCGTGAGGTCCAGGGTTGCTTGCTGTTAGTCTTGGGCAACTAATTGGCTCCCATTTGTGAGCATTTCCTGCGGGCTCCGTGTTTCTCATTTAATCTTTGTAACAGCCCTACATGGTGGGATACTTAGCTCCAATTTAAAGATGAGGTGCCTGAGACTCAGGGCTACACCCCTGAGTGGCTGAGCCAGGTTCACCCTGAGCCTGCCTGGCCCCTCGGCCTGGCCTCCCCCTATGCCCACATAGCAGCCACTGTCTCTGAGTGATGTCCCAGCCAGGGCTGCCTGAAAGACAGGAGCATCAGCCTCAGGCCCCGCCCACCTGTCCATCAGCGCTGGAAGTCTGGCCGAGGTGAGGGTGGGTGGGGGGGTGCAGTGAGGGCAGAGGGCTTCCGGGAGCACAGTTATTACCTAACATACAGGTGTTGTACCTATAAGGAGGATACCTTCTGGATTTCCTAGGCCAGTCCAAATTTCATATCATTTTATTCTATTCCAAAAACATACTTCATTTAGTGTAACATTAATTTTTCTCCTTATAAGATTTTTTTGAGTCATTTTATCTCCTTTTGGATGGCATCTCTCAGTTTCAGGAGTCCTGTATTTCAGCCTCTGGCTGGGATTCCCAAGCCCACAGGTCTGGACTGCTGGGCAGCAGGCTCCCACGCAGCACATACACGGATAAAGCCAGACTCCAAAGTGCTGCTTGGCCTCAGGCCTCAGTGACCAGCAGCTAGCCAGCCTCTAACATCCTAGTACTGGCTACTGCCCCTTACGGAGCAGGGTTTACACACGCAGATGTGCCAGAAACATCATGTATAGGCCTTGCTGCCCCCACAGGCGGGCAGGATTCTGAATTTACAGAAGAGAAAATGGGCTCAGAGAAGCAGAGCACCTGGCCAAATGTGCACAGCTGGCGAATGGCAGGCCAGAGACAGCAGAGGTCTGGGTGATCCAAAGCCCTGCCAGTCGCTGACCTTAGAATGGCCTAGACTGGTCACCTTGCCTCAGTGTCCCCATCTGTAAAATGGGGGCAGATAGCTCTAATGCTGGCCAGGCAGAAGGAGCAATATGATCCTAGATGCCATGAGACTCATCCAGGGGGTGCCCCCTCCCTCCTCGTGTGTGCCCCCAGCACCCTCATTACCAGCGGCTTCTTGTATTCGTTGGGCTTGATGCAACGGATGAAGTAGGGCTGGCAGCTGGCCAGGATTTTCATCAGCTGGTCCAGGGACTTCTTGAACTGGCCTGCCAGGGTGGAGGGCCGCTTGCCAGAGTCTGTAGTCTGTGGGCGGAAGCACACGTACAAGCAGGGAGCTGGGGGCTCGGCCTGGGGCACTGCTGATCCGGAGGAGGGCTTCTGCCAACGCCTCACAGATAGCCCTCGCTCACTGGCCCGCCCTGGGTTCTGGTGGGCCAGGCAGGGCAATGCGTCCTGCCTGGAGGTGGGGGCCCCCACGTGGGGTGTACAAAGTGATGCACCAGAGTGAGAAAGAACGTGAGAACTGACAACATTCCCTTTTTACTCACCCTTCTACGTTTTCAGTTTTTGTATAGGTTTTGTTTTTAAGGCTTGTTTTATACTGCCACACCATTAGCATTGTAGCAAATGCATATACTTTAAAATAAGTGTATCAAAATTACAGACGCAGGAGAAAACAAGCCCACATGTGTTTTGTGCAATGCTGATCTGGAGCCTCCTGGATCAAACCGTTTCCAAGTCAAATGCAGCTGAACAAAGGCATGTGCTGCCAAAACTGGAGACACGTGTCTTAACACTTCTGGGAAGAGAATGCATCACTGGTCCGTGAACTCCCCGGGACGTGTGCTGGGGGCCCCCTAGGGCCAGGGCAAGCCTATAGTCTGGCCTTGGCTGTGGAGAGTTTAGCCTGACTCAGTGATGCAGGGGTATGGGCTGGGGTACGGGCTGGTCCGGCTGGTTCCAGACGTGGGCAATTCCTGCACAGTCTTGAGGCTCCTGGGTGTCTCCCTGGGCCCACTCGGCCCAGGACCCTGGGCCCCGAGGTGTCAGGAGAGGCCTCCTACAGAAGTTAGGGTGGGGTATGAGGAGTTCAGGGGCACCACAGTGTGGCCAGAACGGAATGCAGGGCACACAGGGAAGTTTCCTCTGCCTACACCCCAAGTTCCCAAGCCACTCAGCTGGCCCCATCTCGCTGCCCCATGGTGGAGGAGTTCCTCAACTGGATGATTCATGGGCCTTTTCTGGAACAATCACTCATAAGGGGCGGAGGCATGGCAGACCCTCACCTGGCCAGGAAATTCTAGGCTGCCCCAAGGAGCACTGGGGGCTCTCTGCTGCCCACCTCCCTGGCCGGCAGCCCTTAGTGCTACCCGTGCCACACCACACAGCCCATACCACACGCCACACACATACCACACACACAGCACACATGCCACACACATACCACACACACACACACACACACACATACACACCCATAGTACACATATAACACACACTACACACGTAACAGACACACACCACATACATACCATACACACACCACACATACCACACACACACGCACAGACACACACACCATACATACCGTACCACCCCACACACCCACATGTACCACACACGCACACCCATAGTACACACATAACACACATACAGACACACCACATACCATAGTACACACATCCCACATCCTGCACACACCACACACACACCCCTATCCCATGCCACACACACGTCACACATACATACCATACAAACCATAGCATACCTCCCCACATACCACACATACCCATACATATACCACACCCCACATGCATCACACAAAACACACTCCACACACCCCACATCACACACACACATACCAAATAACCACACATACCACACACACCACACATACTCCCCAGAGACGCCACACAATATGCATACCATGCACACGCAACATTACACAGAGACCAATCTAGAAATGTAATATTAACGCCAGCAGATGTGCCTCCACCAGACCAGCACACACTCAGAAGCAGGCCCGTCCTGTGAACCTGTCCCCTTACCACTGCCCACACGGCAACACCTCACTCCTGTTTTTCACTCACGTCTCGACCCTGACTGAGCAACTGAGACCCAGGTGACAGGTGTTCCCTGTGCGTGCCTGTCTGGCCCCTGAGGCCCTAAGGGCTGAGAGACTCAGGAGGCACCCAGCAGGGCCACCCCAGGGAGACTACCTTGAAGAGCTGGCTTCCTGCTTTGGCCCGGATGATGGTCCCATGGCCTATCTTGGTCCCCGCTGACTCCAGCTTGAATATCTCCTTCAGGAACTTGTTTTCGGAGGAGTAGACCAGGGTGAGGATATCTGTGCTCAGCACATCTCGATTCTTTTCCAGGAAGCCTGTGGGGGAAGCAGAGTCCACCCGCCAGCCCAGTTCAGCCATCACCACGGGGGAAGGGAAGGGCGGGGCGGGGGGTGGGGGGACTCTGGTCATGCCAGGAAGCCCAGAGGAGTCCCTGCCGAAGCCGCCCTCTCCACCCCTCCCTTGGCCTCCATGTCCAGCCGGCAGAGCCCCCCGTCCCCGGGCCTGCACTCATCTTCACCCAATGTGTCACACCACATCTAAACCTTCGACCCTACCCCTCCATCCCCTCCACAGCCCCCACCCTGCCATCCCCTCCACAGCCCCCACCCACCCCTCACCCTGCCATCCCCTCCACAGCCCCCACCCACCCCTCACCCTGCCATCCCCTCCACAGCCCCCACCCAGCCCCCACCCCTGCCATCCCCTCCACAGCCCCCACCTACCCCTCACCCTGCCATCCCCTCCATAGCCCCCACCCCCTCCATCCCCTCCACAGCCTCCACCTCCCCAGCCCCTATGTAAGCCACTGCCAGTCCTTCTGCCTGAACATCCCTTCCATTACAGCCCACCACTCTGCCCTCCACCCCACCCTTCCTGGCTCATGGCCCACACCGTCTGCACATTTCCGCCTTGCCCTGCCTGAGGCAGGCTCCCTTATCTCCTCCCGGGGCCCCTGTGGCCCTGCACTCCACTGGTACCCAGTCACTCTCAGAGGCCCCAGCTATCCCCCCACACCTTCAACACCCACTGGCCAGCTCTGGCTGACTCCTCAAAACCAGCTGGAGCACGGTCTATTCCGGGAGGCTCCCCAGGGCCCTCCCCAGGGCTCCCCTGGCCTCATACTGCTGTCTTACTGGCTCCAGGGACGGGGTGTGGCTTGCTGAATAGGAGGTCCTGAGGACATATTTCCCTCCTCATTAGGAGTTTAAATTGCACAGAGCTTGTGAGCGAATGTGCCCTTAGGCGGTGTGTGCACACGTATGTGCTCTGACACAGAGGTTTAGATTTTTTTAATGTTTATTTTTGAGAGATGGAGTGTGAGTGGGAGAGGGAGACACAGAATCAAAGCAGGCTCCAGGCTCTGAGCTGTCAGCACAGAGCCCAACATGGGACTTGAACTCACGAAAAGTGATATCCTGACCCCAGCCAAAGTCAGATGCTTAACCGACTGAGCCACCCAGGTCCCCTGACAGAAGAAGTTTAGAAACCAAGCATGTCTGTGATTGCTAAGGCCAACTTGAGGGACTGGAGCCCCGAGCCCCTCCACCAGCCCTGCTCTGGGGTCCTGGAAAGTCCCACTAGGGAGAGGGGCCCCTCCAGCCTGAAGACTGAGAATCCAGAAATTGAGGAGGGGTGGTGTTATGGGCTGAGTTGCATCCCCCCTACCCCTTATTCCACACGGGGAAGCCCTAACCCCAGTAGCTTAGAATGTGACTGTATGTGAAGATGGGGCCTTTACAGAGGTGATTACGTTAAAATGAGGTTATTAGGTGGTCCCGTTCAGTATGACTGGGCCAACAAACCGTGCATGGCCCATTCCCTTCCCTTTGTCCCATTGCTAGCTCTGCAAAATGACCTTGCCCTCTCAGCCTTCTTCCCGCAGCCCCCCTGGAATGATCCAGATCTGGAAGGGAGGGGGAAATGGCGAGGAGCTGCGCCTACCTTCTGTCTGGTAGTACACCTCGCCGGCAAAGTGGGCGATGCCAAATCTGGCTTCGTGGATGTTCTTGGGCTGCAGGTAGGCCTTGTTGTTGGCATGGAGACTGTTCAGTTTTTGCAGCATGGTGGTATCTGTTCCCTGGAAGAACACACGTGCCCTGTGGGCTGATGTCCCAGAGTCCAGCTGGCATGGCCACAGGGCTCAGGGGCTCCCTCACAGGGGCAGAGCAGCTCGGCTCAGACTGACCGAGGACCCTTCTAACAGACAGGAAACTGCCACTCAGAGGTTGGCGACTAGTCACTGTGAATGAGGGCCGAGCTGGGAGCAGAGACCGGGTCTACTGACCTCCACAGCTGGCTCTCCTGCTCCACCTTCCCTACGGTTGTCCAGGTACCCTGGCCCTGGCTTCGTCCTTCTCTGGGCTCACACCGCTTCGAAAGTTTAGGGACTTCCCTAGGACGGCAGAGTGCCTTGAGGGCGAGAAGGCAAGCGTTTCCCTCTCTCACACGCTCTGCAGCCCTAGGCCCATGGGTGCTTAGGAAGCCCCTCTTGGGGTGAGTTCTTGGACGTAAATAAACAGTGACTGTGCGTCATGCTGCTGGGGAGTGGGAGTAAGGCTGGAGTCAGGAGGCCTTCCTGTAGGAGGGGGACCTTGCAAGAGAAGAGATTGCTGAGGCTGGGGCTGGTCTGCTAATGCCTGACAGAGGTTTCAAGAACTCTGGGGACCCACGGGCCACCCCAGGGGAGTTTCCTGACCTCGAGGGTGAGACCCATGCGCGGGGTGTGGGCTCAGGGACGCACCTGTGGGAAGTGGCTCTCTTCGTCCAGGAGGGAGATGATGCTCATGGGCTTGAGGGCCAGCAGATCCAGGGTGGGCCGGTTGTCGTTGTAGTGGATGTAGTCCCAGGCGATGTTCTCCGAGAGGTACTCCTCCTGCTCCATGGTGAACACGTGCTGCACGAAGAACTGCTGCAGATGCTCGTTGGCGAAATTGATGCAGAGCTGCTCAAAGCTGTGGAGGGGGCGCCGCCGCCGGGGGCGGGGGCACGGTGAGCCCATCCCTGTCGTCGCCGGCAGGAACCGCGGGGTCGCCGGCCGCTCGCACCCAGCTGGGCACGTGTGCCCGTGGATGCACGCCCCCTTGCACACGTACACGCCGTCGCTTCCCCTCCCCCTTCTCTCTGCCCCACCACCATCACCGCCTCCAGCCCACGGCAAACACACCTAGAAACTGTCACCAAGACAATCCTTGGGGGACCAAGTGTCCCATAGCAGCCCCAGCCCCGGGGGCAAGAGGCTTCTGGAGACCCAGTGTTGAGTGCTGGGCTCTTTTGTACCAGCTGGACATACTCCTTACTCCTGCTCTATCCTCCAGCCACTCTTCCTCCTGGCTTCCCATCTCGGGAACGGTCCCTCCACTCATCACTCCTGGCTGGAGTCACAAACCATGGAGTCACACTTGCCACTTCTCCCTCCTCCCTTCCCAGTTCCAACTGGCTACCGGCATCTGGCCCCACTCTCTCCAACACGGCACCCCGACCTGTTTAGCCCTTTCCACTCCCACGCTGCAGCCTGTGCAGGCCCCTCATTCACTATATAGAGCACAGCCGTCCCCATCTTCACACGCCACTCGTGGGCTCCCTGGCGAGCAGGAACCCTGTCCCCGTTTCCAATCCTCCTGGGCTTCCTGCTCTTTTCAGATCCCCACAGACAAAGAGTATGAAGACTTCCTGCGTCTCCGAGAGTGGCCTGGGTCACTTCGGACTCCTTCCCGCGGTGCTCTGAGGCACCCGCTTCTTCCCTGCCCGGGTGCTCACACATTTGCTGCCTCCCTCCTCTCCTTCGTCATTACCGGGCTCGTTCTGTTCATCCCTTGGGTCTCACATAGGCCTTTCTTCCTCCGGATGGGCTGCCCACTTATGCAAAACCTCATCATTCCTGAGCTGGTTGCTCAATGTCTGTTAACCCAGGAGGTGAGGGACAGGTCCACCGTGTGCCCCACGCCCAGCACGTGGCCTGGAGAGCGCTCAGTGGCCACCTGCAGGAAGTGACTGCAGCTCTGTCACAGACCCAGCTGTGCTCCCTCAGGGAGGGGCCCCTGCCTAAATGACAAGCACCCCCAAGGTGCTTGGTCGGCCCAGTTGTCACTCCTGGGGACATTAACCAATGATTTGAATCACACTGGAGTTTCCTGTGCCTTAGAGCCTGCCACTGCACTGGGCTTAGCCAGCCCTGCCCATTCCCCCAGCGCACTGAGCAGGCCTGTGCCCTGCCTGCCCCACTGGTCTGGGGGGGCTACCATCCCCATGTGCTCCTGCTTGCTCGTCCTCATTTTCCTCCTCTGACGTCCTCCAGACACTTGACAGCACCTGAGGGCATCACGTGTCCTTGTTTGACTCCCTTCAGGACCCTGTCGCCCCCTTCCTGGCCTTTGTCACAGTTACGGAGAGGCATCACTTTTCTGACCTGCCTCTTGCCTCCAGCTCATGGGCCTCCTGTCTGGGGTGCTGGGACCCTGGGACACAGGATCAGAGGCATGCATGCCTTTGCCAAACTTGAGAAAGTCAGGGATGGTCCCAAATCCTTACCTTCCTTCCCCATTACTAGTAGGAGGTCCCACGTGAAGACACAGTGGAACCAGGGCTAGCAATTTCCATGTTCACCTTCACCTCATGGGATCATTCACTATAGTTCATTAGGGGAGCAGATGGCTCAACGGGGGTGACAAATGCTGGGCCGCAGCCGCCTCCAGGGGAGCGTTTAGCTATGTGGCCTTCTCTAGATGTGTGGGGGTTAGTTAAGGAGAGGAACACAGACTGTCTCACCGCAAACACATTCAAGCCTGCAGAGCAGTCTCACGGCGGAGACTGGTTACCCTCCAGCTTGCTCGGCTAGAGAGGAGCTAAGCTGGTCTCCCGTTCTCTGAAAGCAGGCAGCCTGAGATCTTCATACCTATTGTTCTGGAAATTTTCAAAGCCAAATATGTCCAGGAGGCCGATGGCCCTTCGCACATTTTTGGGGTCCTGGGCGGGCGGAGTGAAAATTGCAGCATTGATTTTCTTGACAATCCACAGGAAGAGGTGCCCATAGATGCCCTGAGGAGACATGGCATAAAGTCCACAGGCTTTGAGGTATAAAGGAGGGCTGCCCCTTAACTCTAAGTTCACATGCAAATCTGCACCCACACTGGATCTGCTGGACCTACTGAGGGGTGTCATCCCTACTTTGCAGGCAGGAAACCAAAGCCCAAAGAGACTAGGAAGTCACCAGGCAGGTGACTGGCAGAGTCAGGACTAGCCCAGCCATCTCTACTCTTTCCTGCTTTCCACCAGCAGGACAAGGAGCCACGTTCAACACACAGACAGGTGGGCTCCTTCTCCCACAGTCCCGTACCTTGACAAAGGCGTCCCTCCGGTCTGCAGCCTGGGTGATGTTCAGGGGCCTGGTGACAAACTCCCCTCGGATGATGATGGAATGCTTGATCAGACAGTCCCGGAGTGCCTGGTACTTCACCTGGAAGGGCGGGCGAGGGCTGGCATCATGGCTAACAGGGCAGGGCTTGGCTCCAAGGCTCTGACCTACCTATGCCAAGTCTTGTTCTCTCCTGTGACCAAACACCCTATGCCCAAGGCCAGAGGGTGGGAGATGCCTGTGGGGCCGTGCAGGAGGACCAGGCCAGATGGAGGCCAGAGGCAGGGTCCTGGGCAGGCCCAGGCCCAGCGTCAGTCTAAGCAGTGAGGTGCCAGAGTGTTCAGGAAGGAAACAACCTGGATGGGTCCTGGGCATGATGGTTGCTTGGTTTACCAGCTGTGTGCTGGCCTCCTGGGGGTTGGGGAAGGGGCCAGTGTCATGAGCAGGCCTTGGAAAACAATGGGCAGGGAGGGCTCTGTGGCCAAGTGGCTGGCATCCAGATATGCCCCAACTGAAGCCATTCCTGCCTGGGGGGTGAAGGCCTGAGGGAACAGGAGGATTCTGGATAGGCCAGTCCCTCTCACCATGCAGGGAAGACTGATCCAGCAAGAACCCAAAGTTTCTAAGAACCTGAACCAAATAAAGAACATTAGCAGCAAAATGTGATTGCTTTGTTTGTTTGTTTGCTTTTGATTCTATTAACTTCCCACCAGAACGGTCAATGGGGTGTGACGTGGAGGACATTATAATGTTCACAGGGCAGAGATATTTCTCCATCCAGTGCCTGCCTTTCTTCCTCCAGTGAGGCTCCACTTTCCCAGAACAGCATAGCTCAGGAAGGCAGGGGCTTAGTGAAGGGAGGCTGAGAAGGTATAGTGTAAGGGCCCTGGGCTCTGTGCCTATGTGGAGAGGGCTGGGGGCCTGGGTGGGGTGGAGAATGAGGATGCAGAGTGAAGGCCACTGAAGAACAGGGGGACATGGGGAAGAGGAAGAAACGTGTGTTAGAGCTGGACTGATCATTTCATTGTTTTGTTAAAGATTAGCTCATGCTGCTTCCACCCAGCTTCTCGCCCCAGTGCCTGCAGTGCCAGATGGAGTCAGGAGTTGAGCTGAGAGTCTGGGAGAGGAGTTGGGGGGAAGGAGTGGGGGCCCAGGAAGAGTTATGACAATCAGGAGTCAGGGGACTGTAAGCCAGACCCCTGGGGCCCCTCACAGGAATGGAAGCTAGCAGACACAATGGCCAGGTTACCTCCAGTAACTTCAGCACAATGGGGAAGGCAGGCGTCTCCATCACGTCAGATGAATCCAGGTTCTCAAAGACTGCGGCTGTGGAGAGAAGCAATAACCCCGAGTGGCAAAGCAGCTGAAGTGATGGAACAGGGGTCCCCATAGGGCCCGGACCTGGGGCAGCCCCAGATCCACCTACTAGAGGCAACCGCTCCTGGACATGGGGCACTGTCTCTCCAGACCCTCTCTGCAGGGGACAATGTCTCTGGTGATTACCAGCCCCTCAGCTGTGAAGGAGTGTCGTTTCTGTATATATAGATTTTCTCTTTTTTAAACTTGAAAAAATTATAAAATAAAGTATTCAGATAAAAAAGTGTCTGGAACCCAAAGGCATGTTATAATAAATAATGATTAAGTCAACACTGTGTAACCACTGCTACTGCCAAGATACAGAACCTGGCCAACATCCAAAGCCCTCAGGGTCCTTTTCTGCTAAGACCAGGTTCCTCCCCATTCACTAATGGAAACCACTTCCCTGCTTTCCATTATCCTTTTATCACCTACATATGAGTCCCTGAACAGCATTTAATTTCACCTGTTTTTTAATTTTGTTAAGTGTGATCTAATCGAATGTCTGATCTATAAGACCTGCATTCTTCTGTGCCTGGTCCCACCTCCTCAACATCACATTTTTAATACTCTTCCAGTTCCTGATGGCCCCTATGTGCATGTCAGTATAACCTAACCTGTCACCAGCAGAAATGCCAGTTCGGTGGATAGATCACAGCAACAACTCTCCTAGAGTAGATTTCTTTGTATGGTGTGTGAGAGGGGTCCAAGTTCATGTTTTCATGGACACCCAATTGCTCTAAAACAGTTTATTGAAAAGTCTGTCCTTTCCTCACTGTTCTGTGAATTGGTGTCCTTCATGAACTGTAGAACAAACCATACTTCCTTCCAGTATGGGCTCTGCACCATTCTTTCTCTCTTCTCCTTTAGTATGCCAATTAAAGGTACACTATAGCTTCTCACTGTGTCTTCTACGTCTCCTACTCTCTCTTATATATTTTCTACCCTTCTGTATCTCCATGCTGTGTTCCAACTTCTCCTCCAGCTCACACCCCCCGCACGTGTATAAAACTGGTTGTTAAAACCATCCATTGAGTTCTGCATTTTGATCTTTTTTTGTAATTTTAGAATTTCTACATAGTTCCTTTTAAAATCTATAATGTCACATTTTCCAGTTCTAGTTTCCTGTCTAAATTTTCAAGCTTGGCCTTTTCTTCTCTTGAATACAGCAAGCATAGCTGCTTTATGGTTTGTGTCCAATAATCCCAAACATCTGAAGTCTTTGTGGCTCTATTTCTATTGTCTGTCATTTCTGCTGGTTCTCACTCATGATATCTTTTTTCCTCAACCTTATCTATCCCTGGCTGCATGTGAGATACTATAATTGAAAAACTGTTTAAAAGAATAATTTGTAATCGAAGTTGATGCTAGTTTCCTCCAGAGAGAAACTTCCATCAGATGCTTGGAGGCACTAACAGGCCAGGACACCCTAATGTCCAGAGCACCCAGATCTGCCTACTGGACTTGCAAGTTCATGCATGGTTTTGTTTACTCTGATTCACCCTTATCCTAAGGGGATAGTCCTGTAGGGTCCCAGCTAAAACTGGGGGATTGATCAGAGTTTTCATCTTTGGAGGGCCCTAAGCTTTGACATCTTCCCTGTAATGCCGTGAGACCTCCAAAATCATAACTACAATTTTCAATGCGTTTTCTCAGGACAGGGTTAGACTATGTGACTTTGACAGGCTCCTGAGATGAGAACTCCCAGTCCTTCCAGTCTTCCTCTCCAGAGGGTACAGGTTGAGTGGAAACAGCATTACCCATGAACTCCACATCCTCCCCAGGGGGTACAGGTTGAGTGGAAACAGCGTTACCCATGAACTCCACATCCTCCCCAGGAGGTACAGGTTGAGTGGAAACAGCATTACCCATGAACTCCACATCCTCCCCAGGAGGTACAGGTTGAGTGGAAACAGCGTTACCCATGAACTCCACATCCTCCCCAGGAGGTACAGGTTGAGTGGAAACGGCATTACCCATGAACTCCACATCCTCCCCAGGGGGTACAGGTTGAGTGGAAACAGCTTACCCATGAACTCCACGTTACCCAGGTGGAGAATGGCTGCCAGCAGCTTGCTGAGGTCCCAGTTCTCCGAGTCAGAGAACATGAGGATCTTCATGGCAGAGCGCACGTGGGCATAGTCCTTGGCGTCGTTGAGAGCCTCACAGGAGGTGCAGTTTCCCTGCAAGATTGGGCACCTCAACATTTTCGGGGCCACCCCACACCCCACCTCCTCCATCACAGGCCTAGCAAGGCAGAGATGTGTCAGGGACTCAGCCAAAGTCCCCTAAGAAAAGACACTCATAGGCTCTAGGTGGACTCTGAGAGGCCACCTGGAGGCTCCAGCTTAGAAAATAGACAAAAGTACTTCCAGAGGTGGAATTGTGGGAACATAGACACAGCACCCAGCACTGGCACTCGGAAGCTGTGTGGCCTAAGCCAAACCACTGACCTTCTTTGAGCCTCTATTTGTTGTCCACCCCCAGTAACGCTTACCTTACCCTCGCTAGGGGATCCTATGAGTTTAATGCTTTAACAAACACCTTCCGAAGCTCCCTGTGCACCAGAGCCTGTGCTACTTGCTGGGAATTCATAAATGGAGAGACCCAGCACTGTGTGGGGTACCATGCATCCAAGAAGGGAGGCAGGAAACAAACGATGGTGTCATACGCCTTTAAAGGTGCTGCTGAGACCAAAGAGGACCAGGACAACCCTACTGGGAAGTGGGGAAAAGCTTTCTGGGGGAAGCACACGTTGGACTCCATAGCACCACAGGAAGAGGGTGGTGCAGGCAGAGAACAACTGGAGCTAGGCTGTGGAGGCAGGGACAGGGCTGGCAAGGAAGGGGAGGGCAGAGGGGGGGGTGTGTCAGAGTAGGGAGAAGTGGAGAGATGTTGGGAATCGGGGGGCACTTGGAAACCATGCCAAGGAGCCACAGGGAGCCCCTGCAGAATTGCAGTCAGAGACAGGACCCGTCAGACTTGCACTGTGGAAGGAAGGTCTGCAGAATGGACGATGATTAGGAGTCAAATCTGGTGACAGTGGGGATGCTGGAGGAAACAACCCCAGGATCCAGGTGAGAAATGAGGAAGGCCTTCAGGCAGCAAACGTAGGAGAGAGGGGTTAGGCAGAAGAGATTCAGGAGGTGGAACTCCTCCATCCCCTTTCCAGCAAACTTGAGTTGGACAGTCGCTTTCGCTGCACTGTTCCAGGCGTGGGGGTGCAGCCCAAAGCAAGAGCAAGGGCCCTGCTTTGCTGGAGTTCAAGTTCTACGGGCACCTACGAGGATGGACGACTGGAATGAAATGGAGGAAGGCGAAGTGTGGCTACGATGCTCCAGCACTACTGGAGCTTCCGACTGCTGGAACCAGAGAAAACTGAGGTTTATCGGGAAGGACTAGGCGTTCAACAGGACATAAGGAAGCACAGGGCAAGAGTAATCCCTGACAGTCATAAAAACAGAAGGGTGGAGTGGAGGATGGAAAAAGGGAACCCTCAATCCCTGCCTCAAGGTTTTTCTGAGGCTATAAACCACAGGTGTAGCAGGAACCAGCCTTACTTCCTCTTTTTCCTTTTGCTATTGGGAGGCTGAGGCGGGGAGGGACGCAGGGCGGTGCTGCGCAGAGCGTGGGAAGGGAGAGGCGGGGCGGGAGGGCAAGGGCGGGTTGCAGAGGGGAGGACCGGGCCTCACCATCGTCAGGTAGTGGTACTCGGAAGGCGTCCCCAGGCTCAGCAGCTGCTTCTCCTCTGCGCTCATCCCCATTAGCATGCAGTAGAAGATGTGGTAGTTCCGCTCCTCCGGGGCCTGGTGGGGAAGGCGTTCCAGAGAGCCCGTTAGGCATTCCCTTGAGGCTGCCTCCCGCCTCCCGCTCTGTCCCAGCTTCTGCTCCAAGGGCTGTCAACCGGATGTGGCTCTGGCATTGACCCGAGGGACGTTCGGCTGGGGAGATGTCCTCATCTTGGGCCTCCAAGGTCAGCTTTTGCTCACAAAAGCTGCTTTTGCCCGTGCTAAAGGCCACTTGCCACCAACTCCTGGCTCCCAGGCGCTTCCCTGCATCTCCACTGCTCCTCCCAGCCCCCAGGGCATCTTGCCTAAAGTCGCAAGCCAGGGAGTGATGCCAGGATCCAGCCCCTTAGCCAGGGACCGGTCTGGCCTTAGAACGAATTCTAGTAGAAGTGAGTACTAGGCACCAAAGAATGTAGAACACGGTATGGATGGAAAATTCAAAACAGAAAATGCTACCATTTTTTTTTCTTGAATACTGGGCAAGGACCATCATTACCCATTTGAGGGGTCCTTGGCCCATCTCAGGGTAAGTACAGTGGCAGCAAACTAAGATCTCTGAAGGTTTGGGGAGGTCCCTGGGAGATGTGAGAGCGACGGAAGGGAAGCCTCCTCATCCTGACTCCCAGTCCTGGTGTGGGAGGAGGTTCCCCAGGACCGGTGCAGCGGAGGGAGGCCTCACCTGCCGGCAGACCCGGGACTTCTCCAGGAGAAATTGCTCAATGCGTGCGCCCTCAATCACCCCATTGGGGTTGAAGTAGATGTCGATATACTTCCCAAAGCGGCTTGAGTTGTCATTTCGGATTGTCTTGGCATTTCCGAAGGCTGAGGGCCAGAGGGTGATGTCCGTGATGGGAGCAGAGAGGAGGAAATTTACTTTTAGTGGGATCATCTGGGAAGGCTTCTGAGAGGAGGTGGCTGAACCCAGAGTTGAAGGATGGGTAGAATTGCACTGGAGAGTGGAGGCAGCCAAGAGTATGCTGAGAGGAAGACTAAGTGCGAGGGAAGGTGCAGGTGTCAATAAGCGGGGTGTGCTTGCAGAGTGGAAGATTTGGCTGGAGCATAAAATACAAAGGAAAGCAGTGGAAGACAGATGGAACTAGTTCGTAGCATAGAGCCTTGAATGCCCGGCTAAGATGTTTGGAATTTGTCTGTGGGTGATGGGGGAGGAAGGAAACCTTCTGAGGGAGTGTGGGAACTGGCATTTTGGAGAGATTGTTCAGGCTGAAGGGCAGGAGATGGGAGGGTAAGCTTGCAGGGAGAGAAGCAACAGCTGGCAGGGACCAGGCTCAGATGGGAGGTCAGACCAGAAGGCATTTGGATTGCAGCAAGATTGAAGTTGCATTTTATAGAGCTGTTTCTGCAAGCTGCTATGATGTGACCCACAATAAGAAAGATGTGACCCTTTGCAATGTGTCTTACTACATACACATCCATCTGATGTAATTAAGAGAAAACATTCAGTACTGGTTCTGACCAAGAGCGAGGCACTAGGGTATTTTCTATTCTATACTATTTAATTTGTCCTAAGAGACTGATTTCATGACTCATTGGTGGGTTGGGTTGCAATTTGAAAATACTACCATACATCATTAGTCCCATGAGAAGAAGGAAAAAGAGCCCTTGGTCTCTCCCCCTTGAAGAATCCCAACAGACAGCAGAGGTGCTGATAAGGGCTAACTACACTTCAGAAACCTATTCTGCCTGGTTGAACCCAGCGGCAGGTCTCTCTTCAAGAAAACCTGATGTAGGCTCTTTTTTGGTAGAAATTGGCAAGCTGATTTCAAAATGTATATGGAAAGGTAAAGCACCTGCAGTGGCCAAGTTTGAAAAAGAAGAACAACACCGGAGGACATGTGCTACCTGATGGAAAACCTGATTAAGCTAGAGAACTCAAGACAGCATGGCATTGGTGAAAGGGTAGTCAGAGACAGCAACAGAACAGAATAGAGAATCCAGAAACAGACCACACACGTATGGTCACCTGAGTTTGGACAAAGATGCAAAGGCCACCCATTGGAAAAAGAATAGTCTCCTTGACAAATGGGGCTGAAATTCTTGGAATCCTTATGAAAGAAAAGAAAGGGAAGGAAAATAAAAAAAGAAAAAAAGTAGAAACTCAACTCAAACCTTGCACTATAGAAAAAATGAACACAAAATAGATATAGATTTACATATAAAACCTGAAACTACACCACGTCCAGAAAAAAACATAGAAGAAAATCTCTAGGTTAGGCAAAGCTTTCTTAAATACAATACCGAAAGCATCATCAAGGAGAGAAACAAAGATAAATGGAACTTTATTGAAATCTAAAAGGTATGGCCTTTAAAAGACACTGTCAGAAGAACGGAGGGACAGACTACAGACTGGGGCAAAATATCTGCAAAATGCATATCGTATAAGGGGATTGTATGCAGAATACATAAAGAGCTCCCAATTCATTAATAAGGAAATAATTTAAAAATGGGCAAAAGATTTGAACACGTACAGAGAAGATACGCAAGTAGGAAATAAGCCCATGAAAAGATGCTCCACATCATTAGTCATTAGGGACATTTGAATTAAAACCATGATGTGAGGGGCACCTGGGTGACTCAGTCAGTTGAGCGTCAGACTCTTGGTTTTGGCTCAGGTTGTGATCCCAGGGTCGAGGGATCAAGCCTCGCGTCAGGCCCTGTGCTGAGCATGGAGCCTGCTTGAGATTCTCTCTCTCTCTCTCTCTCTCTGCCTCTCTCTCTCTCTCTCTCTCTCTCAAAACAAATAAATAAATAAACATAAAAAAAACCCATGATGAGATGCCACCTATCAGAGGAGCAAATAGCCACCCTGAGAGTACCAAGTGTTGGTGAGGATACGGAGCAACTAGGACTCTTGTATTTTGTTGGTGGGAATGTAAGATGGCACAGCCACTCAGGAAACATTCTGGAAGTTTCTGATAAAGGTCAAATGGCTCACTTACTATCTGACCCAATGATTTTATGCTCACATGTTCATTCAGGAGAAAAACATATGTTCACAGAAAAACCTGTATGCAACTGTCTGTAGAAGCTTTATTCATAATCACTATAAACTATGAACAACTCAGGCATCCTTCAGCTGGTTGGTACATGAACAAACCGTGATGCGTCTGTGCAGTGTAATAAAAGAAATGAGTTATAGAAAACATGAAAAATCCCAGATGCGTTATGCTAACAAAAGTAGCCAGCCCCAAAAGGCAGCAAACCATTTGATCTCATTTATATAAACTTCCGGAAAAGATAAAGTGCTGATTCCCCGTGCAGTCAAAAATCTGTGTACGACTTCTGAATCTCCCAAAATTTAACTACTGATAGCCTACTGTTGCCTGGAAGCCTTACTGATAATACAGTCAATTAACATATACTTTGTCAGTTATATGTATTATATACTGTATTCTCATGATAAAGTAAACTAGAGAAAAGAAAATGTTATTGAAATCATAAGGAAGAGAAAATATATTTACAGCATTGTACTGGATTTATAAAAAAAAAATCTGCATGTAAGTGGACCTGCTCATGTCAAACCCTCGTTGTTCAAGGGTCAGTTCTATAGGAGAGAAGAGAGAAATCGATAGTTGCTAAGGACTGGCATTGGGAAGCAAGGCCACGAGGGAAGTTTTTGGTTGATAGGAATATTCCCTATCAGGACTATGATGGGCGTTCTGACGGAGTTTTTCCAAATTAATAAAGTGTAAGGTGAACTTTGACTGTATGTGAAGCATCCCTCTGTTATAAAGAAACAGGAGAGAACCCACCAACCGTGCCTGGGCTCTGGGGGGGGGTCAAGGTCGCACATTTCTGGGCCACCCCCACCAGAGACTGAGCGAGGGGACACTGAGACCTAGCACTGTGCCCAGTGCAGAGCACTCGTTTGGGGCCTTGGCTCTGAGCTCCCCCGTGGGCCAGCCAAGACCTGGGCAGATCTGCATGCAGTTTGAACCTCATCCTGCCAAATTCCCCTCTCCTGAGTGTCCTATGGGCGTCCCAGTTGGACGACATTTCCTGTCCATTCTTGCCACCTCCCCCTTCATCTTGCACAGGGGTCACCCCTCATAAACCTCTTACAGACAGTCTTAACACAGGCTTAGCAACTGCTTCCCTGGTGACTCAAGCGGACACACCCAGCATTTCTCAAACTGATTTCATCTCAGTCTTTACTTAAAAAGAATACTTGTTTCAATCCCATGAAAAACACACTTAGCGAAAGCCTATATGGTCATTGGTCTTTCCTGGGAGCCCCCACACTACCATCTACTTCGTGCTGGTCTTTCCTGTCCTGAGGGGTCCTGAGAAGTCACTGTAAGGGTACAGTCCATCCTATCCTTCCGCATGGACACCTCCTGGCCTGCAGGGCCTGGGGAGGAGGGTCCGTCCTAACGGTGACCGCTTACCTTCCAGGATGGGGTTGGCCTCCAGGACCTGCTGCTCAATCCACGAATGCTGGCCGCTGACGGTGGCCAGAAACTGCAGGATGAGCTTGGTGGTCTCTGTCTTGCCTGCCCCGGACTCACCACTGCAAAGAGGGCATGTAGGGCGTCAGTCAATAAAACAGTCATTTCTTCAGTACCCCCAACTGTTCTACAGACCCACCACAGGCCTGCCCTCTCCCCGTGCACAAATCCCACCACATTTATGGGTCTCAACTGTCTACTTTGTATTAGTTATTGGCGTGTTCATCTTCTCTGCCCTGCTTGGATGGGAGCCCCTTGCAGGCATGGTTGTATCTGGTTCGTTCCAGTGTCACCGGCCCAGTGCTCAGTAACTACTGATGAATGAACGGGGGCAGATGGCACAGTGTCTTGATGTAACATTATCTCCGTAAGCAGTGAGTTTATGTTGGCCACAAGGGAGACTGCATCGGTCTTTTTGAAAAGCAATGCGGCATAGGTATCAAAAACCTTCAGAATTACCCTGCCTTGAGCCTGAGAAAGCAATCCTAAAATCAGAAAAAGCTTTCTCCACAAAGCTTTCTGCTCACTAAAGCATTATTCATTTATCATCACAATTGCAGAAAATCAGGTGTGCCTCATTGGCTCAGTCAGTGGAGCTTGTGACTCGGAGTTGTAGATTTGAGCCACACATTGGGTGTAGACATTACTTTAAAAAAAATCTTAAAAAAGGACATCGTGGAAAATCAGAAGTACCATAAAGTGGGGGAGATTAGATACGGTCCCTCCAGTGAGAGAACACTAGAACCAAGTCTATACAAGGCTTTCAGTAAATGTGGGCAATGCCTATTGGTACAATAAAGTGACAAATGTCCATACTCTTCACTATAATTGTAACTAAGGGGGTAGGGGAAGCCATCTCTTCCAAAAGTATCTAGCAATTTTTTCCAACAATATTTTTCTAAAATTTTGTAAAATTTTCATAGTGAATATATTAATTTCATAATGGTGAGATATGAAAACTTATTTTTAAAAGTTTCTTAAGGAGTTGAATTAAGTTAAAAATATACTCGACTCTGGAGAAAACAGGCAAGAACCTCTTTGACCTTGGCTGCAGCAACTTCTTACTCAACATGTCTCCAAGAGGCAAGGGATACAAAAGCAAAAATGAACTACTGGGACCTCATCAAAATAAAAAGTTTCTGCACAGCAAAGGAAACAATCAGCAAAACTAAAAGGCAACCAATGGAATGGAAGAAGATATTTGCAAATGACATACCAGATAAAGGGTTAGTGTCCAAAATCTATAAAGAACTTATCAAACTCAACACCCAAAAAAACAAATAATCCAGTGAATAAATGGGCCAAAGACATGAACAGACACTTCTCCAGAGAAGACATCCAGATGGCCAACAGACACATGAAACAATGCTCAAAGTCACTCATCACCAGGGAAATACAAATCAAAACCGCAATGAGATACCACCTCACACCAGTCAGAATGCTAACATTAATAACTCAGGCAACAACAGATGCTGGCAAGGATGTGGAGAAACAGGATCTCTTTTGCACTGCTGGTGGGAATGCAAACTGGTGCAGCCACTCTGGAAAATAGTATGGAGGTTCCTCAGAAAATTAAAAATAGAACTACCCTGCGACCCAGAAATTGCATATTAGGTATTTATCCAAGGGACACAGGTATGCTGATATGAAGGGACACATGCACCCCAATGTTTATAGCAGCAGTATCAACAATAGCCAAAGTATAGAAAGAGCCCAAATGTCCACCGATGGATGAATGGATAAAGAAGATGTGGTATATATATATATATACACACAATGGAGTATTACTCGGTAATCAAAAAGAATGAAATCTTGCCATTTGCAACTACATGGATGGAACTAGAGGGTATTCTGCTAAGCGAAATTAGTCAGAGAAAGACAAATATCATATGACTTCACTCACACTCACACAAAGCAGATGAACACAAGGGAAGGGAAGCAAAAATAATATAAAAACAGGGAGGGGGACAAAAACTTAAGAGACTCTTAAATATGGAGAACAAACAGAGGGTTACAGAGGGATTGTGGGAGGGGGATGAGCTAAATGGGCAAGGGGCATTAAGGAATGTACTCTTGAAATCATTGTTGCAGTGTATGCTAACTAACTTGGATGTAAATTTTTTAAAAATTAATAAAAAAATAAAAGAAAAAAGAAAAATATATACTCGAATCTGGCACATAGCACACTCAGGTTAGTAATGATTAATATTACTATTATTATTGAGGCTTGAATGTCACTTTCATATCAATTATTTTTTATTATGGAAAATGTCAAACATTACAAATGGAGACTTGGGGAGCCTGGATGACTCAGTCGGTTAAGTGTCTGACTTTAGCTCAGGTCATGATATCATGTTAGTGAGTTCGAGGCCCTCCTTCTCTCTTCGTCCCTCCCCTGCTTGCACGCTCTCTCTCTCTCTCTCTCTCTCTCTCTCTCTCAAAAATGAATAAACATTAAAGAAAAACTTAAAAAAAAAAACAAATGGAGGTTAAACAGTGTCATGCTAACAAAAGCACTTCCTGTCACCTGGTTAGAAATGCAGACTCCCAGGCCCACCCAGGTCCACTGAGAACCTGCACTCACACAAGTTTCCCAGGAGACTCCTGCACTTTACAGTTTGCATGAGGAACTCCCACAGTCCGATTCCCAGCTTCGACTCCTGGCCAATTTTGTTTCTCACCCTGTCCTATTTTGAAACAAATCTCAGACAAGTATTGTTTCATCTGAAAATGTTAATTAAAAGAAAGTTTGGGTCAAAATGTCACAATCACTCTGCCAGCTGAGTCTGAGGTGATTTTCTCATGGCCTTGAGGGAGGGGAGGGTAGGAAGAGAAGGCAGTTTGACTCAAAAAGGTTCTGTTCATGCAAAAAGCCACAGACCAGGGTGCTCTGCCCTCTTCCTGAGGCACTGCTGTCTTGGAAGCAGAGGTCGGCCTGGTGAGCTTCCAGGCCAGCCTGGGGCCCAGCTGTGCTTGGGCAGGCTATTGCAGTGAGACTGGTCTTCCCAGTCCTGGAGGTGGAGGCTTGGGAACACACGGAGCGGACAGGCAGAGTCCCAGAGGGAGACGGAGTACCAGCCTGCATTGGCACATAATTCCTTTCACTTCTGGAAAAGTGGAAATCACTCCACAACATCTCTCTGTCTTCTTTTCCAGTGTCCTGGGTTTGAATTCCCTAATTAATAGCTGTGTGTCTCTGGGAAAGGATCTCAACCTCTCTGGTGGTAGGTTTCCCACCCTACAGTAAAACAGGAATAAGAAGATCTACTTCAAAGGGCTGCTGAGAACAGTAAATGTGATAATCTATTGCTATAGGACTTCATTCTGGTCTCTGTTTCAACAGCCTGTCCTCACAGAGGCCATGCCTGGTCGCCCTCCACCTAGAGCAACAGCCCTGTCTTTCCTCTTTCCCTACACTGCTTTTCTTCAAAGCTCTCATAAGCCAAATTGGCTTATTTGTTGTCTCTTTCCCCTTCTAGAATGTCAGCTTCATGAGGTGGGGATTTTAGTCCCTTTCATTTTCTCTTGACTCCCCATGTTAGTACAGAACGGGCATACCACTGGAGCACAGGGGACCCTTGAATGAAGGAATGAATGAATGACTCTACTATAGCTCCCAGCAATGTGCCCCGAGCCAAATTCCCCCTCCTCCTTCCTTTCCCTCTTTCCGTCCTTTCCCTCGGGAGGGTCTGTGCAGGACACAGGGAGGCCAGGCCAGGCAGAGGGCCCCTGAAGCAGGGTAAGGACCTGGACTGGAGGAGGACATGTCCCACCTGGTCCCCAGCAACCTGAGAGGTGCCCCCTGGAGCTGCTGCTACCTCGGACCTCACCTGAGGCCTGCCCAGAGATTTGTGTGTGTGTGTGTGAGACATCACCTATTTGATCCCTGAGTTCCCAAGAAGCCATCCTGGGTCCCATTTCTAGAGGTGCCCATCCCTATTTTTCCTTCCTTGTATGAGGAAATATTCTGAAGGCTGGGGCAGTGCAGACCCTGCCGAGGCAGTGGAAGAGCAGATTCTGAAGGAAGGAAGCGTCAGAGGGACCTGTCAGGGTGGAAGGGTGTTGGCTAGCTGTGTGCCCTTGAGGAGGCTGTTTGCAGTTGAATGGGAGCCCCTAAATCAAACGGGCCTCGTAGGCATGCTGGTTGGGAGAGGTTTAGGGAGAGGAGATGCTCCCCACTTTATTAGATACTCAGAGGCAGTGCCCGGCCCAGGGACATGGGGAGCCTGACCCCCACCTGATAATGCAGCACTGGTCCCTCTTATTCTTCTTCATGTTGAAGTAGCAGTTGTTGGCGATGGCAAAGACGTGTGGTGATAGCTCGCCCATGTGGCGGTTGTAATACAGCTGGACCTGCTCCAGGGTGTAGAGGGGCAGCACCTGGAATGGGTTCACAGCCACCAGGATGGAGCCCGTGTACGTCTGTGGACGGGAACAGGTGGTTAGTGCCCTCTGCTCTGAAGGCCAGCACTGCCTGGCCCTGACCTTGGCGTTGAGCGCGACCTGCAGAGGGCTACCAGGCTTGGCGGAGTCTGGCGGGGAAGTGGGGTCTGATTCTGGGCCAGGGAGACAAGACATTTAGCTGTTCAGATCCTCCTTCTGGAAAGATGCACACGTTCACCATTAACAAGAGCTGGGGGCAAGTGCATTCACAGGAAGATTAAGTGAGGTGGTCTTTGTTAAATGTTTAGAATCCTGTCTGGTATTTAGAAGGCTCAATAAAAATGGGCTGAATTTATGAAATGAATTTTCACCTGCCTCCCACAGGGAACTCCATGAGGCTGGTCAACAATCGTAGCCTCCACTGATCCCTCCTAGGACCCCTGTTCGGGACTACCTGCTTATCCGGAGCCCCCACTAGGCCTGGGAAGGAGACAGGGAGAGCCACCTCCTCAAGTCACATGATTATCACATCCACGTTTTCATTTTAGGAATGGAGAGTTTAATCTCTCTGACTCCAAGGACTATGGCAACCAGATAAAAAAGTGCAAGCATAAGTTCTTTGGAAAGGTTAAGCTGTAATTCACTTTAGCTTATTGGGGTTATCAGTCCCAGGAGCTCTGACTCACATTCAGCCAGGGCGGACTCAGTGTGCCCTATTGTCCCCTTCCACCGCAGAGCCTCCTCACCCTCTTGACCAGCCCTCCCCTCTTTTTGGGGTCCCCTGCTCACTCATCCCTGAAGGGCTGCTCAGAGCCAAACCAGCCACCTTGAACTAGGAGAGGTCCAGGCAGGCAGTGACTTCCTAGGCCACACCCACTTAGGGCGGGGCTGGAGCCAGGTTTGAATGCTGGGTCTCCTGGGAAAATGGGCATTGGAAGGAAGATATGAGCCTAGGGCTGGGGTGAGCCTCCCGTCCACTGCCAGGCTTTGGGAGAAGGGCCCGCATCTACCTACACGGCCCTCCTGACCATCACAGGACTCATTTCACAAGAGGGCAGGGGTCTTCTGCCTAGTGACCCTGTCTCTGCCTCATGCCTAGGAAGGGACATAAGACTATACCCACCCTTGTGGCCTCTGGTTCACTTGGCCAACAGAGCAGGACTTCCACTCAGCCACAGGTGAAGTGGGGAGGCAGCACTAATTGAGCACCTACTGTGTGCTAGGGACTGTACTGGCATGCTACACATCAGCTTTCTGAATCCGCAAAGGTATTATGATACCAAGGAGAAGCGTTAAGTTTCTTGCCCACCTCACCCAGTGAGGGCACGGGGAGTGGGGACTGATCCAGGTGTGCCTGGCTCCAAACCTCTGGTGCCTGGTTTTCTTCCCCAGCCAGGAGGTCTGTGCACATGGACCAAGCCCCCTGGGTGGGGGTTGGAGATGGAGACTCACGTAGATCTTGTGCTGCCGGTAACGGATCAGGAGGTTGTGCACCATGCCTGCCTCGTTCAGGTCCCCCAGGCGGATCATGTCATCCACGCCTTGTGCTGAATTGGGGTGCATGAGGCTAAGGGTATCGAGGTCCTCTGCTCGGATCCAGTGTTCCTAGAACAGAGGGCATAGACTCCCCTGAGAGGTGGCCTTCGCGTGGGCCAACCCACTGCACCTCTTCTTCAAGTTCTCAGTAGATCAGCTGACTTAGTGGCCTGACCAGGCTCTGACTGAGGTCAAGGAAAACCTGAGGGAGGATCAGGGCAGTCTGCTGCTGGAGAAAGGACGTGTCTAGAGCCAGGGGTCAGTGTGAAGCCAGCGCTAATGGTGAATTTCATGCCAGGGTCAGATTTGGCTGTCATTAAGATCAGGGGCGGGGTCAGCTGGGGGCCTCACAGATGGCTGGAATAAAAGCATGCAAGTAAAAGTGCATTTTACACTGTAAAACATCATTTTGCAAATAAAAGATATAATCGTTCATATTTTACTGACTTCCCTAATATGGAGCTCAGAAGTCATAGCCTAGAATCTTCTCCCTGGAGGCTAAGTCTCCACATACACTATGCTGCAGCACCTCAGCAAAGAGGGCTGCCCAAGGGGGACTGAATGGGCCAGCTGGACCCTTTGCCCTGCATGCCCTTCCTCATGGCACCACAGTTGGCTGACGCTACCCTGCAACTCCCAGGTGGCTGAGCTGCAACCCTGCAGCCCATCCCAGCTTCTGCTTCTGTCACCTGGGCTGTTCTATTCAGTACCAGCTGAGCCTCATCTTCTTCCTCCTCACATTCTGGGGCCCTCCTCTCCTTAAAGAACACCTTTCCTTCTCTTCTCCTTGTCTCCAGGTTTACCCTCCTTTACTTTGCAAACCAGCTTTCTGCCACCCTCTCCTCCCTGTCACAGTCCCTCCCTCACTCCTCTTGCTTCCCCTAATTGTCCTGGTTTTCCGTCTACCTACTTGCTCCTTGCTCTTTCACTATAGAAATGTTCCCCAAGACAGATGCATTATGTCCACCATGACAGGACCCCACTGTGATCTGTTCTGCCTGGAAGGTTTCCCCCTACTTGGGCTCTGGAACCCCTGGTGTTGGGGAGCAGTGACAGGAGAGGAAAGGGGCTAGAGCCCTGAAGGCATGGGGGTTGGGGTGGGACTGAGAGGACCCAGCCTCTCTGCAGAGCTTGGCCACACTGACCTTGCCCTCATCATCTTCAACCAAGATCTTGCCAGGCTTTGTTTCCTTGATGATGCATCCGATGGCCACACTGGCCTTGTTGTCAGGGAGGGGGTTCAGCCACACATGGTCGCCCTGGAGAGAAGAGAGAAGACAGTGGTCAGACACCTGTTCCCTGTTCCTTTTCCTGCTCAAGACTTACCTCTCCTGGGGGCCGTCCTTTCCAACTCTCTCTCCATACCCCCTCCTCCCGCTCCTCTTCGTCTTTCCATCTCCTTCTTCTTCCCTCTCTCATTTCCCACCCTCTCTTGCTCTTGCCAGGATGGCAGTGGGAGGTAGCAATGGAAGATTCCCTGGACTAGCTTGGTTCTAGGAAACAGACAAGCCATATTTACAGGAAAACAGTCCCACCATGAGGTGGAAAAAGAGTCTTTGCCCTGTGAATAGCCCTATGGGACCCAAACCCATTGGGTGAGGAGAAGCAAAGACTAAAATCTCACAGGTTTCTGCTAGCCCGGAACATGGCATTGACCCATATGAACTTCCTTCCGATCCAAGAAAGCTCACCCTGTTCAAAGAGGAGTGATCCCCAAACCAGCATGGGTCTACATACAACAATACTGAAGTAGGAAAGTAGGAAAGGAGCAGGTGAATAATACCAGGGGAAAACCAAACAAACCAACAAAACTAGGACAGAGGGAAGTTGTAGCCAAATATTTCACCATGGTTTCCAAAAACATACTGAAGAGTAGACCAGAAGCAAGAGCTCAGAAATTAGATGCCGAGACAACCAAAAGGGATGAGAATTGAGTTGGAAAGCTCAAGAAAGAAATGGAAGAAAAGAGATAAACATGGACCAGGAATGGAAGCAGATTTGGAAACAGCAGGGAACAAGGGCTTCTAAGAACACAGCGAACACCACTGAAGACAGGAGGAGACAGTGAGCAGAATGACACAGAAATTTTAGATGAGGATTAGGGAGAAAAGGATAGATAGGGAAGATGGATGCCCATCTATGGGCGCCCAAAGAAGATAACTAGAAATAAAACCCAAGAAGATTATTTAAAGATATAATTCAAGACAACTTTCCAGAAGTTAAAGAAGCCTTGCATCAATGGATTGAAAGCACACCAGGTACCAGAAAATAATGACAAAGAAAAATCAGTAAAGGTTTTCAGACTTCAAAAATAAAGTTGAGTTCACTTCTAAGGAGAAAATTCAGGACAAATTCAAATCCTATATAGGGCTGAACAACTAAAAGATCTCAAGAAAAGAGCAATCTACCTATTAGTATGCCCACTACCAAACAGAAAACATCAAGTGTTAGAGAGGATGCGGAGGCATTGGAACTGTTTGTTGCTGGGATTGTAAACTGGTGGAGCCACAGAGGAAAATAATATGGGGATTCCTCAAAAAATTAAAAACGTTTATACCATATGACCCAGCAATCCAACTTCTGAGTATTCTGAAATTCAAAGAAGGATCTTGAAGACGTAGGTGCACTCCTATGTTCACTGCAGCATTATTCGCAACAGCCATGGGTGAAAGCAACCCAAGTGCCCACTGACAGATGAGTAAACAAAATGTGATATATACATACAAAAGAATATCCTGCAGCCTTAAAAAAGAAGGAAATCCTGTCATGTGTGGATGGACCTCAAGGACAGCATGCTAAGTGAGATCATAAGCTAGTCACAAAAAGACAAATACTACATAATTCCACTCATAAGAAGTCTCTAAAATAGTTGGGGCATGTGGATAGCTTAGTCGGTTAACCATCAGACTTTGGCTCAGGTCATCATCTCAGAGTTCGTGGGTTCAAGCCCTGCGTTGGGCTTTCTGCTGACGGCTCAAAGCCTAGAGCCTGCTTCAGATTCTGTGTCTCCCTCTCTCTCTGCCCCTCCCCTGCTCACACTCTCTCTCTCAAAAATAAATAAACATTAAAAAAAAAGAAGTATCTAAAATAGTAAAAATCACAGAAACAGAAAGTAGAAAGGTGGTTGCCAAAAACTGGAGGAGGAAGGAGGGAAAATAGTATTTAGTGAGCACAGAATTCCAAGTTTGCAAGATTACAAGCTCGCAGATCTGGGGGTGCCTGGGTCGCTCAGTTGCTTAAGCAGCTGACTTTGGCTCAGGTCATGATCTCATGGTTCATGAATTCGAGCCTTGCGTAGGGCTCTGTGCTGACAGTTCAGAGCCTGGAGCCTGCTTCGGATTCTGTGTGTGTGTCTCTCTCTCTGCCACTCCCCGACTCATGCTCTATCTCTTTCTCTCTCAAAAATAAATAACATTAAAAAAATGGTTTTTTTTTTAAAGTTCTCAGATCTGTTGCACAACAATGTGAATATACTTGATGCTAAACCGTGTGCTTAAAAGTGGTTAAGATGGTAAATTTAATGTTAGGCATTTTTTTTTACCACAATGAAAAAAGAAAGAAAAAGGAAATCCAGTAACTTTTTACCCAGTCAAATTGTCATTCCTGGATAAAGGTGACACATATTTTTGAAGATACAATATTGTTCCCATAAGCCTTCTAGAAAAAAAAACTGGGGAACAAGGTTCAGTCAATAGTCCAAGGAATAAAAATAGATCCACATCAACGCTCATGATAATGAAGTTTGAAAATATTTGGGACAAAGAGAAAATCATGAAAGCTTTCAGAGAGAAAAAAATAAATTTTGTTAGAGTCTCAAAAATTAGAATGGTGTCAGATTTCTCAATTGTAATGCTAGAAGCCAGAAGACAACATGAAGTAAACATCTTCATAATTCTCAGGGAAAAGTCTGCCCAGTATGGAATCCTATGCCCAGCGGACATTCACATGTGAATAAACATATTTTAGACAGGCAAGTTGTTACCCTTTCTCAGAAAGCTATTGCAGGATGTGCTAGATCAAAATGATGGAGTAAACCAAGAGAAAGACCTCAGGTCCAGGAATAGGGAGTCAGTACAAAGGAGAGGCAAAAGACGTATTCAAGGTGGCTGTAAAGGAGATCCCAAGATGATGTCAAGATGTGTGCCTCAGAAATACAAGACACAGTCTAGATATCACAAGTCAGCAAGTCTGGGAGAGATTTCCCTCTAAGGATGAAACTGGCTGAGCTCCCGATGAGTCAGAACATTTTGAGAGGAGACTGACACATCTGGGAGAAAATGGGAGTGTGAAAGTCATGATGAATACACAGAAAACTTAGCAGGTGAGGAAAAGACAATTACAAAGTCTAGCAAAGGAAAGCACAGTGCTTAGAGTACCTTGGCTCAACCGGGGATAGAGTTTACTTGGATAAAATAAGCGAACTCTATATGCAGATCTGATCAAAGCAAGGTTTAACAATTTGGGGAAGACGGAGACACGAGTAGTATACTTGTGAGTGCTGGGAGGGCAGTAGGCTCAAGGAGCTGAGGCATTTCTTACATGGCAGGAAGTCGGTAATAGACAATGCCTGAAACGGAAAACTCCAGGGGCACCGTGAGCGTGTTCTTTCCGGACACAGAGGGAAACATCAGAGAATCAGCCAGCAGGCTTGACAGTGGTCACCTCCAGGGAAGAAGCAGTGGGGAGCTGAGTGCTTAAACAGTGTGTCTGTACAATTTTATAAAAATGAAAGCCAAATTAAAAAGAACTGCAAGAAACAGTTGCTGCAGGGTACAGAAAACCAGCATGAGCCACATGCTGGGCTCAGTGAACAGATCCGATCACACCAGACTCCTCAGAGATCCCGGAGAATGAAATTGTAGCCTGCCGCTGAAGCTGCTGGCAGATCACCAAAGCGAGATTAAAAGTCAAAGGCAGATGACGGGCATCTCACAGCAAACTTGACATTAACCAGAGATGAAAAAAAGGCACCATGTCTGATCCAGACTGTGGAGGTATGAGCCTGACCTGGGCTGGAAGAAGAGATCAAAGACAGTGACTTTTGCTCACTCCATTTGGCCAAAGCTCTACTGGGAAATAAATGAGAGGCCCCATAGCAGAAAATAGAGCTTCTTCATTACCTCTGTTGGCAGGAATAGATTGCAAGAGCAGACAAATGAGGAAAAGAATGAAGAAGAGAAATAGCAGCTCTTGGCCACAAAGAAAAGTAAGAGTCTCTATTGAGACTTCTGAAACAGAGGAGGAGTTGCAGAAAGCAGGGAGATGTGTGGAGTCCTGGGAGTCCTCCTTGCTCTTCCTGATAGGAAGTACCTGACAACTGAGTGCAGGAGGAGCTCTTGCTGGAGAGAATGTGGGAGTGCCCCAGCATGAGACAGAAATTACTACAGAGACTGGAAGCCATGAACCACCCACTTCCTGGAGACCTGGTCCTTCATACTAATGTCTCCCAAGAAAGGTGGACTCTGTTGGCCTACTCACTGAAATGGCACTGTGCCCTGATACTATGTGTCCGCCTGCCATGTCTTTCTCTTCCCAAAGTAGAAGAGGTGGACCTAGAGATGGTCTCTGCCTGCATACAGTTAGATCAATGGAGAGTCAGGTGAGTCATCGAGGGAGCTCCAGCAGCAAGTCTCTGGTCTAAGCTCCAGTGCAGGCCCATCAGTAGAAGCCTGTCCTCTCTGCAGGGACAGATGGAATGGTGACTGCTAGTGACAAAGCATTCTCTCAGGAATGCCTCACAGTGCCTGGGCATTGTACCTCTCCCTATCCGATAACGCATAGTTGAAGATAAGGTATGATTGATTTGTCATCAAGCAAATGTTTATGACTTCGTGCTCTGCAGACCGGGCCAATCTAAGAGAGGTGCTTTGAATTTCAAAATACTTCCAACCAGTCTTCTGCATCGAAGGGTTCCCAGGCCCTGTGCACACAGATGTGCAAACATTCACAGTCCTTGTTTGGAAGCAAGATGGGGTTTCATTAATGTGACTGAAAACTGTGCTCTGCCCAGGGCCTTGGGGTGGCTCAGAATTTGTGCCAGCACCAGGCTCTCGGTTTCCTCACCTGCCCATAGGGTGGGAGGGTGGGGCGGAGAAGCTGGTGATGACAGCAAAGAGAAAGATCTATTTACATGTTTATCCCTTCAGTCAGCTACTTTGTGTGTGCATGCACGTGATGGGGTCCTCAAAGCCAGAATCAGGGAAAATCTAATGGTTGAAACAATACATGGGCAATGCAAAGTCTATTCACCTTCTTTAAAAGTCTTCAGTTTTTGTTTGAGGACTCACCCCTCCCTAATTCTTGGGGTTCTTGGCAAGCACCCTCCCCTCCGCCCCAAACAGGGGGTGGCCGGTGATACAGCCCAGTGCACTCATCCTGTCCCCTCAGCTGCCACAAAGGGAGGCCGTACACAATGCACACTCTGTAAATCTTTAGTGTGTGGTCAAGGCCAGCACTGTCCCATAGAAATACAATTCAAACCGCATGTGTAATTGAAAATGTTCTAGCGGCCACCTTTAAAATGTAAAGAGAAACAGGTGAAATTAATTTTATGAATGTCATATTTTTTTATTTCCAGTTTTTATTTGAATTCAAGTTAGTTAACATATATAGTAAAATTGGTTCCAGGTACAGAATGCAGTGTGATTCACCCCTTACATACAACACCCAGTGCTCATCACAACAAGTGCCCATCACCGGTCTAGCCCATCCCCCTGCCCACCTCCCTCCATCAACCCTCAGTTTGTTTTCTATGGTTAAGAGTCTCCTACGGTTTGGGTGACGGGTACAGAGGAGGGCGCTTGTTGGGATGAGCATTGGGTGTTGTATGGAAACCAATTTGACAATAAATTATTAAAAAAAAAAGAGTCTCCTACAGTTTGCTTTCCTTTCTCTCTCTTGTTTTTCCTTTCCCTATGTTTTAAATTCCACATGAGTGAAATCATATGGTATTTGTTTTTCTCTAACTTATTTTGCTTAGCATAATACACTCTAGCTCCATCCACATCACTGCAAGTGGCAAGATTTCATTCTTTTTGATGGCTGATTAATATTCTATTGTATATCTATACCACTTTTTCTTTTTCCATCAGTGGATGGACATTTGGGCTGTTTCCATAGTTTGGCTATTGTTGATAATGCTGCTATAAATACCAGGGTGCATGTGTCTCTTCGAAACTGTATTTTTGTATCCTTTGGGTAAATACCTAGCAGTGCAATTGCTAGGTCAGAGAGTAGTTCTATTTTTAACTTTTAAAGGAAACTGTATACTATTTTCCAGAGTGGCTGCACCAGAATGTTGTTATTTAACCCAGTATATTCAAAATGTTATCATTTAAACAGGTAAGCAATGTAAAAATTGTTAATGAGATATTTTACGTTCTTTGTGCTGAGTCCTTGGATCTGGCATGTGCTTTAGACTTACGGCACATCCCGATTCAGAGCAGACATATTCGCAGCACTCAGTACGCCCTGGGGCTCCTGACTGCCACTGTGGACAGAGCAAATTCAGCCCTGGCACTTACCACCTGCTCCCAGTACTTTCCCAGATCCATGACCTGGATCCCTCTGGGCCCTTGCATGTGCTGTTTCCTTTGCTTAGACCACTGTCCCTCACTGTACACATTCAGAACATCTAGCAGTCCTAACGTCCTTATCAAATTTTGGGATTATATGTGGCTTCCAATGACCCAGTGTAATCCTCACGACAATGGTATCATTATTCCTATTTAACCACAAAGATGTAAGTGATAGTGTTGGGATTCGAATCATGCTGATCTGGCTCTAAAAGGTAGCTGGAGAGAGCAGGAGGAGGAGGTTGAAGGAGGTTGGAGGAAGACTGGGGGAGTGGGTGTCAGCTGCCTGGGGTAATAGGTGGCCAGTTCACCTGTGGTCTTTGCACCTCAGAAGCTGTACCTGTGTCTCCCCACTCCCAGGAAGGATCACTGGGTCAGAAAAGGCTCTGCCCCGATATCCTGAAAAGTCTCAGATGGCCCCATGTTCATCTGACAAAATGGTAAGACTAAGGTCTAGAGAATGGAGAGCCTGGCCAAAGTCATACAGCAAGCAACTGGCAGAGCTTCCCAGAGCAGGAAGTTAGCCATATTCTTTGAGGGAGGAAACTTCAGCTGCTGCTGGAGAAACCCCCGTCTCACTCCAGCCTGGGGTGTACTTCTGAAATGTGAAAACCAAATTTCTCCCAACTCGAGTCCTATTCTAACTATATTAAAAGAGTTTACAGGGTGCCTGGGTGGCTCAGTCAGTTAAGCATCTGACTTCGGCTCAGGTCATGATCTCATGGTTCATGAGTTTGAGCCCCGCATTGGGCTCTCTGCTGTCAGCACAGAGCCTGAATCAGATCCTCTCTCTCTCTCTCTCAAAAATAAACATTAAAAAAAATTTTTTTAAGATTTTTATTAGCCTGGGGGGGCGGGGTCCACTTCTAATTGCTTTCAAAAAAATACTTTTTTTCCATAGTGTAGTTATTCACCATGTTTGAGCTTTCTTAACAATAGAGATTAAAGTCAACATTAAACCCTGTTGTAGATGGAATTCATACGTCAAAGCTCTATCCCTAGTGTAACTGTATTTGGAGATAGGGCCTTTAATAAGGTAATCAAGACTGGGGCACCTAGGTGGCTCAGTCAGTTAAGAGTCCAACTTCAGCTTGGGTCATGATCTCACAGTTCATGAGTTTGAGCCCCATGTTGGGTCCTCTGCCATTAGTGCAGGGCTGCCCTTCCCCAGCTCGCGTATGTGTTCTTTCTCTCTCAAAAATAAATAAACTTTTTTTTAAAAAAGTAATTAAGGTTAAATGAGGTCAAACAGGTAGGGCCCTACCCTGGTAAGATTGGTGTCCTTATAAGAGGAAGAGACATCAGGGAGCTCTCTCTCTCTCTATGTGCAAAGGAGGAAAGCCATGTGAGGTGGTAGCTATCTGCAAGCCAGAAAGACAGGTCTCACCAGACACAAACCCTGCTGGCACCTTTATATTGGACTTCTAGTCCCAAAACTGTGAGAGAATAAATTTCTGTTTAAGCCACCCAATTTGTGGTATATATTATGGCATTTTGTTGTGGCACAGTTTTGCAGAGCGACCTAATGGTTAGCCCCTTTGAAGTCAGACAGACTGGGTTCTCATTCCTACTCTACATCCCATGAGTTAAATGGCCTTGGGCAAGTCACTTAACCTCTGTAAGCATCAGTTTCCTCATCTATTGAACAGGGCAGCTTCGCAGGGCTGTTGTGAAGATGGAATGTGACATGGGTCAGGAGCCTGAGTGGTGTCCAGCATGGAGTAGAACAGATGGATGGTATGTCAGGAATAAGCCCTGTATGGTTCTGTCCTTTATTCAAGTGTCACTAGGACCATCTAAAGGGATCATTGGTGAATCAGATCATCACTGTCTTCCCAAGGAACTTGCGATCTTAGAAGACAGAGCAGGTGCACAATTGCAACTGAGCTTCATATGCCCCCAAGAGGTAGCTTTCTAAACTCTGCTTGAAGTTAGTCATGTTCCTGGTGGGACCCTTGGGACTAATGCATCCCATGGGTGAATTCCTTTGTGAAATAAGCCTGACTTTGGCCTCCAACTCATGCTCCTCATGCTCCAAAATGGTGCCAAGTTCTAAAGTTTGTGATTTAGATATCAAAGGCGCCTGCAACCTGAATTTTGAAACCATGTGTGTTCTCTCTCCAGCCTAGAACAGCCTATCTCTATTCTAGGAAAAACAATCCTAGTCACCCTTCTGTACCTCAGATAGTTGGAGGGATTGGTTGCAGGAGCCCTCGGTTGTTGGGCATTGCTGCCCCCCCTTAGCAGTGTGGATCCAGCAGCCAGAAGGAGATGATGGCCACTGTGTGGCTTTGCATGCAGAAAAAGAGTATCTGGGGCATTTTCTTATCAAAAAGGACTTCCCACTTTCCGGCCTTCTTGGATTTGGGTTGGAATTCAGGGGTGAGGTGGAGTGGAGGGCAGGGAAGGATGCCCAAGCTGGTTTGGGGCTCTCCTCGGGGCTCCTCCAGCCTCCAAGCTTCTCTGGTCATGCATGCACCACCCCAGCTGCCTGGAGGCCTGTGCCCCCCACCACTACTCCAGGGCAGGGCAGTGACAGCATTTGCTTCCTTTCCACATGGAGCCATCTCTTGGCTATTGGGACACAGCAGGCACTTAGAGGTTTGTTAAACTGAGGCAAGGTGCTGCAGGGCCCAAAGTAGAGATCGGACCCAGTGTTTGATTCCCATCCACTCTGAGTGAGCTCCCTGCAACTGTGCGATGAGACGACAAAAGAGAAATCCTCTTGTCAAGGCATTTAAGCCCTAAATAGAAGTGAGGGATTACTGCGCTGAGTGTGGCCACCTGCTCAGGCCCAGAGGTTGGCCAGACTCATTTTCTTTAGATGATACAATCTGTCTTGCTCCTCCTACTCTCTTGTCTCTGATGTTTTCCTTGTGGGCTCTCCTTGCCTCTTGCTGAGTGACTTGATTTACCCTTTGGTAATTCCCAGATAATCCCTAGATGGAATAGATGCAATTCTTACCAGCCTGAAGGCCGACATCCTGAGGCGGCAGCTCCCTCCAGCCTGCGAGCAGAGAGAAAGCAGATGGTCAGTCCTCAGGGCCCTGCCTTGGAGCCCCGGGAGGACTGGGGCCACGTGTGCACGTCAGCACATCCTCGAATGCCTGCATGGGGTCAGGCTCAAGAAACAACTCGTAAGCAGCCAGCATAGCTAGAGACACGTGACATACTTTATCTGAATCTCCTAGCACCCCAAAACACAGATGTTCCTTCATGTGTTAAATGGGACCCCACAAAGGGCCGGTGACCCAGTAAGTTAGCAGCACAGCTGCACATCCAACCCTGATCTACCTCCTTTCAAACCTGTCCCGGGCTCCCAGCTGCCTCCCAGCGGCTTTGGGAGCACTGTGGCTGGCCTGACTAGCTGCAGCAGGCCGAGGAGGGAGACCGGGGGTGGGGGGTGGGGGTGGGGTCTGCACGCTGCTATCCTGACCTGGAGCACAGGCACCTCGCCCTCCTTTGCCGTGAGCAGTGCAAGGCACACGGGCTCTTTTTTCTTCATCACTGTACTCCCTGCATCGGGCACAGGCCTGTCCCAGCAAATACTTGTTCAATGAAACCGCAAATGATGCCCCTGAAGAGGGTTTGACACTAGCTTTAACAGATGAGTAAGAACTCAGGGTGGAAGGAAGAAAGGTCTTCTCCAAGGATGGTGCGACTTTAACAAAGTCAGAGGGTAAAGTGCAAGTGATGTTGGGGTCAGCGTTGGGCTGAGGGTAGTGAGTGGGGACATAAGAGAAAAGGCAGGGGTGTAGGCAGCCACTCTGTTCTAGTGGACAAAGAATTTTCTTTTCTTTTCTTTTTAATATTTTATTTATTTTTGAGAGAGAGAGAGAGAGAGAGTGAGACAGAGTATAAGTAGGGGAGGGGCAGAGAGAGAGGGAGACCCACAATCCGAAGCAGGCTCCAGGCTGTGAGTTGTCAGCACGGCTTGAACTCACAAACTGTGAGATCATGACCTGAGCTGAAGTTGGTCACTTAGCCAACTGAGCCACCCACGCGCGCTGACAAAGAATTTTCTTACTCAATTTGTGTTTAGTGTACGGCCATTTATTGGATTAATGACAGTGTAAACCTTCACATTTGATGAGCACCTACAGTGCAAAAGGCCGTCATCAGGTTGTAGAATCCTTTTTAAGGTCTGAGGTTACATTTTTCTCTCTAACTCCAAGGGAGCATGGTGCCTCCTTCCTGGCCCCATCCCCCATCACCTGGACTGGGATTTTGGGGGTGGACAGAGGCTGAGAACCTGGGAAAGCTGTCCTCAGGGGCACTGCAGCCCAACTTCCCCACTGAGGCTCTGAGGCCTGGGCCTCCGCTCCCCGTCCTGCACTCACCCCACGGGAGTGTGTCCCCACAGGGGTCTGGGGAGGTGGCAGACACAGTGTGAAAGTGTGGCTCTGCCACCCAGCAGGTGTGCAAGCCGGAGCAGGGCCTGCAAGTGATCTAGCAAGCTCCTTCCTGAGCTGGAAATGGCTGGAGTTTTGCAGGGCTCTGTGAGGTCAGGACACACAGGGAGTGCTTGTAATGTGCTTGTTCGTGTCCCAAGCCCTTCCCCAGGAAGCACTCGTGAGGTTTGAGGGATTAACATTCCCAGACATGAGGCTGCTGACACTTGAGACCATGTATCAATTCCTTTCTTGGGGGGCGGGGGAGTGGGGAGCAGGCCCAGGTGACCACCTCCCCTCTCCAGACACCTGTAGCCATGGCGGAGCCAGCCAGGCAAGGTTTTGAAATCTGTTTATTCCCATTTCTGAGGTGGAAACCTCGACTTTCCAAACACTAACAGCTACCCTAAGGGCAGGACTTCCCATGAAGCAGACACTGCTCTGGGAGGAGATGCTAGTATTCCCATTTTATGGCTGGAACAACAGAGGCCACAAAACAGAGACTTTGCCAAAACTATTCAGCTGGTCAGAGAAGAAGGGGATTCTTCTGCCCAACACCCAAATCCATGCACTTTGCCTGACTTCCTTTGCTTCAGGAAACTTTACAGACCTGTTTAAAAGTGCAAAGAAGCTCTTCCCTGAATTCTGGCTCCTAGAAGCTCTCCCAAGGGAGGCTGATCCAGCCTCCTACCCCTTACCCCCGCCTCACATAACCAGTGAGGGGCTGGGAGGGAAAGACGCAGAGGAGCACTGCCCTGCCTCTGGCTCTCCACTGCTAATCTGGCTCCTTGCTTCCTGTCCCAGGTAGAAATTTGAGGCCACCCACTGTCTCTGGCTCTGTTACCCTCTCCTCCTCACCCATGGCATCTGACTCCCCTGTACATCACATCATCCCTCTCCAGACACCAGGATGTGCCTCCCAGGGACCCCCATGTCCTTGACTCATACTCCTCTGACCCCAGACTCCAGTGACGTCCACTCCCCCTCGGCTGGCCCTGGTCTTCCCACGTCCCGGAATGGCTCCACCTCAGAAGCCGTGTCCTCCAGCTGCACCCCAGCCCAGCATGATGCCCTCCCCTGTGAGTGACTGTTACTTCACTTCATCACGACCCTCGGCCCCCCTGTTCCTCCTTGTCTGTCATCCTGTATCCTAGCTTTGTTTCTATCCCAGCCAGCCCAGACACCGTCTCACATTTTGTTTGGAACAGAGTGGTTTTAGAAATACCCATAAATAGAACACAAAAATAAAGTACAATAAACTGCACGTCATGTGGACCCCTCTGGTCCGCGATGTTCCTGTGAATACTGTGACTCCTGCTCTCACCTTGCAAAGTCCTAGCCCCGAGCTGAGCACACCAGATACAGGTCGTACCACCTCGAAGATGGGCCAGGGCAGTTTCGTGGTCTGTACCTCTTCTAGGACTTTAGAAATGCCGGAGACCCTCACATGGGCCCCGATTAGCTCTTTCTGCAAAATATCCCTATTTCAAAGTTTCCTCCGATGATTCATTCTGCAGAACGCCTTGATCTGCATCACTGAGAAAAGAGAAACGACCCTCAGCCTACAGCTCTGCCCCCTCCCTGCTTTTCCTTCTACCTATGAGCGCTCAAGGAACTGCCCAGGGGAAGGGATGCCCTGATAGCCCCCACTAATCCTTTCAGCCCTGCCCTTTCTCCCAGGCCACAAACACCTCACCGACCCTCCAGGGCACAGTTGCTCAAATCAATGGTAGGAATTTTTCTTTCTTTTAAAGTTTATTTATTTAGAGAGAGAAAGAGAGAGAGAGAGAGAGAGAGAACAGAGAAGGGGCAGAAAGAGAGGGAGACAGAGAATCCCAAGGAGGCTCTGAACCGTCAGCAAGGAGCCCGATGCAGGGCTTGAACCCATGAACTGTGAGATCATGACCTGAGCCAAAACCAACAGTCAGACACTTAACTGTCTGTGCCACCCAGGAGCCTCAATGGCAGGACTTTTTCAGACATGCTCCCCTCCCTCAACTGCACCCTCTTGGCTTCTGGAGGGCTCCACTTCCCCACCTTCCCTTTGGCTTTGGGGGCACCCACAATCTCCTCCTAGGGCCTTTCCCTTCACCTTGACCTCTTCCTGTCTGAGGGAGATTCTGATTGTTTTGGCTTGCTTGAAGTGCCTTCCTCTGTCCCATTTTGGGGAAATTCTTCTTCCTTTGTCCAAACTGTGTTCCTGATAAGGACTGTCAATGACATAAACCATGGTACCCCAGAACCAGCCTGTGATCCAAGCAAGGGCCAACCACAGGCTTTCCCTGAGATGTTCTCATTGGAACTGGGTGTTGGTTTTCTTTCCAGCCAGGAAGATTTGAAGTGTGATTCCAAAAATTTCCAGAGGCTATTGTCCTAATATTCTAAAAACAGCTGGTTTGGGAGAGTAAAGTTGGGAATTGGAAGAAGACAAAAGACAGAAATTCTTGTCTCTGACTTTTTGTACTTTGATTATTTGAGCTAAGTCATTTGGATTCTGTCACTGAAACCAAAGAATTCTCCCTGATCCGGCGGCCTCCATTTTATTCTCTTTCAGCTTGCACACGCCCCTATTGCATTCCCACCCTCTTCCAGGGCAACAGCCAGGATTAAAGCACTTCCAAGTCCAAAATCAATGTCTCCAGTCCCCACCTTTCTCCTGAACTCCAGATCTACCAAGGCCCCATTTTCTGGATATGTTCAGCAGATAGGTTATGGACATATTAAACTCAGCATGACCATGGCAACTCATCTCCTCTGTTCCTACACCACTCTTTTTCCATGCATTCCTTATCCCAGTGAATGAGATTAGCAATTGTGAATAAAACATTTGAGTCATCCTATTATCCCCATCTTTAAATGATCTTGAGGATTTGAAGATTTCATCTATTAAAACTTGAGGCTCCCAGCTCTATGTTGTCTATGATAAGCTCACTTTAAAAATAAAGACACAAATTAAAAGAGATAAAGAAAGATAAACCATGCTAACACTAATCAAAAGAAAGCTGGAGTAGCTTTGGTTATTTCAGACAGAGCAGACTCCAGGGCAAGGAGAATTATAAGGAATAAAAAGGAACATTACATAATAATAAACAACGGGGGCACCTGGGTGGTTCAGTCAGTTAAGCATCTGACTTCAGCTTAGATCATGAGCACAATCCCTGCTTTGGGTGAGTCCCACTTCTCTCTCTCCCTCTCTCTCTCTGTCCCTAGCTCACTTGTGCCCTCTCTCTCTCTCTCAAAAAGTAAACAAACAAACAACAATAAATTTGCCCAGGAGGGCCAATCCTCAAAGAAGACATACATTACTTAACATATATGTACCTAACAACAGGGCATCAAAATACATGAGGCAAAAATAGGTAGAACTACAGGGAGAAAAAGATAAGTCCACTATTATAGTTGGAGACTTTAACCCTTCTCTATCAGCAACAGACAGATCTGGCAGGCAGAAAATCAGTAAGGACATCATCAAATTCAATAGCATCATTAATCAATTGAATGTAATGGACTTTGGTAGAATACTTCATCCAACAATAGCAGAATATACATTTTTTTAAGTTTATGTGAAACATTCACCAAGACAGACCATATTCTGAGCCATTAACATAACTAAACAAATTTAAAAGAATGGAAATCATACAGTGTCTGCTCTCAGATCATGATGGAATTAAATGAAATCAAAATAGCAGAAAAATCCCAAAATATTTGGAAATTAAGAAATATACTTATAATTAACACATGAATCAAAGAAGTCTCAAGAAATATTTTTAAATGTTTATGACTAAATGAAAATAAAAATACAACTTATCAAAATTTGTGGGATGTAGTGAAAGCCATGCTAAGAGGGAAATTTATAACATTGAATGACTATATTAAAAAAGAAGAAAGATTTAAGGGGTGCTTCGTGGCTCAGTCAGTGGATCATGTGATTCTTGAGCCCAGGGTTTTGAGTTCAAGCACCACATTGGGTATAGAGATTACTTAAAAATAAAATCTTTAAAAAAATTAAAAAGAAGAAAGATCTAAATCTAATAATCTAAGTTTCCTCCCTAGGAAACTAGAGAAAGAAGAGCAATATGAACTTAAAGCAAGAAGAGAAAAAGGAACAGTAAAAATTAGAGCAGAAATCCCAAATTTGAGAACAGGAAATCAACAGAGAAAATCAATGAAACCAAAATCTGGTTCTTTGAAAACATCAGTAAAACTGATAAACCTCTAGCCAAGCTAACCAAGAAAAAAGAGAGAAGATACAAATTCATAATATCAGAAATGAAAGAGGGACATCTGGAGGAGAGTTGACCTGCTCCCATTGACATTAAAAGCATAAAAAAAGGAATATTATAAACAACTTGATCTCTACAAATTTGGTAATTTAGATAAAATAGATCAATTCCCTGAAAGACAAAACTGTCAAAAACTCATACAAGAAGAAATAGACAATCTGAATAGGCCTATATCTATTAAAGAAATTGAATCAATAATTAACAACCCATCAATAAAGGAAGCACCAGGTCTAGATGGTTTCACCAATGAATTTCACCAAACCTCTAAGGAAGAAATGGTACCAATTCTCTACAATATCTCCCAGGAAACAGAAACAGAGAAAAATGCTTCTTAACTAATTCTGAGCCAGCATTACCCTAATACCAAAGCCAGATAAAAGATACTAAAAGAAAGGAAAAACTAGAGTCTGTCTCCCCTCTTGCCCATCTGTTAGTCCCCTGTCATCCTTCACTTGGGAGACGGAAAGCCTCCCAGGTAGACTTGCTTCCTGGCCTCTCCAAAAATTATTCTCCATTCTAGTAAGTGATCTTTAAAAGACACAAAAAACTGACCATACCATACCATACCTCTCCATAGCCAGGAGCAATCATGTCATAACTTTATGGCATTCAGGTCCTCCAGGACCATGACATGCTTAGATTTCAGCCTTGTATCTCACCTCTCCTCCCACAGGGCACGCCAAATTTTATGCAGTTCCAGAAGTCCCCCACATTCTCTCTTTCTTCGGTGTCTGTGTACCTCATCTGATAAGAGTTTGGAAGGAACATAGGTGCATGCACATATGTACCCACATACAGGTACAGGCAGCCTCATATGCTACCTTAGCACTTACTGCTGTTTTCATGTGTCACTGTGTGTGTCTTTCCCACACTTGTGAGAACCTTAAGAACAGAACTATTCTCTACTCATTGCAGTGGGGGCTCACAATATGCCTGCGGAATGTATGGATGGATAGATGAGAGAGTGGGGGGGTAGATGGATGGATGGCCACCAGGAAGATGGGAGCAGCCATGCCCCCCCATCCCAGGAAAGCACGTATGGTGTTGCCTCTGAGGGAAAGTCTAGGGGTATTTGCAAGTTCCTACCTCCTGTTAGTGAGATGCTTTCTCCTTAGCTTAGGCCCCTTGTCCAGCCCTGAGGCAGGTCAATGTCCTGCACTGGCCCCAGGGTGTACCAAACCTAAAGCACTAGAACGGGGGCGACCATCACCTGAGAGGAGAGGGGTGAGCTGCTGGATGTCTAAAGCCACACTACTATCATGGGCTTCTGAGCATCATTGAAGTGGAGTATGGAGGAAGGAGTAAAGAAATGCTGAAAGGTGAGTGGGGAGGTGCAGCTGGGGAGAGAATCAAAATGTTGGTGGGACCAGGAGGGGCTGTGCCATGTGATATGTGGGGCACAGAAGAGGAGACTGGGGTCTGAGAAGCCAACACACCTGGAGACTCTGGTCTATAGCACGCTACCCTGCCAGGCTGGCAACGAATGGATGCAGAAAGGGCTTCCAGAGCTGGGTGAGGGATTGAGAGGCTGAAGTTATCCTGGGTCACCAGCCAACTCCTCCAGAGCCAAGGGTGTCTGACATGGAATCTGTCACTCCAAGAGGAACAAAGGCTGCATGGGCTGGCGTAGGTGAGAAAGGCCACCACTCAGTGGAAGGCAGCACAGTCCAGCAGGTGACAGGGACTCTGACTAGACCATCCCACTGCAGACACTCAAGACAGTCAAATATTGATAGTTTCAGATGGTCTGATCTAGTATGTGTGTTGATACTTGAGTATGAAATAAAAACAAGCTAGGTTTTATAGTATGCTAATATCGTTTAAACATATGGAAGATGCATATATATAAAGATGGAGATACACCCTTTTTAGAGGTAATTATATTTAACTGTTACCAGTGGTTTCTTCTGGAACTGAGGACTGGCATAGGGTATTGAGGGAGGGAGGTGTGTGAAGATGTTTCCTTCACATTTTGCTCCTTTCTGTCACGTTTGGCTTTTCTACATCCATATATGTTTACTATTTATTTTGCTTTTATTATTTATGTTGCTGTCTACAGCATTGTTTGGGTGCCTGAGATCCCACTCCCTTCTCGTAGGGATGATCACCTGCAAAGATCAGTCACCAAGTTCAGTGATGGGGAGGAACGGGAGGGGCTGATGGCAGCACCAGTGAGGCGGGAGCTCAAAGCGGTGCTGGTTTGGCAGTGCACACTGGGACAGGGCCTGTCAACCCCGACTCCTTTAACGTTTTTATTTTATTTTTGAGAGACATAGAGACAGAGCATGAGCAAGGGAAGGGCAGAGAGAGAGGGAGATACAGAATCTGAAGCAGGCTCCAGGCTCTGAGCTGTCAGCACAGAGCCTGACGCGGGGCTCGAACTCACAGACCGTGAGATCATGACCTGAGATGAAGTCGGCTGCTTAACCAACTGAGCCACCCAGGCGCCCCCCAACTCCTTTATCTCAACACCCTCTTTTGCAAAAAACTTGCAAATCCAGCTCTTCGTCACTGCAACTTGTCAGGTGGACTGAGTGACAACACGGAAGCAAGAGATGTTGTGAAAGACGTGAAAAGCATGCAGTGGTGTAAATGCAACTGAGTAACCGGGAATGTTTGTCCTGCCGCGTTCCCTCCCCACAGAGCTACGCCTGGCCCCGGGCCTGGGTGAGAATACCCCAGGGCCCAAGCCAGACACACAAGCACAGGTCCTCTGGGAAGGGGCACCTGAGGGCCAGTCGCAAGGTGCCCAGCAGGTCCTGGGCAGTGGGGAAGGCTTTCTGCAGGAAGTACTGTTGAGCTGAGTGGTTCTCAATAGATTTAGCGGGAACATATGCTCCAGGCCCAGAGTGCCAGCCCCGTGCAGAATTTTGGTTTACTTTGAACTAAAATCTCAAATGGAGTTCAGGGGTTTTATGGATTAGGACAAAATTCAAGTCCAGAGTTACAGAGTGAGGCCTCAGGGGGAGGCCTGGTTGGGGAGTACAAACATACCCAACTTAGAAGATTTAGGATGGGGCCCCACACCTGCTGGCTGCCAGGCCTTCCTAATACTGCATCTCCAAGTTTCTCATCTGTGAAATGGGGATGGATGCCCACCAGGCACGCAGCTCAAGTGAGGCAGCCCATGGAACCCCACGGTGGAGTCCCTCCCCCAGACACCCTGTGCCTCCAACAACCCAACATCCCCACCCCAGGAGGCTCTGGGGCCAGCCAGGCAGAGTCCTGCCTCACCCCAGGGGCCCAAGCCTTTCAGAGGTGATTGACACAATTGTCTGCAATTGTCTAAGAAGGCACACGGGTGAGTCAGAGGAGCCTGGGCACTGGAGCCCAGTCTCAACTTTACACCCCATCCCACAGTCCTCGGTCTCCTTGTCCATAAAATGGAGGCGATGACACCAGTGTGCTGTGAGGGCGCCGTGGGATGGCACATATGGCACAGCTGATGTCTGCCAGGTGCCAGGTCCTCGGCACCCAGGCGGTTCTTCACGCCCTACAGTTCCTCCTCGGTGATTCCTCTCACTATGAGAAGGCTGCCGGGGAGGGTAGCCCGGCCCTGGCTGTAGCCCTGGCCATCCCCCCCGGCCGGAGAGTCTACCTTCTTACAGCAGAGGGCCAGGGCCACTTCCCTTCTCCTCCTCCTCCTCCCCCTCCTCCTCCTCCTCCTCCTCCTCCTCCTTCTTCTCCTCGGCCCCTCAGGCTGGCCTTGCAGCCAGATGGAACAAATCTCTGGGCTGGTGTTCCTGGTTTCTAGGCTCCTGAAAGGAATCTCGGGCTCTCTACTTCACCGGACTTTCCCACCTTGTTTCCAAGTGAGCCCTGCAGCGCTTCCCCGAGTCTGTGCCTCCCAGCTCACCTCCCGCCAGCCCCGCAACCCTCCTCCTGAGAGGTGACTCCCTCCTCCCATCCTCCCAGCTGGCAGAACACAGTCCCCCCAGCTCCCCCACCGGTGCAGCCAGCCGGAAGGCAGAGAAGCCCCTGGTGCTCCCTTACCTTCTCAGGACAGGGGTCTCGCTGACTCCCACCCTAGGCACTCTGAAAGAGCAGGGGAACGAGGCAGTGCCAGGGCTCTGGGCGTGTCAGAGAGTAAGGGAGAGGAGGAAGAGGCAGAAGGGCCCTAAGAGGAAATGGCCCAGCAGTCTGGGCCCACGTAATTTATTACAGGACTTTGTCCTTGGGCTCCATCCCCTCCCACATGGCTGCTGCAGCCCCAGCCAGCAGAGCCTCACAGCGCCCTGGTCTTTAACCCTGGCCTCTTCAGCAAAGACTCCCCACAGGTCATCAGAGCCTGCACTCCATGCACCTGTTGCTGGCCACCAGCCAACCCCCATGGTGACAATCAGCTGATCAATCAGGGAGTTCAGCATATTTCTGGGCATCACGGGGACTCCGAGGACACCCATGCAGGATCTCCACTCTCAAATGGGAGCACAGGTCCTAACGCGGGCACACGCACAGGAGAGGCTAGGAAGCCTACAACAGAGCTAAAGGCCATCAGCGCAACTAGGTTTTCAGTGGGGTCCCCGGAAGCAGAGGTAGCTGGCTTAGGCTGGGTCTCCAGTGAAGGGGGGTTCTGCAATGAGGCTAATACGGACCCTTCAGGCAGTACACCTTGGGAGAGGCCACGCTGTAGGAGGAGGCAGTCCCCGAAAGTGTGAGTGTGGGGGCTCTGAAGGCAGGTGGGAGGGGAGTCTCCAGGAGGGGCTGCCCAGCTGCAGCCCTTTCCTTGGGTGAAGAGAGACCTTGGGGTGGTGCTCACAGGTGGCCCAGCTAGAGCCAGCAGGCTCCTTCCCAGGCCCCGGGCTCGGGAGGCACTTGGGAACTGCAGGCCCAGGTGTGGGAAGCAGATAGAACTGAGCCCCAGCGAGTGGCAACCCTTCCTCGACAGGAACCAAGGATTGGTGGGAGAGAGAAGGGTAAAGTAGATGAGTTGCAGGGGCAGTCCCAGACCCAGGCCGCCACTGCTTGACAGCTTCCTGGGCTGCCCACGGGGACTCCTTGTAGTCCCAGCTATCTTCTGTGGAACGCTGCTTTTGCTGAAACAGCTTGAAGGAGTTTCTTTCTCACAACCAGGTAGCCCACGCCAGAGGCAGGGAACGAGCAAGGGGGTGACTCAACAAAGGGGCCATTTGGAGGAAGCATGTGCTCTGAGACTTTCAGTCGCCCCCCCCCCCCCCCCAGTGCTACCTTGGCACCAGCTAGCCTCTTGCTCCCTAAAGTCTCAGCCAGTTTCTGGGCCAACACCTGGTTGGAGTGGAAGGTAGGTGGGTGGCTTCACATGGCACGTGGCTTCTCTGGGTTAGATACCATTTCACTCTCCCATAACTGGCGAGTTCCTTGCTCTGGGACCCCCTGCTCCAGGCTGGGTCCTCTACGGCCGCTTCCTCTGCCCTCGTGCAAAAAATAAATAAATAAATAAAAATACCAGAACAGAATATTGTGCGGAAGAAAGCAATTTATATCTCTAGCCAGAGTCTGATTTAAATAGAATTTGATAGAAACACCTTTTGGATACTTATAAACTTCTTCCCCACTTTGTTTTCCTCATTTGACATTTATATCCTAAGCATTTTCCTACACTGTAGGAAACTTTAACCACCTGTCTTTAAAGACAGCATTCTAGTCCCTCTTACAAATGCCCCATCATTTGTGTAAGCATCCTCCCTGGACGGACACAGGGAGGCACCCAGTGCTTTGCTATTACCCACAACACTGCAATAAACAAATCTGTGCTCACAGCTCTGTTTGCATTATGGCGCTGCAGGAAGGTTCGAGAAGGGAACTTATTGAAACAAGGGCCATGCACGCCCAGCAAAAGGGTGTGTATGCTCCTGCAAGGACCTGGCCTGGCTGCTGTGTGAACTGGCGGGGCTCACAGTTTCCATTGGTGAGGTACCCCAAGCCCTGGAAATCAGGAAGAGGGGCTGATGGCACTCAGGGCAGGCTCTTCCTGTTTGTCACCCCTGTGACCAAGCTTGGCTCTCCTACAGCCTAATATGACTGCCACAATTCTCCACAGGATACAGATATTCTGTTAATTTCTAAAAATGTGTTTCTGAGCTGAGCCGAAATGCCTCCATAGGACAATTTATGCTTCATTGTGTTTCTGTCCAATGATCAATCAAGCCTGTTGTAGTAGCGCCGTAGCAACTAAAGGAGAGTATAAGGAGGGTTTCACTGTACCTCTCCCAGCATATTCTGGAGCCACCTGAAGTTGCTTGTTTCCTGGTGGGCCTGATCTTCCCCTCTAGCCTAGAGCAGCCAAGTTATCCCTTAACCTTATAAAATAACAGCTGGCTGCGTAGGTCTTTGTGGCTGGCTGCTCTTGAGAGAGTTTTAGAATTCTCGGTCTCAGAGAACTAGCACTTAAGTGCTTCTTGGGTGCTGGGCTCTATGCAGGTGCCATCTCATGTCCTCATCACAACCCTACCAGTTAGGGGTGCCTGTCCTTATTTCATCCAGGAAGTTAAAACCAAAGAGGTTAGGAAACTTGCATACATCACACAGCTACAAGTGTCACAGACAAGATTCACATCGAGGTCTACCTGACTCGCAGGCCTGTGCTCATTGTACTACTTTTACACCACATCAACCCTCAAACAAACCTGGACTTCCTTCTATCCGAGGGATGGAGGAGACATGTTATTTTTAGAAATTTTCAGGAAAGATGCTTCCCCAACTTGCTTGCCCTGGCCCAGGATCAGAAGAGCCTTCCATTTCTGTGGTCTCTGAGGTTCAAGGGCAGAGGGATATCTGGGAATGTGTGGGACTTAAATGCCTCCCAGGAAACACAATTATGCACAGTACAGGAGAGTATACCACATGACACATTTTATCTTTGTAGTTCAGGGTTTCTCAATCTGGGCACTGCTGACATTTTGGACTAGATTATTCTTTGCTGGGGGTTGGGAACAGCTGTCCGGTGCACTGTAGGATTGTTAGCGGGAACCCTGGCCTCTCCCCATTAGATGCACTCCCCCAGCAGTGCAATCAAAATGTGTCCAAATACTGCCAGATGTCTCCTGAGGGGCAAAACCATTCCCAGCTGAGAACCAAAGTAGCTCATAGGTCCAGGTGCAGTTGGGGCTGAAAGAGAACACCAAGGACCAGAAGGGGATGTCCTCTTGGAAGAGGCAACCCCGCACTTGGCCTCCTCGAATGGCAGAAAGATATGCTCAGAAGATACGGAGGGTGCAGAGAGGATATGGTGCCCCCATAGGATATGCTATTGGACTGGTACCCCCAGAGGATATGCCAAGGAAATGACTGTATCTTCTGGCAAGCCCAAGTACTTCTTCCTCCCTGGATCAGAACCTATGAGACAGACATTGCTGGACCAGGAAGAACTTGGATCCAAAGTCTCGAGGAACCAGGGAGGCATCCACCAGCTCCGTCCAGAAGAAACTGACTCATCCCTGACTGTGCTTTATCACCATAGCCTATGGGAGGAATCCACCCAGAGGTTTGTCCAAGGCAGCAGGAGGGGCAAAGCAGGGGCACAAAATACAAGAGTCACTTTGACCCTTCTGGAGAGCCGCAGGCAATCCAGGGGATAAATCTCAGTCTTGGGTGCTGGTATTTAAACCTGAGCCACTGGTCACAAATGGGGACCTCTGCCCCATGACCAGTGTCAATGGCATCCTGATGACTAATTTGATTGCCCTGGGGAGGTTGAGGTAACTGGAGGAGAAGGTAAAACTTGACTATGTGGCAACGCAATAAACCAGGGAACCTGGGTAATGATGTTGATGATGCTGATTGTGATGATTGTGTGATCACAAGACCTTATCTATGTCTTGGAAGGGGTTGAGGGGCAGTGGGGTATTGTGAAGAGTTTCATTTCTGAGAAGAGAAGCGTTAGGATGGAGTTCTTACCCTTGGCTGGAATGCTGTGTGTGTATCAAGACCAGTTTCTTTTCCCTCCGGTCCCATAGCTGGGATACTCTTTCCACCCTCACCACAGGGGTGGCCACAGAATGAAGGTAAGAAATACCTTCCACTCCATTTCCAGGCCCTGTGACAGCCTGTGCGGTCTCTCTTCTTCCCTCTGCTGCAGATCATTCAGCAGTGAATTCTGAGGCCCCCAGGAATGGTGCAGCCACAGTATGTAGAGTCTGGCTTCCTAAACGACCCCTGGGAGCTGAGTGCCACCGCCACCCCACTACTGACCCCACTGCCCATTTACAAGAGCAGGAAATACATTTTTTGGGTCAAGCCACTGACATTTGTTATTCGTTGTCACTCTACCATGATTAAAACATGATCTCTCTCCCATCCAAATCTGTCTTTGTCTTTTAAGCACCAGCTCAAATATTCTTCCAGGAAGTTGGCCCTGAATGCTATAATTCTCTCTGGCCTTTAATGTCTATAGCACTTGTTACTCAAATCATGTGATTTACCTCAGCATGTGTTTTTTCAAAGTATGGCTTCCTGATGGACTATAAGTTTCTCAAGACAAGAATCAAATGTTAGGTTTCTTTGTATCTTCACAGGGCCTAACAAAGATAATGGGGTGCCTGGGTGGCTCAGTCGGTTGAGTGTCTGACTTTAGCTCAGGTTGTGAACGCACAGTTTGTAAGTTCGAGCGTCACGTCAGGCTCATTGCTGTCGGCTTGTCAGCACAGAGCCAGCTTTGGATCCTCTGCCCCCTCTCTCTGCCCCTCTCTTGCTTGTGCTCTCCCTTCCCCAAAGTAGATAATTATTTATTTTTAAAAAAGATAGTAACTATCACATATATCATTTCCCAAGAACCATTATTTACAGGTAAACACATTTAATCCTCATAACAACTCTATGAGATGAATACTATGATTATCCCCAACTCATAGATGAGAAGTTGAAGCACAGAGAGGTTAAGTAATTTGTCCAAGGTCACACAGCTAGAAAGTGACAGAGCCAGGATTCGAACCCATAAACTTGAGTAATGAATGAGCTTTCAATAGTTATACCATCTTAACCATAATTGTTCTAGGAATGTTAGCTTGTATGTGCAGTTGAACCTGCTGCCTCTTCTGGGCAAAGGACGGTGTTGTCAATCCCATCTGTTCTAGTATCCGAAGCTGGACAGATGCTGAGAGCTGTCACCCACACCTACTGACTGAGGGAACTGCAGACAAGTTGGAAACAAATTGTGCAGGTACGGTAGGCAGGATTTGCTCTTGTTGGGGCATGTGTGTACTACCCAGCACCCTGGAAAAACATGTCAAACAGTCCATGAAAACTCACTGCGGCTTTAAATTGGTTTTGAAAAAAATAACCATTTTTTTGCATTTTTAGTCCCTAAAACTAGAGATTATAACTAGTAACTTAAAATTTCTCTTGAATCTGCTCTTGATATAATTGTCTTTCCAGCTTTGTATTTGCTATTAAACCAAGACCCAAGAATATCGAGCGTCTTTAAATAGACTATTGGAGCCAAAAGGAAGGCCAGGATCTAGAGGTGCAACTCTCTTGCTAACCCAGGCACTCAGTCGCTTGCTTGGTGGGTGTTTACTAAGGCACTGCTCTGCTGCAAATCATTCTGGGTTTCAGGGTGCAGTGGGCCTGACACAGTCCCTGTGCCTTGGTGCTTGCACAGACACAAGACCAACGGAAGGAACTTGCCAAGAAATCTTCTGTTTGTTTCTAATCAAAGAATTCCAGATGTCTCCCCTCTGGGCTAGACTTAGTGACTTGCTTCCAAAGAATAAAGAATGGAAAAAGAGATATAGTAACTAACATTAGAGAGACATAGAAGATACCACCTTAACCCCAAGCGTTATAGGTCCCCAGATATGATATGTGGACGCTCTATTCTCTCAAAACCTCACAATGTGCTGTATTTGAAGAGATGGCCTTTAAAAAGGTAATTAAGGTGAAATGAGGTCATTATGGTAATCCTAATCCGAACTGACCAATGTCCTAATAAGAAAAGGTGAGGTCACAGAAATACACAAAGGAAAAACCATGTGTAGACAGAGGGAGAAGGCAGCCATCTAAAAGCCAGGGAGAGAATTCTGCAACCACATAGATCTTGGATCCAGAACTGTGAGGAAACAAATCCCTGTTGGTTAAGCTGCCCAGTGTGTGGCATTCATCACAGCAGCCTGAGGAGACTAATTGTTCTTCATCCACGAACGGACCAAGTTTAGCATCACTTGCAATAAGTTGTCCCCAGGCTGTGATAAGAAGGGTACTTTACTCTCTGGTATTCTTGCCCAAAGCCACAACCCCAGTCTAATCATGAGAAAAACATCTGGCAAACCAAACTGAGGGACACCCTACCAAATATCTGACCAGGATGCCTCAGAACTGTCAAGATCATGAAAGACAAGGGACATTCAAGAAACTGTGACGGACCAGTGACGTGACAATTAAACGCAATGCGGTATACTGGATGGGGTCCTGGGACAGAAAAAGGACATTTATAGAAAGACAGTCAAAATCTAAATACAGTCTGGTTTGTTAGCAGTATGTGCCAGTGTTGGTTTCTTGATTTTGACAAATGTGATGACAACTGGTAATGTCAGATATTAATATCAAGGACGCCGGGCAAAGGATATATGAAACTACACTATCTGAATAAAACATCTTGGCAAATTTTCTGTAATTTTAAGATCATTCCAAAATTAAAAGTATTAAAAAACAAAGACTCCAGTTGAGCCCCTATTTTCAATTCTTTGAGTTGTATACCAAGAAGTGGAATCGTTGGGTCATATGGTAAACTTATGCTTAACTTTTTGAGGAATAGCCAGACTTTTTCACAGTGGATGTTCATTATACATTTCCATGAGCAACTGTATGATATGATTTCAATTTCTCTGCGTCCTCAACACTTGTTAGTTTCCATTATTTCAGTTATGGGTATTCTAGTTGATGTGAAGTGGTATCCTATTGTGGTTTTGATTTGCATTTTTAAAAAAAATGACTACTGATGCTGAGCATCTTTTGTGTGCTTATTAGCCACTCCTATATCTTCTTTGGAAAAATGTCTATTTAAGGCCTTTGCCCATACTTAAAATTGAGGTGTTTGCCCTCTTGTTGCCGAGTTGTAGAAGTTCTTCATGTATTCCAGACACTAAGCTCTTATCAGATATGTGATTTGCAAAAATGTTCTTCCATTCTGTGAGTTGTCTTTTCACTCTTTTTTTTTCTTTTCACTCTCTTGATAGCGATACTTTGACACATAGAAGGTTTTAGTTTAAAGGAAGTCCACTTTATCTATTTTTAATTTTGTTATTTTTGCTTTTGGTGTCATATTCAAGAAACCATTGCTAAATTCAAGGTCATGTTGATTTGCTTCTAAGTTTTTTTTTTTCTGAAAGTCTTATGGCTCTAGCTCTTACATTTAGGTCTCTCATCTTTTTTTTTTTTTTAACATTTTTGTTTATTTTTGAGAGACAGAGAAAGACAGAGTGTGAGTGGGGGAGGGGCACAGAAAGAGAGAGACACAGAATCTGAAGCAGGCTTCAGGCTCTGAGCTGTCAGCCCAGAGCCCAACATGGGGCTCAAACCCACTGACAGTGAGATCATGACCTGAGGCGAAGTCTGATACTTAACCGACTGAGCCATCCAGGTGCCCCAGTCTCTGATCCTTTTTAAGTTAACTTTTGCATATGGTGTGAGATAAAGGTCCAGCTTCATTTTTTTGTACGTGGATATCCAGTTTTGCCAACACCATTTATTAAGAGAGTGTTCTTTTCTCATTGAATGGTCTTGGAGCCCTTGTCAAAAATCATTTGACCAAAGGGGCACCTGTGTAGCTCCGTTGGTTAAGCATCTGACTTCTGTTCAGGTCATGAGCTCACAGTTCGTGGGTTCAAGCCCTGTGTTGGGCTCTGTGCTGACAGTGGGGATCTTGGAGCCTGCTCCAGATTCTGTGTCTCCCTTTTTCTCTCTCTGCCCCTTCCCAGCTCATTCTCTCTCTCACTCTCTCAAAAATAAATAAACATAAAAAAATTTTTAAAAATCAATTGACCATAGATGTGAAAGTTTATTTCCAGACTCGTAATTCTATTCTATTGGCCTCTTTGTCTGTCTTTATTCCAATGCTATCCTGTTTTGATAACATAGCTTTGTAGTAAATTTTGAAATTAGGAAGTGCGAGTTCTCCAATTTTGTTCTATTCAAGATTATTTTGACTCTTTGGGAGTTCCTTGAAATTCCATATGAATTTTTGGATAGGTTTTTCCATTTCTGCAAAATAAAAATGCCATTGAGATTTGATAGGGATTACATGGAATCTGGAGATCATTTTGGGTAGTATCACTATCTTAACAATATTAAGTCTTCTGATCCATGAACATTAGATATCTTTCCATTTATTTATATCTTCTTTAATTGCTTTTGGGGAAGGGAAAATGGGGGAATTATTGCTTAATGGATACAGAGTTTCTGTTTGGAGTGATGAAAAATTTGGAAATAGATAGGAGTAATGGTTGCATAACATTGTGAATATAATTAATACCACTGAACCGTGGACTTAAAAATGGCTTAAAAAAACAAGTTTTATGTTATATGTATTTTACCACAATTTTTAAAGATAGTTAAAAAAAAAAGAAAAGGCTATGAAAGTCACTTGGTGCAACCATGGTTCCAAAGCCGAATTCCTTTATGACCACTGGCAGTCTCTGCTTACACACTTTCAGTGATGTGGCACTCACCACAAGAAAACCCCAAACCAAAACCAAAACCAAACCAAACTAAAACAAAACAAAAACAAAGAACTCTTTTGTAACTTCAATAATTCTCCAGGCACACACACAGAATTATGTATTGAAGTGGGGCTTTGCTCAAGGAAGGGCACACATGTATGGTTTCTATACAAGGTGAGACCAGAGTGAGCCCATGAAGACATCTTTGCTTGGATCATCGGGATTGGAGATGAAGCCCAATCATATCAAATTGACCTGGGTACCTCCCACACGGGGGGTAGGTGAAGCTGGCACTTCTAGCTTTCAGATTATGGGCTGTAACCTATTAGTGGGCCGTATCATTTGATATGACATGACAAAATTAAGTAGAATCAACTAGAAGTTATCACGTAGACCAAAACTAACCATTATGTGTTATAAAAAACTTCATAGCTCATTCCCATCTTCTTTCCCAGCCCCCAACAGACAACTGGTACTTTGTTTCTTATATAATTTTCAATTTTTTAAAATATACTTATAAGCAACAACACATATATGTTATCCTCCCCTTGTCACAAAAGATGGGGTACTCTCACACTGTTCTACATTTCACATTTTTTTCATCAAATTTTTTATAGCAGTACATAAGAGAGCTTTCTTATTTTTTGTTATAGCTACATAATACTCCATTGTATAAATATATCATAATTTTGTGATCATTTCTTTCTTGATATGTAGGTTATTTCCAATATTTTTCAAGTAGTGCTGCAATGAATAATTTTGTAGATATGTAATGTATACATGGCTAAGTGCACTTGTAGGATACATTTGCTGGAGCATTAGCATTTGTAATTTTTATAAACATTTCCAAACTGCTCTCTGTAGAGGGCTGTACGAATCCACTCCTACAGCACCTTAGGAAAGGGCCTCTTTCTCTATGGCCTCACCAATAGAATGTTAATCAGATTTTTGCAATCTGAGAAGTGAAAAATAATATCTCAATATTATTTTAATTTGTTTTTATCTTATTTTAGGGTCAATATCTTTTCATGTATCTTGGAGTCACTAACCTTCTGTGAATTGTCATTGTTTACCCATTTTTCTATTGATTTATTAGTCTTCTTATTGATTTCTCCCATAATCCTCTCTAGGGAGATTAGTCCTTGGTCTCTAATATGAGTTGAAAAAAATTTTCTTTTCCTAATCATTTATATTTTGATAGGGCTAATGGTGTGTTGTTTTTGCCAGACACACATTTTAATTTTTATTAAATTTAACTTCATTAAACTTTTTTAAATTTAACTTTTTTTAAGTTTTTGTTTTAATGTAGCCAAATGTTTCAGTTTTTTATGGCTTTTGGCTTTTTGATCTTAGTTGGAAAGTCCTTTTCTCTTCATATTTATAACAGAATTATCAGGTTGGGTTTTTGTTTGCTGTTTTAGTTGTTCACATAAATAAAGTTATACCATTTATAGTATTTTATGAGTATTTTTTTTACTTAATATAATGTGGATATCCATGTGAGAGCTAAAGATTCACTTCAATTATATTAGTGGCCATATGGTAAGCCATGGTACTGGTGTTTAGTGTTTCATTATCCACTATTAATGGGCTTTCAAGTATTACAAACAACGGGTGGGACAAACCTTAGGTGTGTCCCAGTGAGTTGTGAGGCTGGGACGTGAAAGAAGGAACACAGGACCAGGTGTGGAGGCTTAGGATGTATTTGTTCCATTTATTTTTGCACTAGCAGGGCCCCCTAGTGGCTCAAGCGCATGAAGGACGGTCAGATGTGGAGGCCTGGCTTCTCTGACATAAAATGATAAAACTTAGCGGCTTTGAAATCTTCCGATTCAACTCTCTCTCTCATCTGACACATGAGGAAACTGAGACTCATAGGGGGCTGGTAGCTTGTCCCAGCTCAGCAAGCACAATAAGCCCAGAGCTTGGCCCAGAACCCAGATCTCCGAGCCCCAGGTTGCAGCTCTGCTGGTGCCAAGCTGTTTCATATATGGTGTAACCTCTCACTCCCGGAACGTTTGGCAAGTTACAGTTGTCTCAAAAGGCTGACCAAATAAATCTTTCATCCACTTAATGTCTCTAGGTTATCAGTCAAGGGAAAAAATGGACCGCTGCAAACCCTTCCTCCTTTCATCTCTTCACTGTCCTTAGTATCTTTTGTGGGAGAAACAGCCTTTCTTTTGGGGGCATCTCCACCACCACCAGCATGGGCCAACTATGCTGGGACTGGAGTGGGGCATGGGGATTGGAGAAACACGTCCTTAAAAAGCAAGGTAGCCCAAACTCAGAAAGGCACATCTGTGTTGCTCCAGCATTTCTCTATCAGGGGGGGCCCTAAGGGACAGCCAGTTGGTGAAAAGGCTCTGGGGAACTCTCTTGGACCTGTATTTACATTGACAGGCACACTGCCTTAACTAAACCTCTGTTTATTTAGTTCAAAAGGTTTGTCCTACCTCACTAACTACATTGTTGGCGTCCTAAGTACAAAAACTGGATCTGATGCTTCTTTGCAGCCTTCTGGGTCTTAGCACATTGCTGCACGTTCAGTCGGCTTCTGTCTCTCTCCAAAACACTAGGGTGGCTAGAATCTTTAGGTTAAAGTTCAGTAATTATTCTCTTGCAATTGCATTGTCTAGTCCAATCACTTTCATGGCTGTTGGTCTTGTACCTCCAGTGAAATTACAAGCTCTTTATGGCAGGATTTGCATTGGGTTCCCTTCCACTGAAACTTCCTATTCATCTTGCTTTATTTACAAAGGTACAATCTCACTCACTCTCACCTGCTCTCTTCAAAAGAGAGCCTAGATTCTGGGGTCTTCTCTATCAAATGAAGGAAAATTAATATTTTAATTTTATACCTTTGGTTCCAGGTACTGTTAATTTCTTGTTCTGATTCTCATAACAGCCTGAGAAAATGTCATTCCCACAGTAGGGGACAAACTTAGATTTCAAAGCTGTTTCTCTTACACAGGGAAAGGAATGAACTCTTGCAAGAAAATACGAATTTCTAGAGAGAAACCACCCCTCTTTCTTCCTTCCCTTTCCATGTCCATTCCTGGAGCCTAGAACTGGGTTCTGCCAGTATGCTTTTATCGGCTAACAAAGGGTTCAAGAATTATCAACGCAGGAATGTGTCTTCAGTTAAGACTACTTTGAGCACTTATCCACATCTCTGAAGCCGAAGGTAGGAGATGGACTTTCCAGGGCCTCACAATAAGCTAGGCATACTCAGAAATCCAGTCTAAGATGTATGTTTTGCTAACAAAAGATCCAACGGGGAACCTTTACTTACCTATACTGGCACTCTCATCAAAAGGCAAGAACATTCTCTGCTTTGTCTAAGACAAAAACAAACAAGGAAATGGATTTTACTCAGATTGTGATAGGGAGAGCACTCCAGATACGAAAATCAGAGTATCTACACAGGTTGATTTTGCCTTAGATTTTCATAGGGAGAAAAGTGGGATGATTTATACTTGAGATTGATTTGCAATCAGAAGTTTCAGTCAGGTGAACAGAAAAGTGTTTATCTCTGTGTCTAGCTAGTTTCGGGGGGGAGGGCAGAATTCTAATCTCAGGAAAACATTCATAAAACAGAGAACAGGAAGTTGCGGGGTCAGAGTCGACCTTATGAGTAGGCTCAGTCAAAACGGGAGAGGTCTTTACCTGGCCTTGTCACAGGTGAACAAAGGGGCAGGAAAGAGTGGAGCGTGAGTTTTATCTACGTCATAGGCAGAGGGTAGTTCTTTACAGTAAGCCGTTGCGAGATAACAGGTCAGGAAGTTTCTTAACCATCGCTGTTTACCAGGGGCATAGGGCTCAGGTAGAGTTTAACGAGGTCTTTTATCAGGGAACCTTTCTGAAGCAAAAACTTGTACTTCCTATTGTTGACCAAATGCCTTATTCAGATGGAAATTAAGTCGTTATTTTAAAACTATAAGAAAGGAAAAAAAAAAATGCCTTGAAAGCTAGCCTTTTCGATCATGCCAGTTAGTAACGCACCAGCGCTCCCTAGGCTTTGAACTACAAGCCCCAGAAAGCAACGCGCCACTTCCTTCCCGTACTAAGGGCGGGAATCAAGCGCCCCGTTGCACGACGGGAACCCTAGTTGATTGGCCGTATGTTGCAAATGTAACTGTAGCGCGTCTTCATTTTCCAGAAGCGTAGTTCAGAAGATCCTGAACCAAGGCGCGCGGACAGAGAACCGATAAAGTAACATTAACATCACCTCGGGGAACAGATCTGAGTCCTCCAAAGGAAGGTATTTAACTGAAGCCAGAGCTCCCGCTCAATTTACCCAGGAGGCTTCTTTCCGGCCACGCTGTGCGTCATTACCGTTGCATCCTCTCATTGGCCAGATGGCAGGAGACGACGCCTGCGCGCTGCATCCCTTTGAGGGTCGTGGGCAGGCGCCATTTTGGTCCCAGAGGTGCTTCTGGGAAGTAGATCGCCGATCCCCACGCTTGCTCCCCTGCCGGGTACGGCCTCTTGTGCTGCGGGTTTTAGGTCGAAGTGTTTGCCACTGCCGCTGCTGCGGTTTTAACTCTTCTCGTCCTCGAAACCCTCTAGTCGAGCGGGAGCCTCTGAGCACCGGGCCGCGCCATCGGGGGATCACACCGCTAGGAAGGAGGTGACGGGGGCGGCGCGGGGCGCGGACACTCCCCGCCGAGAGCCCGCCTGCCATGGATTCGGAATATTACAGCGGCGACCAGTCAGGTGGGGCAGGGACTTGGGGGACATGGCTGGGGGCCGGAGTGGTTGGTTATTCGGCGGGGCTTGGCCTCTCACTCCCGCGGGGCAGGGGAGGGAGACCTGGGAGAAGTTCCCTCCCCCGACGGGGCCTGCCGAGGACAGTGAGGCGAAGCTCAAAGAGCCCGCGGATCCGCTGCGGCCCCGAAGTTAGAACCTTGGAGAGGGGATTCTAGACGGAGAGCCGTCTTCTGAGATGGCGAAGATTTTTGCTGAAGCTGGGAAGCTACTTTCGTATATGAACCGCTTCTGTGTGCATATCCTAGGGAGGGTCTCTCCTGTTAGGGTTTTTTTTTTTTTTTTCCTTTTTTTCAGGAATTACCAGTGTTTTGCGAGAATTCAAGGGAGCGGTTAATGGGGGCGGGGGCGAGCTGCGAGATCTTTCCTAGACTTTTCACTTGGAGTTAGGGCTAGCTTAATCTCGCTTGCAACACTGGTTTCCAAGTAAAGAAAACGCAAGACCCTTGTTTGAGTTGTATAACTATTTTAGGGTAGTAAGGCATTTACCTCTGGCACTGGTGATTTTGTGCCTTTCCTTCACTCGAGATCTTTTCCTCTTCTCACTTGAGTTTGATCCCCTTCCTTTCCTGTTAATTCAGTAAACACCCACTTGGCTAACACTGTATTAGGCACTGGAGATACAAAGACGAATAAGGCAGTATTTAGTGGGGAAGACGTTACGTTTCCTTTCACTTCGCATCCTACTTCCATTAGGCTTTCTCGGTCAGGAGTACCTGAATACCTGAATGTTCATGTCTTTTCTGTTTTGAGTCCACTTCGATTCCGTATGTATGATAGCGAATAGTAACATGACTACAAACGCGTTTCCAGGCAGGCACTGCTGTTTTGCCTAAAATGTTTGCCTGGTGTTTTCAGTTCATTCTAAATTATTAAATTACTGTAAAGTCATTTTTCAAGTAAGTAATTACGTGTAATACATGTATATGAATTAAGTGCTAGAAGACTTGAAAAAATAACAGTTCCCTGACTTTTCATATTTTTTGATATTTATTTCCATATTCTTGTGCTCTTGTTGCATCATTTTTAGGTATTCCAAAATGATTTCTTATTGTGCTAGGACAGGATTTAGCCTCTTATCTGCTCTTCTTCCCCGTACTGTCACTGTTGTAGCATAATTGTTACATTTCAAAATTATTATTTGAATTTGACTGTATAAATATTCTTTACTCCTTAGGTAAGTAGAGTAGCTCATTAGTACAATAGTGATTTCATTAAAAAATTTTTTTTTAATGTTTATTTATTTTTGAGAGAGACAGAATGTGAGCTGGGGAGGGACACAGGGAGAGGGAGACACAGAATCTGAAGCAGGCTCCAGGCTCTGAGCTGTCAGCACAGAACCCGACACTGGGCTCCAACTCATGGATTGTGAGATCATGACCTGAACTGAAGTCGGCTGCCTAACTGACTGAGCCCCCCGGGCGCCCCGTGATTTCATTCTTATACAACTTTTTTGGTTTTCCTTTAGTCGACTGGTTCATTTTAAAATTTTTGTTTATTTTTATTAAACTTCTAACCAAGTCTTCTCATATCCTCCAACAGCCCTAAATCCCTCTCACAATACAGTTTTACTTTGTTTTTAAAGTATTGGTTGAAGGTAGGTAGCAATTCATTTTTACCATTTTGTAATAGTACAGTATATGAATTACTTTCAAGAGTTTGTAGGGTTTCTGTACTGGAGTTCTTGTGCTCTTCATTCATAAACAAATATTTACTGTGCCGTACCAGGCAGTGCTCTGGGCTCCAGGGATTCAACAGTGAACCAAAATCCTTGCTCTTTTGGCCCTTTCATTCAAGTGAGGAAAGACCCACATTAAACAAAATAACTCGGTAAGTCATGTAGTGCATTAGAAGGTGGTAAGTAAGGGCTGTGGAGAGAACAGACTCAGTGTTTAACATAACACTGACATAGTCAAAGAGCACACCATTATTTAGAGGTTGTTGACTTGGTCCTTAGTGATGTTTCTTAAGCCTCATGATTCTTTTATGATGTATGACGTATTATTCGCTGCCACGTATGTCACAACACACGTTCTGATGGTTGGTATTTATATAAGCATTATACTTTTGTTCTCAACATGAGCGTCATTAGGTATGCCTCATCAGTGGTAACCTTTGCTCTTACGTTATTCTTGATTCATTGTGTTCATTTCGGTTGTAGATGTTCTCCATCTTACACCTGAAGTGGGTTTTTGTTTTATTTTTAAGCAGATGATGGTGGCGCTACCCCAGTACAGGATGAACGGGATTCAGGGTCAGACGTTGAGGATGATGTAAATGAGCAGCACTCTGGATCAGACACTGGAAGTGTAGAACGTCATTCGGAGGTATTGGCTAAACAACATCTTCCGGGAGGCTTTTCCCTTGCATTCCGTGCGACATGTTTTGTTTAGGAGTTGTAGAGATCCTGTCACATGGTATAGGCTTCAAACGCTGGGATAGAGGGTTTTAAATTAATAGAGAACTGCTTTAAAAATAAACAGGGGTAGTCTGATTTTTTTAGGGAATCACAGGGAAATAATTTCTTATTGAGTGCCTCTTCAGATATTAGGCAGTTTTCAAATGTGCATATTGATTCAGAAAATGAGCCAGGGCCTTTAATATGTGACTAGGCCTCCCCATTCCCAAAATGATCTCTTAGAGGGGCCATGAGCATTTACAAGCCGAAGAGATGCCAGTTGAAATAGAAAATTAATGTGAGTTTTCATCACCTGTCAGAATTCTTACCAGGATTTGGCTTTCTCAATCTGAACTTTTCTAACATCTATAATAACATATATATGTATGTAATATATAATAAATACAATTTGAAAAGCTGTTTTTGCATAATAATACAGAGTAGTATTGGATCTCATATATAGCATTTCAACATATTTGGCCTAATAAATCTTTTTAAAACTATTTAATTTGCTTCCCTGGTTACACAGTGTGTACTATACAATGTTAACAAAGTTGGGACAGTTTATAATAAGCTAAGTTTTTGTTAAACACAAACTGAAACTCCTAGGAATGATGAAGATGAGCAGATTTTTTTTAAGGAGTTCATATGGCGCATATTTTGCTTGATTACACAGGAACGGAAAATTGTCCAATTTTGAGATTGTATTATTCTGTCCTTTGATATGTCATTAGTGTATTCATATATCTAACAAATATTTATTGAGCACCCATTATGTGTCAGGCTCTTTTGACCTGTGACTAAATGAGGTCTCATCATTCACCAGAATGCTTCTCATCTTGGTTTTATTTTTCAGTATGAAGAGAAAGACATTGAACAGTATTCATTTTGGAGGCACCTGGGTGGCTTAGTTGGTTAAGTGTCTGACTCTTGATTTCGGCTCAGGTCATGATCTCAAGGTTTGTGGGATCGAGCCCCACATCAGGCTCCGTGCACGGAGCCTGCTTGGGATTCTCTCTCTCACTCTCTCACTCTGCCCCTGCCCTGCTTGTGTGTGCACATGTGCTCTCTTTCAAAATATAAACTTTAAACAGTATTCATTTTTTAAAAATGTGTAGTTTGTTAAGAAATGATAAGTGCTGTGGAGAAAGAAGGAAGTTAGAACAGGGTGAAGGGTACAGAATAGAAGGAAGGTTTTGTTGTTAAACAGAGATGTACAGGTAAGCCTTGTTAAGAAAGTGACTTTCAAATCAAGGCACAGAAGGAGGTAAAGGAATAGCCATATGGCTGTATAGAGGAATGAACACAGAAACACACACACACACACACACACACACACACACACACACACACACACACACACACACACACACACCCATTCCAGGCAAAGACCCTAAGGTATGAATGTGCTCGATGTCTTCAAGGAACCCCAAGGAGCCAGAGTGGGATGAGTAGGGGGCACGCGAGGTGAGAGCAAAATGGACTGGGAGAAAGGCTTATCTTTTAGTCATAGTTACTTTCGTAGTTTTGATGCCACTTTTGTATGCTCCTAAGAATTAGACTAAATTCTAACAATGTGTTTATAGGTAGAAATTACTTGATAATGTAAATATTGTTACAGTTTATTTAGTGTGTAGTGTCTCTAATTAAAGTTTCCACTTTGAAAACTAACATGAGGAGATTGGCTCATGGCTTCATGCTTTAGTTATAAATGTAATGTAGGCCTACCTTTAAGCATCTTCGACTACTTTTTTGTAATCAGGTGGATTCTAAATAAATAAATGTGTACGTTAAAAATTTGGGAACTATATTAAAGCTTAAAGAAGAAAATTAAAATCAGCCTACTTCTATCACAGAAATGACTTACTTTTTATGTTACTTGTCTAGCATTTTTACTTTCTCATAGAATGTATGTGTACATTTTAAGTTAGTTGAGATTTTACTATCTATATAATATTTTTTAAAATCTTTTCACTTCAGGTTATACCTTATAATTTCCTTGTGTCATTAAAGATTTTCACTGAGCATAAATTCAAGGCTTACATAGTATTTCATAAAATGGATGCACCATTAATTGTTCAACACTTTCCTAATTGGTGACCTTTAGAGTGTTTAGGTATTAAAAATTAAGTCTGCTGTGCACGTTTTTTGGATTTTCATAGATAATCCCTTCCAGGAAGTTTATCCTGAGTTTTTCAACTATTAGTGTATAGTTTGACAGTGCCAGTTTTACCCTTATTAACTATTGAGTTATACATTATGCTCTTTTTTCTGTTTAAAATGGCTTCTCGAGAAATTTTGGATTGTTTTCCCACGAAAAGTATTTTCCAGAAGATATTGGGATTCTAGAAGAATGTGGTTGTATTAAGTGGAATAGTGCAGCTGACAGGCCCCAGATGTAAAAGATGTGTGTTAGTTTCCTATTGCTGCCATAACAGTTTGATCCAAATTTAGTGACTTAAAGAAGATTTATTATTTTATAGTTCTGGAGATCAGAAGTCTAAAATGAGTCTCCCTGGGTTAAACTCAAGGTATCACCAGGGCCATATTCTTTGCCTAAGGGAGATTCCATTTCCTAGCCTTCTCCAGCTCTGTAGATCACTTACATTCTGCTTGTGGTTCCTTCATCAAAGCCAGCGCCACAGTGTCTTCAGATCTCTCTCTTTGACCTCTGCCATCACATCTCCATCTCTCAGTCTGACCCTTCCACCTCCCTCTTATAAGGATCCTTGTACTTATGTTGGGCCTACTCAGATAGTGCAGGACAAGCTCCCTATCTCAGGTCCCTTATGCATGTAAAGTAACATAGGTTCCGGGGATTGGGATGTGGACATCTTTGGAGAGGTATTATTTTGCCTACCACAAGATGGTACTCAAAATATGGTTCTCCAGTAATGATACTGAGAAAAAGGTTTTTCCCATTTGCATTTTAGAGTTTAGGCTAGTTTCTGAAAAAATTCATTTCATTTACAGTATTCACTTTGCATTTTTTAATTTAGATCTATAAGGAAAGTTTTAGGAAAAAACTTGAGAAAAATTTTAAACTTAAAATTAATGAGAAAATATGATAAAATAACAAAGTCAAGGTCAGAACAGTGCTTTGCTGGTCCATATCAGATCCTGAGACAGAAGGAAAAATCAGGGGCACCTAGGTGGTTCAGTTGGTTAAGCATCCGACTTTACCTCAGGTCATGATCTTGCAGTTCATGGGTTTGAGCCCTGCATCAGGCTCTGCACTGACAGCTCAGCCTGGAGCCTGCTTTGGATTCTGTGTCTCTTTCTCTCTGCCCCTCTCCCACTTGTTTTCTCCTTCTCTCTCTCTCTCTCTCTCTCTCTCTCTCTCTCAAAAATAAACTTTAAAAAAAAGTAAATATCAGTAATACCCTATTTTAAAAATCTTGGTATTTTATTTATTATGTTTTTTTCTACATCCTCTGATCTTGAAAACTATCACTTGTCTTTTTTTAAAAAACACTTTATTAAGATAAATTTACATACCATACAGTTCACCCATTCAAAATGTGCAATTCAAGGGTCTTTAGTATACTCACAGTAGTGCAACCATCACCATAGTCAATTTTAGAATATTTTTATCATTTCAAAATGAAACCCTATAGCTATTACCTGCTTATCACTCCCCACCCCCATTCTTCCCTGTTCTGGACATTTCATATGAATGAAAATATATAATATACAGTCTTTTGTGATTGGCTCTTTCACTAAACATAATATTTTCAAGGTTTATCTGTTATAAACCATACATGTTGGATATATGTGTATTGCATATCCATTTATATATTGTAGCATGTATTGGTACTTATTTCTTTTTGTGATAATATTCCATTATATAAATAAGCCACATTTGTTTATCCATTTGTCAATCGATGGACATTTATGTTTTTACCTTTTGGCTATTAGATGAAGCTCTGTAAACATTTAGAAGTTTTTGTGTGAACATATGTTATTTCTCTTGGATATGTTCCTAGGAGTGAAATTACTGAGTCATATGGTAATTTTATTCTCATTTGAAGAACTCCTCAAGCTATTTTCCAGATTGGCTGTACCATTTTACATTCCCACCAGTAGTATATGAAGATTCTGATTTCTCTGTATCGTTTCTAACTCTTCTTATTACCTGACTCCTTGGGAATAGACATCTTAGTGGGTATTCAGTATTATCTTATTGTGGTTTTAATTTGCGTTTCCCTGAAGAGTAATGATAGTCACTGTCTCTATGTGGGTACGACCATTTGTGTATCTTCTTGGAGAAATGTTCTTTCAGATCCCTCAGTCATTTTTTAATTGGGCAGTTTTTCTTTAAATTGTATGGATACGAGTCCCTTATTGGGTGAGTCCCTTATTGGGTAGCGTTGTCATCTTGACAATGTGAAGTCTACTGATCCATGAATATAGGGTGTTTTTAAATTTCTTCCCGTTTCTTTTGACAATGCATTGTAATTTTCAGTGTACAAATGTTGCATTTCTTTTTAAAATTTATTCCTACGTGTGTTATTTATTCTAATTCTTTGCAAATGGAATCGTTTTATTAATTTCATATTCAGATTGCTACCATTTTTCCTATTCTAATTGATTGCATTATGGTATGAGAGCGTACTTTGTATAATAATTACTATCTTTTTAAATTCATTGAGGTTTGTTTTGTGGCCTGGTATATGGTTTGTCCTGGAGAATGTTTCACGTGCACTTGAGAAGAATGTGTATTCTGTCTTTGATTCTACAGTGTGTCTTCTGTAGACACCATGTAGTTGGATCTTTTTTAAAATCCAGTTTCTATCTCTTGATTGGTGTGTTTAATCCATTTACAATCTAATGTTTTTAAGGGATTTGGAGTCTGCCATTTTACTGTGTTTTTCTGTAGTTTTATGTCTTTTCTTTTTTAACACATTTGTCATTCACATATTTATCTTTATTTTGGTGAGTACATTTGAGTTCTACAATAGCAGATTTCAGTTACATGATACAGTGTCCTCAGTTACAGTCACCATGTTGTATATTAGATCCCCAGATCTTATTCATCTTATAGCTGAAAGTTTGTGTCCTCCTATCTCCCCATTCCACTTGCTCTCTGAACCTTTGACAACTAATTTCCTACTCTGTTTCTGTATGAATTTTTTTTTAAGATTCCACATACAAGTGATACCATGCAGTGATTGTCTCAGTGATTGTCTTTCTCTAACTTATTTCACTTAGGATAATGCCTTCAAGGGCCACCTATGTTGTCATAAATGGCAGTTTTTCCTTCTTTCTTGTGGCTGAATAGCCCATTGTGTGTATCCCACATTTTCTTTATCCATTCATCTGTTTTTGTTTGTTTTTTTTGAGAGCCAGAAATAATGGGAGAGGGCAGAAGGTGAGAGAGGGAGAATCTTAAGCAGGCTCCATACCCAGCACAGAGCCCAGTGCAGGGCTCAGTCTCACAACTGTGAGATCAAGACCTGAGCCAAAATCAAGAGTCTGGGTGCTTAATCAATGGAGCCACCGAGTGCTCCACTATCCATTCATCTGTTAATGGACACTTAGCATGTTTCCGGGTGCCCTTCCAGCACCATTTATTTTGGCTCTAGTGAGTAATGCAGCAATAAATGTGGGGTGCAGATATCTCTTCAGTATCCTCTTTTCTTTCATTTCCTTTGGATATATGCCCAGAGGTGGGGTTGCTGGATCATGTGGTAATCTATTTTTTGAGAACCACCATACTGTTTGCCATAGTGGCTGCACGAACATATGTTCCCGCTAGGAATGCATGAGTGTTCCTTTTTCTCCACATCCTTGCCAGCACTTGTTATATTTTGTCTTTTTAGGACATTCATTGTAATAGGTGTGAGGTGATATGTCATTGTGGTTTTGATGTGCATTTTCTTGATGATTAGTGATGTTGAGCTCCTTTTCGTGTACCTGTTGACCATTTGTATGTCTTCTTTAGAAAAATATCTATTCAGCTCTTCTGCCTATTTTTTAATTGGATTGGGTAGTTTTTTCTGTTGAGTTGTGTCAGTTCTTTGTATATATCAGACATACGGTTTTTTAGGTAGGCTCTGTGCCCAACATGGGGCTTGAACTCAACGACCCCAAGATCAAGAGTAGATGCCAGGCACCCCTGTATTTTATTTGGTTCCTTAAGTTGTCTTTTTATTTCATTGATAGTTTCCTTTGTTATGTAGAAGCTTCTTAGTTTGATTGTAGTCCCACTTGTTTATTGTTTATTGTTGCTCTTGGTGTCAAATCCAAAAAATCATTACAAAAGCTGATGTCAAGGAACTTACCCTCTTTTTTTTTTCTAGGAGTTTTATGGTGTCCAATCATAAATTTTAAGTTTTCAATTCATTTTACATTGAAATTTATGTATGGTGTAAGATAGGGGTCCATTTTTATTCTTCTACATGTGGCTGTCCAGTTTTCCCAGCACCATTTATTATAATTTTTTAAAAAATGTTTATTTCGAGGGGAGGGGAAGCGTGTGTGAGCGGGGGAAGAGCAGAAAGAGAATACCAAACAGGCTCCAGACTGTCATGTCAGCACAGAGCCCGATATAGGGCTCGATCTCATGAACCGAACCATGACATCATGACCTGAGCCAAAATCAGGAGTTGGACACTTAACCAACTGAGCCTCCCGGGCATCCCTTCCAGCACCATTTATTAAAGAGACTGCCCTTTATTGTATATTCTTGGTGTCTTTGTCATAAATTGACCATGTATTTGTGGATTTATTGCTGGGCTCTCTTTTCGGTTCTGCTGATCTGTGTATCTGTTTTTATGCCAAAACCATACTGTTTTGATTATTTCAGCTTTGTAATATAGATTGAAGTCAGAGAGGGTGACACCTCCAGCTTTGTTCTTTCTCAAGATTGTTTTGGCTATTTGGCTCTTCTTTTGTTCCATATAAATTTTAGGATTGTTTGTTCTAGTTCTGTGAAAAATGCCATTGCAATTTTGACAGAGATTGCATTGAGTCTGTAGATTGCTTTGGGTGGTATGAACATTTTAACACTATTAATTTTTTAAATCCATGACCCAAAGTATCTTTCCATTTATTTTTGTCTTCAGTTTCTTTCACCAGTGTCTAATGGTACTCAGTGTATGGGTCTTTCATGTCTTGGGTTAAATTTATTCCTAGGTATTTTATTCATTTTGATGTATTATTAGTGAGATTATTTTTTATTTTCTCCTTTTGAGATTTTGTTGTTAGCATACAGACATGTACCAGATTTTGTATATTGATTTTGTATCCTGCTGCTTCACTAAATTCACTAATTAGTTCTAACAGCTTTCTGGTGGGTCTTCTGTGTATGTTATCTGCAAATAATGGCAGTTTTACTCCTTCCTTTCTGATTTGGATGCCTTTTATTTCTTTTTCTTGCTTAATTGCTATGGCTAGGACTTCTACCACTATGTGGAATAAAAGTGTTGAGAATGGGCATCCTTGTTTTGTTCCTGATCTTAGAAGAAATGCTTTCAGCTTTTCTCATTGAGTATGATGTCATCTGTGGGCCTGTCCTATATGGCCTTTATTATGTTGAGAAAAGTTCTCTCTTTATCAGTTTGTTGAGAGTTTTTATCGTAAGTGGATATTGGATATTGTTAAATAGTTTTTCTGCATCTACTGAGATGGGCATATGATTTTTAGCCTTCATTTTGTTAATGTAGTATAGTGTGTTGATTGATTTGTTGAACTATCCTTGCATGGCTGGAATAAATACCATTTGGTCATGATGTACTGTTGAATTTGGTTTACTAATGTTTTGTTAAGTATCTTTGCACCTGTGTTCATCAGGAATATTGGCCAGTAATTTTCTTTTCTTGTAGTACCTTTGTCTGATTTTGGCATCAGGGTAATGCTGGTCTATAAAATGCATTTGGAAGTGGCCTCTCAAGCTCCTCTTCTCCTTTTTAGAAGAGTTTGAGAATGATTGGTATGTATTCCTCTTTAAGTGTTTGATAGAATTCAATTATGACTTATTAACATTTTTTTGACTAAGTTCCTAAAAGGAATGAAAACGTCAGTGGGATTTGATGTATACTTGTTCTTTGTAGAGCACTTTGAAAACTCAGAATTTTCACCCATCGTTTGTGCTCCAGCAGGTAGCAAAAAGGGGAAAGTTTAAAAAAAAAATCTTTTTGAGTAGTTAACACCAAAATCACAATTTTTTAATAAAGAAATTTGAGTACAAATGTGACCTAGTTATAACTAGTCGCTAGTTCTAATTCGTGTTGTTTTACTTGAATATTCTCTTGGACAACATGAAATTAGCTTTGTGGCTTGTAGTCAGCTGGTTTCTGTTCCATGAAAAATATGTTGAAGGAAATGTGTATTTTAATATCCAGAAACCTACAGATTTCATCTGTGTAGAAAGGTGGAAGAGGGTCTCACACACAAAAACAGTATGTGGGACTACTGAAGAATTTTGGAAATGGAACCTAGCTTCTTATTGTTTTCTAACTGTAGGCAAATCATAGTGGGCCCATATCCATCTACTGTTGAAGTTGGGGGACAGCCTCATTAGCTCAGTCTCACTTTGAATTGAGTAAAGGTGGCAGTGTGCTATTGTTTGGATCCTTCCACAGAGAAGTTGTGCTAATATAAGAAATATAAGCATTTCTATAGGGAGTACATCAGAGCAGCTTGAAGATCTTTTTGGCCATTGCTGTCCTTGTTTACCCTATTTCTTACCAGTTCTTTAGATTCCATCTACACTTTCCTTTCTTTGTGTTAGGTCTCAGGCTTCGTCATGGAGTCTACCAAACTAAGGAGAAAAACATTACTTCGTGTTGGTTCTTTTCTGTTAAGCATTATCTTATGGGATTTCTATTTCATTTTGGTGAATTTGATTGTCTTGTGGATATTAATGGTAAAAGATACGTTTTTTAAAAAATGGTCTCTGATCTTAAGGTCAGTGTGTTAACAAAGTTAATTGTGTAAACATCACCTTTCATTGAGGTAAAGGTAGAAGATGCCATGAGAGTATGAAGAAAGGAATGGCTAAGTAGCTCAGACATTTCAGATGATGTGTATGAGCTGAGTCTTGAAGGGTGAATGTATTTTGATATGAATGGCTAATAGCATTTATTGAGTGCTTAGAGGCACTGTGCTAACTACTTTTCATACTTTTGATCCTCAAAATAGCTGTCTTAGTATAGATACTATCCTTATTTCCATCAGATTGAGAACACTGAGGCTTTCAGAAGTTAAAATTTCCCTAGAGGACAGAGTAGAAATGGGTGAGCTAGGGTTTGGACTCCAGATCTTTCTGACCGTAGAGTCTGTATTCTTAATTGTTATGTCACACACAGTCCATTCTGCCTAGAGAGGGTTCAGGAAGAGACTGTTTTTGCCTGGTTTTGAGGTATGATAAAGACAAGGTGGGGGGAAATATTTGAGGCAAAGAGAATAGCGTTTGTAAAGATACGAAAGGTCACAGTAATGAAGTTAGTAGTTCCATGTGCCTGCAGTAGAATTTTAACGTGCATTTAGAATCACTGGGATTAAATGTCAAAATGCAGATTCTTTGACTTCTTCAGATTTACTGGATTAATATCTGGAGGTGAGAAGCACAAAAATCTGTATGTTTTTTCACCAAAGCTTCCCCCAAACGATTCTTAGGTACACTAAAGTTTAGGAACTGCTGGTGCAGTTGGTCGATGTTGGAGAGAGGGCAAAAATGAGACTGGAGAGGTAGGCAGGAGTAGGAGTGTCCATCATTATGAACTTTTTTTTTTTAATTTTTTTTTTTAACATTTATTTATTTTTGAGAGACATAGAGACAGAGCGTGAGCAGGGGAAGGGCAGAGAGAGAGGGAGACACAGTATCCGAAGCAGGCTCCAGGCTCTGATGAGCCGCCAGCACAGAGCCCGACGTGGGGCCCGAACTAACACACTGCGAGATCATGACCTGAGCCGAAGTCGGCCGCCCAACCAACTGCGCCACCCAGGCGCCCCCATTATGAACTTTTAAGCTTGTGTATAATTTGCTTTTTCCGCTTCTCATGTGGAATGCTTTTGTTTTTGATTATCTGATTCTAAGGTCAAACAGACAAAGGACACTGGTGTATAGTTTCATTTTATTATAATGCTAGCTGTAAAATTGGAGTTTCTCAAAGTCAAAGCCTTGCAGCACCCCAAGAGCTACACTAGATTAACAGCATTGTGTATAACAGCGTTGTGTAATTTTGTTGCTGGATTTCTTAGTTTCTTTCATATACTAATAAAGATGATATGTATTGACAAATGCCAGGATGGGGATTTCAGCTGCATGTTCCGGAACTAAGGTCCAGTGAAACATGGTTTTGAAAATCTTCTGTAGAAATTTCCTCATGATATTTTACTGTGTGACTTGGTGTCAGGTGTTTTACCAATTTATATTGGTAGGTTAGTATGCATGTTCGACAGTTTTGTTTGACTCTTCTAATGGATAAGAAGTAAACAAATATCCTTAGTTTGGTTCTTTACAAGGATTTCTATTTAACATTTATATACTTTGAGACTTATAAATTGATATAGGCTTTATGGCAGTTTTATTATTTACTTTGTAATTTTAAAATGTTAACCATCTCTATGCACTGCCTATTGGTGTATTGTGGCCTTAGTCCGTAAGGAGTGTGGTTACTATTTGTATGCTGAGACAAACGACCACATCATTCATTATGGGTAACCAGTAGTTATTTGGATCTACAATGTGGACAATTGTAAGAGGGAGGTATCAGGTATCATAGACATTCCTAAAGCTTCTGAGAAACCTCAGAGTAGTCCATTTCTCTGACAGTTAACAATTAGGGAATTTTTTAAATTATTAAGAAAGTGGCATTTAAATGGCAATTTCTACTATTGATTTGTTACACTCGTACCTGACTTTTAAAGAACTGTATTCTGGATTTTTTAAGGTTGCAACTTAAACTAATTGTTGAAACCAGTCTAAAAATTTTGAATATTGTTTTGATAACTTTTTAGCATAATTGTATGATTTCTAATGTATTCTCTTCCTAAACCCTGTGATGTCATTGCCTAAGTGAATTCTCGAACTCAAGTCTTTTGACTAGCAGTTTCTTTCTGCAGTAATTTCTCATCTTTTTGTCTTCACCATGTTACACATAATGAATAGATAACCAGTTTTTATGAAACTCCTCGAAAATTGTTGAGAATTGGATTGTTTCACAATCCTAACATATGTAATGTCCCTGTCTTCGTTGCTTGTTTTAGAATGTATACACCATGTGTCTAGAAATCCAGGGTAGAGTGTAGCAGAAAAGTTTGAGGATGACTGTCCAGTTCATGGTATCTCTTCCCTCTCTGACATTGGCTTCCAATAGTGTGTCCCTGCTGTGGCTGTAACCCAGTGAACACTGAGCTGAAGTCGGATGCTCAACCGACTGAGCCGCCCAGGCGCTCCTGTGTGTGTGTGTGTGTGTAATAAATACAGTGCTTAAATGTATTTTCTCTTCCTTATGATTTTATTTATTTTGTAGTTTTTTAATTTTTAGTATTATTTTTTTAAGTAGGCTTCACACCTAGTGTGGAGCCCACCACGGGGTTAGCACCGCTAATGTTCCCCTCCCATGTTGTTCAAGGGTCAGATGTATTCCCATTTGGTGTATATGTACCAGAAGCAGTTCTGTGCCCTGAATATACCTCGGTGAGGAAAACAGGCCAAAAATGCCTGCCTTCTTAGGATTTACATCTAAATAATAATTTCACAGAGACCATTAAGATAGTTTTTCAAGTAAACTTTTAACAATATGTGGAGTATTATACTGTAGGGGAAGAGTCTGTGTTACTTTTCCTGTCCTTATGTCACATGTAATAAATAAGCACCAGTTTTAGTGGGATAATAGGATGTGTGCCTAAGAAGGAATCCAGTGCTGTGCTGAATGCCCAGTGCTAAAGAAAAACGCCAGTAGGAAATTTGAAAAGTTAATGATTTTAGAAAGTTTCCTGAACATGTTTTATTTAAATAAATATGTTTAGCAGTCGCTGTTTCTTTGGAATACTGTGCTGTCAAGATGGTACTAAAATATGGACAGGAAAAAAAAACCCTCAAACTTTGGCTTCAAAGCTTGTTTTATAATGTTTTGTAATCTATACACAGCATACTTCAAATGATCTGGAGGCAAGTTAAAGGACAGGTTTTATGAAGACTTTTTCATGGCATTTATCTTGTCACTGAATTGATTCATAGCATGCTGGTGGGCATAAACATTATTAAAAATTCTTTGCTCCTTGAAAACTGATCTGTGGTAATTTCAGGTAATGTCAGTCATATAGTCTAAAGAGAAGTATTTGGCTCAGAACATTTCTAATGGGGAAAAGTCACAGAAATACTTTCACTTTTTAAACCAGAATATTAATCACCACATTATTGAAAATTCAAATACTAGATGAGAAAAAATTCCCCAGATCCCAGTTTACTAGTATTTTGTTATATATGTAACTTTATATATTGTTCTCTACATTTGATAAAATGTAGCTCTAATATACGTATATCAAGTTCATACTCTTTGTTCTCAGATTACGTCACTTAACATTATGTTACTATAATTAGATCATGTTTTCCCTAAAACTTAAACTTTTGTCCCAGGATTACTAGGTGTATGACCCAGACTGCTCCAAGCCTCAGTTTTGTTATTGTGAAAAGTACTGTTGTGAGGAGCAAATGAACTAGCAGGAGAGAGCTGCCTGCCTTGGAGTTGGGCTCTTATTAGGTGCTTAGTGCGTGTCAACTACCTCTCTCCTTGCGTGTTTAGATTCACCTGGGAGAATGTGCCATGCATATCATTTGGTCCTTTAAAGTTTCATAATTCTTTTCCTTAAAATAATTTTAACTTTATACAACCCAGGAATATTTCTTTCAAAAACAACTTGGGTACGTATTTGCTTATATTGCTGTGAAAAATATATTTAGGAGCTAGAATTGTGTGAAAAAGGCAGCCTTTTTTCTTTTTCTTTTTTTTCTTTTTTAAAGTCTAGCTCTTTAAGATGCACGTCTCCTTTATAGTAATCTGGTGGCATGCTTTACATGTTTGTTTTGCTGGTTATCTTTTCCCATTTTGGAATCCGAATCACGTTAGCCATTTCACAGGTAGATGGTCTTCTTGAAGTGGGATGTTTATAGGTGTGGAACAAGAATTTTATATATTGGAGTGTGCATATTCCTATCTTTTAAAAAAAGTTGAGAAATTTTAACGTTTCACTACTAAACTTTATTTTGCACTTTCCTAATTTTTTTGCCCTTGATTTTTTAGAACGAACCTAGTGATCGAGAGGATGGCCTCACCAAAAGGCATCATGTGACAGATTCCGAGAATGATGACCCCTCAAATCTTAATGCCAGTGACTCTGAAAGTGAGGAGCTTCAAAGGCAAAAGGACAGTGACTCTGAATCTGAAGAGCATGCAGAAGCTCCTGCTAGTGATTCTGAAAATGAGGACACTAATCAGCATGGGAGCGACTCGGAGAGTGAAGAGACCAGGAAGTTACCTGTCAGTGACTCTGAAAATGAGGAACTTCTTAATGGGCATGCGAGTGATTCGGAAAACGAGGACGTTGGAAAGCATCCTGCCAGTGATTCAGAGATGGAAGAGCTCCCCAAAAGTCCTGCTAGTGACTCTGAAGCAGAGGATGCTCTAAAACCTCAAATCAGTGACTCTGAGAGTGAGGAACCCCCACAGCACCAAGCCAGTGATTCCGAAAACGAGGAGCTTCCCAAGCCTAGAATTAGTGATTCTGAAAGTGAGGAGCTTCCTAAGCCTCGGGTCAGTGACTCGGAAAGTGAGGAACCTCAGAGGACTCAGGCCAGTGACTCTGAAAATGAGGAGCTTCCCAAACCCCGTATCAGTGACTCAGAAAGTGAGGACCCACCAAGGCATCAAGCCAGTGACTCTGAAAATGAGGAGCTTCCCAAACCCCGTATCAGCGACTCAGAAAGTGAGGGACCCCCACGGCACCAAGCCAGTGACTCAGAAAATGAGGAGCTTCCCAAACCTCGGATTAGCGATTCAGAAAGTGAGGACCCCCCAAGGAACCAGGCCAGTGACTCAGAAAACGAGGAGCTTCCAAAGCCCCGAGTCAGTGACTCTGAGAGTGAGGAGCCTCAGAAGGGACCTGCCAGTGATTCCGAAACGGAGGATGCCTCCCAGCACAAACAAAAGCCAGAGTCGGATGAGGACAGTGATGGGGAGAATAAGGGAGAGGACACAGAGATGCAGAATGACTCCTTTCATTCAGAGAGCCACATAGACAGAAAGAGGATCGAGAGTTCTGACAGTGAGGAGGAAGAACCCAAGAGGCCAAAAATTGACAGTGATGAAGATGAAGAAAAAGTGGGGGAGGAGGAGAAAGTAGCAAAACGAAAAGCTGCTGTGCTTTCTGATAGTGAAGATGAAGAGAAAGCATGTAAGGAATTATTTTAAACTATTAATGCATAGTTTTAATTACTGTCTGAGCTTGTAACTGAGAGGCACTGTGTGTTTCTGAAATGTTAGATCTAAAATATCACTAGGACACTAGCTTCACTTGGTTTTCAGTGGCCAATCTTAGTATTAAATCGACTCTGAGTTGTTTTAGGAGCATTGGTTAAGGTCCTGGTTCAGAATAGTAAACTAACGGAGTTTCAATGGGAATATGAAAGTTTTCTGTGGGAGAAGAGTAATATTTCAAAGAAATCTGTTTATGTGAAAACCCAGCTGTATCCAGACTTAGCTGTGGGTCTGACATTTAATCCACTAGATCCCATCTAGATAGTGACTGAGCTCCCATGGGTACCTGTCTTGTTAAACATCGTCAAATACCTGCTAAATACAAGGAAGTTTGTGAGGGAGTATATTTAGAGACTCCATGTCTCTTTCCAGTCTTTGTTAGCTGGGCCCCTGGATAATAGTTTAGTTGATTACTTTTTTTAATGTTTATTTATTTTGAGAGAGCATGGGCAGGGGAGGGGCAGAGAGAGGGGGAGAGAGAGAATCCGAAGCAGGCTCCACGTTGTTGGCACAGAGACTGATGTGGGGCTCAATCTCACGAACTGTTCGATCAGGATCTGAGCCGAAGTCAAGAGTTGGACACTTCACTGACTGAGCCACCCAGGGACCCTTCGATTGTTTTTTTATGAAACTTACTTATGGGTGGGAAAAGACATGTTTCCTTATAACCTGGCAGTTATAGGAGAAGGAAAAAGAGCATCACACATGTGCCAGCCAGTTTACCGAGGGAAATGAGAAATTCCAAACTGATCAGTGATGATCAGGAAGTATGGGGATTCCACAAAAGAGTATCTAACCTGTCCAGTTCTTCTAATACTCAGCAAAATAGAAGGGACTCTAATTCTGCATATCATTCTAGTCTTCAGTTTCTCTATTCCCCTAAAGGAAAGGTGGCTGTTGATGCCCATTTTTATGTTGACGATTTTGTTCTTCATCTTCTGGCCCCTTTTTTCTAAACAATAACAGGTAATTGTAAGGTGACTCTGGTAGTACTGTGTTTTTTAGTGAAGTTTTTATTTATTTAATTTCTACACCCCGTATGGGGCTCCAACTCATGACCCTGGAGTCAAGAGTCTCATGCTCCTCCGACTGAGCCAGCCAGGTGCCTCTAGTTACTTTTCTTTTTAATTATTTTTCTAAGCTGAGTATTGCCATTTTAAAGCACCTGTTATTAGTAATATGATGACCATGATGAATAAGATTAATGACATTTTGCACTTTTTTTGACAGCAGCAAAGAAGAGTCGGGTTGTCTCTGATGCAGACGACTCTGATAGTGATGTTATATCAGACAAATCAGGCAAGAGGGAGAAGACTCTGGCATCTGACAGTGAAGAAGAAGTAGGAAAAGAAGAATTGTCTGATAAGAAAAATGAAGAGAAGGATCTGTTTGGGAGTGATAGTGAGTCGGGGAATGAAGAAGAGTAAGTGACAGCATAACGTGAGTTTTCAAGGGTTCATGTGAGGTGGTAGAGAGGGGTTTGTCTTTTAGGCTTTTTAAACTTGTATTAAAATTTTGTGTTGGGAGGTAATACAATATATCCTGCCTGATTGCATGACTTTGAGGGGTTCAGAATTTCAGTTCCTGAACTATTGCTATATACTATAACATGGATGGATCTCAAAACACTAAGTGAAAGAAAAAGAGGACATGTCCGATTCCACTTCTGGAAGTTCAAGAGCAGGCAGAATTAATCTGCGATGATGGAAATCAGAATGGTGGTTGGTTCTGGGATGTTCATTTAGGGGACTGACTAGAAAGGGCCACAAATGAACTTTCTGGGAAGATCAGTTATTGTACATATTGATTAGGGTAATGGTTTTGTGAAGGTGTACTCTTCTCAAAACCCACTAAAATGGACACTTAAGATCTGCACATTTTATGATATGTAAATTGTACCTTGTTAGAAAAAGATTTTGTGGTTCCCGAAGAACCACAAAGCAGAAGAAAGCAGGGGAGCCTAGGTGGCTCAGTCGGTTGAGTGTCCGACTTCGGCTCAGGTCATGATCTCACAGTCCGTGAGTTCGAGCCCCGCGTTGGGCTCTGTGCTGACAGCTCAAAGCCTGGAGCCTGCTTCGGATTCTGTGTCTCCCTCTCTCTCTGCCCCTCTCCCACTCATGCTCTGTCTCTCTCTGTCTCAAAAATAATAAACATTAAAAAAAAAAGCAAATGATTTCCTTCTCTTCTAGAAACCTTATTGCAGACATATTTGGAGAATCTGGCGATGAAGAGGAAGAAGAATTTACAGTAAGTATAAGATGGAGATAATTTCTTTGACTGTGCTTTTTTTATTTCTGTGACCGTGGTTCCCAAATAGGTAATTCCAATAAGTAACAGGCAAAATTGCATTGATTAGGAGGAACATGTTAAGAGATGATGGAAGGTACATTATAATGCTGAAGAGAAGGATTCACAGTACTTATGGAACTTGTGGTTCTAGCAGTGGCGGGGTAGGTAATTTGGACTAACCCTTCTGCTAAGGACAACTAGAAAAACTAGACAAAATGTTTAAAAATCCCGTCAGCAGAGGAACAAGGTAGCAAAGAATTACTAAGCCAAAAACTAGCAAGAGACAGACACCTAAACAGGTAAGCTCAGACTGGATGTCTTATATCAGAGATGAATAACTGAAGCAAGACTACATGTATGTTAACTAACTTGAATAAAAAAATAATAACAAAATAATTTAAAAAAAATGAACAGTTAAAAAAAAAGTGGTAAGCTCGGCATTTAAAATGCTTTTTCTGAGATATTTGCCTGTTCAGGCTGAGGGGCTGGTCATATTTTAAAAAGAATTTTTTTTTTAATGTTTATTTTTGAGGGGTGGTAAGGGGCAGAGAGAGAGGGAGATACAGTTTCTGAAGCAGGCTCCAGACTGTGAGCTGTCAGCACAGAGCCCGACGCGGGCTCAAACTCAAGAACCCTGAGATCATGACCTGAGCCAAAGTTGGACGTTTAACCAACTGCTCCACCCAGGCGCCTTGTGGTTGGTGTATTTTTGACAGCTTCAGGGCTCAAGAGACAATATTTGGAGGTCAGAGCCTGCTGAGAATAGGAGACCCTTGCAAACCTCATGCTCTGAATTGAGACTCCTTGATTTAAGGGTGAAATGGAAGTAATACAGTCTTTGCTCAGATTTTAGGCCAGCTTTGAGTCTTCTAGCAACCTAAAGAACCTCATTGTCAGAGATTTGATCACAGTGTTTCTTAACTCTTGGCTGATGTTCTCAGGCACCCGACATATGTAAACAAATCGCTTTAGGACAAAGGTAGCATCATTACAGGCCTGACATTATTTCTGTAGTTTATCAGATACAACAGTGGGGTACCTAATTGTGGATTATGTTAAAAAACAATGGTGACATCAGACAGTAGAAGCAGACCTAGAGGCTCTAGATAAGAGGAATTTTAGATGTTGCTTAAAAGGCTCTTCAAGGAGATAAGAGATAAGAAATTTTGTCAAAGGAAACAGTGAGAACCGAGTAGAAATTCTGAAACTGTAAAATTATGGTAACTGAAATTAATTCCATGGGTGAATTTAATAACAGATTAGACTTATTCGAAAAGAAAATGAGTGAACTGGATGAACGATAGGTTAGAAGGAGCTATTTAGAATGAAGGATTGAGATACGTAAAAGAATAAAATGTAAATTATGCGTGAGAAGGTTTAACATAGGTTGAATCCCAGGAAAGGAAGAAAAACATATGTTGTGGAAGCAGTAAAGAAATGATACATAAAGCTAGAGATTCTAGAAGTTGTACAGATTACGAGCAGGATAAATGCAATGATACAACGAAGTCTACGCCTAAATACATCAGAGTAGAATTACAAGAAATCAAAGAAGACCGGGAAATCTTAAAAGTGGCCAGGGGAATGGGAATTATTACATTCAGAGAGGCAAAAAATTAGACTATAACTGCTGACTTCTTAAGAGAAACAGTAGAATCCAATAATTTCAAACTTAGTGTTGTTAAAGTCAGCAAGAATATTTGTCAGAAATGAAGATTCCCTCCTAATTCATCCTACCAGTATACCAACTGAAAGGTACTAAAGGCAGAAAATCTCAGGTGGAAGGTGACGGATTCAGGGAGGAAGAAAAGCAACAGAAGTGTGTGGGAAAATATAAAAGAGTACTGATGCTACAAAAAAAAAAAGCCCTGTCTGGTGTGGATTAAGATACGTGTCAAATTTAAAACCCGTGACAGCAGTAACAAATTGGGAATGGACATGGAGTTTGCAACGTGTGTAAGAGGACGATAGTAGACTTCGCATTGTAATCTCTAAAGCGACCACTAAGAAGACTAATAGAATGTGTAGCCTTCAGCCTAAGAGGGAAAAGATGGAATAATAAAAGCTAATCCCAAACTAGGCAAGAAAAAAAAAAAAGAGGCATAGAACAGGGGACAGTTGGGAAGTGGTATATGGTAAAGGTAGCAGATTTAAGCTTTGATAGTATCTCCGATTACATTCAGTTGAAATGTATCAAGTGCTCCAATTACAGAGATCTAAAATATCACTAGGATTTAAAAAATTTGAGCTATATACTCATTTCAAGATTCATATGAAACAGAAGATAAAAGTTGAAAATAAAAGGATGGAAAAAGATTCTCTGTATGAACACTAATCAAAAGAAAACTGGCACAGTATATGAATATCAGAGAGAGAGAGACTTTGAGACAGAAGAACATTTGAGATAAAGAGGGTCACTTTATCATGGTAAAAAGCTTTTAAAATTGTGTTTATATACTACCATGGCCGAAATGTGTATACAAAACAAGAATTGACAACTGCAAAGAGAAATAGACAAAATCTGTTTTCTGAGTAGAATGTAGCCAATAGAACAAGCAGACCAAAAACCCACAGAAGAGTCTCTTTTTATGTAATCTGGATATAAATACAAATACAAAGGATGGATGGTTGTAAAAGTTAACATTATTTCCTATTCTTTGGCTTGCCTTTTCACATTCTTATTGGAGTCTTTTGATGAACAAGTCTTTAATCTTAATATAAATCAACTTTACATATCTTTTCCTTTATGGTGGAACTTTTTGAATTCCAAGAAATTTTTGCTTATCCCTAAGGTCATAAAGATAATCTCTTTGAATTATCCTCTAGACGCTTATTTTAACCTTACACATTAGTCGTACAATCCACCTGTAATGGATAATGGGTTCATATGAGATAGAAGTCAAGGGGTGCCTGGCTGGTTCAGTCTGTGGAACGTGTGACTCTTGATCTCGGGGTCATAAGTTTGAACTCCATGTTGGGTGTAGAGACTACTTAAAAATAAAATGTTTAAAAAAAAGAAGTCAAAGTATGTTCCCCTCCATTTGGAATATCCAGTTGACCCGGATCGTCCCCTCCTGCTTAGTGATAGGTGGAGTTCAGTAGGAACAACAGCATACTAGGGCGAACCATCGGAAAGATCTTTCTAAGTACAATATGAAAGTTAGAAGCTATAAAGAAAAGACTGACCATAAAAATAAAATACTATGCCTGGAAAACATTACTTTAAATAAAATGAAACTGTGCAAATGTGAGGACTGTGTTGTCCCTGTCATTTACAGCGGGCTAATTTCTATAATATTTATTTAATTAAATTATTTTTAATGTTTGTTTATTTTTGAGAGAGAGCACAAGTGGGGAAGGCACAGAGAGAGAGAGAAGGGCACAGAATCCGAAGCAGGCTCCAGGCTCTGAGCTATCAGCACAGAGCCCAACACGGGGCTCAAACTCACAAACCATGAGATCATAACCTGAGCTGAGGTCGAATGGTTAACCGACTGAGCCACCCAGCGCTAATTTCCTTAATTTTTAAAGAGACTTTCCATACCAATAAGACAAAGCTCCAACAGGAAATGTACATAGGATATTGGGAGTTCCACCAAGAAAGAATTACAGATGGCTTTTAAACATGAAAAAAATGCCTGCCTTTACGCATAAGAGAATGCAAAGAAAGATCCCTTTTAGTTTCCAGTCCAGATATTGGCACATATTAATGTTTGATAACGTGTAGTAGTGAGAAGCCGGGAAACAGGTGTACTTATGCTTTGCTGGAAGGAGAGCTAATTAGTATAACCTTTGTGGAAAGTTTGGTATTTCACTAAATTTCAAATACATGTACCTAAATGTCAGTAGCAATGTCAGTGATAACCCTGGCAAATTTACCTGGCCTTTAGGGTTTTAACCAAGAAGATTTGGAAGAAGAAAAAAGTGAAACCCAGTTAAAAGAAGCAGAAGATTCAGATTCTGATGATAACATAAAGAGAGGAAAACAGTAAGTTTGTTTTACTTGGTTTTTAATTTGTTAAAGAGAACTTTAAAAATGAAGGTTAGAACTGCTGGTGAGAATGCAAACTGGTGCAGCCACTCTGGAAAACAGTATGGAGGTTCCTCAGAAAATTAAAAATAGAACTACCCTATGACCCAGCAATTGCACTATTAGGTATTTATCCAAGGAATACAGGTATGCTGTTTCGAAGGGACACATGCACCCCAATGTTCATAGTAGCACTATCGGCAATAGCCAAAGTATGGAAAGAGCCCAAATGTCCATCGATGGATGAATGGATAAAGAAGATGTGGCATATATATATATATACAATGGAGTATTACTCGGCAATCAAAAAGAACGAAATCTTGCCATTTGCAACTACATGGATGGAACTAGAGGGTATCATGCTAAGTGAAATTAGTCAGTTAGAGAAAGACAAATATCATATGACTTCACTCATATGAGGACTTTAAGATACAAAGCAGGTGAATATAAAAGAAGGAAAGCAAAAATAATATAAAAACAAGGAGGGGGACAAAAACATAAGAGACTCTTAAATACAGAGAACAAACAGAGGGTTGCAGGAGGGGGGATGAGCTAAATGGTAACGGGCATTAAGGAATCTACTCTTGAAATCATTATTGCACTGTATGCTAACTAACTTGGATATAAATTTTTTTTTAAAATTAAAAAAATGAAGGTTAGAGCCTATCAAACTGTTTTTTCTTATCTTGGTTTCTTAAGTGTAGGAAAGAATCTGTTCCATTTTTCTCTCTTTTACTTCTCTGTATACAGGGCTGTCTGAAAATCTATTTGCTTTTGTTATTTTTTTCATTTGCCCTGCACTCAGCTGTCTTAATTTGGGGGTTATATGGTGTCACCTTCACCAAGTAAGCTCTTGAGTTACTGAAAAATAACCTAATAATTAGAATACATTTTTTTGAGAGAAAAGCTGACTTTGGGGTTCCAGGGGCAATAAGGTAAAGTTTTAACTACAAAATTTTACTCAATTGAATTTCACATACTTTTGTTGTGATGGTTGGAATATGTGTTAAGAGAAGTCTGGTATTTTGAAAGGTACCAAATTGTTAAGTACTTGCACTTTAGAAGAGAGTAGCATTTTGTGGAGTTAGAATTAAGAAAGTTGGTGGTTATTAACTGTGGAAGGAAATATGTATTTAAAAGGGAATTTGTATTCCCCTTGATTTTATGTTGTGGCTCAGTATGGACTTCCTGTCGGATTTCGAGATGATGTTGCAGCGGAAAAAGAGCATGAGCGGCAAGCGACGACGGAATCGTGATGGCGGTACTTTCATCAGTGATGCTGATGACGTCGTGAGTGCCATGATTGTCAAGATGAACGAAGCTGCGGAGGTGAGAGCAGTCACTGCTGGCTTCCTCTTTCCTTTCCTCGCTTGGTTTGTTGTGGCCTTTTAAGGGAAGGGAAGGGAAAAGTAGCTGGAGATAATGCAGCTGGAATAAGGCTGGACGTGGTGTTTAATTCTTGAAATGGATGCAGTAGGAGTATATTACCTTGTTTTCCGTGTTGGTAGGATTTGAAATTTTCTGTAATTAAAATAGGAAAAAGCACCCAAGTAAACACTGAAACTGTTCTTTAAAAACAATAACATTAGGGGTGCCTGGGTGGCTCAGTCAGTTAAGCATCCAACTTCAGCTCAGGTCATGATCTCATGGTTTGTGGATTTGAGCCCCGTGTCGGGCTCTCGGCTGACAGCTCAGATCCTGGAGCCTACTTCGGATTCTGTGTCTCCTCTCTCTGCCCTTCCCCTGATTGCACTCTGTCTGTTTCTCTCTCTCAAAAATAAACATTTTAAAAAAAATTTTAGAACAATAACATTGTTCCCCTAAATTTGTAGTTGTTCAAGCTAATTATTCTAATAGTTTTGTAGGTTTGATTAACACAGATACAGAATTTGCGTTTCTACAAAAATGTATTATCCTTTCTTGTAGAAAAAATTTGTTACTCAGCAAAATTGCTGCTTTATTTTAAAGTTTAGGGGGCACCTGAGTGGCTCAGTCGAGTAAAGCATCCAACTCTTGATCTTGGGGTCATGAGTTAAAGCCCTGCCTTGGGATCTGTGCTAGGTGTGAAGCCAATAAATACTGCTTTTTGAAAAAATCTTTTTTTTCCCGGATAGGAAGACAGGCAGTTGAACAATCAAAAAAAGCCAGCACTGAAAAAATTAACATTATTGCCTACTGTGGTCATGCACCTTAAGAAGTAAGTATTGTGTTTTCTTGAAAGATTTTTTTCCTTTGAATGGAATAATATTCAAACTATGTATTGGTGTCCTAGAGATGTTAAAGAATGATTGCCTTTTATATCAATTCACAGAAAAATAATGAATAGAAATTCCTACTTCATGTTACTTCCTCACAGATCTTTAGGCCTTGCTCCCTGATACAAACAGAGCAAATGGCAAACTGATCCTAAAGAAAGAAAAGCATGTAAACTACTGCTTTTGTTCTTCATAGATCGTCTTATCTTGAGCCTGGTAGAGCTGCATCTCCTTTCCCAGTGTGAGAGAGAGCAGAGCAGATTCTGAGGGACTACTTGAAGCGAATATTGTAGTCTTATATGACCCAGTTATTATCGTGAAGTATGTCACTGGTCCTTCTGGATTAAGGACCTTTTTTTGATAGATCCTTGATAGGAGGCTCTTTCATTGGTGTACTCATATTCCTGAGCAACTGATTTCTCCTTGATCCTAACCATAGCCAACAGCATGGGCTAGAACTTTCCACTAGAAAATTGCTTCCTTAATCCCAAGAGGCAGTTCTCTGTTGCAGATTTCATATATGTAATATTGTCATAATATGTCAATAGAATAATTGATTCTGTACATAAAATGGAATTTAAATATCAGTATTTCATTGGGAATTTTTTTTTCTGCTAGGAGAATAATATTGTCCTTGATGTCCTACAAAGAATAGCACAATTCTGAGTTCTCTGTCCCCTAACCAGTTTGAGAATCTCTGAACATTATTTTTTTTCTAGTCGTAATAATTGGAGCTCATTATTCTTACTGTCTGTACCATTCATATCAGCCTTAACCTATCTTGTGTAATTCGTGTTTTTAACAAACGATCTTTGTCTGTCAAATCTGTTTTTAAAGTAGGAACTGAATTTCATGCTGCTTTTGAAACATGAATAGATGCTCAGTAAATAATGTATACGAGTCATTTTAAAAGTGGTTTTTGGAAATTTCACTAAATATATAAGAAAATCCAGAGGAAGGTACAGTGGAACCAAAGTTCATAGACTTGACTTTTTTTTTTTTTTTTTTTAATTACTGCAGGCAAGACCTTAAGGAAACATTCATTGACAGCGGTGTGATGTCTGCCATCAAAGAATGGCTCTCCCCTCTACCGGACAGGAGTTTGCCAGCACTAAAGATTCGAGAGGAGCTGTTGAAGATTCTGCAAGAGGTTAGAGGCAGATGGTCTGACTGTATGCTCCTCTGATTATCTGATGTGGTTTGTATAATCACAACTGCTGCGTCTTACCATGTACTTGCACATTCTCTCTGCCATAGTCTGCCAAACAAGGGTTTCATGTTATATATGTTTAGTAGGAACATACCAAATAAAATGAGCATAAAAAGGAAGGCCTTATAAGATTTCATGTAACTATAGAATTGAAAGAAAAAGATATTGGAGTTGCTGGTGTTTATCTGAGAGGAATCGTAAGTAGTGGACGTGTTCTAGGAAGGCACTTGAAGTAGAAAAGGCACCAACTTCAGTCAGATAAACTTGCATGTGAGTCTTGAGCTGGGCTACCTTTATGTGGCTGTGACACCTTGGGCAGGCTACTTAACTTCTGAAGGAATTCCCAGGGAACTTCCTATGTGCTAAGTGTTCATACATGTATTGGTTCATTTATTCCTCACAACAAACCTGCAAGGTAGGTGTATTGTCTTCCTTCTACAGATGAGGAAATTAAGACTCAGAGAAGTTAAATGACTTGTCCAAGGTCACATAACTAGAAGATGTCTATGCTTGGGTTCAGACTGACTCAGAGGCCTGTATTGACTCTTGTATTAAACTTCTAACCTCTGAGTATGGTTAGTTTATATTTTCTCACACTGTTAAGTTTTACTTTGACTTGTTGTAAAACCGAACTCTTAACTTTTGATGCGAACACAGTATCTTTGTGTTCAATGTCTGCAGATCCTGAAAATGGATTTTTTGTTACTCTGTTGTGAATGAACCAGGCCTTGGAGGCCTTGTAGAGTAGATTGGCAGGACTCCCAGCTTCTGAGTGTTTAATGTGTATGTATGTGTTTATGTTCCCCAGCTACCTAGTGTGAGCCAGGAGACCCTGAAGCATAGTGGGATTGGACGAGCAGTGATGTATCTCTATAAACACCCCAAGGAATCAAGGTCCAACAAGGACATGGCAGGGAAATTAATCAGTATGTACATTTTGCTTTTTGTTTATTGTGTTTGTGTATATCAGAAGGACATGTATATATAAGTGTATTTTTTACCAAGATTCTTTTAAAATGAGTTCATAAAGTAGAATTGAAATTTTTTTTGGTAATTTCTTGTAGGTACCAGCTTTTTCACCCTTAGACTTAAAATGTTTCTTGGCATATTTAAGTATAATATCAGTGTTAAGGATAGCAAGTGGAAAGTTGTCTAATCCTGGATCAAGAGCATGTATAGAGAGAGGGGGGGTTAGTGTACAGGCCCTGGAGTCAGTCATACCTGGGTTCAAATCCTTACTACATCTCCTTAGGCAAGTGATTTAAGCTCTAAGCCTTGGTTTCCTCCTCTGTAAAATAATTATGTATTCACTTAAATAAAAGTTAAATGAGAGGATGTATATAAAGCATGGTGCTTAGCACATAGTAAGTCCTCAAGGAATGTTAGCCATTAGGGGTATTGTTGTTAACTTTTATAATGGTCTCCAAAGCCTTCCGCATCTTCTATTGAATGATACCAGAGAAATCCAGGAGTCTGGATAAAATTTATCTGTTACCATATCATTTATGAAATATTCAGTTTTAAGAATGAAAACCATGTGTGTTTTCATCGTTCTACTTAACTCTTCCTGTGCTCCGTGTTGGAAAGGAATTTTTTAAAAACTTCAAGGGTATATCAAAAAATAACTAATCCTATACGTGAATACAGTAATTATTTTTCTCCTGAACTTTTGAGATTATCGAAACTTTTTAAGAGAAATTTATCCATTATAAATCAGAGAAACATTACATTTTTTATCTTGTTAATAATCTGTAGTGCACTGTCTATTATATGATAAACTTCTGAGACTTTTATGCCTTAGTTCTTAACTCTGATTTTGCCCTAGGCTGAGAGAAGCGGAATATTTCCAGTGATACCCACGACTTACTATAACAGCGATTCTGAATTCAGTAGTGGGGACAGGGGGGTCTATGTCTATCTATAAAGATACATAGACCCCCCTGAGACTCCCTGCTTCCTTCCTATTTGATAACACCTATATTCTGTCTGTGAAGGTTCTTGCTTGTTTTGATAGTGTATTAAATGGAGCAGTGAGCCACATTATGTTTGAGAGCAAAACCATCAGTTGGCACCTCTGGACTCTCACTGACTAAACAGTGGGCATGTAGTAGTTTTCTTTGTGGTCACATCTCTGTAGCAGCTTTCTTAGACTTAATGAAATCTAGACTCTACACTGCACTATTAAAATGCTGTTTTTGAAGATGTAGACCATTTGACAATTTGACCTGTTTTTGGTTAGAATAGGAAAGTGGAAGAATTTGAAGATTTTCTATTTTCAGTAGAGTACATTTTTAGAAATTAGACTATGAAATGTCAACACTGCGAGTTGATGACTATCAAAGCGAGTCAGGTGTTACTTTCTGTAAACCTCTGTGGTGGTTATGAATGACTTTTTTACACTGAATTTTCTGAATCAGCTGAAGCTGGTTATGATACTGGTATTACATGCTCCGTATATCCTGAAATGATCCTGAAATAATGGTGTCTTTAGGGAAAGAATATTCTAAATGCCTGGAATATTACATCACAGTGGAGTGTGATTGTTTCAGGGAATGGTAGCAAAAATGCTACTTTGTGGTCTAAACAGTCGATTTTTCGTTGTTACAGATGAATGGTCTCGGCCTATATTTGGTCTTACCTCAAACTACAAAGGTATGACAAGAGAAGAAAGAGAGCAGAGAGATCTAGAACAAATGCCTCAGCGACGGAGAATGAACAGGTATGAGTAAGTGGAATAAATATTATTGCAGTAACTCCGTTCTGTAAATAAGATCATTAAGAACCCTGCAAGATGATAATATTTTGTCTTTTCTGTCACCTTGATGTCTGTGTAGATCGTACCCTTTTAGTTTAAATGTGGTACTCTACAGGGAAGGCCCACATTCACTCCTTTTTTGGTTCGATCTGGTGGAAAGTGACATCTGCCACAGTTTCAGAGTTGCTTGTGCAAAAAAAACTTCCCCTTTCTCAGACCCATTTTCAAATTCTTAGAAAAAAAGTTACTACTGGTTCATTTTGTATCAACAAACCAGATTTAATTGCATCCAGGGTTATAAGTGACAGAAATGGCAGTTACCGCTCAGCCATGATGAAACCTGGTTTACAGATGATCATTAAAACAAGTGGTACTTTCCCAAGATGAGGAGTAATTTTCCCAGATCCGGTGTAAGGGAACTACCTGTGGTCTAAAATTTTTCTTTGTTGTTTTTTCTTAGTTATATGATTCTGACATTCCTGGTGTCTCATGGATTACTTTTTTCACAGCACTGGTGGTCAGACACCCCGAAGAGACCTGGAAAAGGTGCTGACAGGAGAAGAGAAGTGAGATTTTTTATTGTATTTTCTTCTTAGACTTCATACAGGGAATCTTCTGCTTGCTGCTTTGTTTTAAGAACAAATTGCAAATGAGATGGTATTACGTTCACATTGGTGGGAGAGGATTTTCAGTTTAGCATTTATCGAATATCCCCAAATACGGTGGTACTCTGGATAGTAGATTGAGAAATAGTTCATTCAGTAAAGATTTTGTTGCTGCTGGCTCTGTGCTAGCTAGATTCTGTTAAGCTGTGGGAATACAAAATCGACTTAAAAATAGTCCATGCTCATGAAATGTAGAGGGATTATAGGCAAAGGGCAGAGTTTACGTGAAGATATGGGGTTATTGTGCAAGGCCCGCTTAAGGGATGGCAAGTAGACTGAAGTGGTTGGGTAGTAGTCTGGTACCCAAGATGGTGGAAGATAAGGTTGCAAGTGTAGATGTGGGCCAAATTTTGAAGGGCTTTAAATCAAGATAAGGAATTTTTACTTCTCTTTGTGATTCCATAGAAACTGGGCAGAAACGTGAAATTGTCAGTTCGGATTTGGCAGTTGCTGGCATCATGGTGGAGGGTGGGTTGGAAGGCAGAGGAACTGAAGGCAGTGAGTTACACTAAGGCGGTAATGAGGAAGCAGAAGGTTAGAAGACTTATTAGCAGGGGCAGAATTGTCAAGAGTTGGTGACTCCGTGGGTGGGGAATTAGGGTAGAGTTCTTGAAGACACCAAACACAATTTTACCCCAAGTAACCGAGACAGTGGTATAACCATTTGCTCAAATGGAGACAAAGAATAGATTTTGAGGACATAGGTGCATTCTGGATTGAGCATGGGAAATGTGAGATACCTAATGGGATGGATATTCATGGGTCTAAAACTTGAATTTGGAGGAAGGGACATAGTAGATTTCATAGGCATCGCCACAGACCAGTTCTTTGAATCAAGAAAGTATAGGGTAGGTAATAAACCATAAACTGCACCACTTTGGAAAGGGGTGTAGCCAGTGAAGGCAAGTGAGCCCCCGTGTCTTGCATGTTGGAGAGGACCTTAGGATAGGGGTGAGGCCATGGTAGAGAGGGCCAGTGGCAGAGGGCATGGGCAGTTGGCAGATGCGGCCGGGGGGTTTGTACAGTGAGTGTTGGCAATGAGCCAGCACCCAGATTGCAGGAAGAGAAGGGGGAGGGGGTGGAGGGGCGCCAGCCTTGTTGGTTTATGGATAGGTTTGATGATGGAGTGGACGCCAGCTTCAAGGGAAAGTAGCTTATGAGAATTTCCTTTGGCTAGGCACTTAATTTATTTGCGTATTTGAAGATTGTAGAAGCTTGATGTTAAGAATAGATTAAACTCAAAAAGAAAAAAAAGAAGAACAGATTAAACTCCATACAAGGGAGTAGAAACAATTTAGAACTCTCCCACACCAACCTATCCACACCCCCTCTCCATTTACCACTAGGGATGGATGGTTACCTAAAGATTGGGTGATTTGAATGCCCAGACATTTACAAATAGGCCTTACTTTTGAAGGATGCTAGTCTTAATTTAGTCTCAAATTTGTACATGAAAGTAACTGTATGTCACACCATCAGATGCTGGCCAGCAAGGATGCCGAGATGGTAGTTCAACTCCTACATTGCTGTGGGTAAAATGATACAGCTGCTCTGGGAAACAGTTTGGTAGTTTCTTATGAAGTTAAACATGCAGCCATCATATGACCCAGCACTTGCACTCCTGGGCATTTATCCCAGAGAAATGAACACTCGTGTTTGTACAGAAACCTATAAATGAGCATACAGCTTTTCATAGCAGTCCTGTCCTTCAGCACGTGAACAGTTAAGCTGTGGTACATCCATGCTGTAGAATACCACACTGGCAATTAAAAGGAACGAAATATTGATAGATGTATCAACTTGGATGGGTCCTCAAGGGTGTTATGTTTAGTGGATAAAGCCAGTTTCTACAGATTACATAGTGTATTCCATTTATATAACATTGTTGAAATGCTATAATTACAGAAATGGAGAGCAGATTTGTGGTCACCAGGGGTTAGAGGCTGGGCAGGTGGGGTAGGGGGATGGACGTGTTTTTATAAAAGGGCAACAGGACAGTCCCTTGTGAATAAATGAACATGTCCATGTGATAAAATTGCATAGAACTAATAAACACACAAACATAGAAATGAGTGTTAAGTAAAAATGGAGAAATGTAGATAAAAACTGGTAGACTATATTATATCAGCATCAATACCCTAGTTGTGTTCTTTTTTATTGTTTTGGGTTTGTTTGTTTTTTTTTTAAGTACTTATTTTTTTGAGAGAGCACACAAGCAGGGGAGGGGCTGAGGGAGGGGGAGAGAATCCCACACAGGTTCTGTGCCATCAGCGCAGGACTGGTGCAGCGCTCGATCTCACACCTGTGAGATTTGACCTGAGCCACGATCAGGAGTCAGACACCCAACCAACTGAACCACCCAGGTGCCCCAGTTGTGTTCTTGTAGCATAGTTTTGCATGTTGTTACCATTGGGAGAGACGCTAGGTCTTTCTGTATTATTTCTTAAGCTGCATGTAAATCTATAATTATTTCAACGTTTAAAGGGAAGAAACAACAATGACTTATTAGTTGCATATGCAAAACCATATAAACTGCTTTATGGGCATACTCTCATTTTGAGGGATCATTTTGGCTATTTGATTTTTCACCTCACAAGTGAACCCATGAGGAACTCCACCAGACCAGAGAATTGAAATTTAGAGTTCTGATGTGGGAAGCAACCTTGGAAAGGAGTGAGGCTTGACTGTATCTGAAGCTGAGGAGAGGCTAAAAGGAATGCTGAAAATGCAGAGGAGGTCAGCTTTGGGAGGGAAGCGGGAGTGATGTGAGTGATGGTGAGGCCAGCTTAAGACCGCAGGAGGGCAGGTTGGGTGCCCTGGAGAGGCAGAGGGGGTTGAAGCACCTGTGCAACTGAGTCGACTGGGTCCCGGCTGTGGTTGGCTGCATGACAGCATGCTCTTCTTCCTGTTCTCAGAGCTCTCAGACCTGGGGATCCTGGATTCTGTGCCCGTGCGAGGGTCCCCATGCCCTCAAACAAGGACTACGTTGTCAGACCGAAGTGGAATGTGGAAATGGAGTCATCCAGGGTAAGCAAGCAGGGAAATGGCGAGGCGGATATCAAGTGCAGGTTACTGTGTTGTCTTTTTACTTCGTGTGTAGTAACTCTTAACAGCTCCTGAGGTTTATCTGATTTAAAGAGAGCTGTTTTCTGGTCTCTTAGCTAGCCAGATCGTTCATTGCTTGTGAGCTTTAAAGCAACATTATCAAGCCAGGCAGTTTCTTCTCATTAATCCCTTTATTTCAACTGAATCTCGAAGCCTAGAGTGTTTTCATGCAATCATTTTTTTTAGAGCCATGAGAAACAACTCCCCTGCTTTTGCAGTCTCCCCCTTCCTTTCTCGTCAGCTGTTTTAAGTAACTCTGTTGTGAAATATTTAGGGCAGACACTTCCTCTGTCATCGTTGTAAATACTACTCCGTGATCTACATTGCTCTTCAGTAATCTTTTTTTATTCTCCATTCACACCACTCTCTCTAGCCTGGTATTCTTAAAAAGGGCCTAAGCCGATTGGAAAAGCATAAGAGGCGATTTGCAGAACAGAAACGACTCAGCAAAGTGCACCGTGCTGTCAAGTTCAGCATTGAAGGCAACAGGATGCCCCTGTAGTCCTGGCCCTACCAGAGTGTATCCGGGAGGTATCCCCAAGGAAGCATGCTCTGTGCATGGGCTTGAATTGTCAGCAGCTAGAGTGAAAACAAGTGTGCGTGTGCTTTCTTAACCAGAAAAGGCCCGGCCCACTTTTAGTTACTGAAATAATGACCTTAACAAACACTTTGTGACTTTTGAGTCTTATTGAATGTTTAGAAATGGATATGGAAGTCTCTTTCTTTATTAGTACCCCAGACACTCATATATAATCAAGTCCCTGATAAGCATTTGGTCTCCCTCTTACCCACTTTTATTAAAAAGGCTTTTTTAGGGTCCAGCATCATAGTGGTCTGCATTACAGGCACGTACATGTAAAAGGAGCTTCTTAGTGGAAGGGAGCTGACCACCCCCCCCCCCCCCCCCGCCGCCCATTGTCTGTGTGCATTTGAGGACCCGTTGCATAAAGCCTTACACTGAATATTTAGGAGGTAAATTTGATTGACACCTATTTAGTATGTGGTCAGAAATGAAAGAGTTGGGACTGTTCCTAAAGCCAGACTCACTCCCTGCTGTGCTCTGAGGTTAAGAGCAGTCCCTTTGGAGCAGTGTGCTCTCGAGAGTCTGAGTGTGTTGCCTTCCTCTCGTGACTTCTCCACGACCCTGCTGGGCAACTCTTGATGGACAACACTCACCTTTGTGCCCATTCATTTTGCTGTTAAGCTGCAATCAAAACAAAGCACACTTTCTCACTTCCTGAGAATAAACAAAAGACAGAAGAGCACTACTGCTTCAGAGCCAAGAACTTTTTTGTAACTTCCTTCCCCTTTTTTATACTTTTACCCGTATCCACATCCCTTGATATCCCTTCTCTTCCTCAGTCACCCCTCTTTCTTTTTACCTTTACTTTTTTCACTGTGTTTTCCCTCTTTGTATCCCTCTCTCTGGTAGTTTTTCTTCCCGAGCATACTTATTTTTGAGAATCAAGAACTACAATATGGCAAAGAAATTGTAATAAAAAAGTCTTAGTGGCCACTCTTCTTTGGAAGCCTGTCTGTGTCCTGAAGGGCATGTGCCTTCTACCAGCATGTGACAGGGAGGTGGGAAGAGGGGACTTGGCTTCCTGCTAGAGCAGAGAGGTGACCAGCAAGAGGAGAGGGAAATTGAAGCTGAATTCCTTTCCTTCATCCCAGCACTCCCAAGATCATACTGTGCCAGGATTTATCTAGGTCTGAGTCTGGCTGATAGCGCTCTGTCAATCAGTCAGTCAGTCAGTCAATTGGCATGAACTGGAAGGTTGGTGGTTTCATGTTACATTTTAGGGTATTGTCCTCAAACAACCTGACACTGTTCCCTGTGCAGGAAGAGTCCTTACGGCTCACTCAGGGCTTCCACACTGCACAGACACTGAGAGTCCTGTTAGAAAACGCATTTTCCAGGAAGAATATTGGGGTGAAGTTAGTGGCTTTCAAATGAATTCTCTTTTAAATGTCATTTTTATCTTTGAAATTACGTGAGTAAATATAAAACACTACAGATAACCCATTCCCCAAACCCTGCACTTCCTCAGAGTCCCCGCTGTTAACAGTTGGATGTTTTAAAATGCATTTCCAACAATGCTTCAAGGTTGGTTTTTTTCTGGTTGTAATTATAGAAAAATTTGAGATTAGAAAGGGAAATCACCCACAATTCAAAAGCAGTTTGATACAATTTTTGCCCTTTTTTTCTGTTGATACTTTCATATAATTAAAATTATTTTGTATATAATTTTGGTTACTTCCCTCATTAAACCATAATGGCTGCCTAATAGTCTATCATGTGAATACATAATTTATTTATTCCTCTGTGGTTTCTGATTTTTCACTCCTAAATAATGCAGTAACCTATACTACATTGTATGTTTATATGTTAATTTATTCCATGGAGTGCTTTTAAGATAACACTAAAATGACAAAAACCAATGTATGTTTTTATATAAACTTTTAAATGCAGAAAGCACAAATAAAATTAATGTCATTTGTAATTCCACCACACCTTAATATTAACATTTTGAGTTATTTTCTTTTTGTCCTTTTTATATTGTACATAAACATTGCTGGTTTTGTGCTTTGGTATTTTTGTTTTCAACTTTCTTGCAAAATTGTTATTTTATACTTTGTTGGATTTGTGTTTTACTTAACATGGTAAAAATTCATTTGAGTAAACATTTTTCAGTGACTTAATATTGTGTCCTAATACAATTCTACCATAATTTTTTAAAGCAAACCCATCTTGTTAATCTTTTAAGCTGCTTTTCGTTTTTCACTCATAAAGTAGTGCAGCATACACTTTTACTGTCCTAAGGAAGTGGTACAGAGTTGAATCAGGAGAGAGATTGTTGAGTTTGGCATGTTAGGTACTATATCCCATGTGTTTCCAGGCTTGGGGGAACTAGGCATGTGCCAGCTACAAATCTTAAATATTATATAATTAGGAGTGGATTCGTGTCACCTGGATATGTCCCATTTGAGGAAGCTAGAGGGCTCAGATTGTTAGGGTCCTGGGAGACAGTTGGCTGGTGTGTAAAGCTGCTGGGAGTTGAGGAATTGGTGCAGATCTGAGCAGGTAAGGCTTCTGATGTGGACTGACCACAAGTATTAAGAATCGGGGCACATGGTCTGAAAGGAGATCACATGTTTAGGACTGTCCAGGAAATCTGGGGATTCAATAGGGTGATAGTAGCATGGTTCTTTCTCCTCCAGTAATGAATATTTATGCTAACTCAGAGTACTAGTGCCAAGTGTTAAATTGATACAAAATAATACTTGGACGTAGAATTGTTTGAGAAAATCTGGGGTGGATGGATGATCTACATGGCTCCTGTTCAAGACCGACAGGGTTCCTTGCTCCGATCTGAGGCACACGCTGAGTCTAGAAGCTCCCCGACTCAGAGGAACATCACCACGCTGGTACCCTCCCCACAGTGTCTCCTGGGCCCTCCCTTCTTTTAGCAGTCTTGGAATTGAGCTTCACAGATGAGTCAGTAGTAAACATCTGGGGAGAAGAATTAGAAAAACTCCTCTCTTTTTAAACTACTCAACATTCTTAAAGATCGGATTGTCAGTAACACCTAGTCAACAAGAAGAGTTCACCCTGATCTTTGATAGAAGTGGCAGACCTCAGCATTTCTAAGTGTTGATTTCCGGAGACTGCGTCTCTTCAAGACACGTAGTTGTTTCAGATTATAAAAGAAATAACCAAAACCAAATCTTTGAACGTAAAAGGCAAGCAGGAAGAGATGCAGGAAGTAGTAAGCCCCTTGGATCTTTTTTTTTTTTTTATCAAGTATACTTACCATAAATCTAATTCATTCCAAAGTAGTAGTAACAACAGTAACGACTGATGCTCCTGTTGAGCACTGACTGTGTGCTAGTATTTGACAGTATTACCTCACTGACTTCTCTTGGAGGTCCTGGAAGTACAGACCAGGGGCCTGTTTTGCCCAGGGCTACAGAACCTGCTGAGGCAGAGCAGACTCACTTCAAGTCTGAAACTAGAGCTCTACCACTTTACGGGGTCGCTTAACTCGTCCTCTAACCTCGTTCATTATGCTTCAGGCTTTTTCTCGGGTGACTCTCCTTGCCTTCGAAGATCAGTTATTCTTCACGCCAGCACTGTTTGAAGGTGAATATGACAAGTGGTCAGCTCCATGTTGACCTTTGAAAGGGAAAAGCATGCAGTCAAATGTAATTTGGTGGAATTGGGGAGAATCATAGTTTAAATGGTTCCCCTTTCATCTAGATTTCTATGGACCGAGGTAAAATTTTAAAATAAGGCACAGACAACTGTTCGTCATTCTTCGTTGAGAGAGTTGAATATGTGTGCATTGCTAACACTTGCTCTGTTGTTCCTGAGGTCACCAAAGCATATTACGATTATTCCAGAGATAGGAGCCCTTTTTAACTTTCGGATAAAAAGATGAAAGACAAAACTGGATTTGTGTATTTCAATAATTTGCTCTTTAATTTTTACCCCACTCTTAGTTTCAGGGGACCTCCAAGAAGGGTATCAGTCGACTGGATAAGCAGATGAGAAAGTTCACAGATATCAGGAAAAAGAGCAGATCTGCACACGCAGTGAAAATCAGCATCGAGGGCAATAAGATGCCATTGTGACCTTGCCTGGGATGTGTCCCCATCTCTAAGAAATGCGCAATGGACTCTTTGGAGAAAGAAGAGGATATTTTAAAATCTCTTTTTTAGTGTTTCTGTAAATGATTCCGCTTGTATCAAATGTTGTCATAGGACTTGCATTTCTCTCACTTGTATTTAAAACTGTTTGTTGTGTACTTTGTACAGAAGACTACTAGTCATACTTCTATAAACTTTACACAATAAAGTTCCATTCTGGTTTTGGGGGGCTGTCTCTTCATTGTCTTAGAGGATCCGTTCTCAGTGGGGGTGAAAATGGTTCTTGGTGAGGGAAAAAGTTCTTCGATATTACAGTGGTTTGTGACCCTTCTGTGTTCAGCCTACCTGACTGTGGTGCAATAAGGAATTTGTCTGGTCTCTATCTTGGGTTCCTAACAGGGAGCTTCTAAAACCCTTGGCATTTCCTGGGTGATAGGAATGAAATTGTGATGCCAATGAGTGGCTCATGATAGGTCCCTAGATAGCTTGGTGGGGACTGTCACCAGAAAGATCTACCATGTAATTTGAGGGTTGAGACTTTGGGCAGACCTGTTGCATGGTTGGCGTGAGGGGATTGAGTTCAGTCACGTGCCCAATGATGTCATTGATCACGCCTGAATAGTGAAAGCCCAGTTAAAAACTGGACCCGAAGTTCCCTGGGGCTTCTAACTGGTGAGCACACTGAATAGCTATGAGATGGTGACGTGCCTTCATTTTCCACGAAGAGAGGACGTGGGAGCTCTGTCTTCTCCCGGAACTTGCCCTATGTGTCTTCATTTCGTTTGGTCTTCCTACTCTGAGTCTTTTATAATAAAACTAATCATAAACACAGTGCTTTCCTGAGTTCTGTGAGTCATTTTAGCAAATATTTGAACCTGAGGGGATCGAGGAAACCCCCACATTTGTAACCAGTCAGTCAAAAGTGGGCATGGACCCACTTGGCAGCCGGCATCCAGAACGGGGGCAGTAGTATGGAAAACTGAGCCCTTAAGCATGTGGAGTCCGCTGCTTACTCCCAAGTGGTTAGTGTCAGAATTGAGTCACAGTACCCTAGTTGAGGTTGAAAGGAAAAACCAACAAAATGTTTCTTCTATTTCTCTAGTTAGGGAAATCTTAATTACTTGATTTTAATTAATTTACATTGATGTTTTCTCATGGGAAGGGTGCTATAATGAAAAAAAGGGTGAGAAATACTGCCTTTAGAGGAAATGTAGATATAACTGAAAATCGCTGTGCCAGTTAATGATAGCAGTTGGGCAGTTGGGATAGATAATTATAGTTTATGGCTATATTCTGTTTCCGTGATACTTCGAACTTATTTTAGTAGTCTCTAGATTTAATTTTGAAGAATCTTTAGTCAAAATGACTAAATCCAAGAACCAGTAATTCATTTTAATGGTGAAATTCTACCCTGATACGAATTGGGATAGGGTTTCTGACAACTTTGATTTTCAAAAAAGAAAAAAACATGAAAATCTTGCCATAAAAGCTTTTGAACAGCAGTGTATGCACTTAATAGAATCTCTCAGAATCTCTGCCTGTACTTTCAACAAGCTTTGAAGCACAGATGGGATAGTGAGCTATAAAAGGCAGGTACATGAAGATATTAGGTAATCGCTAACCACTAGGTGGAGATGGAAACAATTACTTCCTACACTGTCCTTTTGCTTTGTCATATAGCCTCAAGAAAACTTGTGAGAGCAAAAGGAAGCACGCCACCTATGGAAGCCTATGTTGGTGACTGGTCATTAAAAATCCTAAACAAGAAAGGGGAGAGTCACACTTTCTAAGAAAAGATCTAAAGTTTACCAGGACAGTGTTTTGCCGTTTGATGCGGTAAGCTCCAGTCACCTGATGATTTCTCCCATACAGGGTAAAACTGTGCCAGGTAGTAAAGTGATGATCATACCTGAGGAATTCAGAATAATGGGGAGGTTGTTTTCTACTGTATGGAAGAAAAGACGGTTTCTGTATAAATGATCCTTGGTCTATGGGTTATTTTAGAAATTACCAAACCTGGCCTAACAATTTTTTTTTAATTTTGGAAATTTTCCAATTCACCATTATGTGGCAAGATTGGCAAAATGAACTCTCATATGCCCTTCAACTGTATTTAACCAATTGTGAACAGTTGTAGCATTTACTTTATACATATGAGTAACTTGCAGACAGCTAGCCTCTTGGTTCCCAAATGTTGAAGCATATTTTCTCAACAAGGACCTTGAGTTTGTCCCAGTGTTGGTAGTGATAACCATTTGAATGGAAACATTCATTTTCTTAACAGTTAAAAAAATGGTTGATTAATTATAATTCTTTTAAGTTAATTGTAAATATGTAAAATACACATAAAATTTGACATCTTAAAGGACCATTTTAAGCGTACAGTTAGTAACATTAAGTCTGTTCACTCTTGTTTGCAACCATCGCTTCCTTTCATCTTCAGTAATCTTTTTATCTTACAAAGTGAAACTACCCATTGAACAGTAACCCCACATTCTCTCCCCGACTCGCGCCTGCCACCCTGGCACTGGCAATCACCGTTCTACTTTGTCTCTGATTTTGAATATGAATCTCATATAAATGGAATCATACATTATTTATCCTTCTTGACTGATGTATTCACTTAGCATAATGTTCTGAAGGTTCATTCATTTCCTTCCATTTTAAGGCCGAATGATACTCTTGTTTGTAGATACCATGGTTTGCTTATCCGTTCATCATCTGTGTATGGACATTTGGGTTGCTTTTACCTCTTGGTTGTGAATAATGCTGCCATGAACATGGGTGTGCAAATATTTCTTTGAGACCCTGCTTTCAATTCTTTGAAGTATATACCCAGAGGTAGAATTGTTGGATCTTAGGGTAATTCTAATTTTAAGGAACTGCCATTCTGTTTTCCATAATGGCTGCACCATTTTACATTCCTACTAACAGTGCAAAGGATTCTGATTTGTCCACAGCCATACCAACACTTATTTTAGTTTCGTTGTGAGGGTTTTTTTTTTATAGTACCATCCTAATGGGTGCGAGATGGTATGTCATGTTTTTGATTTGTATCTTGTCGATGGTGATACTGAACATCTTGCCGCTTTTGATACCTTCTTTGGAGAAATACTTATTTAAATATTTTGCCGATTTTTTAAGTAAACTGTTGAGTTGATGGAATTCTGTATACATTCTGGATAATAACTACTTATCAGATAAATAATTTGCAAATATTTTTCCCATTTTGCGGATTGCCTTTTCATTCTTTATTCTCATTGAATGGCCTTGGTCCCCTTGTCAAAAATCATTTCTGGGCTCAAGTCCATCAGTCTGTATGTCTGTCTTTGTGCCAGCATGACACTTTTTTGTGGGGTTTTTTGGAACAAGAACCAAGTTTTTATTAGTTTCTTTCTCACATTTGAAGTATTCATCGATCATCGCTTCTCGGCCTTTTGGCTAAGATCAAGTGTGAAGTATTCATCGATGACATCCTTGGCCTGGGACTGTTTGCCATAGCCTTAACCACCACACAACAGCAACCAACAACTTAATGGGGTTTTCCCTCTGTCAGTTTTACAGAGGCCTACCTATTCCCCTAATTTCTTGTCATCAACCTTAATTAGGTTGATTTTGGTGTTTAGCACAAAGGGCCTCTAATTAGGTTGATTTTGGTGTTTAGCACAAAGGGCCGCCTCCAACTTGGCATACAGAGGCTCATCACAGTTGGATTCAAGCACGCAAAGGTGAGGTTGGCACTTGCCTACGGCTTTGCAGCTTCATGAATTCCACATGCGAGGCCGTCGCGGATGAGGGCGGTCTTCAGCACCTCTTGTAAAGCAGTGTTAACCTCCATTACACCTCTGGCAGCAATGCCTTCCTCTGTCATGGAGGTGGCTTATGGGTGGAGCCCAATCTTGAGTGCATCTGAGCCTCTGCCTCCACGTGACTCAGAAAGAGAGCACAACACTGTTTTGATTGCTATAGCTTTGTGGCAAATCTGGAAATCCAGAAGTGTGAGTCTTCCAAATTTGTTGTTCTTCAAGTGTTTTGACTATTTGGGGCCTTTTGAGATTTCATATGAAACTTAGGATGGATTATTCTATTTCTTCAATAAACATCCTTGGGATCTTGATAGGGACTGCACTGGTTCTGAAATCACTTTGGGTAGTATTGGACATTTTAACAATATTAAGTCTTCCAGTCTATGAACACAGGATGCCTTTGCATATATTGTTCTATTTCTTTGAGCAACATTTTGTAGTTCTCAGTGTGTAGGGATGTGTTTATAGACATTTTTTGTAGTTATGGTAATTACATATACTAAACTACAAATATTTTTAAACAATAATTTCAGTCACATACAAAAGCTACTTTATAGTTTACCCCTTTTTATGTTATTGATATCGTAAATCACATCTATATTGTGTAGCCACTAACAAACTTAGAGTTATTTTTTATGCTTTTCTATTTTAAATCCTATAGAAGAAGTTATAATAATACTAGGTTTTATATTTGTCCATGTCATTAACTCTACTGGAAAGATTTACATTTTTGTATGGCTTCAAGTCACTTACTAGCGTCCTTTCAACTTGGAGGACTGCCTTAAGCATTTCTTGCAGAGCTTGTCCAGTGGTAGTGGATTTCCACAGCGCTTGTTTATCTAGGAGTGTCTTAATTTCTCCCTCATTTTGGAAGGGTAGTTTTGCCAGATACAGAATTCTCAGTTGATGGGTTTTTTTTTTTTCTTGCAGCACTTTAATGATATTATCTGACTGCCTTCTGACCTGCCAAGATTGTGCCCTGGGAGCCAGAAAAGGGACCCCTTTACTACTAAAATACTCTGCTATTCTTTTGGAGGGCATTGGACTAATCATTGTTTCCAAATCAACTTTTCCTCACCCACCTGCATAGTACTCTTCCTCTTAAGAGATTGTCAGGCCGAGCTCCATATGGTCTCTGTTCTTGTGATCTTCCCCTCTGGTCATAGAGGCAGATGTCTTCCCATCCCAGAGGCAGATGCACTTTGAAACGGGTACGTGTAGTGTGGAGTTAAGTGAGGGCGATTATCTGTGTATAAAAAGATTGGTGAGATGTTGGAGAAGTCCTGAGAGGTGGAATTGACTAGTCTAGACATGGGGTAGAAATGTTACAAAATTGCATGTTTTCTGTAGCAAGTTGTCTCAAGGTGGCTGATTTTGGTACACTGAGCTACAGATAAGTATTTCATACATTCACTGGTTTTTAAAGAAAGTGGTAGCCTATATCACAGTATTATTGGTATGCCTTATTTTAAGCAAGCTCAGTACATAAATGTAAGGATTTGGCCAAAACTTGGGGGAAACAGTTTGTAAAAGGATTTACTGTAAGATTTTTAAAAAACATTCGTGCTGCTTTAAAGCAGGATTAGAAGGAGCAAGCAGGGAAGACCCCACTCGCTCTGGGTGAGGAGGGTTTGGGTGTGTGCTCCCCAGGACTAGCTCAGTTTCACAAAGCCCTGGGCCTGAAGGTTCTTTCCATGGTGGAGCTGCTATTCTGGATGCGCAGGGGGAGGTTCAACGTGTGTCAGACCCTAGGGCAGCAAGGTAGTCCTTAGGTTTATTTGGCCAGAGAGCAATGAGTGAGGTTTTAAATAAAACACTTTGTAAATGTTTTATGATGACATGTTAAAAAGTGGATTGAAGGGGCCCCTGGGTGGCTCAGTCATTTAAGTGTCTGACTTCAGCTCTGATCATGATCTTGCGATTCATGAGTTCAAGCCCTACATCGGGCTCTGTGCTAACAGCTTGGAGCCTGGAGCCTGCTTTGGATTCCATGCCTCCTTCTCTCTCTGAACCCCCATCTCATGCTCTCTCTCTTTCTCTCAGAAATAAATAAACATTAAAAAAATATTTTTTTAAAGTGGATTGAAAGTAAAGGAACATGGAGTTTGGTCTCCCAACATGTGAGGATGTCTGTGGGCGAGGGAAATCAGTGCTCATGGTTTGAGAGTCAGGAGAGAACAGGAGAGAGTTTATAAGATTGCCTGCCCTTCGAATTTTGAGAAAGGGGTGTTTTCTTTGTAATTCTTTTCTTTCTTGTATGCGTTTTGAGCAAGAAGTTATATTTTGGCTAGAGAGAATAGAGAAATAGAGTTCGCTAGACCAGTTCTGTATGAGACCAGCACAGGTCAGTAAGCACTGATCTTTCAAGGAGCTTATTACCAGTGGGTGACCAACGTAGTTACGGACAGCCATTCCAAGGTGGCCTCCATGTCAGAAGGAAGGAGGACCAAGTCAAAGAGGTTGTGGGACACCTGGGACCCAGGAGTCAAGGACCATGTCCATCTTGTTGTCACTGTTCAGTGCGTGGAGCTGAAGTAGTATATGGCACTTCACATTTTGACATCAATTTGTACTTAATTCTTTGAGACGATACTGTCCCTGTTTTATAAGTGAAGAAAATGATGTTCGTTGAGAACAAGGTGCCACCCCCCTGGTGAGTGGCAGAGCCAGAATTCAAGGTCAGGTCTCCTGATTCCAGACGCCTGGCCACCTTTTCAGCAGGATCTTTTCCATGTTGAGTATGTGATAGTTTTTATTGTTCAGACTTTTCAGTTCTTGGCTTTTATTTTCTGGTCATTCTGAAGTATTGCTGTTCTGTTTTATTGAGGAAGTCAGAGAGAAAACCATGAAGTGGATAAAGCCTTTCGGGGGTTTCCTAAGAAACAGTGTTCACTATGAAATAAAAAGAAGAATCGCATTCAGTAGAATCAGTAGAATCATGTCATCCTACAGAATTCAGAATGAAATTGATCTTCTATCAACCAGTTTTCTTTTTAGAAACTTTTTAGAGCAAAAAAGCTCTTATGTTGATCCCACAGTCTAGATGCTATTATAAGGAGTATTCTGTACATTTCTCTGCTGAGAGGGAGCGAAACTACAACAGGCCTCATGCATTCATGGTGTTCAGGTAATTACCCTATTTAAGTTTTACAAGGAGTCACTATTATCTTTGCATACGTGAGATAAAATGTGTTCCAAGTGAAATGGCTGCCCAGGGTCACACTGTAAATAGCAAATCATCCATGGATCTGAAGCTGATTCTGCCTCCAAACCTTTCATTTATGCTGTGGTGTTTTCTGGGTGAAATACTAGGATTTAAATAGATGCTTAGCATTTTTGTGTTGAGCCTGCAGTTGCTCATGGACCTTGTTAAACTTGTACCAGCTGAGGGGCGCCTGGTGGCTCAGTCGGTTAAGTCTGACTTCAGCTCAGGTCACAGTCTCATGGTTTATTGGCTTGGGCCCCACATCAGGCTCTCTGCTGTCCGGGCAGAGTTAGAAAAAAACAAACAAACAAAAAACCTAGCAACTGAGATGAACCCCTGTGTCCATTCTGTTCCAGGTTTTGGTGTTACTGCTCAAGACTGCATACCTTGAGTGAATAATACATGGAAGACCTCAAGACTCTGATAAAGCTAATATCCCAATGGGCCTCAGTGGGTCATGACTGGAGAGGGACTGGGATTCAGCCATACTGGTGAATAGTTTGGTGACGACCTTCTTCAGATGTTACATTCATTGGTTTATGTTAGGGCTGAGGATCCTGGGGCAAAGTCTTGAATTTTGTCCACCATTGGGTTTATTATTGATAGGGCTCACGGACAGAGGCCCACTTAAAGAGATCATGGGAGCCCCAAGAGAAAATTCATTGTAAGAGAAGGACCAGTCTGAGGGAGCAAGGCCCTCCCCTCAAGAAGATAGAATGCTAGAGGCAAACTGAAGATCCTGGTATGTCCTGACCCAGCTACTGTGGAGGTAGGTTTGCTCCCTTGGGAGCCAAGAAAAGGGCTGTAGGTATGAACTGAAAGCTCTGTCAATAGATGCTGTAACACTGGAGTTCAAAAAGTTTTGCTGTGGAGCAGCCCCGATCGTCTGTAGCAGAAGGAACGCTCTTACCTCACAGCCCTGTGGAGCCCCGGAGTTGCAGCTCCTCTGACCAACCAATGTAGGGCATGGTGACTGGAGTGGACCTCCGTCTTGGAGTAAATCTATGGAACCATCTGGCCGCAAATGTGCAGAAGCTTGACCTGAGCAGCCATAGCCACCCATTTAGGATCGTGTGCACCCCTAGGATTCCTAGGAACATTTGAGGAGGGAGGATTTTACTTGAGGCAGGACTCCCTACACTTGCACAGGTGAGAACTCAAAGCCACCGAGATTCAGGTATTGATAAGAAACAACTTCATTTGTACTCATGGGTAATGAAGGCTAGGAATGTTTTCCTTTCTGCTGCATTTTAAAATAGGTAAGTGAACAGAATTTTTGAGAAGAAAGTAATCAATCAGTATAGCTTGTATCTTCATTAAGGACTGGTTGAGCCCATGATCTATACCCACAGCCCGCACAGCCTCTCTGGTCTCACGCCATGCCACTCTGCCCCTCGCTCACCCCTCTCCAGCATCCACTGGCCGGCTTCCCTTTATTGATATACACCCAGCTATTCTCTGTCTACATCACACTGTCCTGCCCTGTCTCCTCAAATATCTACCAACCTTGCTCCCTCACTTCCTTTGGTCTCTGTTAAAATGTCACCTTATCGATGACACCTTGCCTAACTTTATTATATAAGAAAGCAACACCTGCCCCTCGCTTTACTTCCCCCCCCCAACCCTGAGCACTTTGTCCCATCCAACTTATTATATATTTACTTGTTTGTTATTGAGTATATCCTCCTCCCTAGAGTGGGAGCCCCCTGAGGGCAGGAACTCCATCCATTCTATTTACTGATGTATCCCTAGCAACTAGAACAATGTCTGTCACCAAGTACACACCCAGTAAATTTGGTTAATGAATAGGGGCTACCTACTTCCTCCTTTCTTGATTCATTAACCAATTCATTCAACAAACACAGTCCTGTAGGTGCCAGATTCTCTGAATAGCACTGGACCAAAGATGAACAAGCTAGCTTCTGCCCTTAATTAGGTCACAATGTGAGGAGTGACACAGAAAAGCAAACTTAATTATGGTGGGTTTACTGGGGGCACAATTAGAAAAGATCGAGAAAAACTTCATGAAGGGGGTGGTGTTGAGTTGACTTCTGAGGGGCGAGGATGATTATGATAGATAACATTTATGAAGTGCTTATTGTGTGTCATCTCTCCACTAAGCAACTTAAATAGTATCATTTAAGGCTGTTAACAGTTTTATGACCTAAATGCTGATTTTTACCTTTATCTTAGGGATACAGAAACAGGCTCAGGACAAAGGTCATGGAACTAGTAGTTGGAGCTGAGGTTCAAATTTGCCTTTTTCTCGTTCTAGATCTCAGGCTTTAACTATGTGCTGGGCAGACAAGCAAGGAAGACATTGTGAGCAGAAGAAGCAATGTATCACAAGGATTGGACACCCCCCCCCACCGTGTGTATTCAGGAAACAGTGATTCCGGGAAACATGAGAAGAGATGAGGTCGGAGTGTGCCACAGTTAGAAGGTGGCCTTATAGGCTACAAGTTTTCATACCTGGGCCCCCCCATTCCTTTCTCTTTCCTCCTTCCAAAGTAGCTTGCTTTTGCTACTATATTAGGTTTCTGAATGTGCTTTGGTCTGAAGGAAGAATTGCATGATTGAAGCAGGGAATCAACCATGTGGCCCCAGTAGCCCTGATGGGAGATGGAGTCTTTGAGTAAGATAGTAACCGTGAGAACGAAGGGAATGCAACAGATTGAAAGGTCTCTGGAGTGAGGACTGCTAGAACTTGCTCCCTATTTGGCCATTAGAGTTGGAGAAGAAAGAGGCCACGCCTGGATGAAGAGGGAGGGGGCCAGGGAACAGTTAATGAGGACAGAGCATAGAGGTACAAGCCCAACAGGAGTGGTGAAGACGAGGATGAGGGTGATCTGAAGCTCCCGTGGCTCCCTGAGCAAGAGGGATGCCCAGTGCTGGTCTGGAGCTACGAGGCTGGAGCTCTGAGGGGAGTGGAGTCACAGAGCTGGCAACCATCAGCTACTGGGTATTTCTTTAAATTACTGCCAAAAAAGATAAACAGTAGCCTTGAAGTGGAACCTTTGGGAACACCAGCCATGAATGCTGGGCATCTTCTCAGTACTTGACATCTTTGGGTAGGTATCTACATTGTTTTCAGATCATCCGTTGTGAAATATCAGACGCATGTCTAAACCATTCGGGGAAGCTTTCGAAATTTTCTTGGCTAAAAAAAAGTATCTGAGAGCATGAAGTCTCCTTACAGCATTTTTTTCTGTAGATGTCTGAACAAGATGGCAGGTTAGAAGCCCCTTCAGTCAACCCAGCTGGCTTCCACAACCCCACCTGGATTCACAGCCACAGTGATCTCCCTTATGCATGAAATGTGATCAGAAACTTGACATAGACCCATTTCAGCCCAGCCACGCCCCAGCTCATAGTACTCGCTGTGTCCAGGTGAAATCCCGCCAGGCCTCCTGACCATTACCGCTGTGGGAGCCCTTCCTCCACTTCAGAATGGTAGCTAGCGCAAAGCACCTTGGCCAGGTGCCCAAGTGCACCAAGGACAAACTTCCACACAGGAGGACCCAGGGGAGAGGACCAAGGTAAGATGGACAGCCCCAGACACTCATTGTCTGCGTTCTCCCCTGCTTGGTCAGCAGTGTCCCAGGGTCTGGTTGGGAAGGCAGAGGGGAAGAATGACTTTGCCTCAGACCACATCCCAGCTCAGTTAGTGTTACCGAGGCCATGGTGTTACTGAGGTGGGACTCTTCATGGTGGTTTTCTTTTCATCTGCTCATTCAGGAGCTTGTTGAGATCACTTACAGTGGAGGAAGGGGAACAAGGGTGGACGTGCCAAGAGGGCGCTTTGGGCTCATGTGACCCCCAAGTCCTATTCCCCTTCTGCCATCCGTGGGCTATGTGCTCTAGGGCAAAAGTCACTTCAGCTCACTAAGCCTTGGTCTCCTCCTCCTGAAGGCATCGATGCCCACTGCACAGAGAGGTCATAGGGATGGAAGTGCTCAGAAGGATGCCCAGCACACAGTAGGTAACTTACTAGGTAGTGCTACCTCATTGTGATTATTTTTCAGTTTCATATGTATTTCAATCTCACTGCTTCATGTAGCATTGGATTTCATGATGCGTGACTTCCTATTTCCTTTACCTCAGCTAGCAACAGTATAAGGATTACGTGCTCAGGCTCTGGAGTTTGCCCAGACATAGTCTCAGATCCTGGCTCCACCAGCACACTAACTTTTTGACTTTGCCCGAGTAACTTTGCCGATTGGTCCCTGTGGGGATAATGGTGGCGCATGCCATCCCCTTATAGAGCTGTTGTTAGAGGAAATAAGATCATGCATGGGAACTGCTTGGTCCCTGGAAAGCATTCAAGTATTGGTGTTCATCTTGTGACTATTGCCACCCTGAGAATACTTATTACAAAACTGAGCACTTGCCATTGTTCAAAATATTTAACAAATCTCGACATTAGCTTCAGAGTCCTTTGCATGCCCAGAATGGTAGGAAACTTTTAAGAAAGAGCAGGTTTGGGGGAAGATTGATAAGATATTAAGAGGCAAATCTGCTGATTGACATGGCTGGTGAAATGTTTCCAGTCAAAAACATTGTGTTTCTTGTAACCCATTCAAATGCATCCACAAGGGGCTTCCAGCATGTGGGCAGAAGCCTCCCGAGGATGACTTGGTTCATCACCCACTCGCTCATTACTATTATTTTTTAATTGGAAAGTGAAACCTGCCCATGCTTAAAAAAGAAACATCTCCAACGATAAAAGTGAAAAAAACTCCCCACCACCCAGAGGCAGTCTACAGTTTCCACTTTCCTAGAGAAGCGTATGTAGCTATATATCGTCCCTTTGAAAACAGCAAATGGGGGCCCAGCAGGCACACTGTTCTGCACCTTTTTCCTCCCGGTCACGAAGCTCCCCTGAGGGTATGACTTTCAAGGATTGCCCTTTACAGAGAGGCACAGGCTATCGAAGAGATGCCCGGGGAAGGCCTTTGGGACTCCCCAGAGCCTTCAACACCGCCATGGCCTTGACTGCCCTGCTCCTTATTCCGACATTCCCATTTGTCAGCTATCTCACGTTAAATCATTTTCCGTTCGGTTCCTCAGCCAGCACTAATAGTTGGACTACTTTTGGAGGGGGGGGAGGAAGGAAAGGAGAGAAGGGGAAGATAAATCGAGGCAGAAGGAGAGGGAAGAGAGGAGAAGGGGGGGCAGGGAGGGTCTTTCACTCATGGCCATCTGGTTGTTATGAATTGAGCTGTGTTCGCTTCAAATTCATACATTGAAGTTCTAACCCCCAGGACCCCACAATGCGACTTTATTTGGAAATAGGGTCACCACTGATGTAATTAGTTAAGATTAGGTCATACTAAAGTATGGTGGGTCCTTACTTTAGTGAGACTCATGTCGTCATAAAAAGGGGACATTGGGAAACACACACACACACACACACACACACAGGGAGAACACCCTACGAAGATGAAGACAGAGGTGAGGGTGATTCTTCTATAAGCCAAGGACACCAAAGCTTGCCAGCAGAGCCTCAGGAACTAGGAGATAAGTGTGAACAGAACCAGCCCGACTAACACCTTCATCTTGGATTTCCAGCCTCCAGAACTGCAAGACGATAACTGTCTATTGTTTAAGCCGCCCAGTTTGTGTACTTTGTTAGGGCAGTGCCCACTGACTAATGCCCCGGGAAACGACACGCTGCCAGCACTGAAACCTCCCACGTCAGTAAGACCCAGCATTTGGCAAGAACCGGCATGTTCCTCGCCTTCGGTGTTTGCTGGCCCCCATCTATTCAGCCGTCCACAAGCGTTCCCCTTCCCACTGGAGACCTGAGCAGTAACAACAAGCGCTGGATAAACTGAAGGTAAGACTTAAAACGAGAAGTTGTGGCCACCCCAAAATTTGCTTCCTGAAGTCTCTAGACCAAATGGACAGGTCCATGCTTACCCATGGCTTTTAGTGCCAGCAGCTCCTAGACTCACCCTGCAGTGTTCTCCCCCTAGAGAGGCCACGCGAGCGGCGTGCCGGTGCCTACCAGAACTGAAGTGCACACCGAGCAGAGCCTGATACTTACAAACTGAAATTCCCGTTATGTTCTGGACAGTGGTAAAAAGTTTCCTGTAAGGTTGGAGCTGCAACTTTATTAAGATGGAAATGCTATCTGCATGATCAAACTTAACCTGGCCCTATGGGGTGTCATGACTCCATGAGGAAATGGCCGCATACCCTGCCCCTTGGTTAATGTGCCAAAGCCCCCAGTGATGTCTCGTCTCTTGCTCAATGGGGATTAGAGGTAGGGTGGCCAGCACTCACAAAACGAGAAGTCAACGGTCTCTTTACCAATGGAGTGAGCACAGGACATAAAGGAGCCAAACAGTGGGCAGCCTCAGCCTATGGCCCATTTTCAGACACTCCAAATTCTGTATGGGGGAGAGAAAAAAGCATCCAGTGGGCTGAGCTGAGTGCAATACTTCTAACAATAGCACATGCTCTTGACAAACATTTTCCTCACATTTACATTTTTACAAACTCCTGGGAGCTAAAGGGCTAACTATTTGATCAGGACTTCAGCAATATGTGGGATGAGGACCTGACTTGAACCAGCTCTGTGACTGACCTTAGCCTGTGCCCACTCATCATCTAGCATTAGTACCACCATCTAGAGAGCAAGGCACGGTTCCCTGGCACTTAAGCACTTCGTTCCATGAAAGACACCGAGGAACAAGTCTGGATCTGCAGCTGACACCCATCAGGTGGAACGCACTCCTACCAGGGTGGTCCTCAGACGACAGGCAGCTCTTCTGCTGCTAGGTGCAGATGACCCCTGACTTCAGCCCCTACTCAACTGCTGTGCACTTTCCATACCTAAGTTCCTGGCAAGGACCGGTGTATCAACACATAGTCCTAGATGACTTATTGACTGCTGCGGGAGTGAGGTCTACATACTTAGCCCATCTTGCGACATGTTTTAAAGATAGCCAGGGACATGCATTGAAGGTGCCATAATAACACTCTATGGACTAAACAAATTGAACAAGTCAAATCTCCTTTTCTGACTTTACTCTCCTGACAGACTAGCTGCATACAGGCTTTGAAATCCTAGTTTTTACTCTCACAGGATTCTGGGGCTTTAAAATCTTTATTATGGGCTCCAAACTCAGGCATTATGAATTAACATACAACTAAAAGTATAAAGCAACAGGGCCTGAGGGATGGATTGTTATATTATGAGCCAAAGATAACCTTTTGTATATTGGCCTTATGTTTTTAGTTTATTCATTGCAGCCTAGGACCTGTTAGCTCAAAGGCCTGCTGATGCCAAACTCAAATTTTACCTCTACAATAGTTTTAAAAATAGCTCAGACAAGCAGATTTTTAGCCATATGCAGGCTGTCTGCTTCGCATACCCCAGGAAAGCACACCTAACATCTGCTAGCCAGAGATGAAATAAACCCAGGAGCTATAAAAGACTCCACACTGGTGCTGCCCTTCAGAGCTCCATGTCCCAGAGACTCAGTGTTGTTACTGAGTGACATCCTCTAGACACACAAGCTTGCTCCCTGCTCCCCCTCCCCTTCCGGATGGATGGCTTCATGCTCTGGGGAACTTTCTTCTTCATGCCAACCGGGCCAGAAATAACCCTAAATAAGGCTCATTGTGTGCTACTGCCACCTGGTGGTCATATCATTTTCTGTGCTCAACCCTCAAATGCCTAGACATTTATACATTTATCAACCAGTTTGGGGTTTTATTACTTTTCTTTACTGTTTTATGTTTTCTATTTAGTTTCTGCTATAATATTTATTATTTCCTTTATTATTTTTAATTTGTATTTCATTTGTCCTTCTTTATCTGGTTTCCTAAGGTGGAACAGCAGTCATAGATTTGAGATCTTTCTTCTTTTCCATCTATTGGATGGACACCTCTGTGGTGTTTAGTGTTATAAATTTCCCTCTAAACACTGCTTCCAATGCATTCCACAAATTTTGATATATTTTGTTTTCATTTCCATTCAAGTCTAAATACTTCCTCTTTTTCCTTTGAATTCATTTTTTTTAACTCACATATTATTTAGAACTGTTATTAGTTTCCAATATTTGGGAATTTTCTACGTTTCTGTCATTGACTTATAATATAATGCCATTGTAGGTCAGAGAACATACTTTGTATGGTATGAATAACTTTACACTTTTGAGTTGCTTTATAGCCATGGAATAGGGTCTATTATGATGTTTTTTTTCTTTTTTTTAATGCTTATTTATTTATTTTGAGGGAGAGAAAGAGAGAGTACATGAGATCAGGGGAAGGAGCAGAGAGAGAGAGAGCTCTAGAGATAGAGAGAGGAGAGAGAGAATCCCAAGCTGGCCCCACATTGACAGCTGACAGTGTGGAGCTTGATCTCACCAATTGTGAGGTCATGACCTAAGCCAAAATCAGATCATGACCTGAGGCAAAATTAACAGTCAGACACTTAACCGACTGGGCCACCCAGGCATCCCTATTATGGTAAGTATTTTGTGTGTACTTCAATACAATGTGTATTTTGCTGAATTTGGAAGAGTATTCCACAAATCAATTAGGTCACGTAGGTCAGTAGTATTGTTCTAGTTTTGTATATCTACTGATTTTTATTCTACTTGTTCTATCAAATATTGAGAAAGGGGTATTGGAATCTCTGACTATAATTATGGATGTGTTTATTTCTCCTTTCAGTTCTATAAATGTTTGCTTCATGTATTTTGAAGCTCTATTATTAGGTGCATTTATGTTCAGGATTATTATGTCCTCTTGAGAAATTGGCTTTTCTCTTTATCATTATGAAGTAGTTCTTTTTATTCCTGGTTGTATTCTTTGCTGGGGCGTCTGGTGGCTAACTTGAGAATGAATGAATGAATGAATGAAGTAGACTTCTTGTAGACAATTTGAGCCTTGATTTTTATCCAGTCTGATAATCTCTGCCCTTTTAATTCGAATATTTAGACCTTAACGTTTAATGTGACAATTGACACGACTACATTTAAATCTATTATATTGCTATGTATTATATAGCTGTTTATCTCATCTATTATTTTTCCTCTCTTTGAGGGGGCTTGTTTTAGATTAATTGAATATATTTTTGTAATTCAATTTTTTTTAATGTTTATTCATTTTTGTGAGAGAGAGCTTGAGCAGGGGAGGGGGAGAGAAAGAGGGGGACAGAGGATCTGAAGCAGACTCTGGGCTGACAGCAGCAAGCCAATGTGGGGCTCAAGCTCACGAACTGTGAGATCATGACCTAAACCAAAGTGAGACACTTGGCCGAGCCATGCAGGTGCCCGTTGTAATTCCATTTTATCTACTTTGTTCATTTATTAGCTATAACTTTTTTAAGGCACTTCTTTATGATTCAGAGTATATATCCTTAATTTGTGACAGTCTGCTGATGCATGGCACTCTAACAGTATACTTCTATTTCTCTTCCCCCAGCCTTTGTGCTATCATTGTCATACATTTTATTTTTACATGTTCTTAAGTCCATATATCAGTTTAGTAAGATTGCCATGACAAAGTACTACAAACTGAGTGGCTTACACCACAGAAATTTATCATCTCACAGTTCTGGAGGCTAGAAGTCAAGATCAAAGTGTCAACAGGGCCATACTCCCTCTAAAGGCACTAGGAAAGGATCTGGTCCAGGCCTCTTTCCCAGCTTTCAGTAGTTCCTTCACTCTGGTGTGTCTTCTCCCTGTCTACATGTCTTTGTCTAAATTTCCCCTTTTTATAGGGATGCCAGTTATATTGGATTAGGGACCCACCCTACTCCATCCTATAAGACCTCATCCTAACTTAATTAATTTCATGTGCAATGATTCTATTTCCAGATAAGGTTACATTTGGAGGTATTAGGGGTTAGCACTTCAACATATGAGTTTGAGGAATGTAATTCTCAACCCATAACAGCACACATTATTATACTGCTTTAAATAACTCATCGTATTTTTAAAAATGTTTATTTATTTTTGAGAGAGAGAGAGAGAGACAGACAGACAGAGGGAGAGAGAAGATCCGAAGCAGGTTCTGTGCTCTGAGCACAGAGCCCAGTGTGGGGCCCATTTCCAGGAACCATGAGATCATGATCTAAGCCGAAATCAAGAGTTGGATGCTTAACCAAATAAGCCACCCAGGCACTTCTCATTTTCTTTTGAAGAAAATTAAAAATAAGAAATAAAATCTTTTATACTCATAAAACATACTCATTTCTTTAATTGACAAATCCTGTGTTAAATGGGTATATCACATTTTATTTATTTATTTGAGAGTATATGGATATTTTGGTTGCTTCCACTTTAGGGCCATTATGAATAATGTTGTTATGAACATTTTTGTACAAGTTTTTATGAGGACATGTACTTTTATGTCTCTTGGATAGATAACATAGGGGTAAAATTGCCGGATCACATAACTTAATTATTGAGGAACTGCCAGACTGTTTTCTACAGTGGCTATACAATTTCACATTCCCACCAACAATGTACAAGGCCTTCAATTTTTCCATTTCCTTCACAAGAGTTGTTATTATCTGTCTTCTTAATGTTTTTGATTTGCATTTTCCTGATAGCTAATAATATTGAAGATCTTTTCAATCTTTGAGACTCATTGACCATTTGTTTATCTTCTTTCAGAAATATCTATTCAGATAATTTGCACACTTTTAATTGGGTTATTTGTCTTTCTATTGAATTATAATGGTTCTTTATATACTCTAGATATCAGTTGCTTATCAGATAAGGGATTTGCAAAAATGTTCTCTTATTCTATGTATTGTCTTTTCATTTTGAAGCATAAAAGTTTTTAGTTTTGATGGAATCCAGTTTATTTTTTGTTTGTTTGTTTCTTGTGCTTTTGGTGTCATTTTGCTTTATGTATAGCACAATATTGAGTTTTACTTTGTGATCTAATCTGAAATTTGTCTTTTAATTAAGTAAATTCACTTATCTGTATTGATTTGACCGATATTTTCTGTTATTAATGCAGTTCTTTTGATACTAATAAAAGTTCGTTATTGTTCTATTTGCTTCCTTTATATTAAAGCTTTATATAATACCCTAGTCTCCTCCTCCCTTGAAAGTTCCATTGTATTTTGGATCCTACACTTTTCTTGTTCTTGGGTTATTTTGCCAGAGTACAGAAACTTCTTTAAGAAAATGTCATGGAAAGAAAAATTTGAGACCTGCACATCTTTACTTTGCCTTCAAAAATTTTTTTAATATTTGTTTATTTTTGAGAGAGAGAGAGCACACAGGGCAGGGAGAGAGGGGGACAGAGGATCTGAAGCAGGCCCTGCACTGACAGCAAAGAGTCTAATGTGGGGCTTGAACACAGGAACCATGAGATCATGATGTGAGCTAAAGGCAGACACTTAACCAAATGGGCTGCCAAGTCACCCCAGTTTGCCTTCAAATTTGATTTATTATTTGACAAGTTTTAAAATTCAAGATACAAAATTATTTTCCCTCAAAATTTTTGAAGATAATATCAATCTTTTCTGCTGAAAAGAAATTTGCTTATTCCTTTAAGGTGACCTTAAAAAAAAGCTCTCTAGAAGTTTTCTAGATTGTCTTTGATCTGAAAGTTCCCAAGGGTATGTATAGATGTGGGTCCTTTTCTATTCATTTGCTTGTCACTTGAAAGGCTCTTTGAATTTGAAGACTATCTCCTCATTTCGGGAACATTTTCTTCTATTATTTTTTCGGTGACTTCCATTCTTTCTTTCTTTTTTTTCCCCCTCCTATTCTCTCTGGTATATCTGTTAGTTAGATGCTGGACATCTGTGTTTATACATTTTTTCTCCTTATGAACGTTGAGGTTTCCTCAACATTATTTTTCAACTCTTTACTCATGGTAATTATTTTTTATTTCTAATATCTTTTTATTCTCTGTTTTATTTTTTGTAAGTAGACTATTTTCAAAAACCATTTTAGATTTACAGAAAAACTGAGAAGATAGTACAGACAGTCCCTGCATACCCCACACCCAGTTTATTGACATCTTACATCAGTGTGGTACATTTGTTACATTTAATGAACCAATTTTGATACATTATCGTTAACTACTAAAGTTCATACTTTATTCAGATTTCCTTCGTTTTTATCTAATGTCCTTTCCTGCTCCAGGACACCATGTGACTTTTAGTCACCATGTCCCCTTATACTCTTCTTGACTAATACAGTTTCTCAAGCTTTCCTTGTTTTCAATGACCTTGGCAGTTTTGAGGAATGCTGGTCAGGTGTTTTGTACACTGCTCGTGTAGTGGAATTTGGTGTTTTCTTCATGGTTAGACTCCCATTACTGCTTTGGGGAAGGAAGGCCATGGGCCAAAGCACCATTTTCATCACATCGTATCAAGGCAATGTATTATCTTGATCACCTGGCTGTTGTAGTGTTTGTCAAATTTCTCCACTGTAAATTATTCTTTCCCCTCATGTTCTATAGTGTACTTTTGAGCAGGAAATCACCATCTCCAGCCTGTCCTGAAGGAGTTGGGAATTATACTCCACTTCCTGAGGGCAGAGTATCTACAGAAATTATTTGAGATTTTTCTGCATAGGGGATTTGTATCCCCTATTTTTAAATTTACCTAACCATTTATTAATGTCAATGTAGACTTCAGAGTATTTATTTTATATTTTGGGTTGTAATCCAGTACTTTATTTATTTCGTTGTTCATATTGATCCAGTTTTGGCCATTGCGAGCTCTTTAAGTTGGCTCCTGTGTCCCTTTGACATAGCCCCATCAGTATGTGGTGTGGTGGTGGTGGTGGTGTGTGTGTGTGTGTGTGTGTGTGTGTGTGTGTGTTATTTGTTGAATAATTCCTTCCTTTCTGGAACTATAAGATGTTCCAGGCTCTTCTTGTATATTTTCTTCCCCAATCGTAGAACCATCCATTCTCCAAGGACTCCTGGTGTTTATTATTGGAGGATGGTATTAGAAACCAAGATTTGGGCACTAGGTATGCTTGTTGCTACTGGGGTGTTTTTGCATCTAGGTCTTCTCTGCTGTCAGAGCAAGGATGTGTGTGTGTGTGTGTGTGTGTGTGTGTGTGTGTGTGTACACTCGTGTATATAAACAGGTCTCTAAATATTTCTGAGTGTAACCATCTGTATCTATGTTAAGTTACCCATGCATTCATACTGGTGTTTTCTACTCTATTACCATTGGATTATTCTAGCCTCTCCCCTTACTTATCTTTAAACTCCCATGCACCAGTGAGAAACCTGGCTTCTACCCTCTGCCATCCATTTACTATTCAATTCTAGAATACACACAGAGCCGTATCAGAATTGCTAACTTATTCACCTATAGGAAATAACTTTTTCAACAAGAGTATGGTGCTTATATGCAGTCCTATTCGCCTTTAGTCTTACAGGCTCCACTCATTTCCAAAGATGTGGGTCAGCACCTTTACCCACCCCCCTTCAGTGAGGTTCTTTCATACATTAGTAATACATTAGATTTTTTTTTTATTTGGTCACAGTCTGCATTCCATCATAGGATTTTCCCAACCACTCTTTGTATTGTAAATCCCTATGGGGTTTTGACAAATGAATAATATGATGTATCCATCATTTCAGAGTTATATAGAATAGTTTCATAGCCCTAAAATAATCCCTTGTGTTTCATCCATTTAACCTCCTTAGTTGGACTCATTCAGTAAGTAGCATTTCAGACCGATTTCAATTAGCGCTATGCATTTAAGGTTCATCCGTATCTTCTGGTGGCTTGATAGCTCATTTATAAAATAACATTCCATTTATGGACATAGCATGATTTGTTTATTTGTTTACCTATTGAAGGATGTCTTAGTTGTTTCTACTTTTTGGCAATTATAAATAAAGCTGCTATAAACATTTTTGTGTGGGTTTTGTTTGGACATAACAAATCAGTTGGGTAAATAGGAGCACAATTGCTAGATCGTGTGATAAGGCTCTGGTTAGCTTTGTAAAAAACTGCCAATCTACCTTCCAAAGCTGCTGCACTATTTTGCATTCCATCCGGCAGTGAATGAAATTTCCTGTTCCTCCACATCCTTGACAGCATTTGGTATGGCCAGTGCTTTGGATTCTAGCTATTCTAATAGGGGGTGTAATGCTATCTCGTTGTTTTATTATTATTTTTATTTTTTTTAAGTTTATTTACTTATATTGAGAGAGACAGAGAGCACATGTGAAGGAGGGGCAGAGAGAGAATCCCAAGCAGGCTCCATGCTGTCAGCACAGAGCCTGACACAGGGCTCAGTCCCACACACCATGAGATCATGACCTGAACCAAAGTCAAAAGACAGACACTTAACTAACTGAGCCACCCAGGTACCACCTCACTGTTGTTTGAGTTTGAAATTCCCCAATGGCATATAACGTTGAGGGTCCTTTCAGATGCTTATTTGCCACCTGTATATCTTCTTTGGTGAGGTGTCTATTTAGATCTTTTGTCTATTTTTGGGTCTCTATTTTATTTTTTATTACATTTTGTTCTTGTTTAAGGACGTAATTTTTCAAGGAATTTTTTTCACACAGTTAACTTTTTCTTTTTAAGTTCTCTTTATTTCTTTCCCGAATTTCTCTTTCCGCTGGAGTCTGTTTTTCTCTTTCTTTATTTGGGTTTCTTACTTTTATGTCAAGGGTTTCCTTCAAATACCCAGTGAATCTTAGTTCATATTTTTTCCTTTAAACTTTCTTACCGTGAAAAGTAAATCAAGCATGTACAAAAAAAGTATGAAACACAAATGTTCAGCTGAATGAATTTTTGTCCAGATCAAGAAATAGAACATTTCCGGGACCCTAAAAGACTTCCGTACACCTCTTGTCTATCATAATACTCTGTCTTCCTCTCCACCAGCTTATCACTATCCCAACTCACCATAAAAAAACCACTTTTAACACCGTGCAAATATGCATGTATAAATAGTGTAGTTAAGTATTCAGTCATCTTTCAAAATCTATGAATGAGGTAATTTTTTTAAATACAGGGAGAAGCGCCTGGGTGGCTCAGTCAGTTGAGCATTGGGACTCTTGATTTCGGCTAAGGTCATGATCTCATGGTTCGTGGATTCAAGCCCCATGTCAGGCTCAAGGCTAACATTGCGGAGCCTGCTTGGGATTTTCTCTCTCTCTCTTTCCCTCTTTCTCTCTCAAAATAAATAAATAAACTTAAAAAAAAAGAAATAAAAAGTTAAATACAGGGAAAGCTATATGCATTGGCAAAGTCCATTGATTGGCAGGCTTTGCTTTAGGGTCATGAGGCAAAAGATAGCCTTTATGTTGGGAATACCAGAATGAGAAATACTTAACTCTGAGATGCCAACATCTCCACTAACTGCCCTAATCCTCCCCAGATAGTTTATTGTTCCTTTTTGACTATCATGGTGGTATTGTGCTGCCTTTTCCTCTAGAGGGCACCAGTCATCTTCCCCAGAATCTCCCTTAGGTCCTCTTCCTGGGAGTTCCAGCTCCTCCCTAACCCCCCAGTGGCATTCTGAAAAGACAGTGTATCTGTGAGAAGCAGTGGCAAAGAGCCCAACAAGTGTCTTATCTCTCGGTTTGGAGCACCTAGGACAACAACCTCCTTTGGAGTCCTGGGAGGGGCAGAAATATAGATTGTCTTGCACTTAGTCACGTTAAGTAATGCTCTAGCCAGCTCAGCCCAGAGGTTGGCCACTGCAGATCCAAGCAGCAGATGCCTGCTAGCTCTTTACAAAGGCACCTCTCCACCCTGTACGAAGGAGACCAGCCTCAGCCTGACATCTAGATCTCATGGACTTTTACCTGCCTCTGTCCCATCTCAGGAGTTCCCTAAATTACTAGCCTGCTGTGGGGAGTCAGAATTAGCCCACCCCTTCTCCAGAGACTGTGTTCCAACTTTTTTTTAATTATTTAGCCCCTAAAGTCTTATATTGCCCAGTGCTTGTCTAGTGAAAGACCAGTTGGGTGGCCTGACCTCCCTCTTGGGGCTGCTCAGGGCCTCTAGCCCCAAAAGTCTGTTCCAGTGTCATGGGATCACTCAAATATTGGTGGTACTGTTTGTCTAAGCAGATGAGGCACTGGGAGAGAGTCCAAAAAATATAGAGTACAATATGACACAGCGATACCACAGTGAATTGATATGGAGCTGTTTCAAATTTTGACTCCCAAGCATCTAATGCTGGCCTTGATCATTTTGCCAATTGATTGTCCTACTGACTGGGTGGACCCCACATCAATTTTTTAATCATTTCCAAAATTCTCCTCTCCTCCTTTTTTGAAGTTTATTTATTTATTTTGAGAGACAGAGAAACAGAACACATGAGCAGGGGACGGAGCAAAGAGAGAGGGAGAGAGAATTCCAAGCAGGCTCCAATGCAGAGCCTGATGCAGGGCTTGATCCCATGAATCATGAGATCAGAACTGAGGTAAAACCAAGAGCTGGACACTCAACTGACCGAGCCACCCAGGTGCCCCTCCCTCCTTTTCAATCACCACTTGTACTGAGTTCAAGAGATTTGGGGGCTAAAGTGGAGAAAAGAAATGACCATGAAGTAGCAATAACACACAATGAGCTTTATTTGGGCCACACTGATAGAGTGGTATATGGGGAATTCCCTCACCACATGAGGTCATCCAGAGTCTTCTCTCCAAGGAGCACCTTCCAGAAAGGGGAAGGTCAAGAAAATTCCTGAGAAAGAGGAGGATTGAAGAGAGGACTTATGTGTCTAGAGGGTGTCACTCAGCAGCACGATGGAGGGTATCTGGACCAGAGAGTTCCAGGAATATCTTAGCTGTGGCTAGCAGATGTTGCGTGCTATATCCTGGGGTATGCAAAACAGATAGGCTGTAAAGAGGTAAAAATCTGTTTATTTCATCTGTATTTAAAACATCTGGATGTGTAGGGGCACCTGGGTGGCTCAGTTGGTTAAGCATCTGACTTCTGCTCAGGTCATGATCTCCTGGTCTGTGCCTGGAGGGTGCTTTGGATTCTGTGTCTCCCTCTCACTCTCTGCCCCTCCCCCATTCGCTTTTTGTCTCTCTCTCAAAAAATAAAAACAAACAAACAAAAAACACAACGGAATATGTAAAATTTGAGTTTGGCACCAGGAGACTTTTGAGCTAACAGGTCCTAGCCTGCTATGAAGTAAACAATGTAGGGTTAATGTACAGAAGTTATCTTTGGCTCACTTGTGTAGCAGAGCCTGATCAGGAAACAGAAATGACGCAGATCAACAATGTCAGAAATAACAGAGGGAACAGCACTATTTTATATATTTATTAAAAGAATAGAAAGGGGATATTATGAACAATTGTATGCCAATAAATTCAACAACTTAGACAAATTCCTTGTAAAACACAAACCAACAAAACTAACTCAAGAAGAAATAGACAACATGAATAGCCCTATAACTGTTTTTTAAAATTGAATTTGTAGCTAAAAACCTTCCCACAAAGAAAACTCCAGGCTCAAAAGTCTTTACTAGTGAATCTAGTAAGCATTTAAGGAAAGAAATAATGTTAATTCTACACATACTTTATCAGAAAATCGAAGTGGAAGGAACACTTGCAAACTTATTATGTGAGACAGCATTATGCAGTTGCTAAAAATAGAAAGAAAGGCATGAAAAGAAGACAAAACTGAAAATCACCTCTCAGGAACTATCAAAGTTGTAGTAAATTGAACCTAACAATGTGTAGGAAGATAGTACATTATGAACAAGTGGAATTTATCCCAGGAATGCAATGGTGGTTGGCATTTCAAAATCAATGTAAATCATCATATTAATAGACTAAAATAGAAAACCATATGATATTCTCATGTATGCAGAAAAAGCACTTGACAAAATCCACCATCCATTCCCAATGAACTCTCAGCACATTAGGAAAAAGAAGGGAAAATTTTCAACCTGATAAAGAGCATCTATTAAAAAACCTATAGCTGACACCCTACTTAATGGTGAAAGACTGAATACTTTTCACTAAGATAGGCAACAAGGCAAGGATGTTTGTTCTTACCATTCCTATTCAAGATTGTGCCAGAGATCCTAGCCAGTGTAGTAAGCTTTTTCAAGTTACTTACATGGTGTGGAAAAGAAGAATAAATGGTCTTCATTCAAAGGCAATGTGATTATTTATGTAGAAAGTTTCATGGAATCTACAAAACCATAAATATATAAAAAAACTAATGAGTAAGTTTAGCATAGTTGCAGGACACAATATCAAAATCATAATTCAATCATATGTCTTCATAGTAAGAATAACCACTTGGGAATTGAGGGCTTTTTTAATTTTAAGTTTATTTATTTTGAGAGAGAGAGAGAGAAAGAGAGGGGAGGGGGCGTGTCTGAGTAGGGGAGGGGCAGAGAGAGGGAGAGAGAGAATCCCTCATGAAGCATGAGATCATGACCCCAGCCAAAATTAAGAGTTTGACATTTAACCACCTGAACCACCCACTTGCCCCTGGAAATTGAATTTTTAAATGCATTTTTAAAATAGCTTGAAATTATTGAATGTTTATGAATAACTTTGACATAAGACGTGCAAATCTTGTTCATTGAAAGCTACAATTGCTGAGAGAAACTAAGACCTAAATAAATTGAGAGATATACTATGATCATGTTTTAGAAGGCTCGCTGTTTCTAAGGCATAAATTTTTTCCCAGATTGATCTATAAATTTATTGCAATACCAATAAAAATATATGCAGACTTTTTTTGTAAAATTTGACAAGTGGATTCTAAAATTTATATAGAAATGAAAAGGACCTAGACTAGCCAAAACAACTTTGAAAAAGAGTGTTGAATTTTGGATAACTTATGTTAATTACACTGTTTAAGGACTTATTTTAAAACTCCAGAATCAAAGCTGTGGTACAGACCCAAATAGAGACAAAGAGATCAAGGGAACAGAGTCTCCAGACTCACGCACACATGACTTTTGCCAAAGATGCTGAGACACTTTAATGAGGAAGGATAATCTTTTCAAAAAATAAATTTTTACGAGAAATATTTTCAATAAATGAATATGCAAAAAAATAAAGCCTCCGACCTTATCTCACATCATATACAAAAAATAACTCAAAATAGATTAAAACTATAAAAGTTCTAGGAGAAAATCTTGGTGAAATTGAGTTTGGCAAAGCTTTAAAATTTTTTTTTAATGTTTACTTATATTTGCGAGAGAAAGAGAGAGGAGATGGGGGTGGGGGGTGGGGAGTTGGGGAGGGGCAAAGAGACAGAGACAGAATCCGAAGTAGGCTCCAGGCTCTGAGCTGTCATGTCAGCACAGAGCTTGATGGAAAGCTTGAACTCACTAGCAGTGAGATCATGACCTGAGCCAAAGTCGGATGCTTAGCCAACTGAGCCACCCAGGCGCCTTGGCAAAGATTTTTTTTAATGTTTATTTTATTTATTTTGAGAAAGAGAAAGAGAGAGCAAGTGGTGGGAGGGCAGAGAGGCAGAGAGAGAATCCTAAGCTGACAGTGTGGAGCCCGATGTGGGACCCAATCCTACAAACTGTGAGATCATGACCTGAGCTGAAATCAAGAGTTGGATACTTAATCAACTGAGCCACCCAGGCACCCCAGCAAAGATTTTTAAACATGACGTAAAAATCACATTATAAAAGAAAAAAAAATCAATAAATTTGACTTCTTTGGAATTAAAAACTTTTGCTCTTCAAAAACACTGTCATTTTTCAGTCTGGCATGTAAAGAGATTAAAAGTCATTGCTACCGACCTCACCAGAAGAAAAAAAAAAGATGAACAAACTGAAAATCAACAACTTTTCTTAGATGTTTCAGAGTTTCAGGGTCACAAGTGCTGCCCCCAAAATTTGAGAGGCAAAGATGAAGATAAAGACAACCACAATCTATAGGAGAAGAAACTGCATGGGAAACAGTGCCAAGGGGGGAAACCTAAACTATGCTAGAAACTTGGTGTAGACAAGTTTGAGAGTTAAAAACACCAAGAAGACCAGTCTTTCAAGGATCTCCCACACTTTTCTGAGTTTTATCCCCAGAAGAGCTACAAAGTTTCAAAATTAGAGTCAGAGAAAAATCCCTTCATGCTTCTGGCACAGGGAGAGGGAATATGGCCATTCTGAAGTCTACTCAGAGCATACTTTTCATCTTAACAAGGTCTGCCTTCAAAAGAAACTGTCTTACCAGAGCTTAACTGACCTGAGGGAAGGGAAATACCCAACTCCAGCATCCTCCAGCCTTCCTGTCTCATCTAAGAAGGAAACAAACAACTGAAAAGCACTTGTGAAGGTCATAGCTCAGAGGTGTACAGGCTCATGAAAAGACTGAGACTTAATCATAGGACTATAGAACACTTCCCTGTCTTCACACCTCACCCCATATCAATAACGCTCATATAATAACAGGGGGATACAACTAAAAGAACTACGTGTCTCAGACCCTACTATGTATGTATGTATGTATGTATGTATTTATGTATTTATTTAGAGAGAGCTCATGTATGGGAGGAGGAGCAGAGAGAGAGGGAGAGAGAGAGAATCCCAAGTAGGCTCCACACTTAGCCCAGCATGGTGCTCCGTCTCTTGACTGCAGGATCATGACCTGAGACAAAATCAGAGAGTCAGTTACTTAACCGACGGAGCCACCCAGGCGCCCCTCAGACCTAATTTAAGAGGAAGTCACTAGAGAAGCTCAAAGACAGCAGAAGAGACAAAAGGAAAGACACAAGAGGAAATGTTATCCTCTGATATCCATAGCAAACAATAAACATAGCCTAATCTATAGCCGCATATATAAAAAACCTCACATAAAACCCTACTTACCTCAGTTCATTTTTACCCAGTACATTATGTTGGCTTCCAACACACACAAAAATGACAAGTTGTACTAAAAGACAAGAAACACATTTTGAAGAGACACAGCAAGGATCAGAACAAGACTCTGTTATGGCAGAGATATTGAAACTGCCAAACTGGGAATTTAAGGCAACTATGGTTCATACACTATGATCTCTAATGGAAAAAGTGGACAATATACAAGAACGAGTGGGCAAAATAACCAGATAGATGGGAACAAATGGATGTACTAGAAATCAAAAAACCTGGAACAGAAATGAAGAATACCTTTGATGCACTCATCACTAGACTGGACACTAACCCAAAAAGATTCAATCAGCTTAAAGACATGTCAATAGAAACTTCCAAAACTGAAATGCAAAGAGAAACAAGAATGAAAAAGATGGAACAGAATATCCAATAACTGTGGGAAAATTCCAGAAGGGGTAAAATATGCATCTTGGGAATACCAAAATAAGAAAGGAACAGGACATAGTTGAAGTAATAATGATTAAGAATTTTCTAAAATTAATCTCAGGCATCAAATCTCAGGTACAGAACACCAAAGATGATAAATACCAGGAAATCTACATCTAGGCATAACATTTCAAACTGCAGAAATCAAACACAAAGAGACAATCTTGAAAGAAGCCAGAGGGAAAAACACCTTGCCTATACAGAAACAAGGGTAAGAATTATACCAAACTTCTCTTCAGAAACCATGTAAGCAGGAAGAGAGTGGTATGAAATATTTAAATGGCCAATCTAGAATTCCGTGCTCAGCAAATTATCCTTGAAAGATGAAGGAGAAACAAAGACTTCCTCAGAAAAAAAAATGGACAGAAGTTTTCACCAGTAGACTTGCCCCACGAGAAATGTTAAGTGAAATTCTTCAGAGAGAAGGAAAAGTATACGAGTCAGAAACTCAAATCTACATAAAGGGAGTGAAGAAATAAGGTAAAGTAAAATCTTTTATTTTATTTTTAACATTGGAGTATGGTTGACATACAGGGTTATATTAGTTTCAGGTGTACAGCATAGTGACTTGACAAGTCTATACATTACATAGTGCTAGCCATGATAATTGTAGTTACCATCTGTCACTGTACAAAGTTATTACAATGTTATTGACTGTATTGTCTATGCTGTACTTTTCTTCCCCATCATCTATTTATTTTATAACTGGAAGTTTGTGCCTCTTAATCCCCTTCACCTATTTTGCCCATTGCTGACCTCCTCCCCTCTAGCAACCACCACCAGTCTGTCTGTATGAGACTATTTCTGTTTTTTGTATGCGTGTTTTTTTTTAGGGGCTCCTGGGTGGCTCAGTCGGTTGAGTGTTTTGTTCTTCATATTCCACGTATAAGTGAAGCCATATGGTATTTGTCTTTCTCTGACTTATTTCATTAGAATAATATACTCTAGGTCCATCCATGTTGTTCTGAACGACAAGATTGCATTCTTTTTTGTGGCTGAGTAATGTTCCATTGTATACATACACCACATTTACTTTGTCCGTTCGTCTATCAATGGATACCTAGGTTGCTTGCATATGTTGGCTATTGTAAGTACTGCTGTAATAGGAGTGCATGTATCATTACAAATGACTGTTTTTGTTTTCTTGGTAAATACCCAGCAGCGGAATTACTGGATTGTCTGATTTTTCTATTTTTACTTTTTTGAGGAAACTGCTTACTGATTTCCAGAGTGGCTGTATTAATTTACATTCCTACAATAGTGCACAAGAGTTCCCTTTTCTCTACATCCTTGCCAACACTTGTTATCTCTTGTCTATATTAAAAGGTTAAAATAATTTAATTTTTTATTCTCAATTGATCTAACAGGTAACAGCTTATTCCAAATAATAACAGTGATTATAGCTTCTAGATAAGTGAAATGAATAAAATGTTATAAAAGATGAGAGAAGAACTGAGAATACTCTCTTATAAAGTAATTGCACTTTCCATGAAGTGCTATAGTATTTTTGAAAGAGGATTTGGATTAGATGTAAAGGTATATTACGAACCCAAGGGAAACACAATAAAAATGTTTTCCCAGACAAGCAAAAACTAAAGGTGTTTGTGACTACTAAACCAGCCCTGCACGGAATATTAAAGGGGACTCTTTGAGTGGAAAGGAAAGACCAAAAGTGACAAAGACAAGAAAGGATCAGAGAAAATCTCCAGACTCAAGGGCAAAACAAATAGTAAAATGGCAATAAATATATGTCTTTCCAAGAAAGTCTAATTGATATTCTAAGAGAGGAGAAGAAAGGGAAATCACATAAAATGTTCAATTAAAACTACAGAAGACAGAAAACTATTTTAAAGGAAAAAGAAACAAAGAACCAAGGACAATGAATAGAAAACAGACAATGTCTACTTTATAAAGACACAGATAGATTAAAAATAAAGGGATAAAGAAAGATATACTATACCAAGACTAATCCAGAGAAAGCTGGAGTAGCTATACTAATTTTGGATAAAACGGACTTTAGTGCAAAAAAAATTATGAGGCATAAAGAGAGGCTTTACATAATGATAAAGGGGTCAATTCTTTAAAAAGACATGGCAGTACTTAACATGTTTGCACCTAACAACAGAGCATCAATATATGTGAAGGAAAAATTGACAGACATGCAAAGAGAAATAGAGGAATTCACTCTTACTCACTTTTCAAATTCCTTCTATTAGTAATTGACAGATCCAGCAGGCATAAAATCAGTAAAGGCATGAACAGTAACATTAGTCAACTGGACCTAATTGACATCTATAGAATACTTCATCCAATGACAGAAGATTACACCTTCTCCTCATGCTCACCTGGGATTTTCACTAAGATCAATCACATTCTTGGCTGTAAAACAACCCTTAAGAATGGAATTTAAAAGAATAGAAATCATACAATGCCTGCTCTCGGACCATGATGGAATTAAACTAGAAATTAAAAAGATAGTTGGACAACCCCAAGTTGTTTGTATATTAATAGCACACTTCTAAATACCGCAAAGCTTAAAGAGTCTGAAGAGAAATTTAAGATACTTTCAACTAAATGAAGATGAAAATTCAACTTATCCAAATTCGTGGGATATTGCAAAAACAGTATTAGAGGGAAATTTATGGCACTGAATGCATATATTAGAAAATAAGAAAGACCTAAAATTGGGACACCTGAGTGGCTCAGTTGGTTGAGCGACCCAGTTGGGCTCAGGTCATGATCTCCTGGTTCGTGGGTTCGAGCCCTGCATCAGGCTTGCTGCTGTCAGCGTGGAGTGACTTTAGATTTTCTGTTCCACTCTCTCTGCCCCTCCTCCACTCATGTTCTCTCTCTCTCTCTCTCTCTCTCTCTCTCAAAAGTAGATAAAATTTAAAAAAGGAAGACCTAAAATCAATGTTTCCACACCTTTCAAAACTAGAAAAAGGAGAGCAAATTAAATAAAAAGCAGAAGAAAAGAAATAATAAAAATTGGAGCAGAAATCAATGAAATTGATTGAAATTGATGAAAAAGAAAGTCAATAGAGAAAATCAACAAAACCAAAAGATTGTTCTTAGAAGATCAATAAAATTGATAAACCTCTAGTCAGGTTAACATAGGAAGGAAGAGAGAAGCCACATATAACTAATATAAAAAAAGAGGAGCCATTACTCACTGATCCTAAGGTCATTAAAAGGATAAAGGAGAAATGTTATGAACAACTCTATGCTCACAAATTTGATAACCTAGATGAAATGAGCCAATTAAGACACAATCTGCCATAATTCACACGAAGAGAAATATATAATCCAAATAGGCCAATATTTAAAAGAAATCGAATTAGTAATCACTATCCTTCTAAAACAGAAACCACCAAACCCAGATGGGTTCACTGTTGAATTCTACCATACATTTAAGGAATAAATTTTATCATTTGTACACAATAAATTCCAAAAATAGAAGACGATGGAACGCTTCCCAACTTGTTTTCTGAAATAAAAGATATTACAAGAATGGAAAACTACAGACCAACATTTCCCATGAAATAAATGCAAACATTCTCAACAAAATATTAATGAATCAAATCCAACAATGCATAAGAAGAATTACACATCACAATTAAGAGGATTATTCTGGGTATGCAAGCCAGCTTCGACACTGCAAAATCAATTAACGCTATTCATCAAGTCAGCATTCTAAAGAAGAAAAATCACATGATCACATAGCTAGACGCGGGAGTACTTTACAAAATCCAACGCCCACTTTTGATAAAAACTCTCAGTAGATTAGGAGTAGAGGGGAACTTACTCAGCTTGATAAAGAACATCTACAAAAAAACTAAAGCTAACATTATACTTAGTTTGGGAATGACGCTTTCCCACTAAGATCAGAAACAAGGCAAGGATGTCTGATCTCACTACCAGTGTTCAACATCATGCTGGAAGTCCTAGTTCATGCAATAAGACAAGAAAAGAAAATATAGATTGGGAAGAAAGAAGTAAAGCTTTCTTTGTTCACAGATGACGTGATTGTCTATCTAGAAAATCCCAAAGAATCAACAACAAAAACCCTCCTTGAATGAATAAAGGTTGCAGGATACGAAGTTAATACCCAGAAGTCAATTGCTTTCTTTTCTACCAGCACTGAACAACTGAGATTGCAAATTTAAAACACAATTGTCATTGACATTAATGACCCCCAAAATGAAATATTTAGGTATACATCTAATATGTAGACATGTATAAGATCTATATGAGAAACTATAAAATTCTCATGAAAGAAATTAAGGATCTGAATAAATGAAAAGACATTCCATTATATGAATAGAAAGATTCAATATTGTCAAGATGTCAGTTCTTACCAACTCCATCTACTTTAAGCACAATCATAATCAAAATCCCAGGAAGTCATTTTATGGATATTGGCAAATGGATCCTAAAGTTTATATGAAGAGGCAAAAAACTCAGAATACCCTATGCAATACTGAAAGAAAAAAACAAAATTGGAGGTCATCACTATTTGGCTTTAATAATTACTATAAAGCTATAAAGTGTGGTATTAGTGAACAAACAGACAATGGAAGAGAGTAAAGAGTCCAGAAGTAGATCCACACAAATATAGTCTACTTATTGCTGACAAGGGAGCAGAGGGAGTTCGATGGATAAAGGATAATCTTTTTCAATAAATGTTTCGGGAACAACTGGACATCCATATGTTAAAAAAATATGAATCTGGACATAGACCATACGTCTTTTACAAAAATTAATTCAAAATGGATCATAGACCAAAACTCAAAACTCAAAACTATAAGACTTTTAGAAGATATTTTAGGAGAAAATCTAGGTGAACTTGAGTTTGGGATGAATTTTCATATACAACGCCAAAAGCATACTCCATGAAAAAAATAAATAATAACTTAGACTTCATTAAAATTAAAAACTGCTCTGCAAGAGACACTGCTGGTAAAATGAAAAGGCAAGCCATGGACTGGGAGAAAATCTTTGAAAAATGCATATTCAATAAAAGAGGTATATATATATATATATACCTGTCTCAACAATAGGAAAATAAACAAACCAAGTTTTAAAATGGGCAAAAGATGTGAACAGACACCTCATCAACGAAGATACACAGATGGCAAATAAGCATTTGAAAGATGTACAGCATTATATATAAATAGGAAATTGCAAACTAAAGTAACAGCAAGATACCACTATACACTTATTAGAATGGCAACACGAATTGCTGGTGAAGATGTGCAGCAATAGGAATTCTCATTTATTGTTGGTGGGAATGTAAACTGGTATAACCACTTTGTAAGACAATTCAGCAGTTTCTTATAAACTAAATATAGTCTTACCATATAATCCAGCAATCATATTCCCTGGTATTTTCCCAAATGTTAATTTATATTCACGCAGAAACTTGCACACAAATGTTTTTAGCAGCTTTATTCATAATTACCAAAACTTGGAAGCAAGCAAGAAGTCCTTCGGTAGGTGAATGGATAGACAAACCATGGGACATCCAGACAATCGAATATTCTTCATTAATAAAAAGAAATGAGCTATCAAGAAATGCATTTTGCTTAGTGAAAGAAGCCAATTTGAAAAGATTGCATTCTGTATGATTCCAAGTGTGTGACATTTGGGGAGAGGTAAAAATATGGAGATAGTAAAAACATTAGTGGTTTCTAAGGCTCAGAGGAAAGGAGGGAGGAATGAGTTGGTGAACCACAGGGGAATTTTAGGGCAGTGAAACTATTTTCTAGGACTCTAACATTGAATACATGTTATTATACATTTGTCAAGACCCATACAATGTACAACACAAAGACTGAGCTATATGGACTTTAGTTAATAATACTGTATCAATATTGACTTACCAGTTGCAACAAATGTACCATGCCAATGCAAGATGTTAATAAGAGGGGGAAATGGAGGAGGGAGGAAGAATATATGAGAATTTCCTGTATCTTCTATTCAATTTTTCTGTAAAATTGAACTCCTTAAAAAGTTTATTAATTTTTTTAAGTTTTTGCTTTAATTCCTATTAGTAAAACACACAATGTCATATGAGTTTCAGGTGTACAATATAGTGATTCAGTAATTCCATACATCACCCAGTGTTCATTACACGTGCTCTCCTTAATCCTCATCACCTGTTCACCCTTCCCCACCCCAACCTCCCCTCTAGTAACCATAGTTACTTAATATGTTTCTTGGGTTGCCTCTCTTTTTTGTTCCCTTTGCTCATTTGTTTTGTTTCCTAAATTCAACATCTGAGTGAAATCGTATGGTATTTGTCCTTCTCTGACTGACTTATTACACTTAGCATAATACCCTCTATACAAATTTTATAATTATTTGCTTTAGTTGTGTGAATAATGCTATTTGTATTGATAGAGATTGCATTGATCTGTAGATTGCTTTGGGTATGGACAATGTATGGACATTTTAACTATATAAATTCTCCCAATCCATGGTCACGGCATACCTTTCTATTTGTTCGGGTCATCTTCAGTTTCTTTCATCAATGTCTTATAGTTTCCAGAATATAGGTGTTTCACCTCCTTGGTTTAATTTCTTCTTAGGTGGGTTTCCTTTTTTTTGTATAATTTTAAATGGGATTGTTTTCTTAATTTCTCTATCTGCTATCCTACACAGGGCTCAAACCCATGAACCATGAGATCATGACCTGAGCTGAAGTCAAGAGCTGGACGCTTAACCAACTGAGCCACCCAGGCGTCCCTAGTCCATTTACATTTAACGTATTTATTGTCATTCTGTTAATTGTTTTTCTGGTTATGTTTGTAGTTCTTCTCTGTTTTTTCTTCTCTTGCTCTCTTCTCTTGTGGCTTGATGACTTTCTTTAGTGTTATTGTTTGGATTCCTTTCTCTTTATTTTTTGTGATCTGTTGTAGGTTTTTATTTGTGGTTACCACTGGTTTCATATACATTTTATGTGTGTAACATATGGTCCCTTAAGTTCAAGGACACTCTAAAATCACTAAATTTTTACTCCTCCTCCACATTTTATGTGTATGGTGTCATGCTTTACATCTTTTTATTTTGTGTATCCCATGACTAATTTTTATAGATATAATCGATCTTACTACTTTTGTGTTTTAACCTCCATACTGGCTTTTATAAGTGATTAATCTACCGCCTTTACTGTATGTTTGCTTTTGCCTGTGAAATTTTTTCCTTTCATAATTCTCTTACTTCTAGTGTAATGGCCTTTTTTTTTTCCACCTAAAGGATTCCCTTTAACATTTCCTATGAGACTGGTTTAGTAGTGATTAACTCCTTTAACTTTTGTTTCTCAGGGAAGCTATCTCTCCTTCCATTCTGAATGATAACCTTGCTAGATAGAGTATTCTTGGTTGTGATTTTTTTCCCTTTCAGCACTTTGAATGTATCATGCCATTCCTTTCTAGCCTACAGTTTCTGCTGAAAAACCAGCTGTTACCAGCTTAATTCTTGATTGAACCAGAAAGGGGAAACATTTTCTGGTAGGAAAAAATATATAATCTTTGGTTGCTCTAATTGCTTTTTAAATGAGTTTCTGCATTCTATAAAAATTATAAGATAAACAAAGAAGCAAAAAAAAAAAAGTAACCAATATCAAGAAGAAAAGAGCCAATATATGCAGACCCACAGATAGACCCACAATGTATTAAAGAAGACAGAAAAAACAGTGGGCCAAATGGGTGGGAAGGTGGAGATTTTCTCAGAGAAATAGAATATGCAAAGACAAATCATGTGAACATTCTGGAACTGAAACTTTGATGTCTGAAATTAATAATTCATCGCACACCTTTCACAGAGATTGGCCACAGGAGAAGACAGATTAGTGACCTTAAAGACAGATCAATAGAAACTCCTCAAATCAACATAGAAAAAAAGAAAGAAATGTGGAGAGATGAGATGGCAGATTGACTACTGTACTGATATGAGTTACATATTATCCTGTGCGCCTTGTGATTGTTTCACCACATGCATGATTTTTTTAAACATGTACAATGCTCTCCTGCCTGATGAGGGGTTCTGTGGGATGCTTAGCACCTGCACTCTGGCCCTTGTGCTCATCGCACGGGGGGCAGAGGGGTGCAGGGGAAAGACATGGGCTAGAAACCAGGGGACCTGGGCTTTGGGCCTAGCTCGCCCACCAACTTGCTGTGTGATCTGGGTTTGCTTGCCTTTCCCATGAGGGACAACTGATGAGTGCTGTGGCCCAACGGGCTGAGGTAGCTGGCCCCGAAACAGCATAGATTCGCTGGAGCCAAGTTAGGCTTGTTACTATCCAGTTACTGCAAACCAGCGTTGGCACATACACCTTGTCTTGGGAGAGCTGCTCTCCCTCCATCGTACATCTCACTTTGTGATAGAAGCAGGCAGGACTCTGTGGAGACCACACCACAGTGACGTGTCAGACTTTAGAACCCCGTGTTGCCATAGTCAACCACATTCAGCTCCAGCCTCTGTCTGTACCTGGGAACACCCTCACCTGCCCACTCCTTGCTCTGCTGAGGTCTCTCTAGGCCTGGCATTAAGTAAGAATCCTTGCCTGGAGTCCGACAAACTTGGGTTTCTCTCCATACTCACCATGGTTTGGGAAGTAGTTTAATCTCTATGAGCTTCAGTTTTCCTCATCTGGGTAAAGTGACAGAGAGACAGCATGCATCTTTAAGATCGCTTAGAGGATTAAATCAAATGGTGCATAGAAAGGGTCTAGAAGAATCCCTGGTCCTTAGCACAGGTCCTGGTAAGTGGAATCTGATTTAAGAACTTCTGAGAACTAGAAAGATTATGGTATGTCCCTCCACCCCACATACATAATTTAAAGTAAAAATAATGCTAAACCACAAAATAAGTGCTATAAAGTCCATCAAAATTCTGACTTTCTCATGATGACTGCATTCTTTTTTTTTAAAGACTTTTATTTTTAATTAATCTCCACACCCAACATGGATTTCGAACTTATGTCCCTGAGATCAAGGGTTGCACGCTCTACAAGTTGAGCCAGCCAGACGCCCCCATGATGACTACTTTTAATGCCTTTTTTCTTTCTTGATAGATACTTTGAAAGCTCACTTCAACTGTTTCAGTGACCTAAGTGTCCACTTGTTTGGCCCCTGCGGCAGAACTGCAGCCCCCTGGATGGGAACAGGTGAGGAACTACCTACCACGGAGAAACATCCTGACAGAGAGGCCGGGCACTGCCCCCTGCCTGCCTGTCCATCTCCAGCGCTGGCTGAGCCCCCGGAGCTCCCAGCAGGGCTGCAGCCAGGGCCAGGCCTAGCCCAGCAGTTGCTCCAGTAGATCCTGCCAAGGGACAAGGTTGAAGCTGGCTAATGATTGTCCTGTCCAAATATTGACAGAGCCTAGGTCCTGCCATTGCCCAACTGTACCTGACTCTTCTCCCTCACCTGCAACCTGGCTCCTTGTCACAGAGGACAGAACAGGGACTTTGAAGCCTACCACAAATCCCACCCAGATCTTCCATTAGGGACAACTTAGAGAGTCCCTCTGAGCTCTTTCCTTGTCATCAATCTGGAGACAGTCAGCAGCTCCGTCCTCTGGTTGCTGTGAGACACCCACTGTCATGGTCAGCTGAGTAAGGGTGATCAATACCAACACTCTTACCCCTGCTCTCAGCCTGCAGCTCTCAGCCCTGAGACCCGTGGGCTGGTCACTCATCTCTCCCTGGAGTCCATCTCCTTGCATAGCCTCTCCTGGCATCCCCTGGGACATGGCACAACTGTTTCTGGACCTGTGTCCACCAGCTCACCACCCACCACCTCCGCCCAGCTCTCCCTGGTCCTCTTGTTCCCCATCTGTCCTTCCACCCCTGCTCTGCCCGCAGTGTAGCCTGGGTGGAGAGGTGGAAGGCTTGCCAGGAGGCAGAAACCCCAACCCCTCACCCAGTGGCCCCAGAGCCAGGAGGCGGCACACGACTGGCTTCCACTGGAGATTGAACTCTTCCACTTTCATAGACGACTCTAGCCTGTACAGATCTCTCCCACCTCTGAGGAGGTGTTAGTCACTGTGACCCTCAGTCCTGGACTTTGTGTGAGGAGTAAGGAAAGGGGAGGGAGGAGCTCACTGAGGGCTTTACTTCCAGGCTACAGGCACTGCGGGTTTTCATTTTGTTTGATCCTCACAAACTAGGGATGTAGTCGGTATGAACCGAAGTTCTTAGACGAGGAAATGGAAGTTCAAGGTCAGGAAGCAAGCCTTAGGCACCAACTGGGAGCTATCCATGGCACTAAATACAAAAAGAGCTGGGCAGCTGTTGCTCTGTTTTGTTCTTTTTGTTCATTTTGTAGAACAAACTTGCTTAAGATGAGAACTGCCTGTTCTTTAAAAGTTTGGTAGAACTCACACAAACAACATGTGGCTGAGGCTTTGGAAGGGGCCCAGGGATGGCTTGCAGTACCAATTCGATTTTCTGCTGTGTTTTCTGGAATGTATCCTTTTTTTAAAAAAATTTTTTTACATTTTTATTCAAAGAGAGGGACAGAATGCTAGTGGGGGCGTGTGGAGGTGGACAGAGAGAGAGGGAGACCCAGAATCTGAAACAGGCTCCATGCTGTGAGTTGTCAGCACAGAGCCCGACTCAGGCTCAAACCCATGAACCGTGAGATCATGACCTGAGCTGAAGTCTGACGCTGAGCCACCCAGGTGCCCCAGGAATGTATCTATCTCATTTATGTTTTCAAATGTATTAGCTTATACAAAACAGTTCCTAATTCCCTCTCCTTTCTGTTTTATTTTGTGATTTTATTTTTTACTGAGATATAATTGACATTTAACATTATATTTGTTTCAGCTTTACAAAATAATGATTTAATATTTGCATCTATTTTAAAATAATCACCCCAATAAGTCTAGTTAACACCCATCACCACACGTAGTTATAAATGTTGCTCTTTTTGATGACAACATTCAAGATCTATTTTCTTAGCAGCTTTCAAATATACAATACAGTATTATTAACTATAGTCACCATGTTGTTCATTACATCCTCAAGACAGTTATTTTATAACTGGAAGTTTGTGTCTTTTGAATGACTTTACTCATTTTTCCCACCACCAAATTCCCTCCTCTGGCAACCACCAATCTGTTCTCTGTGTCTATGAGTTTGGTGTTTTGCTTGGTTGGTTGGTTGGTTGGTTGGTTAGTTAATTAGTTTTTTTTAGATTCCACATATAATTAAGAAACTATGGTATATATATATTTCTCTGACTTATTTCACTTAGCATGGTAACCTCAGGGTTCATTCATGTTGCACAAATGGCAAGATTTCCTTCTTTTTATAGCTGAATAATATTCCATTTTGTGTGATTGTGTGTGTGTGTGTGTATATGTGTGTGTATCATGTCTTCTTTATCCATTCATCAACTGAGGGACATTAAGATCGCTTCTAGGTCTTGGCTGTTATAAAAAATGCTGCAAAAAACATGGTGGTGCAGACATCTTTTCAAGTTAGTGTTTTGTTTCCTTCAGATAAATACCCAGAAGTGAAATTATTGGAGCATATGGTAGTTCTATTTTTAATTTTTTGAAGAACCTCCATGCTGTTTTCCACAGTGACTGCACCAGTTTGCATTCCCACCAATGGTGCATGAGAGTTCCCTTTTCTCCACTTGTTTGCCAACACTTAACTATTTCCTGTCTTTTTGATACCAGCCATTCCAACAGGTATGAGATGTTATCTCATTATGGTTTCAATTTCTATTTCCCTGATGATTAGAGATGTTGAGCACCTTTCCACATACCTGTTGGCCATCTGAATGTCTTCTTTGGGAAAAGATCTGTCACAGCCTCTGCCTATTTTTAAATCAGATTGGGTTTTTTGCTGCTGAGTTATATGAGCTCTTTATATATTTAGGCCATTAATCCCTAATCAGATACGTGATTAGCAAACACTTTCTCCCATTCAGTGGTTGTCTTTTCATTTTGTTGATGGTTTCCTTTGCTGTGCAGATGCTTTTTAGTTTTATGTAGTATCACTTGTTTATTTTTGGTTTTGCTACCTTTACTTTTGGTGTTGAATCCAAAATATCGTTACCAAGACTCATGTCAAGTACTTTACTGCCTGTGTTTTCTTCCAGGAGCTTTATGGTTTCAGGTCTTAACATTTAAGACTTTAATCCATTGTGCATTAATATTTGTGTGTAGTGTAAGATAATGGCCCAGTTTCATTCTTGTGCTTGTGGCTCCCCAATTTTCTCAATACTATATATTGAAGAGACTGTCCTTTCTCCACTGCATATTCTGGCCTCCTTGTACATTAATTGATCGTGTATGCATGGTTTTATTTCTGGGCTCTCTATTCTGTTCCACTGACATTTTTTATACCAAATATGTACTGTTTTGATTAAATATCATTGTAATGTAGTTTGAAATCAGAAAGTATGATGTCTCCAGCTTTGTTCTCCTTCCTCAAGATTGCTTTGGCAATTTGAGGTCTTCTGTGTTCCATGCAAATTTTAGAATTGTGTTTTTCTGTTTCTGAGAAAAATGCCTTTGGAATTTGATAGGAATTGCATTGAACCTGGGTATTTCCTTGGGTAATAAGGACATTTTAACAATATTAATTATTTAAATAAATTCATTTAAATCATTGAACATCCTTCCATTTATTTGTATGTTCTTCACTTATTTCTTCAATGTCTTATCATTTTCAGTGTACAGGTCTTTCAGTTCCTTGGTTATATTTATTCCCGAGAAATATTCTTTTGGGTATAATTGTAAATGGGATCGTTTTCTTAATTTCTCTTTCTGGTAGTTCACTGTAGTATATAGACATGCAACAGATTTTTGTATATTGATTTTGTATCCTGCAAACTTACTGATTTGTTGATTAGTTCTAACAGTTTTTTGGTGAAGTCTTCAGCATTTTAGAGATATAGATCATGTCACCTGCATATAGTGGCAGTTTTACTTCTTCCTTTCCAAAATTAGATGACTTATATTTCTTTTTGTTACTTCATTCTGTGGCTATGACTTCCAGTATTACACTGAATCAAAGTGGAGAGAGTGGATATCATGTCTTTTTCCTGATCTTAGAGGAAAAGCTCTCAGGTTTTTATCACTGAGTGTAATGTTAGCTGTGGGCTTGTCATATACATTCTTTATTATGTTGAGATACATTTCCGTCGTACCCACTTTGATGAAAATTTTTATTATAAGTGGATATTGAATTTTGTCAAATGCGGTTTTTTTTGGTGTTCCCTGACTCAATCTTCTTATGGAAATTAGCCTGTTCAGACTTTCTGGGGCACTTGGGTGGCTTAGTCAGTTGAGCATCTGACTTTGGCTCAGGTCATAATCTTGTGGTTTGTGGGTTTGAGCCCCACATCAGGCTCACTGCTGTTAGCACAGAGCTTGCTTCAGATTCTCTGTCTCCCTCACTTCTCCACCCCTCCCCCACTTGTGCTCTCTGTCTGTCTCTCTCAAAATAAATAAATAAACTTTAAAAAAATTGGTCTGTTCAGACTTTCTATTTCTTCACGATTCAGTCTTTGTAAGCTGTATGTTTCTAGGAATTTATCCATTTCTTCTAGGTTGTCCAATGTGCTGGCATCTAATTGTTCACAGTAGTCTCTTATCCTTTGTATTTCTGTGGTATTTGTTGTAATGTCTTCTCTTTCATTTCTGTTTGTATTTATTTGAGTTCTCCCTTTTTCTTTGGCAGTCTAGCTAAGTATTTGTTGAGTTTATCTTTTCCAAGAAATAGTTCTTAGTTTCATTTATCCTTTCAATGGTCTTTTTACTCTCTTTCATTTATTTCCTCTCTGATCTTTGTTATTTCTTTCCTTCTACTAACTTTGGGCTTTATTCTTTTTTTAGTTTTTAAGGTGTAAAGTTAGGTTTGTTGAGATCTTTCTTGTTTGTTGAGGTAGGCATTTTTCACTATGAACTTCCCTCTTAGAACTGCTTTTGCTACATTCATAAGTTTTGGTATGTTGTATTTCCTTGAGTCAAGGTATTTTTTCTCTCTCTTTTGATTTCTTCTTTGACTCCTTGGTTGTTTAGTAGCACGTTGTTTAATCTCCATATTTTTGTGAATTTTCCAGAGCTCTTCTTGTAATTGATTTCTATTCTTATAGCATTGTGGTAAAAAAAAGATGCTTGACATGATTTCAGTCTTCTTAAATTTATTAAGATTTATTTTAGTCCTAGCATATGATCTACCCTGGAGAACCCACAAGTACCATGTGCACGTGAGAAGAACGTGTATTTTGTTGCTTTTGGATGGAGTGTTCTACATATGTCTGTTAAATCCATCTGGTCTAACGTTTCATTTAAGGCCAATGTTTTCTTATTGACATTCTATTTGGAGGAAATGTCTATTTGGTGAAAGTGGGATATTAAAGTTCTCTACTATTATCGTATTGCTGTCTATTTCTCCCTTTAGTTCTATTAATTTTTGCTATATTATATTATATATATATATATATATATATATATATATATATATATATAATGTTTATTTATTTTTGAGAGAGAGAGAGAGAAAGAGCATGAGTGGGGGAGGGGCGGAGAGAGAAGGAGACACAGAATCTGAAGCAGGCTCCAAGCTCTGAGCTGTCAGCACAGAGCCAGATGTGGGGCTGAACTCACAAACAGTGAGATCATGACCTGAGCTGAACCGACACTTAACCGACTGAGTCACCCTGGCACCCATTTGCTTTACATATTTAGATGCTCTGGTGCTGGTGAATAAATATTTACAAATGTTATACCCTCTTGTTGGATTGACCCCTTTATTTTTATGGAATGGCTTTTTTGTTTTTTGGGTTTTTTTTGTCTCTTAATACAATAGTCTTTGCCTTAAAGTCTATTTTGTTTGATAAAACTACCCCAGAGTTCTTTTGGTTTCCATTTGTGTAGTATATATTTTTCCATCTCTTCACTGTCAGTCTGGGTGTGTGTCCTTAAAGGTGAAGTGAATTTCTTGTAGGCAGCATAGATATGGGTCTTGTTTTTTTATTCATTCAGCCATTTTATATCTTTTTATGGGGTATTTATTTCTTTTATATTTAAAGTAATTAACAAAAAGTATATACTTATTTCCATTTTGTTAATTGTTTTCTGGCTGGTTTGTAATTCCTTTGTTCCTTTCTTCTTTTGCTCTTTCCCTTTGTAACTTGATCATTTTCTGTAGTGGTATGCTTAGATTCTTTTCTCTTCACCTTTTGTGTATCTACTATAGGTTTGGGTTTTGTGGTTGGCATAAAGCTTACATAAAACAAGTTATCTTTGTAACAACGTATTTTAAGTTGATAACAACTTAAGGTTAAATGCATTCTAAAGTTCTATCTCTTTACTCACCCACCCACCACATTTTATGTTTGGGGTGGGGGTGGGGGATGGGGGGGTGGGGGTGGAGGTCACAATTCACATCTTTTTTATCTTGTATATGCATTACCTAATTATTGAAATTATATTTGTACTACTTTTGTCTTTTAACCTTTAAACTAACTTGATAAGCGTTTAGCCCACCACTTTTACAATATTATTATAAATTTTGCTATATATTTACCTTTACCAGTGAGGTTTTTACCTTTATATGTTTCCCTGTTACTAATTAGTGCCCTTTCGTTCCAGCTTAAAGAAGTCCCTTTCACCTAAAAAATGTCCCTATAAGGCTAGCCTAAAGGTGATGAATTCCTTTAGCTTTTGCATAAGTGAAAAACTCTTTATCTCTCCTTCACTCATGAAGGACAACTTTTCCAGATAGAGTATTCTTGTTTGGCAGTGGGGTGTTTTTTTTTTTTTTTAAGTTTATTTATTCATTTAGAGAGAGTGCAAGTATGGGGAAGGAGCAGAGAGAGAGAAGGAGAGAGAGAATCCCAAGCAGGCTCTGCACTGTCAGCACAGAGCCTGATGTGGGGCTCAAACCCATAAACCATGAGATCAAGACCTGAGCCAAAGCCAGATGCTTAACTGACTGAGCCACCCAGACTCCCCTTTTGGTTGGCAGTTTTTAGCGCTCAGCACTTTGACTATATCGTGCCACTCCCCTCTGGCCGGCAAAATTTCTGATGAAAAATCTGCTTGTAGTTTTATAGGGGTTCCCTTATACTTAACAAGTTGTTTTTCTCTTATTGCTTTTAAGATTCTCTCACTTTTGTTAACTTTTGACACTTCAATTGTAATACGTCTTATTGTAGGTCTTTTTGGATTTGTCTTGTTTTGAAGCTCTAGGCTTCCTGGACCTGGATGTCTGTTTCTTTTCCCAGATTAGGAAACTTTTCAGCCATTATTTCTTCAGATACGTTTTCTGCCTCATTCTCTCTCTCTTTCTCTTCTCCTTCTGGGACCCCCATAATGCAAATGTTGATCCACTTGATGTTGTCCCATAGGTCCTTTCAGTTGTCTTTGTTCTTTTTCACTCTGTTTTCTTTTTCCTGTTCCGATTGGACAAGTTCCTTATCCTGTCTTTGATTTCACCGATCCTTTCTTCTGCATCATCCAGTTTGCTGCTGAGCCCTTGTAGAGTATTTTTCAGGGGGTTTATTGTATTCTGCAGCTCTATGACTTCTGTTTGGTACTTTTTAAAAATTTCTATCTCTTTGTTGAGGTTCTCACTTTGTTCTTCCATTTTTGCCCCAGGTTCAGTGGGCATCTTTATGACCATTATTTTGAACTCTTTATCAGATAAATCACTTATCTCCACTTCATTAATGTATTTTTCTGAAGTTTTATCTTGTTCTTTCATTTAGAACATATTCCTGTTTCTTTTTTCTTTTTTGTTTGTTTATTTGTTTGTTTATTTACTTATTTTGAGATAAAGAAAGCTAACAAGCCAGTGAGGGGCAGAAAGAGAGGGGGCACAGCGGAGCAGAAAGCCCGATGCAGGGTTCAAACTCATAAACCGTGAGATCACGACCTGACCTGAAGTCGGACAGTTAACTGACTGAGCCACTCAGGCACCCACCTCTGTTTCTTCATTTTACTTTGCTCTTTGTTGGTTTTTATGCATTAAATATAATAGCTGCCTCTCCCAGCCTTGAAGGAGTGGCTTTGTGTGGGAGATGAGCCTTATCATTTGACCCTGCCCTAGATCTTAGTTGTCTCTCAAACCTCTGTGATTATCTGAGCAGCCTACTTTATTTTTAGTGGCTCCCAGTAGTTGAAGTTGTGCCAAGACTGTCAGTGTCCCAAAGGGAGGATTTCAGTCAGCACATAGATTCAGGTTGTTAGAAACCAGACCCTCAGGAAGCAGCTTTTAATATCTGCAAATATACTTTTTTCAGGGGAAGACTAGGAGATGGGCATTTCTATCTGCTTCCTTTGTGCTGACCCCCAGGGTGATAGCCAGTTAAGAACTTTTTCTTTTTTTGCTACTATCCCATTGAACCCATGAACACAAGCCCCACTGCCCACCAGAGTCAGGCTGTCGAGGGATATATCTTCTGGGTAAGTCAGGACACCAGACTTGTACATAAGTTCCTTTCTCAAAAACATGTACAGCCCAGGGTTGGACAGAGGGAGGACATAAAGGTGGGACATGCTGTCTTCCTTTGTCTCTGGAAAGAGAGACATTCAGTCCCTAGATATATGTTTAATTAGAAGCCTGCCCGTCAGACTACAGCCATAAAAGGAAGCAATTAGGGCTTTCACAGATACTAACAACCCGGAAAGAGACAAAGGGAAAGCAAAAAGATGGTACCCATCAGCCTCCATCCCCAGAGGGCACCTTAGTAGGTTCCTAGATATGTGCCAAACCAGAAGCCTGCCCTTTAGGCTGAAACTTCAGCGTCTGTAAATGGGCCTCTTTCACAGAAAGACTGGGTATTTGTTTCAGTCTAGCGTCTCTGTGCTGTGCCCTGAGGGAGGTCACTAACTGAGAACTCTCTGTAGGATCCATGAGCATAAGCCCCACTGGCCATCAGAGCCAGGTGATCTAGAGGTGTCTTCTGGGCAGCACCTGCAAACCTTGGGGTGCCAGATGAGGGTACGGGCTCCTTTCAGGGAGATGGTGGTGAGCTGGAGCAAGGCAGAGGGAGAATACAAAGATGGCACCCATTGGGCTCTGTTTTGGAAAGTAATTCAGCAAGCCCCTAGGCTCTGTTAAATTAGACATCTGCCCCTCAGGTCAATGCTTTACAATAAGCAAATAAGGCTCTTTCACAGAAAGTCTGGGCGCTTTTCAGTCAACTACCTTTGTGCTGGGCTATGGGGTGGATGAATCTGTGCATAAGATCCCTTCAAGAACTGTTTCACAGTTTACTATACACTTGTGAGTCTTATGGACACAAGCCCCATTGAGTTTCAAAGCTAGATGTTTTGGGGGCTCATTTCTCAAGTGTAGGTCTTAAATGTTGGGATGGTGTGGGATTCAGACCCTTCATTTCTCAGGGTTTTGAGTTCCTTCCCGATTGTGGGTTGTTCCACCAGGGGTGGGGTTTATGGCAAGACTCTGTCTCAGCTTCTCCTACCCACTTTGATGTGGATTTTTTTCTTATTTGGCTGATGCATAGGAATCATTAAGCTAGTTTTTGGTTTGTTTTTTTGTGTTTGTTTATTTTTCCCCCAGAGGAAATTGTTCTGTTGGTAGCTATAGATTCAGGGCATACATGGAAAGGAGTGAGTTCAATATCTTCCTCCATTCCGTCTTGAAATGGAACCCCTGGTCCTCTCTCTTCATTCTTATCATTTTGATGTGCACTTTCCACTTTGGCCTTTGCTAGAGGTGATCTTTTCAGTGCCGCAGTTTCAGTTTTGTTTCCTGTCTCCTTTTCACTATTTTCCCTTGTTATTTACACTGATTTCTGCTCCTTTATCTTTATATTTCCTTCTCTCTTGTTCCTTTGGCTTTGCGTTCTTTTTACCAGCTCTATCTCAAGTAGAATTCTTGTGTCACTTGCTGTATTTATAAGTTTGCTAAGGCTACTGTAGCAAAGTACCACAAACCAGGCCGCCTAAGCACAGTCATGTACGGTCTCACAGTTCTAGGGGCCAGAAGTCCAAGATCAAAGTGTCTGTGGGGTTCGTTCCTTCTGTTGGCTGTGAGGAGGATCTGTTTTGTGCTTCTCCCCTAGCTTCTGGTGGCTTGCTGGCAATCTCTGGGGGGTCCTTGGCTTGTACGCACATCACCCTGATGTCTGACTGTGTGTTCACCTGGCATTCTCCCTGTGTGATCACGTTGTTTTCCCTCTTGGTGTGTCTATATTCAAATTTCTCCCTCTTATAGGAACACCAGTGATATTAGGGGTCCACCCTACCTGTATTGCCTCATCTTAACTAATTACATCTGCAATGACCCTAGTTTCAAATAAGGTAACCCTCGGAGGTTCTGGGGAATTATGATTTCAACATTTGAATTTCAGGGGCAGGGGCCCAGTTCAACCTTTTGTTGATGGTTAATTTTATGTGTTAACCTGACTGGACCATAGTGCTCAGATATTTAGTCAAACATCATTCTGAATACTTCCTTTGAAGGACATTTTTAGATGAAAATAACATTTAAATTGGTCGATTGAGTAAAACAGATTACCCTCCATAATGTGGGTGAGCCTCATTCAATCAGTTAAAGGCCTTAAGAGGACAAAGACTGACCTCCCCTGTGCCAGAAGGACTCTGCCAGCAGATGGTCCCTGGACTAGATCTGCAATTCTTCCCTGAGCCTCCAGCCTGCCAGTCTGTCCCATCAGATTATGGACCAGCCAGGCTTCTGTTATCACACAAGTCCATTTGTTAAAATCTCTCTCTCTCTCTTTCTCTGTTAACTTTTGTTTCTCGATAAGTATATTTAAAGATATAATTTCCCTCTATGCTTTGCTTTAGCCGTGTCCCACAATTTGGCATTCAATCTTACTATTTCTTCATTTTTTAATGATTTTTTTCACTAATATGTTAGTTTGAAAATATATAAGATTTAAAACATTTTTTGTTACTTTATATTTGCTTTGCCTTCTGGCTAGAGGGTATTCTCTGGATCCTATTGACCCCTTGGAATTAGTCAGATTTCCTTCTGGCCCAGTATATTTTTATAAGTGCTCCTTGTATGGAAAAAAAAAGACTCACTCGAGATTATTCATTTTATTGCCCAGGTATTCTATATAGCCACTTACTTTTTAATCTGTTTAATTTATTGGTTTCTGAGTTTTATTTTTTATTTTATTTTTTTTAACGTTTATTTAGTTTTGAGAAACATAGAGACAGAGCATAAGCAGGGGAAGGGCAGAGAGAGAGGGAGATATAGAATCTGAAGCAGGCTTCAGGCTCTGGGCCATCAGCACAGAGCCCGATGCGGGGCTCGAACTCACATACTATAAGATCATGACCTCAGCTGAAGTTGGCCGCTTAACCGACTGAGCCACCCAGGCGCCCCTCTGAGAGAGTTTTAAAAATCTCCAATACACTTGTTTATTTCTCCTTGTACTTCTGTCAATTGTTGGTTTATATGTATTTTGAGGTTATACTGTTAGAGGCACATATTATGATGATTACACAATAGATTCTTTCATCTGTATTTAATGTCCATCATTGCTGTTTATGACATTTTTCCTTTGGTTTCCATTTTATCCATTATGAAAATCACTATCTTAGCTTTCTTTTTGTTCCAAATTCTATGGAATTTCCATTATTATATATTTTCCATCTGTGGGTGTTTTTGGTTTTAAGTTGTGTGTAAATAATATATAGTCAGATTCTTCTTTCAATTCTGAGAGTTCTCTCTTTTATCTGATAAGTTTAACCTAATTACAGTTATCATTATTTCCATTTTATTCCATAGTTTCCATTTACTATACTTTCTTCTTATCTCATTTTATAGTTGATGTCCATTTTGAGTCAATTTTTGTATAAGGTGTGAAACTGAGATTAGGTTTCATTTTTTTTTTTTTTGGGGGCCTATGCCTCACTGTACAGCTTCATGTGTTGAAAAGGCTCTTCTTCCTCCACTGAATTGCTTTTCAGCTCTGTCAAAAATCAGATGGCCATAGTCGTGTGTTTAATTTATATCTAAGTACTTCATTTTCTTTAGGGTGCTTGGAAGTGGTATTGTGTTTTTAGTTTTGATTTTCACATACTCATTTGTATGCAGAAATGCAGTGGATTTATGTGTGCTGCTTATGTATTTTTATTCTCCTTCTTTGCTTTCTGTTGGACAGATGGAGTTTTCTTGCGTTGATTTAAAAGATGTATCTTTGTTCTTGTTTTGTTTGCCCTTAGGACCATTCTCGGCGATCTTGGATATTTGTTTTTATCATTTTCACTAGCTTCCCTAGGGAGCAGGTCAGTAGACCTCCTCATGCTGTCATGCCCGCCTGAGCTTTCTCACCCGTGCTAGTTAACCGTCCTTACTGGAAACTCGCCTGGGGCAAAGACGTCCAGCATGCTGTCACTCCCAATCCATATTCCCCCTGCAAGTGTCAGAGATGCTGGCTCAGTGGGCTAATCAGGACGTGGTTCTGGCCCTGGGCCTGGCTTCCTCCACCCCCTAGCTGTCCCATCTACCGCTTTGCCCTGTCTGTTAGGAGATGGGTCCCGCAGGCCCCTTCTCAGGCATGCTTCTGCTCTTGTGGTGACAACGGAGATAACTCCATGGGTCCTGGGGTCTCTCTGGTCTGTAATTAGCAGCTGTGGCTCTGAAAAGCTAGGTATAATCATAAGTCACGGCCTCCTTCACTATTGACTCACTTGTGCTGCCCTTTTTGAGGTGGCTGGTCTTCATTCTCATTGGTCCTAAGACTTAGAACTAGCACCTAAGGCCATATGGCCCAGTGGCTTTCACCCCAGTTATACTTTTAAAGAATCTGGGGAGTTTTTTAAAATATCAATGTCTGAAAATGAACAAATCAGGAGCCTACAGATGCTGGGAAGGATGTGGACCAACAGGAACCCTCTTACTCTGTTGGTGGGAATGCAAGCTGGTGCAGCTGCTCTGGAAAACGGTGTGGAGGTTCCTCAAAAAATTAAAAATAGAACTACTCTATGACCCAGCAATAGCACTACTGGGAATTTACCCAAGGGAAACAGGAGTGCTGATGCATAGGGGCACATGCACCCCAATGTTTATAGTAGCACTTTCAACAACAGCCAAATTATGGAAAGAGCCAAGGTGTCCATCAACTGATAAATGGATGAAGATGTAGTTTATAAATACAATGGAATACTACTTGGTAATGAGAAAGAATGAAATCTGGCCATTTATAGCAACATGGATGGAAATAGAGGGTACTATGCTAAGTGAAATAAGTCAGGCAGAGAAAGATCCTGTATGTTTCCACTCATATATGGATCTTGAGAAACCTAACAGAAGGCCATGGGGGAGGGGAAGAGGGGGAAAAAAAAAGTTACAGAGAGGGAGGGAGGCAAACCATAAGAGACTCTTGAATACTGAGAACAAACTGAGGGTTGATGGGGGGTGGGGGAGATGGGAAAGTGGGTGATGGGCATTGAGGAGGGCACTTGTTGGGATGAGCACTGGGTATTGTATGGAAACCAATTTGACAATAAATTATATTTTAAAAAAATAAACAAAATGAAATATCAATGTCTGGGTCCCCCACTCTAAATCGGTTAAACCAGAATCTCTGAGGGGCAGCTGGACCTAGATGTTTATAAAAATTCCCCAGGAGGTTCACCAAACGTACAGCTAGGATTGAGAACCATTTAATGCTGTCATTTAATCCCTTTATTTTACCGATGCCCAGAGAAGAGAATAGCTTGGCCACAGCTACACAGAGAGTTCAATTAATTGTGTGACTTTAGGCTAATTGTCTCAGCTTCGTCTCACCTCTGTCCCTTTTTATCAAGTACATGCTCACTTATTTCTCTGTGTCATCCAGTTACGCCTATAGGGTGGATGAGGACAGATACTCTTGCTTACTGCTATCCGTGATTGTGTGAAAAAAAATTTTTTTTTCAGAGAGAGAAAGAGAGAAAGCACATGCACAGAAGTGAGGTAGAGGGCAGAGGGAGAGAGAGAGAAAGAGAGAAAGACAGAGAGGAGATATTAAGCAGGCTCCACACTCAGCGCAGAGCCTGATATGTGGCTGGATTCCATGACCCTGGGATCATAAGCTGAGCTGAAATAAAAATTCGGACACTTAACTGACTGAGCCACCCAAACACCACTGTGTGAAATTGTTCTTAAACAGCTTCCCCAACTACACTGTGAGCTCCTTCTGAGCTGAACCAACACCTTCTAAGTCTGGCTACTCCCCACACTGGGCTGATAATGGCCTCTATGCCCAGCAAGTGCTCAACGCAGCTGCTCTCCAATGACAGTGCAGAACAGACAGGACCACACAGGGTTTGGGAGTCAGACCTAGATCTGAATCCTGATTCCACTGTGTAACCCCCCCTTAACTTCAGTTTTCCCCTCTGCAATATGAGTTTAAAACCTTTACCTTCATTGTTGGGTTTACTGTAAAGCTCTGGCTTCTAGGTCTCTGTTTTGTGCAGTCTCCTTCCAAGGCCCTGGGAAGGGCTCTCACAGTTTTGTGGTCACATTTTTTATTCTTTTTCATAAAGAGAGCCCCTCCCCCAAATGTTATCAGCCTCGGACCCCACCACATTTGGATCTGTTCTTCCCCACCCACAGAGCTGAGTAAGACTGTGTTCATTAAGTGTGGGACATGGAGTAGATGTTCCACAAATGTTACTTCCCTCCAGGACAGTCCGGAAAAGGGATGCAAAGAGAGACAGAACCAGCTGCGGCTGCTGTGCTAGTTACATGTCCCCTTTAATGTCTCAAACGTTGCCATTCGGCAATCCAGCCCCCATTCCACGCATGGCCTCTGGGCTCCGGACGCAAGCCTGAGGGACGCTAAGGCACCCGGGCCTCGCGGGAGGCCTCCTCAGCTCTAATGTGGCCGTGGATCCAGTCAAGGTAGCGGCTGACTTTAGTGTAAACGCCGTAATTGTGGAGGCGCCCGCAGCCCTCGCCCCAGCTCACCAGGCCCACCAGGAACCAGGTGCCGCGGAAGGACACAACCATAGGCCCTCCGCTGTCGCCCTCGCAGGCATCCTGCGAGTCCCCAAGGACGCCCGCGCACAGCATGTTCTCAGAGATCATGTTGTGCATGACCTTAACGCACTCGTTGTGAGGGACCAGGGGGACCTTGATGAAGTTGAGGACGAAGGTGCGGTTTCTCTTGGTCTCGCTGCGATAGCCCCAGCCGGTCACCACCGTCTCCTGGCCCACCCGGGTGAGCACCCGCTCTGCAAGGCCGCTGTCCGGGAGGCAGATGGGCACGATGGTCTGTGAGAGGATGGCGGGCCGGGCCAGGCGGAGCAGCGCGATGTCATTGTCCGAGGTGCTCTTGCTGTAGTTGGGATGCATGAGGACCTCCTTGATCTCCACGTCCAGCTCCCACTTCTCCCGGCGCCGCAGGTCATACTCCCCTGTGGGGCAGGAGAGGCAGTCAGAGTGCTTGGGGCAGCACAAGGGTCACAGCTAGAGCATATCCCCGGCACCGTCCGGGTGCCACAAGACTCCCCTCCCATCCCTGCCAGGGGTAACGGATGCAGTGTCATTCTTAAAGGGGTGGAATGCTGGTTGGCATTCAGGGGTCACTCACGGAAGGAGCAGTGAGGCCTGACAGCAGTGGGCAGTGAGCAGGGAAGCCCGGGACACAGAGCGGAGCCACCAAGGGCGTGTGTGGAGCTACTGTGGTGCAGAGACACACCTCTCCTGCCAGCACTGCTGGCCTGAGAGTGAGGCAGTGACAAGCCACGAGGGGAACAGGGCAAGAGCAGCAAGACCCAGAGAGAAGAACCAGCGGGACACAGGCTCTGCTGGGGAAGAAAGATCTGTATCACACACCGGAGCAAGGCTGATGGCTCCTGGAGGGGTGCGGGCGGGGGCAGTGCAGGGGGGCTGGGTGGGAGGCTGGAGATTCTAAGTCCAGGGCCACTGGAGGCCAGTGGCCACTGGTTGTGTAGCAGATAATTGTAGGGAGTGTGAATTTGGTCATTCTCAATACATCTTTTCCTTCTTTCTTGCATAGACAGTGGAGGGCCCCCTGCAGAAATTGGCATGGAGTGGGGCCCAGGCTTAGGCCCCAGGGACTACCACAGCTGCCTTGCTGTGGTGGACGCCAGGGTCTCGGCTACTCGGTTCCATCCTTATCAGCCTGTGTGAAGCATGGCCTTGTGGGCCTCTGCCCCTGACAGCGCTGGACGTCCACACAGCCTGCTCCACGTGAGTGGGAGTGAAGAGGCGTGTGTGTGCATGTGTGTGTGTGACCCTCCCCTCACTTTGCAAACGCATGTGTGTAAGCACCCAGACACCAGATTTGAAGAGAATCCCCACCTGCCAAATACCAGGTGTCACCGTGTCTCAAATTCCACCACGGGAGTGGCTTGGTGGGGGGAACACTAGGCGTCTTCTCCCCAGACACCTTCCGTGAAGCTCAAGCAGCCTCTTGTCCAAGCACCCCAAAGATCAGGACCCCCAAACCTGGCCAGGCTGTCTGGCACCACCCCTCCCTAAGGCCTCCGGGGGGCCCCCTCCTGCCTGGCTCCAGCCCGTACCGAGCCTGACCATGCGCTTCTTAAAGTCTTCCATGCAGTGGGCCGCCGTCAGCACCCAGGAGGTGTGGATGAGCACTGCCCCGCATGCCAGCTTGTTCTTGGAGTCCAGCAGGATCACCTGGAACGGAAGCGGGCAATGGCATCACACACTACCCCTGACAGCTCCAAGTCTGGCTCACAGCACAGCCCCGGCATGGTTCTCGAGTCTGAGGTGCTAGCTGCATAAGTGGGTCTTTCCGTTCCCTGGTCACACAGGCATGGACCCACGGCCTTTTGCTGGCATTTTCTATTTCTGCCTGTTTTACAGAGTTGGCCTGTTGTAGGGCTTCTCACTGCCTTTGCCCATGCCGTCGCTGTAGTCATCCTCAGCAGCACCCAGCGAGTTCTGCTCACCCTTGGAGCTTAGGCTGGGACTCAAGTCCCCTGAGAAGCTTTTGAAGCCTGAAGGGGGAATCCCTTGGGGTCCCATCAGCCTCTGTCCCTTTGGCCATCTTGGCTTTGGTCCCATTGAGCTGCTGTGTTTAGGGGCCTGACCCTCCCAGGATCTTTGAGCTCCCCAAGGCCTGCCAACCCCCTGCTTACTGATTTCTGTACCATCCAGTGCCTGGGGCCAAATAAGTGTTAGCATCCACAGTGAGGGGAAAGGTATTCAGGGTCAGATGTCCCTCCCAGTTCTCTCCCAAGCAAAACACCTCTGCCTAAAACGCCACCGGCAGTGCATCATCTTTCCAGCTCTTCAGTAAAACGATGACTTGTCTTCCCGTACATCCACCACATGCCCTTGTGCTCGACCCATCTGGCCCTGGCTGCTACTCCCCCTGTCAGGTAACTCCAGCTTCCCCCCCCCCCCCGAAATCACTCTGCCATTAGCATAGTCCCCCACCCCGGCATTTCCCTTCCCCATCTGTGCACCCTGAGCGGGAACTCCCAGGAGGGGTTCTGATTCCTCACCAACTTGCTGAGGAGCTGCCTGTCCTCTCACCTGCCAGGGGCTCTCTCCCCATCCTGACAGCTTCCCATTGACGAGCCTCGGGTCTATCTGGTCAGTTTGGTTTGTGTCCCGTTTCGTGGTCTTGCGCTTCTTCTCCATTCGCCTCCCTGGCTTCCCACAGGGGAACTTCACTGGAAGTAAGGGAAGCTGGTGAGCTCCTGCCTGGTGCTGTTCCCTGAGACTACTCCCCCATCTTTGTCCACTTCCTGCCTGCAGGCTAGTTTGCCCCTTCGTAGGGTTAAAGGGATATGTGATGCTTAGGTACCCAATGACAGTAACCCGCAAATCCCCTCCATTTGACTCTGGCAAGAGTCAGATCAAACAGCATCACTACCTATCAGGTTGTTCTCAGAATTCAGTATACCAGAGCCATCATGGTTAAGTAAAGTAAAGTAAGAGAAGATACGTTAAGTAAAGTCTCATGATGGGTTGCCACCAAGCTCCTAACACAGGTAAGAAATGACGGGGAGGAAGTGGTGGGCGTTCCTGGAGAGCCCCCAGAGTAGCTCTGAGCACAGTTGTGAGGTCCTCCACCAGGGGGAGAGAGCACATGATGGAGAACTGAGGGCTGGGAGGGCTGCCAGGGTCTGCTCAAGATGGACCACACAAGCCAGGCTGAGAGATTTAGACTCACAGGGGCAGTGGGCCACTATCAGCAGGGGGATTGCATAGTGGCAGAGAATGGAGACAGACAACAGCAACAAAATTCCAGGTAGCTGACTTGGCTATCTGAGAAAGCAAAAATCTCAGCCAGTAATAGGAGATTCTAGGAGCTGACTGCTTTTATTACAGAACCCTCCCCCCACCCCGCCCCAAAGCCTCAGTGCTTCCAAATGACACAGTACAAGTAGGACTGCAGACAAGAATGCTGAGTTTGGAAAGGAAACTGCTAAAGCCCTAGACATCTGTCCCAACTCCCCAGTGGTTTGGCTCTCTTCTCCAAGCCCTGCAGAAGGCCATAGGTGTATTCTCTGCACAGGGCGAGCCAAAGACTGTGCATAGCCACAGGAAAGAGACGTGCAAGACTGACCAGAGGGAGTCACGCAGACATCTGCAGCCGGCGCAGATGCGGGCTCCTCTTCCCTGCCCTACTCCAGGGGGGCAGATGCTTCCCTGCTCTACTCCAGGGGGGCTGGATGGCAGACTGGACCCACCTAAACTTGAACCTAAACACCTGAGGGGCTGGGGAGTAGGGATTCTGCTAGTGACCTGGGCTTTCCGATGGCCTCACAGGAAAGCCCACAGGCCACCAGGTCCACCGGGCATTTTCCTGTAAATTCCTGTGAATCTCTATTTCAAAATGAAAAGCGAGACATTTCTTCTGAGTAAAAAAGGATTGGAATATAATGTTGTGGAAAGTTCCCTGAGAGAAGAACACAAAGTCAAAGAGATGGAAAATAGAAGCGATAATAAAACTAAAAGAGCAACCCAGAGGAAAAAGATGGGAATAATAGGAGATCCAGAAAGAGGGAACAGAGAAAGCAGCAGGGAGCTGAGCAAAGAAATAGCTAAGGAAATGTGCCCTGAGGCAGAAGATACGTCCGCCTAGGACACTATAGGACAAATGACACCAGACCCGCTGAGCAGCAACCTGCTGGGATTCATTCTAAGAGTTTGCAAAACTCTCACTTCCTGGTACATATGCAAAGTTGATAAAATGGATAAGAAGGAAAATAGAAAAGAAGGCAGACTCTTGTTTCCTGTCCCTCCTCAGAGAAGCCAGAAGTAAACGGGGAAATGGGATGCCAGGCTGGACAAGATGTCTTCAGAGAAAAAGGCCAGCCCAGGTACTGGAGGAGGATGACAGAGGCGTGGCCCCCTGCATCCGCTCGTGACCTATGGGCTCATGCTCCTCCGGACAGTGGTCCCCAAGGGGAGCAGGGGCAGGCAGGCAGGTGAGGGAAAGAGCAGGCGAGAACGTGACCTGACCTGAAGGCACACCTTCCTCCCCCGACTCCTGCGCCGACCGCGCAACCGAGCACCCGGGGCGCCGGGTCAGGGGCGGTGCGTCTCCTCCCCGGGTTGGGGGGCTCACCCGTGGGCTCGCACTGCAGATGGTCGTCCTCCAGGCTGTAGCCGGGCGCGCAGTCGCAGCGGCGCCCGCCCTCCTCCTCCAGGCAGTAGTGCGCGCAGCCGCCGTTGTCCAGCGAGCAGTTGGAGAAGCTCACCTCTGGGCGGGCAGGGGAGGGGGCGCCGGGAGGGCACGGTGGCGCGGCGCGCCCGGCCCCCCGCCCGACCCCGCGGGGCCCCGTCCCCGCACCCGCTGTCCTCGCTCGGCCTCCCCACCCGCCCCGCTGGGGGCCCCCTCCCCGCCTCCCCTCCTCCCTCTGCCCCTCCGCCCCTGACCCCATCCCCGTCCCCGCAGACCCCATCCACGGCCCGCCCCCCCACCGCGCCCAGTCTCCCCCTCCACCCCCACAGCCCCATCCCGCGCCGAGCCTCCCCACCCGCCCCGCGGGGGCTCCCTCTCTGCCCCACAACCACCCGCCGCCCCGCGGGGGCTCCCCGCCCCCACAGCCTGCCCCTCAGCGCCGGGCCTCCCCACCCGCCCCGCGGCGCCCCTCCCCCCCGTTCCGGCCCCCACACCCCGGCCGCGGCGGGCCCTCTCACCGTGCTGGCAGAAGCGGCCCTCCCAGCCTGGGTCGCAGTCGCAGCGGAAGGCGCTGATGCCGTCGATGCAATTGCCATGCCCGCAACAAGGGCTTTTGCATAGGTGCTCGGGGAGTGGGGCCGCGCACTGGTCCTCGTCTGCGACACGGCGAAGGGGTGTCACTGGTGCCGCCAGCCCGTCCCCGTCCCTACCTCGGCCCAAAGGACCCGAGGGGGCGGCGGGCACAGCGGCCTGGAATCTAGAGCGCACTCACCGATGTACTTGGCCCAGAAGGCCAGCTGTGGAGAGAAGGGGCAGCATGAGAGGCCGTCAGCCAGTGTGTGCATGGGAACCCGCAGGTCACCTCCCGGGTCTGGCCCAGGGCAGGCAGGGGAGGGAAGGGCCGGGGGACAAACTGGAGTCCACCCCTGCTTGTCCTGCCAGTCGCCAGCCACTGGTGCAGCTGCAACCGGAGTAGGGCCACACTCCTCCTTGCCCGCACCCCCTGGCTCATCTCCACCCCACATCCCACCCACCCTGCCCTACACCCTTTGCCGCTGGAAGCCTGATCTCTGGACTGTTTGGACCACAACAGCCTCTGCAGTGGAAGGGACCCAGATCCCCCACCAGGCTGCTCCACCTCCTTCTGACTGGTCACTCCTTTTGGCTTTTCTGGACCTCTCACGGGAGGGAGTAGGGGAGTGGTCGTTCCCTAAGCCAACTTTTCAGCTTGTTGGTTAGACGCTGATTGCTGGTTTGGAAGGTCTGCTGGTCTAAGTAAGTCTCTGCTGCAACTGATGGTCTGGGGCCACCATGCCTGAGACCCACTGCTGGATGCCTAACACCGGCAGGGAACAGGGGCTGTGCTCTGCTGGGGGGGGGGACTTTAGGGTGAGGCGGGAGAGCCATGGGAGGGATGATCTGCTCAGACGCTAGCTGCAGAAAGTCCTTGGGCGTCTGCTGAAGAGGCCATTTGGGAAAAAAGAGGCAGTGCGGATCTCGGCAAGGAGACGGCAAGGAGATAGCAGCTGAAGAGCCTGACCAGAGCTCCCCTCTTAGCCTGGAAAGTCCCTACAGACAGCTCAGAAGGCCCCCTCCCCCAGGGTGGCAGCACAACTCTTTGTCCTAGCAGTTCAAGTAGGACCTTTGGGACAGAGGGGGTGTGAGTCTTATATCAGAGAGCCACCTCCCTTACTAATCCATCGTTCCACTTCAGAGCCGCCACCACAGGAGCCAGAGAGGACAGGGACTCTTCCCTCAGATCCCCTGAGCAATCAGGTTTAGCCCCTTGGGAATTGGAACTGAGGCACAAAGGGAGTGTATGTGGACAGACATCAGGAAGTCTTGGGTCACACACACCCAGCCCAGCAGGTGCGTGGCTGGAAGCAAAGAAGGTGGCATTTTGGTCACAGAGGACATGTGAGGTAGTAGTGGCTAGTGGTGGGTAGAGGGTGGGCTGAACTTCCTCTAGTGGGATTGTTGGGAATCCCAGCCTAAGGCTTCCCCCAAACCCCCTATTCTTGGAGCTAATTGCAGAGTTCTGTTCCTTGCAGTGACATGTGTCCTGACCAAGACCACAAGGCCAGTGTCCTCTTCATTCTACTCATTCTAGCAAGCTGGGAGAGTGGACTGAGGCCCATCGCCTTCTCCAACTCCCAAGAGGGCCTCGGCAGCGGGGCCCCAGCTCGCTCCTCCTCCAGGCCTCCGCTGGCTACCAGCCCACCCATCCTCTTCACCCAGCCCTGCAGCCTTACTGTGTCATCCACATTTTGGAAAATCTCCTGGGCCTCCTCCAAGTCACAGATCTCCTCCATGCACTCCCGCTCCAGGCTGCCGGCCCGGAGCTCCTCCAGGAACGTGTTGGCTCGCTTGCGGATCCGCAGCACCTGGTGGGCATGCTCGCTGCTGGAGAACACCGAGTCTGGTTTGGGAGGAGGGGGACTCACTTCGGTGCAGGGGCCCGAGGTGGGGGGGGAGCCCAGTGAAGCCAGGGAGATGTTTTTGTCCCAGGCCCTCGGGACTTAAGACTCCCCTGCTCCTCTATTCTCTTCCTGATGGCTGGCCTTGGAGGACAGGAGACCTGGCCACTCATGTGCCGAGCCAGGCTGAGCTCCGTGGCTTTGCCTTTCTCAACCTCAGTTTATTCATGCAAACATGAGGATGAGATAATGGTGTCAAACGGCACAGTGCCTGACCCAGAAATGAGTACCCGGTGCCCCATGACGGCTGTGCGCTGCTGTTATTACCAAGACTGCAAGGTTCAGTCAGTTGGATTGTTCTCTGAGTATCCCTGTGCAACTCTATCTAGACACTCCCTCCCCACCCCTGCTTGACCTCCACAGTCATTTCTGTGCCTTCCCCTCAGGCAGGCACACAGGGAGGACAGTGACCTGTCTCCTGAGCTCTAAGAGGTGTGTGTGTGTCGGGGACAGCTGGGATGGAGGGACCAGGTCAGGGAAGTGAGGGAGAGAGTCCCGAGGGCTGGTGCAAAGGCCAGGAAAGGAAGCTGAGTCTGGACAGAGGAGCCAGGTGGACAGCAGGTGCTTGTGCTCCCGCTTTCTCCCCCCCACCTCCCCCCACAGATAAACAGCTCAAGAAGAGACACAAATGCCAGCAGCAGCTGTGTGCAGAATGCCACTGGCTGCTCATTCCCCCTCTGGCTTCAGAACGCACCCTACTGTGGGGGCCAAGGGAGGGCTGGGGCAGGACAGTCACCACACAAGTCATTGCCTTGGAGGAGAGGCCGCATTGAGACGGTGTGGGGTGGTGGCCAGGCCTGGCTTTGGAGGTTGAGGGAGTGGGAGGAGGGGAAAGGCGGGGGGGGGGGCGCGGTTGGGGGGGGACTCTGTGGCCCTCTCCCAGGCTTGAGGAAGGAGCTTCAGGACATGACCCCCAGGGCTAACTGCTGTCACAACAGTGGTCTGCCGTCACAGCCACCCCCCACCAGCCTCCACCCACCGGGAGTGGGGGCAGCTGCTGGGTTCCAATAATTGGCCTGCAGGGGACTGTCTTGCCTCCCCATGTGTGCCTCTCACCTCACCCTGAGCTCAGAGTAGATGCTGTGCAGGCCCCCTTCCCCAAGAGGGGCTGTGAAGACCCTGAGGGTCCCAGGGAGGGAGGAGAGTGGCTTACCAGGCGGAGCTGGTGTGCTGGAAGTTCCCCAGATGGTCGCCAAGAGTAAGAGGCTCCCGAGCTGCCACATTCTGGAGTTGCTGGCACCTGTCTGAGGAGGACCCCTGAGCTTCTTGCCGCCCCAGCAGCCCCGGCTCTGCCTGCTGCCCTGGCCCCCACATGGGAGCTGAATGCTAGGGCTAAGGCTGGGGGGGGGCGTCCCTGTTCATTAGACAGACAGCCGCTGGACCTCAAGTGTCCTTGCCTGTGTGGGGCTAAGGTCACAGCCTTTGCCCCGAGTCTGAGGGATGAAGAGAAAGGGAGGAAAGGGCATGGAGTCCTGGGGAAGATCGAAGGTGACTCAGCACAAAAGGGCCATGGCCGCTGTGCCCAGAATGTTCATGCCCTCCCTTGTCCTGTTCTTTGGTGAAGGTTAGGGGGTGGTACCTTTGCTGATCTGATGGCCAGGCTAACATCTATCAGATATTCATGGTGATTTCCTAGCAATTGGTACGTGGTTCAGATGGCAGGCCACCAAGACAGACCACTTGCTGCAGATCCCAGCTCCAGGACAGCAATACTGGGCAGGATACCTAACTGCTCCTTCCCTCAGTTTCCTCATTTGTAAAATGGTTAGAAAAGCTGTTATTTCTGCCTTATTGTGTTATTGTGAGAATTAAATATAATGCTGTTAAGACAGGGTTTGTATACAGCAAATGCTTGGTAAATATTGGCTATCATTATCTCAGTTACAACTCACCACCCCTTGGTGTGGGGTCTTCACGTCGTCACCCCATTTTATAGAGGATCAAATTGAGGCTTACACGAGTGAAGAACCTTACTAAAAACCCACAACCAGGACACGGCAGAGCTAGGACCTGAGCCCAGGCCTGTTTGGCTGCAGGTCTAAAATCTTAACCCCTGCCCCCAAATACCGGCTGCCCTACAAAGCCCAGAAGCTCTGCCCGGAAACCTAGGAGGGAGCCCTCCACTGCCTCCAAGCCCCAGGCGTAGGCTTGCCTGCTGCCTCTGCAACCTCCCCATCCCATCTGACCTCACTTTCTATCTTCACGGACTCTCACTCCCCAGGTTTAGAGGTGGGGGCGAGGTGGGGAGAACAGCTCCTGGGCTCCTGGGCTCCAAGTTGCCCCTGACGATGTCACTGGTCCCTCGAGGCCCTCAGACGACTTCTACTTGCCTCAGGGTCTGGGAAGAAGGCCCCTTGGAAATGTGGCACCCAGGCCTGAGCCAGCGTCCTGGCTGGCCTGGTGGCAAAGCCTTGATTTCCCATTAGTCGAAGCTCTAGCCAACCTCTCGAACCCTGGCTGGAGGATTCAGTCTTTGCATCTGCCCGGCCTCCCTCCACCCCCGCTCACAGACCTGCCTCGAAGGGGACTTACTGGGGTGGGCCAGGGAGAAATTGTGAGGTCGCCGTCCTGCCGCCATGACAGTCTGCACCTCGAGTTAATCCATAACCACAAATATTTGCTTGGCCCTCAGTGCCGACGCCACCCCCTCCACAGATAAACAAACAGGCTCCCAGCTCAGGATGGCCTGGTTTGCCCAAAGCCCATCTATGTCCACCAGTTGGTGCCAACCAGGAGGGAGGGAGCTGAGGGATGGGCACCATCAAGCCGTCTACAGATGTGGTCTCATTTTGGCCTCCCAGTGGCTGCCTGAAGGAAGGACCTTGTCCTTATGTTGCAGATGGGGGCATTTTCACCCAGATATATTGCAGTTTTCCCCAGATCAGCACACTGGTAATGATTCCATATTTCACCAAATCTAACTATAAGATACACCTATTTTATGTGCCAGTATAAAAGAAAAAAAACACTGTCAATTACATAGTGACACACTGTCCCGATTTCCAATTTTTGTGATGAAAAGATATGCCTCTTGGGGTCCCTACCGTGTGAGTGCCGGGCACTAGGCTGGATCCTTAGCTCCAGTCACTCCTATAGCTGTCCCCTGCAATGGCACATGGCTACTCTTACAATCTCTCCTTTGAAGAGGAGGACACTCAGAAATCTCTTATTTACTTGCCCAGATTCACCAAGCTGCTAAGTGGCAGGCCTGGAGCAGACTCAGGTCTTCCTGGCACCCCTTGGCTGCTTTAAACAAGTGAGAAAAGCAGCCTGGGTTCCAGAAAGGCTGCTAGGATTCTGGGAAAGAGCTTTGGCGCTGGTCCTTAAGTCTATCGACATTTGCCAGGCATCTTGCTCCCCTGTAGGCACCATATGGGACATGCACCCACTTCTCCCACATCCAACTGGCTCCTGGAGGACTTGACCACACCCCTCAAAGCTGGAGCCCCTGCAGGGGTCATGTGATCCTGCTCCACTGACCTCTGGAACTGCACAGGAAAGTCACCTGACCCAGGGGTCAACCCGATTCTCCACCCCAGCCCTAGGAGTAGGGCCTCAGGGCTCTCGTTCCACTGTGAGCACCGTCCTGGACACCTGTGTTTGGGCCTAAAGCAGAGGAAACTGACGAGGAGGAAGATGAGGATGAGCAGGAGAGGCTGAGACAGGAGACCTTAGACACCCAAGAGTCTGAGGGAGCAGCAGGGCAAGGCCCCTACCTCCTGAGTGGGCACATCCTGGCTTTGGGATCCCCTGCCCTCCTAGGATACCCCCTCTTTCCATAAATTCCCTTAAATCGACTGGGGCAGCTCTCCACCCTACGACGGGATGCCTCCTAGGCGGGTGCAGCACCCCACCTGGGCTGTGGGGCTACAGGTCCTCATGCTGCCTACATAGGCACTTGAGAAGGCAAGAGAACAGGGCCAGGGAAAATCAACACAAGCTGGGGTGGCCAGGGAAGACTGCCTGGAGGAGGTGGATGTTCAGCTGGAGATCACAGGGCAAGCAGGACCCTGATAATAGAGGAAGGGCCCTCAGGAGGGGGGAGAGAGGAGGCAAGGACACAAACAGCAGGGGAGGCATCAGGGAAGGGAGGGGGAGGAGGAGGTAACTGAGTTTGGGATGGAGCCTGTGGGAAGTGGGGAGCCAGTGGCCATTTGCGAGGATCTGTGGCAGCTGCCTTGAGAAGGGGACACGTGGTCCTCAGGACTCGGGCAGGAAGTAGGGAGACTACGTGCTTAACCACATGAGAGGGGCAGCTTGCAGAGCCAAGGAGTTTGTGAAATGCTCCTCTCATTCTTGCTTCTAAGTCTGGAGCTGTTCTAGGCTTGCCCCTCCTCCACTCTACTTCCCCGCTGCCCCCTTAGCTTCCCCCACTACTAAGCCCAAGGCATAAGTAGGTGTTTGCTGGGACTCCCCCCACCATTCCTCCCCACCAAACTCCTCACCTGCCACTTGCCCCCCAGCTAGCGCAGATGGTCATTGCCATGTGAAGTCTACATAGGGTGCCCACACTGATCCTGAACATGTATAAGAGTCTTTGCCTGAGGCACTTGCAACCAAACCAGCCCAGATGCCCAAAAGCCCTGGCACTGGGAAGAGCCAGGGCAGCTGCAGTGGGAGAAGTGAGCAATGCCGGGATCTGCCAAGGCCTTGAAGGCTGCCCAAAGAAGGGCAGGAGGGTTCCTTTCTCCATGCTTGTCTGCCTGCTGGGGCACTGCGGTGGGGGTGCCTGTGTCATGGTCTCCTAGCTGGCTGGCAGTGCAGGGGACCCAGGTGACCTCCCTGAAAGAGGGAAGGTCCCCACCACCAGCTAGTCCCTGAGTTGTGCTGGCTGAAAGGCTGCCATCGCTTGGAGAGTGCTCGCACGAATCCAGGGGTCTGTGCTCCTGGAAACTGGTTCCAACAGGGGCCGCCGCTCTGGTCCCCAGAGTGGGTCCAGGCCGCTTGCTCCAAGGGGCCATGCTGCCTAGCCTGTGGGCACTGTGATTTGCCTTGTCTGATGCTGGGATTTTCCTTCCCAGATGTGAGTCATCCCTGTTGGGCCTGAATGCAGTCAGGCTGATTCCAGGTGCCAGAGTGTCACAGCCAACTGTGAATCAGAGAGGGAGGAAGGACCTCTGTGTACAGAGAATTCACTGCATGTGTGAGGACACAGGCAGACTAATAAGAAGCAAAGGTGTGTGTGTGGAGGGGTGGGGGGCGGGTAGGCAAAACCATGAGATGGCATTGGGCATGGTCATCTTTGGGGTCAGGCTCACATGGGTTTAAACTTCATCTTGGTTCCATCCCGCAGCCTCAATTTCCACATCTATAATATGAGGCCAAGAATAGTGTGCACCCCAGGGGGTTGTTAGGAGGTTAAATTAAATATTTTCTACAAGGTGGACAGTGACTTTGATGACGAATCAACAATAGTGTCCTCCCTTGGCTCCCCCGTGTCCTAGACAGAAAGCGAGATGGCTGTGAAGGTGTGGAGGAGGTGGAGCCAGAGAGGCAGGACAGGGAGAGGAAAGGACAGGTGACATCTGTGTGCAGCTCGGCAGCCACGGGCTCAGAGCATCCAGAGCTGCCGGTCTCCCTGGGGCTGGGGTGTACTCTGACCTCTGACCTGCATGGCTGGCAGACCCAACCTGAGCTGCCTCTCCTGACCAGAGGGGCAGGAGGGAGGGCTCCCAGGACTACTGCTGGCTCTCACCCCTCCCGTGTCTTGTCTGTTCCCTCTGGCAGGAAAGCCTTGGAGCTGCTCAGGGCTCAGCCCGGGTAGGACAGGGAAGACAGAAACTGGACAGGTCCTGGGGACCTCCCCGTTAAGAACTGGAGATGGACAGATGCAGCCTGATGGCAATGGCACAATGACACATGGATTCTTAAAAAAAAAAAAAAAAAAAAAGTTTGAGGAATAATTTACATGCAATAAAGTTCGCTTTTTATAATTTTTTAAGTTTATTTTTTTTTATTTTTTAAAATATTTTTATTGTCAAATTGGTTTCCATACAACACCCAATGTTTATTTATTTTTGAGAGAGAGACAGACAGACAATGTGAATGGGAGAAGGGCAGACACAGAATCTGAAGCAGGCTCCAGGCTCTGAGCTGTCAGCACAGAGCCTGATGCGGTGCTCGAACTCATGAATCGGGAGATTATGACCTGACCCAAAGTCAGACGCATAACCGACTGAGCCACCCAGGCGCCCTCTGTTCTGTTTGTTTTGACAAAATGTATGTAATAGTGTAACCACCACCACAATTATGATATAGGACATTTCTGTCATCCTCAAAATTCCCCTGTGCCCCACCACCAGCCTCTGGCAACCATTGTTCTGGTTTCTGTTGTTTTTTCTAGAATGGCATATAAATGGAGTCCTACAGTAGGTAGTGGCCATTTACAATTGGCTTCCATCACTCAACATAAAATAAAGCTTTTGAGATTCCTCCATGTGGATACATGTATGAGTAGTTTCTATAGCTGAGTAGTTTCTATTATATGGATATACCACAGTTGGTTACCCATTCCCCACTTCTTGGCTATCATTAAATAAAACTTCTAGAACATTCGTGTAGAGGACTTAGTATGGATATGTTTTCATTTTTCTTAGGTAATTATGTGTAAATGGGACTGCTGAGTCACGTGGTAAGTACTTGTTTGCTTTTATTAAAAAAATAAAAACAGGGGCACCTGAGTGGCTCAGTTGGTTAAATGTCTGACTCTTGATTTCCGCTCAGGTTAGTATCTCATAGTTCATGAGTTCAATTCCTGTGTTGGGCTCTACAGACCCTGCTTGGGATTCTTTCTTTGCCCCTCCCTCCCATCTCTCTCAAGAATAAATAAATAAGTTTAAAAAATACTGCTAAGTAAAGCGGCCGTACCATTTTGCATTCTCACAAGCAAATTATGAGTGTCCCAGTTGCTCTGTGTGCTCCCCAGCACTTGGTGTGGTGATTTTTTGGTTTTATTTTGTTAATCTTAGCTATTCTAATAGGTGTGTAGTAGTATCTCATTTCATTTCCCATATCACTAATGACGCTAAGCATTAAAAAAAAAAAACTTCCTGGGGTTTGGAATGGATTGAGTTGATTCTACGGAACAATCTGGGGAGAAGAGACATCTTAATAATGGTCTTCTGATCTATTAGCATGATATTTCTCCCCATTTACTTAGGTCTTTGTCAATTTCTCTCACCAGTGGTAGCTTTTGGCATATAGATCTTGAACATATTTTGCTAAATTTATCCCTGTTTATTTTATGTTTTTAAAAATGCTATCATAAATGGCATTTTACATATTTCAATTTACAATTGTTTGTTCCTAGTAAATAGAAATACAATTGATTGTTTTATATTGCGACTTTTTTCAGTTTTATTGAGACAAAACTAACATATAACATTGTATTAGATAAAGGCATACAATATGATTTAATACATGTATACATTGCAAAATGATCACCACAGTAAGTTTAGTTGATATCGTCACCTCACGTGGATATAATTTTTTTCTTGTGATGAGAATTTTTTAAATCTACTGTCTTCGTGACTTCCATAAATATAGTACAGAATGGTTAGCTATAGTTACCACGTTGCACATGACATCCCCAGAACGTACTTATAACGGGAAGTTTGTACCATTTGACTACCTTAGCCCTCGCCCCCACCTCTGGTGACCAATAATCTGATTTTTGATCTATGAATTCAGTTGTTTTAGATTCCACATGTAAGTGAGATCATGCAGTATTTATCTTCGACTTGTTTCTTGATTCTACAAGCATGTGCTGAGGTGACCGGCCATCCCAGTTTGTCTGGGACTGTTCCGATTTTAGCACATCTGGTCCTACATCTGCTAAACTCTTTCCTGGGATGAGAAAAGTCCCAGTTTTCAATGACAGGTACAGAAGGTTAGGGGAAAGGTACAAAATGCAAAGGTGACCCCAAAAAGAGGGCTGAGGGCAATACTGGTTTTAGTACCAAATGGACCCAGGACTTTCCCTCGTCTCGGCTGCTGACGAAGACAGCCATGATCTGCAGTTCATGATCATGCATCATCTATTATTACACGCCCTGACGACGGCTGAAGTGCACTGTAATCGGGAGCATGAACATCCACTTTGCCTGTGAATTAACTATCATGCTTTGTATCTAGCCAGTGCTAGTTTAATTTTTAACATGGTGAATATCCTGACCGTATTTTTTTAAGAGTTCAGATAATGAAAATGAGAATGATCACAATATCAATGCCGTCATAGTCATTTAGAAAGCTGAGAGACTGTGTTATTTTAAGTGTAGCTGGATAAGGGAGGCAAATTGTCAAAAAAGGGCACACTGCACCATTTGCAGAGAAGAATTTGGGATTAGGCATGGTGGACAAAGGAATGGAAAAGCTGATTCTCACAGGTCCCCAAGGAAACAGGCAAGAACTTCTAAATTAATAAAAGGGTTTTTTTTTGGTCTTCCTCAAAGACCTCAATTCTCAGCTGAAAATAGTGGCTTCTTAGGGTACCTGGGTAGCTCAGTTGGTTGAGCATCCAACTCTTGGTTTCGGCTCAGGTCATGATCCCAGGGTCGTGGGATGGAGCCCTGCATCAGGGGCCAAACTGAGTGTGGAGACTGCTTGGGATTCTCTCTCTTTCTCTCCCTCTGCCCCCCTCAAATAAAATAAAAAAAATAGTGGCTGTTGAATTAGCATGGATGTACCACATGAATGAATATATTAGTCCTTTGATTGTTCTATGACACCGAGTAAAGTTACATTTCCTCATTCAGAGACTGTACCTGAAATATCCTGCGGGTGAACCAAAGGTGAGATTTTGGTAACAGACATGTTGCCCCTTTACAGTGCAACATGCTTTCTATAGTATATGAGCACTTTGCTTTGAAAAGTGGAGTTTCAAGTGGTCTTTTCGATTTCTGTGAAGATTTTAATGAAACTTCAGGAAAAAAATTTTAAATATTGATTATATACAAATACAAAGGAGACATTGCTCATCTGTCTGCACATTTGACAGACAGTGCAAATGTAAATTTTTGCAAATCTGTTCAGGCTACGAACTATTACCAAAGCAAATGAAGAGGTCTTACCTGCCAAATGTCCTGCACACATGGCTAATGGAGTGTGGATTGCTTCCTGTGATATCGAGGCTTTCCCAGTGAGAGGTTTGGAGATTTTTCAGTTTCCTCAAAATCCGCAAAAGCACTTAATGAGCTATTTGATGTTCTAGAAATGGAAGGAGATGGTCTCCTTTAGACATGTGCCTACAAGAGGGCTGTCGTCATTACCAGTCACGGAAGAGATCTTAAAAAGTTAGGCTGCCATCAAATCATATTTTCAAAGTGTAGGACAAGAAGAATGTCTTCTAACTTGAAAACATAATGAGAATGAGAATGGAGAAAAGGATTGCATTCAAATGGAAATTTATGAACGGTTCCTCCAAAGCTGATGATCTTTGAAGAGGCCAGAAGGATCCTGAAAAAGGACAGCCCCTGAGGTGTTCAATGTTCTGTGTAGGAAATAACAAAAATTCATGTAATCAAAAATGACTCCGTTTTGGGGAAAGAAAACAAAATGTCACAGGAACTGGACAACCAAGTTAAACAGGACTTTCTCAATTCTTTACTAAAACTGAAATTTATTTGTAATCCAACTTTCATATCGTAAGTTCAAATATCTCTGCTTTAAAACCATTTTCACACAGAGAGAGAGAGAGGTTTAACCTATGACACCCAGTCATAAGTTAACTTATGGTGTTATAACTTATAAGTTAACTTATAAGTTAACAATACTTTAGATGTTGAATTTATTGATGCAAAGGAACTGAAAAATAGCTGGTCTTCCAGGCTGACAAAACAACTGGTCTACCAAAACCAGCCTACAAAGAGGGCGGGCATTTTTGGAGAGCTGGAAGCTAATCCCTGCAAGTCTGAAAACTTGCTGTTGTTAGTAAGATCCTAAGTATTCCATGCTCAAATGATTTCGTTGAGAGGATCATTAGTTTGATGCCATCACACCGACTGACAGCAGGCATTAGTGTAATGTGGGCTTAATAAAGAGCAGGGCTGCAAGTCACAGAATTTTATGTTTGGCCATACATAGTTAGATCGCTACATCAAAGAAGAGTTTCGTAAAGGATGCAGGCAAGGAAACAGAAAGTGGTAAAAATATCCACTGTATTATAGAACAGAAATATCATTGTTACTTTTAATTATTGGTAATATGTTTAATGAGTCCTCCTGTACTTACATTCCCCTCTTAAGTCTTAGGCGTATGTATCTTTTTTTTAAAGTACTTTATTTTTTTAACGTTTGTTTATTTTTGAGACATAGAGACAGAGTGTGAGCAAGAGGAGGGCAGAGAGAGAGGGAGACACAGAATCCAAAGCAGGCTCCAGGCTCTGAGCTGTCAGCACAGAGCCCGATGCGGGGCTCGAACTCACAGACCGCAAGATCATGACCTGAGCTGAAGCCGGCCGCTTAACCTACTGAGCCACCCAGGCGCCCCTAAAGTACTTTATTTTTGTAGAGCAGTTTTAGGTTCATAGCAAAATTGAAGGGAAGGTTCAAAGATTTCCCATATGCCCCCCCAACCCTCCACCCCCACTGCACAGCCTCCCCGCCCCCCCTCACCATCCCGCCCCCAGAGTGTACCTTTGTTATAACTGATGAACCTATATTAACACATCATAATCAGACAAAGCCCTTAGTTTACATTCGGGTTTCCTTTTGATGTACTACATTCTATGGGTTTGGACAAATGCATAATGACACGTATCCATCATTACAGCATCACACGCGGTATTTCCACTGCCCCCAAATCATCTGGGCTTCACCTATTTATCTATTATCCCCTCGCCACCCCCCAAACTCCTGGCAGCGATTTTTACTGTCTCCGTACTTCTGCCTTTTGCAAAATGTCATATAAGAATGTCATGGAATCATACCATATGTAGCCTTTTACATGTATGTATCTTACTACAAATTGTAAGTATCCAATAATGAGTTAAAATAAATTACTGTATCAGAGAATAAAAACATTATATAACTATTTTTATATCTTTCTCACAAAGTAGTCCTATTAATTATTAACTGCCATTAATAATCCTATTGTTCTGTTTAAATAATAGCATTTACGTAACACAAAGGTAAATAATACAGAATATATCATTTCCAGTAAACACCTATTTTTATACTTATAATTCTTATATGATTTCAAATAAACTATTTTTCATATTTCTATGCTAAAGTAACATATACACATGTATGTTGTAATTGTTTTTTACATATTATCATGGGTTTGGGAATCCGTTATGGCTGTGTCCCAAGCTGGCTCTCTAAAGCTGGTCACGCGAATACACGTCCTACTCCCTCCTCAGCCTGGGTTCTGTTTAACCCAAGGGATGAAGAGCCTACTAAGATCCGGCCGCTGTCCCCAAGGGGCTCACAGTCGGGCGAGGAAGCCAGACCCAAAACAGGCCGGCGGAGAGCGACGCCGAAGGTGTCAGGGCGGGAGCTCCCCCCAGGTAACTCGGGCCCGAGGAGGCCCTCTGGGAAGGCTGCCTGGAGGAGGCGGGCCCGGACTGGTGCGCGGGGCCGGAGGTGGCGGCGGTGGTGGCTGGACTTCGGGGCGAGGTTGTGTGGAGAGCGGCGGAGGGCGGCACGAACGGACAGTCGCAGCCGGGTCTTCCTCCCCGGCCCTGCCGTCCCCGGGCGCCCCGCGTCCCCCGGGCCATCTTCTGCCGCGCTCGGCGGAGGTCGGAAGCCAAAGCCGGAAGGGCCGGTCCTGCGGCGGGGCGTCCTCTCCCGTCGCGAGCGCCGCCGCGGACCCCGTCGCCAGCACGCCGGCTGCCAGCACGCCCGGCGCCCCGCCGCCCTCCCGCGGGCGTCTGCTGGCGGCGCGCCTCCCGCTGAGTCAGCCGGTGAGTCAGCGCCCCCTGACCGCGCCGGCCGCCGCGTCTGGGCCGCGTGGGAGCCGCGGGGTGGGGGCCGCGGGGTGGGGGCCGCGGGGTGGGGGCCGCGGGGTGGGGGCCGCGGGGTGGGGGCGGGGAGGAGAAAGGGAGTGGAAGTGAGGCGCGGGAGGGGGGGTGGGAAGGAGGAGGAAGGCAGGGAACGGGAGGAGAAGAGGATGAGGGGGAAGGAGGGGGAAAGGGAAGAGGAGGAGAGAAGGAGGAAAGGAGGGGAGTGGGAAGGTGGAGGGAAGGGAGGATGGGAGGAAGGGCAAGGTCCAAAGCGAGTGTTAGCCACCTTTGGTCTGTAGGCCAAACCTGGCCTGCCTTGTTTTTGTTCAGCTCAGGAACCAAGAATGGTTTTTACATTTGTCATTGTTGAAAATAAGAAGAGATTAATATTTTGTAAAATGTGAAAATTATATAAAATTCAAATTTCAAATTTCAGCGTCCATGAAAAGTTGTATGGGAACAGGAAGGCTCATATGTTACATCTGTCCGTGACTGCTTTTCAGGACATCGGAGCTGAAGTGTTTACTGTGTCTACCTTTACAGGTTTGCTGCCAACATTCCAGGGGTGCTCAAGGCCCTGGCTCTTAAGAAGGCAACGCTGTCTTTGGAGAGCACGTTCTGGGGCAGGGGGGGGGATTCCCACCCCCGGGAGGGGGAGCCACTCCAGCCTTGCTAAGCCTTACCCCAGTGTTTGTCCAGCCAGCAGGAGGGCCTCCACCTGCATCCCAGGCCACCCTCTGTTGGGGCCGGACTTGCTGTGCCCTGGGGCAGGGCCCCTCCCTGCAGCCTGGGGACCCAGATTTGTTCCATACCATCTCTCAGAGCCCTGCCCTAGGTGGTGTGGCAGGGTCCCCAGGGGACCACATGCTTGCTTGGAGCTAAGTCGTTGTTGCTCCCGGTTACCCATTAACCAGCTTGTCCTTACACAAAGTCTCAAGGAAGTCAGGCCTGCACATTTATTGCCTTGCTGCTCCCAGGAACTTGACGGGCCCCATCACCCGCAGCCTGGGGCACACTGTCTCGGTGATCCAGGTTCTGGCTTTAGGCCAGTTGTGGCCTAAGGCAGTGTTTTCGAAACTTTTTTATTTTTTAAACCTCAGTCCTCAGTAAGAAATACATGTTACATTGCAGCAAAGTTTCACAAAAAGGTTAAGTTTCACCTACCCCCTATTACAGGTGATGTACTCCTGCCATCGTCCGTTCCTTTTTTGTTTTTTACAAATGATGGTCATCATGGGGCTCTTGGGTGGCTCAGTGGGTCAATCGTCCAGCTCTTGATTTTGACTCAGGGCATGATCACCCTGTTCACAGGTTCAAGCCCCACATCAGGCTCTGCGCTGACAGCAAAGCCTGCTTGGGATTCTGTCTCTGTCTCCCTCTCTCTCTGTCCCTCCCTTGCTTTCTCTCTCTCAAAAATAAATAAATAAATATTTAAATAATAAATTAAAAAAATAAAAATGAAGATCGTGAAACACTAAACTGATTTTATGACCTACTCAGAGGGTGCAAGCTGCCGTACCAAAGATGTGTGTCCAGCCGTAGCTGTCTTTTCTCTTTTTCAGTACAAAGCACAGCAGAAAAGGGATTGCTTTGCCTGCTGGCTGAGGCTTCCTGGCTCTCAGTCTTCATGACTCTCCTATATGCCCTTGACCTAAGACAGAGCCCTCAACCTCCATGAACAATAAATACACAAACCTGTTTGTTTATGCCTGACGTGCATTTACTTGGGGGTGGGAGAAGAGGGGAGGAATTGGGGACCAGGACTTACTCTTTACCTAAGTGCTGTTTGAATTCTGTCACGTACATATTACTTTAAATTTTTTATTTAAAATCATTTCGAGCCGGGGCGCCCAGGTGGCTCAGTCTGTTAAGCTGCGGCTCTTGATTTTGGTTCAGATATCTCACGGTTTCAGATCAAGCCCCTTGCGTCAGGCTGTGTGCTGAGAGGGCAGAGCCTGCTTAGGATTCTCTCTCTCCCTCCCTCTCTCTGTCCCTCCCTTACTCTTGTCTGAGGGCCTTCGAGCCAGTGGGCTCTTTCTCATTCTCTCAAAATAAATAAACTTAAAAAGAAAATAAAACTATATTTAAAAAAATAAAAATTAAACATTTCAAAGTAAAAATAAAAACGTTTCAAGCCTACAAAAAGGTGTCCGAATACATGGAAGAGTGCTGTGCTCACCACCAAGTTCATGCACTCTATCTTCCTCCCAGTCCATCCTCCCCATCCCCTCCCCACAGACCTCTCAACCACCCTCAGCACTTCCTCCAGGAGTGAAGGAAGCCTCAGAATGCTTAACATTCCCAGCAGTGGGCAGTGCTGACAACTGATGGTGTTAGAAGCTTAATTGGAAGTTATTTGCCATTCTGTAGACTGTCCCCTCCTGACACTGTCTACCAGCACGTGGCCATTCTATTTTGAAAATTTAGACTTACAAAAAAGTTGCCAGCATAGCACCCTTTGCTCAGACCCTCATGTCAGACCCTTCGCTTAACCCTCATGTTAACATCTAACCCAACCAGAGTGGAAGGACCAGAGCAGGGGATTAACAATGATATAATACTAGGAACTCATCTACTAATCTGATTTGAATTTTGCCAAACGTCCCACTGTTTCCGGTCCAGGATCCCATTCAGAATCCCACATGGCATTTAGCAGTCCCGTTCCCTTGTCTTCAATCCAGGACAGGTCCTCAGTCTTTCCTTGGCCCATTATTTTGTAGGACAAACCTCACTGTTTTCTCCTTCCTAGGTTGAAGTTATGCATGTTTAGGCAAGAACACTGCAGAGGTGACGTGCACGTCTCAGGATGCCATATCACCTAGTGTCAGTGTGTCTAGCTACTGGTCATAATAATTTTGATCGCTTGGTAAAACTGGTGTCTTCCTGAGGTTTCTCTGCTACAAAGTTACTGTTTTCCGTTGTAATTAATCAGTATCCTGTGGGGAGATGCTTTATGACTGTATAAATATCCTGTTCTCTTCATACTTTTTCCCACTAACTTTAGTATCCCTTGATGATTCTTGTTTGCAGTGGTTATTACTGTGGTTTTTTACCAAATAGTGATTTTTCTATTTCCACTGTTCTTTCTACATTTATTAACGGGAATTCTGCTGTAAAAAGGAACTGTGTCTTTCCTCTATATATTTATTTAGTCCATTATTATTTTTTTTAATTTCCAAGCCAAACTGTATCCAGCTTTATTAAAGATACTTTTCATAAACAATCATGATATTTCAGGCAGGACATAGGCAGACAACCGTTAACAGTATACAACAACATTCAAACTCCCTTCTTCAGAGGACCACCAAAATCAGAAAGCCTCTAGGAAACTCTATGGAGTCTTCATCTGATGCTCTGAACATCAGAGGGAGGGCTGACATTTCACATTTAGCATGTTGTTTAACCACTTTTCACAAGCCCACCCCGACTTTCAGGAAATGAAACGAAAATGGCAGAACTGTCAATCTGAAGATCCACAAGCTAAAAATGGAACTCTTTTGAGGGATGCCATCTCCATGGTAACACTGTTAAGTCCAGATTGCCTGACACACTGGGAACCGTTTCTTGGGGTCCTGGTTCCAACAAGTCTGTGGGTTTAAGGGAGTCAAGTCTACATTGAACTTGAAAGCAGAGAAAGGGAAGAGGACATAAAAAATGAATTTTAGTTTTTCCACACCACAAGGCATCTGTGCCAAGGTGGCTTATGTGTGTTGACGTCAAGGAATCCCTCCTCCCAGGAACCAAGAGGAAGTTTCTCAGAACTAGAAGGGAAAGGTGTTTTTCTTCCTGTATCACTCTAGCTTTGGAGATACTCTATTAGTGACATAAGCCTTTACCCCAAAACAATAATGAAGTATTCTGTGTGCTAACAACATAGCTTAAAAAGTAAACAAAATTCTGCATTTTTATAAAACTTGATAAAAAAAAGTATTTAAAACCGTATAGTTGCCAGAAGTACACAGTTATCAAAAATGCACACACGTCGCTTGGCGTCTCCTAGCCCATTATTTTTATAGCTTTGGGGACGGTCTCTCGAATATTTATTTCATTCTATGGGTTATAATCCATCACTATTATTCTTTGCTCAAATTGTACCAGATTTGGCTAAGAGAGCTCCTCTGAGTTCTCTGTAACATGTCTGCTCTGAGCTCTGTGACATGTCTCCATCGTCCTGTGAGCACTTCCTCACTGCCTGGCACAAGATGCTCCAGGCTCATCCGGCACTTTCCCTGCCCCGGCCCTGAAATCTCTAGGAGCCCTGGTTTGTTACATTGAAGAATGGTATTTAGAAAGGATCTAGGCACAAATCAGATTTAACTTGGTTAAAAGAAAACGCAAACCTGGACTGGCCTTGGGAAGGAGAGGGCAAACTGTGCAGGGGCGAGGGGAGAAGCGGGGACGCACAGACACTGAGGTTGAGAGAGAGCACAGAGCAGAGTGAGCCAGGGCAGGGAGGGCAGCTGGACTGCTCAATCCTTGGCTGGGGGCACCTGTGGGAAGCATGGCCTCCATGCAAATAAAAGGAAGGATTCAGAAGGACACTGTCAACAGAACAAGAAAAGGCAACCTGCTGACTGAGAGGAGATAGTTGCAAATGATATATCTGATAAAGGATTAATATTCAAAGGATATGAAGAACTTATAGAACCCAACACCAAAAAATACCAAAGTATCTGATTAAAAAATATACAAGAACGTGAACAGACATTTCTCTGAAGAAAAAATACAGATGGCCAACAGACACATGAAAAGGTGTTCAACATCACTCATTATCAGGGAAATGTAAATCAAACCCACAATGAGCTAATACCCCACACCTGTCAGAGTGGCTAAAATCAAAAACACAAGAAACAACAAGTGTTGGCGAGGATGTGGAGAAAAAAGAAGCCTCTGCACTATTGCTGGAATGTAAATTGGTGCAGCCATTGTGGAAAACGGGGTGGAGTTTCCTCAAAAAGTTAAGAATAGGATTACCAGGGGCATCTGGGTGGCTCAGTTGGTTAAGCCTCCAACTCTTGGTTTCAGCTCAGGTCATAATCTTGCATTTTGTGGGTTCAGTCCCTGCACTGGGCTCTGCGCTAACAGTGTGGAGCCTGCTTGGGATTCTCTCTATCCCTCTTTCTCTGTCCCTCCCCCCGCTCACCTGTCTCTCTAAAATGAATAAACCTAAAAAAAATTTTTTTTGAAACATTGTTTTTTTCAATTGTTTTTTATTGTTTGTTTATTTTTGAGAGAGAGAGAGAGAGACATAGAGTGAGTCAGGGAGGGTCAGAGAGAGAGGGAGACACAGAATCTGAAGCAGACTCCAGGCTCTGAGCTGCCAGCACAGAGCCCGAAGTGGGGCTTGAACTCAGAAGCCATGAGATCATGACCCGAGCCGAAGTTGACCACCAACTGACTGAGCCACCCAGGCGTCCCTAAAAAAAAAAAAAAAAGGATTACCATATGCTCCAGTATTTCCACTACTGAGTGTTTACCTAAAGAAAACGAAAACACTAATTCAAAAAGATACGTGCATCCTTATGTTTATTGTAGCATTATTTACAGTAGCCAAGATACGGAAGCAATCCAAGTGTCCATCGATAGATGAATGGATAAAGAAGATGGGGTATATATATATATATGAACACATATACACCATAAATATTAGGCAGCCATAAAAAAGAATGAAATCTTGCATTTGCAACAACATGGATGGATCTAGAGGGTATTATGCTAAATGAAGGAAGTCAGAGAAAGACAAATACCATAGATTTTACTTCTGTGTGGAATCTAAAAAACAAAAATACAGGGAGCAAGGTTATGGTTGCTGGGGGGTGTGGTGGGCAAAATGGGTGAAGAGGAGTGGGAGATACAGACTTTGTTACGGAATGAATAAGTCATGGGAGTAACAGGCACAGCATAGGGAATGGCATCAGTGGTACTGTAGTAGTGTGTATGGTGACGGGTGGTCGCTACGCCTGGAGCATGCATGTAGACTTGTAGAATCAGCATGTTGTACATCTGAAACTAAAACAACATGTGTATCAACTATACTTCAATTAAAAAATCACGGAACACTGGGTTCCAGGCAGAGCTTGTCTCTCGGGGGTGCACCTGGGGCCTGGAGTTGGGAGGGAGAGGATGACTTTTATTTTCTCCCTTGCATCAGTACCGTATGAATTATTTAAAAAGTAGTATAGAAAAGATCTACTTTTCTTTTTTTTTTTAACAGTGGCTACACTCTTCTGTTTTCTCAAACTGAAGAACAGTGGAGGGGGTATGGATGGCCCTTTGCAGTGGACTTCACCCAACCACCACTGGGTATTTGCATGGGGGCCAGCTGCATTGCAGTTCCAAATGCAGCTCCAGGTCCTTGGGGCTCAAAGGGAGTGCGGCTTATTTTTTTTAGGTTTATTTACTTATTTTGAGAGAGAGAAAGGGCACACCCATATTTGCGAAGGGGAGAGAGAGAGAGAGAGAGAGAGAGAGGGGAGAGAAACCCAAGCAGGCTCCACACTGTCAGTGCAGAGCCCAATGCAGGGCTTGAACCCCACGACCTGTGAGACCATGACCTGAGCTGAAATCAAGAGTCAGATGCTTAACCGCTTAACTGACTGAGCTACCCGGGGCACATGGGAGTGTGGCTTTTAAACTCTGCTGCGTGTCATCCACTGCAAGAAGTACATTTTACAACATGTCCTAACATATAGACACATATGCAACCTAAAATTTCACGACGCAGTATCCATTCCTTGTTATGTATGACGCATGCTGCTTTCTATTCCATGCAGATTGTTTCCCACTAGTTTGATTTCACAACATACCAATGAACGAACATAGACCTGTAGTTTGAAAAACACCCCTCCAGGCCAACCCCTTATTGTGTAAATGGGGAAACTAAAGCCCTAAGAACGGAAGCATTTGAGTGCCCCAAGTGCTATGGCTTTTCAAGATGAACTTTTTACTTATGACACTTACTTATGACTTGTCACACAATGCTACATTTTTATAGCTATTGAGGAAAATAGGTCTGCATTATGAGAGCGGATTTTTTAGAAGTGTCGAGAGCTGGATTAAATTAGACTAAGGGTCTTGAACCAGAGACTTCCTGCCCTTATTCAATAGCCCCAAATTCCTAATGCTGGAGATCATAGGCTTTTTGCAATAAAATAAATGTTTTGTCCTTCATTAGTTCATTCACCACTGATTCAGCAAGAGCTCTGAGAAGGTACTAGGCAGAGGCAGGCATGCAAGATGAAGGTGTGTCAGAGAGGACCTTGCAGTAAAAAATGAGCTGGGTGGGGGTGGGGCTACTGAGGACAGCATGGGGGCTGCCAGGCTGGTGGGAGGGGGTTGTGATCAGGGAGAGTCACCGTCCTGGGCCTCAGCATCCTCCCCTGTGTGGGGAAGGCATGGCCGGCCTCAGTGAGTTGTAATGGGCCCTGGGAAGCTCCCAGCACAGGCAGGCCAGGAGAGCCTCAGCAGAGCATGGTGGGGAGGCCACAGAATATGTAGGAGGCAAGGAGAAGGCACTCTGCAGTGGACCCACGGGCCTGAGAGGACCCGCGGTGCCCCCGAGGTGGGGTGGGTCGAGGATATGGGGCCTGGAACACAGGGTGTGATGGGAATGACATGGAGGGCCCGGAGGCACAGAGGCCCCATGATGGAGGCTTTGTCTGTCTGCCACCCATCAGAGCTGAAACTTCATCCTATGGGCAGCAGGGGCCACAGATGTGCTCTGAGAAGGGGTGTCACATGGCCAGATTTGTATCCTTTACACTGACTCCTGTAACCACAGGAGACTGGTGGCCAAAATCTGACACTGTGGTGCTTGGAAGCCACCCTGTGAGGTGACCCAGGTATAGAAAACTGGAGTTTCCAGGGAACTGCTGACAGCAGGAGCAGGTGGGCCGAGGCACGGAGGCAGCTTTGTACCCCCTGCACCCACTTGGGGTGCAGGGACTGTGGGCACTTTTCTAACTAAAGACATGGCCCTGACATTGGAGACAGTTCTCCAACCCTCTGCGCTGAGAAACTGCCCTAGAGAATTTCACCGGCCCCAACCTGGGAACTCAGTCCTGAGACCCTCAAGGCACTTGAGCAGGAGGTGGGGCATCACAGCGAAAACACATAGAGCACACCGAACTGCGCAGACCTGGGCTCGAATTCTACCTCTTCCATGTACAAATTAGGTGACTTTAGAAAAGTTGGTTAACTTTGCCCTGGACTATATATAGTTTCCTCATTGTCCAATGGAGAGAGGACATAAGTGTGGATGAGTTAATATGTTTGAAGTCTGTTGTAAACCCCCAATGAGCAGTCACTCTTTTTTTTTTTTTAAGTTTATTTATTTTGAGAGAGAGAACACGCACGCACACATGCATGCGTGTGTGGGGGAGGTGCAAGACAGCAAGGGAAGGAATCCCAAGCAGGCGCCACACTGTCAGCACAGAGCCTGACATGGGGCTCAAACTCATGAACTGTGAGATCATGCCCTGAACCAAAACCAAGAGTTGGACACTTAACCAGCTGAGCCACCCAGGCACCCCAAGGAGTCTCTCTTAACGTGATCTCATAGTCTCCTTTTACTTTTAAATATTTTTTTAGAGAGAGAGAGTGTGAGTAGGGGAGGGGGCTGAGGGACACAGAGAGAGAGAATCTTAAGCAGGCTCCGTACATAGCGTGTGAAGTGCAATGCAGGGCTCGATCCCACAACCCTCGGATCATGACCTGAGCAGAAATCAAGAGCTGGATGCTCAACCAACTGAGCCACCCAGGTGCCCCTCATAGTCTCCTTTTAAAGATGAAGAGGCTGAGGTCAAGAGGTTAAGTGACTTCCCAAGCGTACCCAGTGAGTGGAACCAGTAGCCCAGTGGTGGTCTGTCTGCAGCCCCCATTCCTCTGAGGAGCTGGCATTGCTCCATGCTTTGGTTCCACAGCAAGCTGAGCCCTGCTGCCTGCACCCAGCCTGAAACCACTGTGCCTGTTAACCTCCTCCCAAGGGCCAGAGCATGTAGCGATGAGTCACTCCAAGCAGCTCCAACAAAGAGACCCCCTCTTCCCTAGCCAGCCCATGGGCTGAGTCCTGGTTACCAAGCAACAAGACATAACATATATAAATATAGCTAGGTCTCTTGCTGTAACAGTGAGGCCTGTCTCTTGCACTGCTGTCTTTCCCTTGCTTCTCCGGTTCACCCCTCCGCCTTCCTTCCAGCTTCTCCTGGAGCAGTAGGTTTGATCCTCACGCTAAGAGCTTCCAGACCAGAGTGAATGCAGACTGCAGGGTGGATTCCTAGGGCTGGACATGGAGCTCTGCCTGGGCGATGAATGGGACAGGCTGTGCGGAGCAGGGTGGGAGCAAGGTGCAGAAGGCTGTGGGCGGTGGCAGCAGACAGGATGGACTTTTACCATTCCGGCTGGGTAAGGGCGGTGGTGGTGCCAGGACATGACTTCCTGACAGCGAGCCAGGACGATGGCGGAGGGAGGCTCCTCAGATGGGGGTGCGGGTCTGTGTCCTCGGGGCAGGAGGGGCTTCAGCTGTTCTGGGTGCCTCGAGGGTGGTGACAGCCTCCATTGTGGGTCTCGTGGCATCTCTTCTTGAACGTGTGCTGTTTTCATTCCACCTGGTTACTCACTTCAGCTGCAAAATGTCTTGAGAGCATGGCTCCCCTGGCGGGGCCTCTTGCCTACACACTTGCCCTGCTGTGCCAAAGACTGTGGACATGGTAACTGTTGTAATCTTAGGACTCCTCTTGTGCTCAGGCAATAAACTCAGCACTTGTGCACATATATATATATATATATATATATATATCTCATCCTATTAATCCTTACAATGACAATGTATGTATTATTTTTCATCAGTTTTATTGGGTTTAATTTACATACAATAAAATACACCGATTTTACCTGTATAATTTGGTGAGTTTTGACGAAACTATAGAATGTTGTAACTAATATCACAGCGTTCACCACAGAACATTTCCATCGCCACTCTGCAGCCAATCCTCTACCCTTGGCCCCTGGTAACCACTGACCACTATAGTCTTACCTTTCCTAGACTTTATTTCATTCATTCATTCATCCATTCATTTATTATTTGGGGTAGAGAGAGAGAGAGAGAGAGAGAGAGAGAGTCAGGGGAGGGAGGGAGAAGGATGGGGAGAGGGTAGGGGAGAGGGATGGGGAGGGAGGGAGAGAGAGAGAAAGAAAGAGAGAGAGGGAGAGAAAGAGAGAGAGGGAAAGAGGGGGAGAGGGAGAGGGAGAGAGAGAATCTTAAGCAGTCTCCATGTCAGCATGGAGACCGAGTCAGGGCAACATCCCAGGACCCTGAGATGATGACCTGAGCCAAAATCAAGAGTCAGATGCTCAACCAATGGAACCTGCAGCCTCTCCTCTTAGACTTTCATTTACATGGAATAATAGAGTATGTAGTCCTTTGGTGAAATTCTTCTTCACTCAGCATAATGCTTTTGTAATGTTATCATTGTTCTGTTCCTTCCTTTGCTAACCAGTTAATGAATATTTGGGCTGTTTCCATTTTGGAGCTATTATGAAAAACGCAGCAAAGAATATATATGTACAAGACTTTGTGTGGACATGTGTTTTCATTTCTCTAGGAGTGGAACTGCTGGTCCATCAAACAGATGAAAGACTGAAGCTCAGAGAGCCTGAGCTCGTGCACCTTGGCAGAAATTCACAGCCAAGGGCAGGTGGTCGCTTTGGCCAGTAATTACAATAGTAATGTGTACCTGGGCTGGATTCAGCTGTATTCGGGCCCTTGGCACAAGCAGACTGATACTAACACAAGTTGCTGAGTGCGCAGGGGCATAGATCACCCTTTGAAGGCATTTCAGCAGGTGACTTCCAGAAACCTAAGTGGCAGGGCTTCCGGGTTTTTGTTTTGTAAAGGTGTTTGCCAGTCTTCTCCACTGTGAAATTACTACTTTCTCTTCCTCATTAATTACTCTAGCGGGGAGACTTTGAGAGGAAGCACCCTGCTCCTCATCAAGCTTTCGTCCACTGGGTCCAGCATCCATTATCCATTTCCTGACTCCACCTCTCCTTTTACATTTGTTAGTCGCCCGCACTTTCCTGTTAGGGAGCCTTCCCTTCTTCCCCATTCATGTTTAGATCAGTATGCCTCATGGATTATTTTATTATATGGGAGATAATACATAATTATCATTGTTTTAATGCTTAACGTGTCCCAGATTTGACCGAATTCAGCCCCTTGAAGCTGACTCCTGTGTCCTTGTAACACATGTACAATGTCCCAGGCTTCTGTGCTTCTGGGGCAGCCCGGTCCCTTTGAGTGGAGAATGGCATTCAGAAACCAAGAATGGGGCACTAGAGATACTTGTTATTGCTGGGCTGTCCCACTTATAGGCCTCCTCAGGCCACAGGGTTTCAAGGCAGTAGGGCTGGGTCAAAGGCAGGGCCATGAGACTGACTTGTAAGTAAGGGCTCAGCAAAACTGGGCATCAGCCTGTAAGGGAATCTACAGTAGGTGCCAGGTTCACTGGATGGGGGAACCCAGCCAAGCCAATTGGGCAGTACTGTTTCACTGCTCAGAAATCTCTCTACAAACTTCATAAATTTAAAAATCTCCTGGGGGGGCGGCACATAGTAACACCTTTCAGCTTTTCTTCCTTTGGTGTGAATAACTTCCAGGGCAGAGGACATGAGAAGCTGATGCTTAAGGAAGGTGATGGAAGATCAGGGAGAAGGAGGCAGGCATGGCGGGGGAAGGGTAGTCTTAGGGACTCCAGATGGCACATTGTGTCTCCAGTGGTGACAGAAAATGGCCCAAGCTCTCCTGCCACAGACCCTGTGCTATGCCCAAGGCTGATGGACCATAGGCTGAGCATCTGATCCTTGAGTGAACTCCAGAATTAGAGGTGGGGACTCATAACGTGGGACCCCCATTTCAGAATTGGTCTGTGTTTGGGTTGTGTTTGGGCACCCTCCAATCTGAAGGGGCTGCTGGCTCTACTAGGGCAGGTGCAGTGCTAGGCTTCTGGTGGGCAGCAGGTGGGGACAAGACTGTTTGCAACGGCTTTTTTTTTTTAACATTTATTTGAGAGAGAGCAAGCACGCGTCAGGGCACACAAATGGAGTAGGGGAGCACACATGGGGGAGGGTCAGAGAGAGAGAGAGGGAGAGAGAGAATCCTAAGCAAGCCCAATGTGGGGTTCGGTCTCACAACTGTGCGATCATGACCTGAGCCAAATCTAAGAGTTGGACTCTTAACCGACTGAGCCACCCAGGTGCCCCTCCAATGGTTTCACATGCCTTGTCCCACTGGTGTCCCTCACAATCCTGGGGCGGGATCTTTTCTGGGTTCTAGATGAAGACATTGAGCAAGCCAGGCCAAGAGGAGCAGGCACCAGTCCCTGCCGACTCTAGTGTTTGTAGTTTAGCTTGGCCAGAGCCACGAGACCTGGCCGTAGCAGGGCGGCCACTGTTGAAGGGCACAGGGAACCCCACTGAGACCGGTCTGAGCAACCTCAGCAGTCTGGAGCAGCCGAGGAGTCAGGGGCACTGCTGCCTTTCAGGACGCTGAACCTTCTCCAGTGTAGCTTCAAACAGGCTGGCCTATGGTGAAGAACCAGACTTTCGGAGGAAGGGCATCAACCCTTCGAGCAGACTTGCAGGAACCAGCTGTGGAAGCAGCTATATCACGCTGGACTGATGGGCGTGAAGCTGAAGGATGAAGGATGAAGATGACGAACTTTTCCCTGGTGTCTGCTGGCGTCAATACTTGGGATGGTGTACCTGGGGTGAGGGGCAAGGGGTGAGGGGCAGGGAAGGGTCCCACAGACCAGCTCTGAGAGGAGTGGGAAGGCCTGGAGGGAAAGAAGCCAGGTCTGGCTGAACCTGGAGGGCAGAGCCCCAGGTGCTGGGAGGGGCGACTGAAGAAAAGACAGGGAGTGGTGGTGCCCTGTGGCATTAGGCAATCAGGGAGGGGCTCTGGGACCTGGCATTAGGGAGGAACCCTGAAACACCAGGCACTCGGCAAGGCGGGACAGATGAGCTCCACTCAGCCTCGGCTGCTCCATTAGGAGTCCCAGCAACCTGGCAACCCCACCTTTCTCTGCTGCTTTTTCCTCATATGCAAATGAAAATAATAATTCTGCTGACGTGTCTTTCTCAGGATGTTTGTGAAAAACACCTAATAAAACATGGTAAAGAAAGAGAGGAAGAGGCAGAGAGACAAGGAAAAAGAGGAACAGGAAGGGAAGAAGACAATATAAACAGGAGAAAGGGAAGAAACAAGACACAAAGATCAGAAACAAGGATGGGCCATTAGGGGGTGCTGCAGGGGTAGAGGCCACCAGGAGACACTAGGCAAATGGCCTACTTCCAAAAAACTGATTATTGTTAACAATTTGATATTTTAAAGGTGTATCTTTTACTACAGTCTTAGTATGCGCTAATCCAGAAAACCTATGTGATTTAAGCATCTCTGGGTCCTTTTCCAAAACAGGAAGTTCTCCCCCAATGACAGCCCATAATTTCCCTTTGCACTGTATCATGAAAGTGAGCTGGGACTAGGGCTAGGGAATGTGAAAGGAAGGAGTTTCACTTCTCAGGTTTCACTTAGCATTGGTATCTCACGTGGTGTCTCTTCCTGCCATAAACACCCCGGGCAGAAAGAAATCCCTGCTGTGTCCTCTGGCAGCCAAGAAGCTGTCCTTATCTCTCTATCCATTACATGAACATCTTCCACTGAAAAAAGAAAAATTAGAGGGGCGCCTGGGTGGTTCAATCAGGTAAGTGTGTGACTCTTGATTTCGGCTCAGGTCATGATCTCACGGTTCGTGAGATTGAGCCCCACGTCCAGCTCTATGTTGATAGCACAGAGCCTGCTTGGGGTTCTGTCTCTCCCTCTCTCTCTGCCCCTCTCTGGTTGCGCGCTCTCTCTCTCTCTGTCTCTCAGAAATAAACTTAAAAAAATTAGAATAAACGAGTTATAATTTAAGTATACATACCAGCTATCAAATTTATGTTTGTAATTATAGCGGGAAAAAAAGTAAAACTACTTAGATTTTGTAAGTGAAAAAGGCAGTTTATACACTTGCACATAAAGGATTGCAACTACCTAAAAACTATCTAAAAATGGACCTAAAAACGAAAAATACCAGCACAAACAAAGATCTATGCAGGGAGGAAAAACTGAATGGAAACAGCTACAGAAGGAACAAGAGGGTTTTCTTCCTTGTGTTTTCCATATTTTCCATGAAAATGTGTAACATAATGGGAAAATATATGACAAGCATAATTTAAAAAAATATATACCTAATAGCAACTGATAAAGGAAAAAATTAGGGATGACCAAGATCACAGAAAATTCAAGACCAACCTCTGTGGGAAATCTTGTCATAGTGCCTCTTTCCAGCGTTTTTTGGAAAGCTTGTTGGGCAATCCCAAACAGCTGAAATCCCAGAAATGACTTTTCTTTGCTTACAGAAGCACTGTGGACTTTTTGTCAGGAGATTTACCTTACTAATGTTACGTTTTGCTTTTTAACACAGCAAAGTGAGTGTCCACCCCAACTTCCCTGGGATAACGATGACAATAATAAATATTAAAAAAATAATGATAGACTTACCACAGATCATTTCTTTAGCACATGGTACACCTACAGGGTCCTTCTCTGGCTCCCTAAGTACCAACTTTTCATGTGCTTCCCAGGAAGACATGATTAGCTGCTAAGCAACAGCCATCCATCCCTCAGCTCCCTTGAAACCTCTAGCCTGGGTTTGTGGCCAGACATGGTCTGGCAGTGTGCCCAGCCCCAGGGCACACCTCATGTGGGCTGAACACATCATGGTAATGCTGACTCCTCCACAGACACAGAAATGGAGCTGGCTCAGCTCTGGCCAGTGAGATGCTCTTAGGAGTAGGTTCAGCTACTGGTGACAGTGACTTACTCCTCTCTTAAGTGAAGGTACAGAGTCCTGTGGTTCAGACTGGGACGGGGGTCCAGCTTCCACCACTCCTGTGTGTGGCCCCCTTGTTCTCCTTCTTCAAGATGACCTGTAAGGTATCCCAGGATGGAGAAAGGGATGAAGACAGAGGGGCAAAGCAGTGAACTCTTGAGGAAGGGTCTCTCAAGAAGGTTCTTGGATGGACACTTCCACTGATTTCCCTTTTACTAGTACTTAGTTATATGACCACATTTAGTTGCAATGGAGGTTGGGAAATAAATCCTTTATCATGGGGGGGGCATCTACTGTTCAGCTAAAATTCAGTTGCCACGGAAAATGGAGAATGAACTTGGGGGCACCATTAGCAGGTTTTTAGCAAGAATGAAAGGGGTACTCTTTTTTTTTTTTTAATAATTTATTGTCACATTGGTTTCCATACAACACCCAGTGCTCAACCCGAGTGCCCTCCTCTGTGCCCATCACCCATTCTCCCCCCTCCCACACCCATCTCTCCCCTCAGTTCGTTCTTATTTGAAAGGGGTACTCTACTGGAGGGCTGATGAAGAGGACCCCAAATATACCTAGCCTCAGATTTTGGTTTCTAATGTTATTCTCCAATAGAAGGAAACAGGACTCCTTGGAGAATGGCTGATTCTAGGACTGGGGCAAGAAACATTCAGGATGAGTCTGGCACATCTGGTAATGTCAGAAAGTAAGGAAGTGCTCAAAAAGTAAGAAAAGAAAGAAAGAAAGAAAGAAAGAAGAGAAAGAAAGAAAGAAAGAAAGAAAGAAGATCTCACAATGATGGAGGTATGTCAGAGGGTCACAGGAACCAATGGAAAGAGCTCCTAATGGCCAAATCTGGAACAATTTAAGCAAAATAAATAAATAAATAAATAAAAATAAAAAAAATAATAATGTTATATTGGACTACAACCTAAAGTATAAAATAAATATCTGTGAGTCTATACTAATATAAATAAATGATTGCATAAGTAATAACTGAGGGAGAAGAGACACATTTTCCATGGAGAATTCCAAGGAATTTATGCAGCTACTCTGCGCTCTAGGAAGTAAAGCATAACTCCCCACTCCTTAGGTGGGAGCACAGTGATTTCCTTTCAAAGAATACCACACGGAAAAGGCGGGGAAAGAATAGAGAAGCTTGGCAAGTGAGGCTTCAAACAGGCAATCAAGGTCAACCTCAATGGTCAGGCTGTGATGAGAAGGGCACTTTACCCCTGTGATCTTCATCTCCAAATTCATAACCTTACTTTAATCGTGACAAACACAGAAGACAAACCACAGCGGAGGAATATTCTACAGAATATCCGACCAGTACTTCTCGGAACTGTGAAGGTCATCAAAAACGAGGGCTGCTGTAGCCAAGTGGAGCCTAAGGAGACAGGAGGACTAAATGTAATGGGGATCCTGGATGGCATTCTAACACAGAAAAAGGACATTAGGTAAAAATTACGGAAATCTGAATAAAGTATGGACTTTAGATAGTGATAAGGTATTCATATTGGTTCCCTAATCTGTCAAATGTATCAAATATTAATAATTGGGGGAACAAGGGGCGCCTGGGTGGCTCAGTCAGCTGAGCGTCTGACTTCAACTTAGGTCATGGTCTCGCAGTCTGTGAGTTCAAGCCCCGTGTCAGGTTCTGTGCTGACAGCTCAGACCCTGGAGCCTGCTTCAGATTCTGTGTCTCCCCCTCTCTCTGCCCCTCCCCCACTCATACTCTGTCTCTCTCTGTCTCAAAGATAAATAAACATTAAAAAAATTAAAAAAAAATAATTGGGGGAACTGGGTGTGGCATATCTGGGAGCTCTCTGTACTATCCGTACTATTTGTCTGTAAATCTAAACCTGCTCCAAAATTAAAAGCTGAGAGAGAGACAAAGAGGGAGAGAGACTATGAATCCTTTCCCTTTCTTGTGTAGGAGGCAAAGATATTAGAAGAGGGAGTCATCTTCTGACTGTAGAGGTGACAATTCACAGCCATAATCCATTTTGGACCACCCTATTGGGTTTTTATTATATAAGAAAATAAACTTCACATTGAAGCTGTTTTGGGCCAAGTGTCTTGTCCCTTGCAGCTGAGTGCATCCCAACTGATGCCCCTCAGGTCACTTTCATGGCCACTGCTGTGGTTTAGACCTTTATCTCCTTACTCAAGATCGTTAGCCTGCTTGAACACTCTTCCTTCCTCATGTGGTTGCTCGCTTCCTTCTCTGGATTTACCCCCTGGCTGCATCTCTCCCAACACCCGAGGCCAGCAATTCTTGCCCTTTCCAGGACAGGGCTGTTGTCTTATACTTCCAACCTTGTGCAGACTTGAGTCCTTCTGCCCAGAATGCCCATCCTCCCTCCTCCATTCCAGCAAATAGCTACCCAGATACAAGTTTCAGGCTTACCGATGTGTGATGGGCAGGTTTCTCCTATGTCCCTGAAGGTCCACCGGTACACACGGCCTGCATGGTAAACATGGCATTGTGATTATAACCAGCTGTACCCCTATGATTAGGTTATATTGCACATGGTCGATTTTAAGAACGGATTATCTTGCAGGGCCTGATTGAATCATATGAACTTTTTAAAAAGCAGAGAGTTTTCTCTGACTGGTAACAAAAGAGGAAGTCAGACAGAGATTCAACATGCGAGGGGGATTTGATTTTCAAGAAATTCTCTGTTGCTGGCTTTGAGGATAGAGGGGTCCCACGGCAAGGAATGCTGGTGGGCTCTAGAAGCTGAGAGCAGGCCCTGGCTGAATGCCTGGGAGGAAATGGGGGCCTCAATCCCACAACCACAAGGACCTGGACGAATGAAGATAGAAGCAGATCTTCCCCCAGAGCCTCCAGATAAGAACTCAGCTCAGCTGACATCCTGATTTCAGCCTCGTGACACTGAACAGAGAACCCAGCCAAGATGTCGTGCAAACTCTGACCTGGAGAGCTGTGAACTACTACTACTAATAATAGGTGCCACCAAGTCTGGGGCAGTTTGTTATGCAGCAGTAGAACACTAACACACGAAGCCTTCTCTCTGTAGTCTTCCCTCATGCCTCATACACACCTGTGACTTCTTCCTCTCTGCTGCTGGGGCACCTCATACATGGCTCTGCTACTGGACAAATCACTAAGTTTTATACTGATCCACTGAGCAGTCTGCCCTCATCACCAGATTCCAGAGTTCCTGAGAAGTGGTGGAAACTACCACTTTATCACTGCAATCTCAGGCACAGAGCAGGAAGGCAAAACATACTGATTAAACGAGATTTCATCAAGAAAAAACGAACAAACCCATGATCCCTAATTTGTAATCATACACACTAGAGTCGCCAAAGATGCAGGAGATTTAATGTCTAAGCAAGAGAAAAACTCACCAATGTAAAGAGAGAATGAAGAAAAAAGGTTAATATTCATGTAGGGTGTTTCTAAGGAACCAGATGTGAATGAACTCCCCAGGTAAGTAGGTGAGGGAAGAAGTAAGCAGAAGTATGAGGAAAAATCTCTATATTACTTAGTAAACAGGTATTTATTGAATGTCTGCTATGTGGTCAGGCCAGGAACTGTGGAAAACAATATGGGATTTAAATCCTGCTCTCAAAAATACTGAGAGCCTCCTTTCTGTGGCATACCACGTTTAGAATGTTAGAACCAAAAGGAATTTTAAAGACCTTGATTTTGTGTGTACTTAAGCTTAAAAATCCTCTACTTTCTTTTTAATGTTTATTTTTCAGAGGGGGGAGGGGGAGAGAGAGGGAGAGGGAGACACAGAATCCGAAGCAGGCTCCAGGCTCTGAGCTGTCAGCACAGAGCCCGACTGTGGGGCTTGAACCCACAAACCATGAGATCATGACCCTGAGCCCAAGTCGGATGCTAATTGACTGAGCCACCCAGGCGCCCCCCAAATCCTCTACTTTTTAAACAAGTGTGAGCAAATGGATTTTCTATTGAGCTCCGTATTTTTGAGGTCCTTTGGTATTGGCCCTTCTTTGTGTTGGCTGCCTAATTCTCTGCAGGGCAGGAGAACCATTCATTATCAGCTCAGCCTGATAGGTATTTAGGTTGTTTTGAGGCTTTCACTATTACAAACACCTGTCAAATAGCAATTTCGCTCCTGCGCCTTTTACATCTCTGTGAAAGGGCCTATAATGAGAATTCCAGGAAGGGGACTGACACCTTTTCCCTCAGTACCTGCCCCACGGAAGCAGGCTCCCTTGAGCAGCTAGGGCCTCCTGAGTTGGGGAAGTTGCCTACCTCTGGTCTGGGCCTGGCGAGTGCAGCTCCCATCTCTCTCAAATCAACAGCTGGAGTGGAAATGCGGACTGGAATAGGCAAGAAAGGGGTGGGAACCATAACGTACCCAGAAATCGAGCAGATGCTGAGCAAGGTAAAAAAAAAAAAAATTAAGAAAAGGCACAGGAAGTTGAGGAAAGAGGACAGCAGGCAGAAAAGATGCTTTCTGGGTCAGAGTGGCGTAGGCTAAAAACAGTCGGAATACAGGTTATTCACTTCGAGGAGGGCCTCCAACGTCAACGCGATTAATTTGTGTTTTATCCTGTGGGCAATGGGGAGCGAAGGAAGGATTCAGTGAAAGATTCAGGTTTCGGATTCTGCCACTAGCTCTAGGAGTGGGTGTCAATGCATCTCCCTGGGTTGTTTCCACATCTGTCAAACTGGGAAAGTAGTATTTGCTGGGCCGACCTAGAACGGTGACAGGAACTAAACAGAGAACAGCTGTAAAACTTAAAAGGCCAATATCCCTCATGGGGAGGCGGGGGAAGGTTTACAGTCAGTAATATCTAAAGTCCTTCCGAAAACAATTCTGCAATGAAGTCCGAAAATTAAAAGGCAGATGGCTTTTCGCCTGCAAACGACATGCCACAGACTCAGAGTCGGTCGCAGCCTCTCCTTGTTCTGCTGCTCCGCGCCTGGCTCAAAGCCCACGCAGGAAACCCTCTCCGGGGTTTGCTAGGAAGTCTCGGGCGCCGAGGACTCCTGAAGAAGGTGGCGGAAGACTACGCGCGTGCGCGGCGCACCGCGCTCTGAGAAGGCGGCCGCGAGCTAGGGGCGGGGCTGGCGCCGGGGCTGACCGGGACTGGGAATCCCCGCAATGCCTAACGGGTGGGGGCAGCGGAGCGTGCGTGGGCGCAGCCGGCCAGTGCGCAGGCGCGGGCACTCTTCCCTTGGCCTCCGCGCGGCGCTGTAGGCTGAGCGCGCGCCCGCGCCGGGTTCCGTTCCTGGCGGGCGGAGGGTTGTGCGCATAGGAGCGAGGCGGCCGTGACGTGCGCCGCGCTACGCCAGACGTCACGGGTCCGTGTGTAGTGGCGGCCCGGCTGCCCTCAACGGCGGCGCCTGACGAAGGTGGTGCGGTCGCTGGGTGCGGCGTTCAGGGGTCGCGCGGCGTGCGGCGACGACCACGACTAGGACGACGACCGGGAGGCCGGGCACCTCCAGCCGCGGAGTCGCCGCTCCCGCCTCTTCTCCGGCCTCTGGCGGCGCCTGGCCCACGGCTTCCTCCTTTCCTGCCCAGCTTCGCGCGGGCCTCGGGGCCGCAGCGGCGAGAAGTACCTAGGGGCGCCGAGAGGCCCCGGCCGGCCGCGACGTTCCACGCGCCCGCCATCCCGCCCGGCGCGGGCTCCATGTGAAGGAGAGACCCTTTCCACGCCACATTCCTCGCGCGCCCCTCCGGCCCCCGGGGGCCCGCGGCCTCCCCCGACCGGGGGGCGCGGTGACAGGCCGCGCGGGGGCGGAGGGGCGTGCTCGGAGGCAGCGGGGGCCCCTTCTCGGGCCTGCGGCTCCCTACGTCCCCGCGGAGCGGCCGGTACGTGCCTGTGTATGTGTGGGGCGGGGGCCGCCTGTGCGCAGCTTCCCAGGCGGGGATTTGGCTGGGTGGTGGTCCCGCTCCTGTTGGGCCGATCTCGGGGGTCCCTGTATCTGTCCTGAATCTCATGTCTGAGCGAAGTAGACTGCTGAGCTGTGTAGCTGTCAGACATGTACTGTGCAGGGATTTTAGAAGGAAGAGTGCAGCCGGTCCCTTGGGAGAATCAGATCTGTGCAGTAAGCGAAAAAGTGCTTGTCTTTTGGTTGTCACATTGTGGTCCTCTTTTGATTGGGGTTGATTCTTCCTTTTCGCTTTAGCTAGCATTTACCGCGCGCCTGGCAGTTGTCTTGCATTGTTTGACTTCATCTTCTCAGCACGGTGAGGTTGGTAGTGTCTCCCCATTTTACAGATGAAAAAATTGAGTCTCAAGGAGCTAGGGAATTTGCCCAAGGTCATGCAACTGGTAATCTGGGAAGCCTCGATTCCACTATGAGGTCTTTCCGTAGGACTGTAATTTTGTATCTTGAAAAAAAAAATACGTGAGGAAAATGAGAAGAGCTGGAGAGTTTCTTCCTGGGAGTACCTCAGGGAGATGTTTACTTGCCCCTAACGTAGGCTGTTCGATGTGTTTTGCTGCAGCCTAGTCAAATTATCTTAGTGGCTTTTTAAAAAATTACTTTTAAAAAGTGGCTCTGGACACCTTTACCTTTTTTTTTTGCGGTAGGATTGAACAGAAAACAAATTTCACTCTTCTTAAAAGAAGAAATATAATGACTATTTGGTATATATTAAAAGGTGATAATTTAAAAAATATAATTGATAAAACTGCATATTTCTTGAAAAGTTACAATGTTACTTGTGCAGTTTATGCTTGACAAATACGGGGAACTCGCAGTTGGGTTATTAGCTTGAGATTTCCTTATTGCAAAACTTGTTGCTGAATTATGTGGCAATGGCTGAACATACTTAGTAATTTGTGCAGTCTTGTGCAATATTTCTGAGTTGAGTGTCAAAATTCAGTGTGTAGAATATCGTAGAAACTTATCTTTTAATGGTGTGATTTTTCCCCCTTTGGTTTGCATATGGTGACTGATCAATGTTTATAAACTAAAAATTCTCCTTTTAGCATTGGCCTGTATTATTTCTTTGATTCTGGTTGGTGAATAAGAAAAGAGCCTTTACATTTCTCTTTACAGAGCAAATACTGATAAGTTCCTTTCAGTAGTCGAAGCTTCATGCACAGTTGCAAATGTTTGAGACATGTACTGAAGCCCACAGTACTCTATAATTTCATCCAGTATATTATTAGGTTTGAGAAAGATTGTAGTTGAATGCTCTTGTATTGTCTGTAGAGAATAGGGTAGATTATAGATTTGACAAGTGCTTGGTTCATAGATTGATTTGTTGTTTGGTTAAAATACAAACTATGTTGAGTCCTGTTGAATTATGTCGAGTGTGAGATCATTATAGAATCGTTATCTATCTGTGATTTTCGTGTGTCTCTTTCAAGAGACTAGTTGTTAAAGGCTTATTTTTAAAAATTGGATTATATTATGGACTCAATCTTTTTTTAGGTGGATCTTTCCTTTTTAGCTGACCTTACCACTACCAAAGCGGTAAACTATATTTAATAGATGCTGTATTAAACTGTAGTCATGTTTGGTTCTTGTCAGTTGCCACAGCTTTGATTTCAGGTTGATCTTTTTTTCCCATGTAGAATTGAAGTTCACGGGGCTCAACACCCTTCCTCAGCTTTTATTTCAAGCTTTATAAGTTTCAAGCATATGGGAAATTGCTAATTGTGAACATCCATATCATGACCCTCTAGATTCAATATTTGTTGACGTCTTGCTGTATTTGCTTTACCTATAAATATGTGTGTATTATTTTTGGCTCAGCCATTTGAAACTAAGCTGTAAACATTATGACACTTTCCCCTTAAATTTGTCAGCATACATTTCCAAAGGTGGACATTTCCTTATGTAGCTAAAATACTATTATTGTCACTTTTTTTAGTTCCTATTTTCTAATCAATAATTAGTTGATAGTTTCTTATTGGTAATTCCTTAATGTAATCTAACATCACCTATACTTAAGTCTATTTATACTGACTGGTCTTTTATGTTTTTTTTACACTCACCACACCAAACCAAGATGCCTATCAAGGTTTATTCAGTGCATTTTGTTAAGTCTCTTTGATCTCTTTGAATCTAGAACAGTCTCACCTCTCCCTTTTAAAGTGAGGTTGCTTTTTACACAGAGATCAAGCTAGTTGTCTTATAAAATGAATCACGTTTTCTTTGTCTGATTTTTTCCCCCTCATAGTGTCATTTAGTGTATTCTCTTCCCCTTTATTAGTTAACTGTAAGCTAAGTTTGAAGGCTTGATTAGTTTAAAATGAAATATTTTGGGCAAGAATAACCCCTCGGTGATGCTGTGTACTTCATATTGCTTCCCATCAGGTAGTATACTGTCAGATCCCATTATTTGCGATGCTGAGTTTGATCACTTGGTTATGGGGGAGAAGGTAAGGTCTGTTTTCCCCACTGCAGTTAGCAACCTGTGGCACGATGATTAGCACTGTAGTGCTAGCCTGTTATCCAATAATCAGTCGCTTAATAGTTGTAGCATCTGTTGCTGACCCTTGTCAGGCTGACTTTTGAATTTCATTGTTAACAATCTTCCATTGGCGTACAGATAGAAACAGAAATCACAGGATTTGCAAAACATCCTATTCAGCTATATCAGTCAGATTCCAATTTTGTGGACTTTAAAAATTTTTATTTATGAATTCAGAGTCTCTCCTGTTATGCATTAAAAAAAACCTGGCTTGAGAAAAGTGGGAAAAACTCAATGCCTATCTTTTCTTGTACTTTCACTCATGGGGTGTGTTTTAGTTTTTCTTAGCCAATGTTTGTTGCACAGAAGTAAGCAGAAATATAAAGGAAGGATGGATTTGTTAAAAAAAACATTTTGAGAAAACTATTTTCTCATGTAATGCAAGGGGCACTGGATGGAGCATCAGAAGATCTAAATTCTAGTCCTAATTCTACCACTGTGTGAAGTTCAAGATTTATAAGTTGTGTGTGTGTTTTTTAAACTTCATTCAGTGTTCTCATTTCATAACGATCAAGTTAGTAAATGTTTATGAATTTCTTTTTTTTAATTGAAACGTAATTGACATATAGTATCCTATTGTATATCATAGTTATTCGATATTTTTATACATAGTAATCCCCACAATAAGTCTAGTTACCATCTGTCACCTTACAAAGTTATTATATTATTAGCTGTACTCTCTATGCTATACATTACATTTCTATGACTTATTTATTTTATGAATACTATAATTTCTGATAATAAGGAGTGTTGGTTACATTAAGAGGTGAGCCTCTTTTTTTTTTTTTTTTTTTTTTTGAGAGACATAGAGACAGAGCGTGAGCAAGGGAAGGGAAGGGAAGGGAGAGAGGGAGACACAGAATCCGAACCAGGCTCCAGGCCCCTAGCTGTCAGCACAGAGCCCGACACGGGGCCTGAACTCACAGACCGTGAGATCATGACGTGAACCGAAGTCGGCCGCCTAACTGACTGAGCCACCCAAGCGCCCCATGAACCTCATTTTAATTAAGCCAGGTAGAAATAAATCAAATATGTGTAATATAAAATTGAATTTATTTCCCAACTAATTAACTGACATTTAGTGGGTTATTGTTTTGTTTATTTTTAGACTATTGTTTTAAACAAGGTTTCATAAAAGGATTTACTTAAGTAACACATTTTGTCATTAAAAATATGATTTAATTCATTAAACAGTTTACGTGAAGTTTTTCCACACGTCACTTTTGTGAGTCAGGATGAACTGTATGTATGGAAATAGAAAATCCTTTCCCTTATCCTCAAGGTGTTGTGTGAGGCATATCTCTGTATCTATACACACACATACGTTTATAAGAAACGCGGCTGGGGGTGCCTTGGTAGCTGTCGGTTTAGTGTCTTACTTCAGCTCAGGTCATGGTCTCACAGTTCATGGATTTGAGCCCCACATGGGGCTTTGTGCTGACCACACAGAGCCTGCTTTGGATTCTGTGTCCCTTTCTCTCTTTCTCTCTCTGCCCCTCCCCCCCCAAGACAAATAAACATTAAAAGATTAAAAAAATAGAAAAAAGAAATGTGGCTGTATAATTTTTTGTCTTGGATATCTCTGGGATTTATTGGGAACATTTGTTGATTGCATTTTTATGGCGGTTAGTCATGTATTTGCTTTGTAACTTATCTTGTTGTCTTTATAGTTACTTAACCCTTAGATTATTGCTTAAGTTTATTATTATTATTTTTTTTTTTTGTTATACTTTGTCTTCCCAACTGACAGGTAAAATCTTTGGGAGTTCTTCCTCCAATTAGCACATTGCCTTTCTTATAAGCGCTCAAGAATGTTTTGTTCGAGATTCATAGTACCATAAATTTTGTAATCCCTGTGTGGTTTATAAACTTTGGGAGTTTTTTCTAAAGGTAATTTTTCCCATTTGTGCAGTTAGTAATTTGTGTGGACTTTAATAATTAATCATGACAAATTAAAATAATTGCTTAAGATACCATTTTATCAGTATTCTTTGGATAATTCCCAAATTAGGTCCCCTCATCACCACTACCTCAGAATGCTCCTCAAGTCCCCTATACATGCCTCTACCACCTTACTCACCACATTGTGCTATAGTTATCTCTGTGTCTTCCACTAGGAAGTTAGCTCTTCAAGGACAGAGGCAGTGTTTTGTTGATTTTGGTGCACCCAGCACCATGCCTGGAGCCAAATGTTTATTGAATAGAGAATTGACAGAAGGGGCCTCCTTTTTCAGTGTCCTAAGATTCTTAAAAGGTGGTGCCTACCAAATTATTGATCATTTTACCGAACATTTCTTCTTAATTTATTAAGTTTTCTTTGTTCTCTTTATTGTTTATTTAGCAAACTTAGGCTATTTCTATATTCTATGCACTGATTTAGGTACTACTTTGAAGATACTCACTTAATCCCTCTTTACAACCTAATGAATTAGTTACTATTATTATACCCGTATTACAGATTAAGGAACTGAAGCACAGAGACAATAAGTAACTTGCCCATGTTCACACTTCTTTGTGCACTGTGGAGCTGGAACTTGAATGCAGGCAGGCTGGCTCCACAGTCTGTGCTCTTAAGAGTTGAACCATGCTGCCCCTCTGCTTTATCAGGGCAACCAGGAAATCGGATTTGCTTTACCTGAGTACCATCGTACCATTCATGGAGTGCCTACTGTGTATCAGGATGAGGAAGGCACTGCAGAAGGCCTTGAAGAGGAGGTAGTACTTGAACTAAGTTAACAAAGTTAGTAAATTTTACAGATTAACTGATTGTGATTATAATGTTTATTGAAAAAACAATATAGAGCAGATAAAGAAGAAAAAATTAGTTATCAGTTAAGAGTATGTACTTGGGAGTCAGACCTGAAAGGGAGTCCCAGCTATGCTTTTCATCCTATGCTTCACTTATCTGTAAAATAGTGATAATAGTACATAACTCATTGGTTTGTCATTAGGTTTAACATTTATTTATTTTTGAGAGACATAGAGACAGAGCACAAGCAGGGGAAGGGCAGAGAGAGAGAGGGAGACACAGAATCCGAAGCAGGCTCCAGGCTCTGATGAGCCATCAGCACAGAGCCCGATGTGGGGCTCGAACCCACAGAGGTGAGATCATGACCTGAGCTGAAGTGGCCACTCAACCAACTGAGCCACCCAGGTGCCCTCATTAGGTTTAAATAAGATGTTTAGTACAGTGCTTCGCGTATAAAAAGTGTTCAGTAAACATTGTCAGGTATTGTAAAAATTTCCCATAGTTCACTTAGGTAATGCCTATTTTAATGTTATAGAAGCCCTTTTAATGTGATTAAGACTTGTGGTATTCAGTTTAATTTTTAAAAAACTGAGGGGAATTAAGAATGACACATTTTTACTTTAAATATTTTATTAAAAAAAAAACAATAGAGATGTAAACCATTCTGAGTTAATGTGATCCAGGTGGAGTTGTATGATTATTTCTCTGAGTCTTTTACAGCTTATTCACTTATGCTCACTTTATTTTTTATTTTTATTTTTTAATGTTTTATTCATTTTGAGAGAGAGAGAGAGAGCGCGCGCGCGCGCGCGCGTGCCGCACGCTCTAAAGGGGGAGGGGCAGAGAGAGAGGGAGACACAGAATCTGAAGCAGGCTCCAGGCTCAAGCTGTCAGCACAGAGCCCAGTGTGGGACTTGAACCCACGAACTGTGAGATATGACCTGAGCTGAAGTCACAGAGGCTCACCTGACTGAGCCACCCAGGCGCCCCGCACCTATGCCCACTTTAACAGCACTTTTTTAAAACTAGGCTGTGAGTCTTCCTAAACATTCAACTTCATTTTCATAGAAACAATTCCCTTTTCACACTCACAATTTCGTTAGGTTATATAATATTTAAATTATGTAACAAGTATATTAAGCATATTTGATTCTTGGTAAATTGATGGATGCAGAAGTGTACTGGTTTGGTAAAAAATAAGGTTAATATTGCATGTTCAACATTTTATCTGAAGGCTTTTTTTATTTATTTCTAAAAATATATTTATTTATTTATTTTTTGAGAGAGCAAGCTGGGGACGGTCAGAGAGAGAGAAATCCCAAGCAGGTTCCATGCTGTCTGCACAGAGCCTACATGGAGGCTCGAATTCATACTGTGAGATCATGACCTGAGCTAAAACCACCCAGGTGCCCCTTATCATAAGGTTTTATAGGGAGAATGGAGGGTTAGTTACTTTGCCAAGTTGGCTTGTTAAGGAGGTTAGATAGGAGAAATTATTGATACCTTGCCTTCTGAGTTTATGGGTGTATGTATTATGCAGATATTTAAACAAACAGCGAACATCGATTGAAAGCTAATAGTCCTAATATCTCAATTTTATTTTAATTCATTCTTTTTTTTTCTTTTGGTTTTTCTGTGTATTGTGCTTCCTTGGCAGTGTGTATAGTTTTTAGGTTTCCATTCTCCATCTTACATGTTTGTCATCATCTTTTAATATTTTCATCTCTGTTATTTTACTTCGTGTTCTGGGAGAGTTTCTTGAGTTTGACCTCCATAGCTCCATGATGGTTCTGCTCTTTTGCCCTCCACTATGTATTAAAAAATATTTTTCATCTCCTGAGTATTTTAATTCTGCAGTTGAATTCCTATTATCTCCGTAATCCTTGATCTCTCCCATTTCTTTTTTTCCTTTTTTCCTTGTTTTGCATTTCAGCCTGGTCTCTCCTTTAGTTTTGTTTTTGTTTCATAAAGGTATATCTTCTGGCATGAGGATATCACTCAATTACTGTATTTGCATGTTTGTTACATGCCAGAAGCCTTATACACATTAATTTTACATGACCATGGTAGACCTTAGTATCCTGATTTTGAGCCAGAAAGTTGAGGCTTAGAGGTGTTAAGAGTCTTGCTCATTGTCAGATAGTAGAGTTGGGATTTTAAATGGCTCTTCTAGGGTGAAGAGTTCCTTAGTCTTCTCTCTGCCTCCACATTGTTTACATGAAGTATTCTCCTTGGAAATATGTGCACTGGCATCTGGGGGTAGGGCCAATGTGATTTTTGGAAAATACACTCAAATACAGATATTATTCTTACCTCTCATTCTTTTAGTTGCAAAGTCAGAGAGTTCTGGTAAATATTTGGGTAAACCTGAATTTCTGTGTTTGTAGTAAATACACTTTTCAGTGGAATGAGAATAACCTGATCTATTTTAAGTAAATGGTATGGGAAGTATGTTAATTTTTCCGCGATGCCTTGGAGAAGTGATATGAGTGATTTTAATGTACTTGGTCAGAGAATGGATAAAATTTCTTGAAATGAGTAGAATGAACATGAGGAATTTTCAGCGTGATTTTTAAAATTAAATTTTAGACTATCATCCTGAATAGGCTATGAACAGTAACCCTCAAACTCAGTGCCTTAAAACAACAAAGATTTAGTTTTTGCTCATGATGTGTGTTCATTGAATGTCAGTTGGGTGCCTCTGCTCAACATTGTCATCCTTACTTTAAATCCCACTTTGAGACCTCACTTGGGAGCAGCCGTTATCTGCAACATCACTGGTTGCCATAGGTAAAAGAAAAAAACACTCTAGGATTTTCCTTTATATTGTGCCTTCTGGGAAGGAACATTTTTTTCTTTACTCTTTTTGGTTCTTCGGTAAATTGACTTAAGATTGATAGACAGGAGAAAAACAAATTTAATTATATGTGTTCAGAAGTTCCATAAGAATAGGATACTCACAGGCAGTCTGGCAATCGAGGCTTATATGCCATCCTGAGTAGAGGAGAAGGGGTAGGGGTCTGGGACTTCAAAGGGAGTAGAGGAAGACAGTTTATGGGAAGAACAAATGTTTGGTAAACATGTTTGCCATGTTTTGTGGAGATGGTGGGACGCTTAGGAATTTGATCTCCAGGCCCTGTCAGCTCCCCCCACCCAGTTTACCATGCTTACCCCATATTCTTTGTAGTGATTCCTGGTGATAGTTCAGATAGACCAGACCTATCTAAATTCTTTTTTTTTTTTTAAATGTTTGTTTATTTTTGAGAGAGAGAATGAGTGGGGGAGGAGCAGAGAGAGAGAAAGACACACACACAACTCTCTCTCTCTCTCTCTCTCTCTCTTTCCCCAAAGCAGGCTCCAGGCTCTGAGCTGTCAGCACAAAGCCCAACTGAGGGCTTGAACTCAGGAGCCTTGAGATCATGACCTGACCTGAAGTTGGATGCTTAAGCGACTGAGCCACCCAGGCGCCGCCCCCCCCATCTGAATTCTTTTAGGCAGTTAAAGGGGAGGTAAAAAGCTCTTCCTGAATCTTTTGGGCCTTGATTGACTTCAGTTCAAAGTAATCTACAAGCCAAAGTGGCATATTTGGAGGAGACTCAATACTTTTAACACTTATGGTCACCAAATACGTATGTGTGGGAGGCGTTTCCATACCTTAAACAATTTTGTCGTACCAGCCAGAGGTCAGATCCCACAGGTTAAGAGCTCAGTTCCAGGGACTGTCCACCCTTCAGACTCAGTGGCATGGTTAGGTAGTTGCTTGTGCTTCAGACCAGTTGGCTGTAAATCAGAGGTTCCCATTTTTGGAAATCTTTGGATTCAATTAATTTGCTAGAGCAACTCACAGAATTCTGGAAAACACTATACTTACTAGATTACTGGTTTGTTATAAAAGGACATGACCCAGGAACAGGCAGGTGGAAGAGATGCATAGGGCAAGGTTTGAGGAAAGGAAGTGGTCGTGGAGTTTCCATGCTTTCTTCCAGCGTGCCACTCTTCCAACACCTCCAGGTGTCTGCCATCCCAGAAGCTCCCTAGAACCCACCTTCTTGGGTTTTAAATGGAAGTTTCTTACCTAGGCATGACTGATTAAATCATTGGCCATTGGTGGTTGAGCTTAATTTCCAGCCCTTCTTCTCTCCCTAAGAGCCATGGAAAGGAGCTCAGAGTTCCAATCCACTAATCATGTGGTTCCTCTGGCAACCAGCTTCCGTCTCTAAGTGCTTTTCAGAAGTCATCTAATTAACATAAACTAAGGTGTGACTTAAAGATATCCCTTATGAATAACAAAAGACACCTACTTGTCCTAGCTACACCTGTGATGAGCATATCATAAAGTATAAACTTGTTGAATCACTATATTGTACACCTGAAACCAAGGCGACATTCTTTGTCAACTATACTTCAATTAAAAAAAGGAAAAAGACACCTGGTTTGTCTGAGCTCTTTGCCAGAAATGAGGGCAAAGACCAGATATGTATTTCATATTATAAATCATAATCTCACACCAGGATAGAAGGAAAATAGAGTGTATGAAAGTACACTCAGACTTTTCAAGCTTTTACCTGGAAGAAATATTCACCACTTCACCCACATGTATTAGCCAAAGGAAGTCTCATGACTGTACCTAGATTGAACAAGGTGAGGAAGTTCAGTATTTCCAAATACCCAGAAGGAGAACATCAACTATTTTGTGAACAGCCTTACCACAGAAGCAATGCTGTGGAAAACTGTTTGGAAATTATTTTTGAAAGTTAACAGGAGCCAATGAGAAAAATGTGAATTGATAATTTATAAGCCGTTGGGAAAAGATGTACAGACTAAAGAGGTCAGTTTGTAATTGTTTTTGTGCTATTAATAATCTCTAAATGTTTTTCAAGTCATATTTTAGATTTAACTTAAAGATGCTTAATTCTCATTATTTGATAAAGTTGTGATTATTAAGTTTGACTTGCTACATTCTAATGGTATTTGTGGAGTTTTAAGACAAAATGTTTTTTTGTTTTAATACAGTAAGGTGATGAGACTGATGTCCCTGATTTAATTTAAGGAGAGATTAATGTCATGATTTATATGATGGCTTTAATGTATTTTAAGTTAGTTTAGGCATTTTAAAATAGCCTGTTGATTCCTTTTTAAAATTACTACTATTGTATGATTTATTATAATGTATAAGAACAGTATGTCAAACTATATAAAAATTTCTGAGTTGCTTAGACACTGTAAGGAAACAAAAGAAGTAGAAGTAGCTCTGCCTTACCATTGATAAAAATCAACTTTGAGAGATGGTATGATGTTAACCATCCAGTCTGTAAACAGTACATGACTGCATTCTTTTTTTTTTTTTTTAAGTTTTTATTTATTTTTGAGACAGAGAGAGACAGAGCATGAGTGGGGGAGGGGCAGAGAGAGAGGGAGACACAGAAAGTGAAGCAGGCTCCAGGCTCTGAGCTGTCAGCACAGAGCCCGACGCGGGGCTTGAACTCACAGACCGTGAGATCATGACCTGAGCCGAAGTCGGACGCTCAACCGACTGAGCCACCCAGGCGCCCCCATGACTGCATTCTAACGACTTTACCCCCAAACCACCATGTCTCTGCGTATATAATCTTGTCTCATGATTTGGGAAAGGGTAGATTAGTGACGTGGTCTGAGATCATGTAATGCCTATTATTAATCAGCATTGCAGAGTTATGTCCCATAGTCATGAACTGTTGCATACTCCTTACTGTTGAGAGGTTTACCTAGGAATGTGCCAGAGGAATTTCTTGCCTAGAGTTTTCCTGAAGAGAGTACCACAAACTATATTCTATTCTGTTTGTTGAATACTGATGGTAGATAGGAAAGCCTGAGTTTGGTCTTAAATCTGACATTAATTAGAAATAGACTGTGACAGAGGGACTTCAACATTTCTGAATTTGAAGAAGTTTCCCTAGGTGATTTCATAAGGACCTGTCTAGCCTGTGATTCTCTGAGACTCAGAGCATAATAGAAAATAGTAAAGACTCAAAAGAAATTGAAGTGTTCCTGCCTAGAGGGTTGAGATGACAATAGTCCAGGGAAGATTTGTTATAGGGCAGCATTGGGAAGATAAATAGCTCTGTTTAAGTGTGACTAATTTGTCAGAATGAGATCTCTTAACGATATTTCATAGCCAGGTACCTTGTTTTGAGTTGACATATAGTAGGCTTTCAGTAAAATGCTTGTCGAAAGAGTGAAGGAGTAGTTTCAGAATTAACGTGATAGAAATCAGAATCATCTGTGGACTGTTTAGTGATAAGATTCAGGATAGTAAACAATGAGCCCTAGAAAATAACAGAACTGAATTATTCTCATGTTGTGAAAGGGGAACCAAGACTAGTGAATTCCTTTTTTGAAATATTTTCACCAAAAAGAAAGGGAAGATCTTTTTGGAAAAAGGTGAAAAGTATTGGAAAAATTGTACGTGCAGTCTTTTATGTCCACTAGAAATTTTTAAATAATTTAGGGATATACTTGGATAAGCCCAAAATGATTACATAAAAAAATGAAGCTTCTGGGGCACCTGGGTGGCTCAGTAGATTAAGCATCTAACTCTTGATCTCAGCATGGACCATAATCTCACAGTCGTGAGATCGAGCCCTGCATTAGGCTCCACATTGAGCATGGCACCTGCTTGAGAATCTCTCTTTCTCCCTGTCTCTCTCCTCTTCCCCCACTCACTCCCCCCCTCAAGATAAATAAACTTAAAAAAAAATATGAAGCTATCCTGTTTCCCAGTGGAAAAAACATTTGGGACAAACCACACATCAACAAATATTTTTCTTCTCAGAATCCTTCTGTGTCCTTTGTTTTTTGTTCCTCCATTTTCACATCTTGAAACAGATCATAGAAGGACCCGAAGTGTTCCTAGCTTACTTTGTTCTTAATCAATGAATTAATAGTGACATGTTAATCTGATGCCCGCTCTAGTGTTTTCTATTACTTAAATCTTCCTTTTTTTGGAAATGGGAGGATCAAGTAGGGAGATATGGTTTCTTTAGAATAAGGGACACTTCAGCCTGTTTGGAAGTAAGGATAGGCCATGCAGAACTTACAAAAGAAGGCTTGATTGGACGCTATGAAAGGACCAAGTGGCCTAGATTAGATTTTGCAGGAAGATCTCAGAAGGAAGGTTTGCAGAGATTATTGGTCATTAGATTGGGAGGAGGCTTGAGTAGTTGCATTAGTTAGGGTTCAATCAGGGAAAGAGAAGTACTATGATATTATGGGATAAGGAATTTATGAAAGGTGTAAGAGCTTATACAGTTGTGGGAGAAACTCAGAAATCAGAGTCCGTAAGGGGGAATTGGCAGATCAAAATCAGTAATCAGCCTTCCTGAAACGGTGGTATCGTGGGTCGAAGTTTGTAGATAAATCTGAGGAGTCTGGTGTGCCCAGCTACTGGAGTAGAACCACACAGTAGAGCTGATAGAAGGTTTGTGGAAAACTGTTGCCTCTGCATAGCCTCTGCTGTGGTTGTCAGTCAAGTTTTTGGTGGTAGACCCGAGGTTGCTGTTTGGTCAGCAAGGTGTAATCAGGAAAAGCTGTGTGCGGAAGGGGAGAGCAGAGACGTGGAATTTGCTGGCAGCCGCACCTGTCTATCGAACTCTGATCTTCAGAGTAATTTCCTCCTTTGGCCAACTCTAACCTGGAACCATATGGGAAGAGGATTCTGGAAAATGTAGTTTAAACTTAAGTTGACGTGGTACAAACTGACACAGCAGGTGAGTGTAGGGTGGGTGGGGAACTACAGATGTGATCGTGATAAGAATGATATTTTATAGATCTAGGTTCATTCTGTGAGAGGGCAAGTTTTAAATTCAAGGTTTTCCCCTCCTCTCTGAAATGGGGAGATAATATCTTCCGTATGGGAGTGTTCTGAAGATTAAATCAAATGTTTGTAAAGCATTTGGCAGTGTAAGTGCAGTGCAAGCTGTTATAAATGTAGCTTTATTAATAGTAGTAATTGGTAGTAATGAGAAGGGAAGATACATATTTTGAAAGGGGAGGGGAGAAGTGTACGGAAGAGCGATGGATGATGAGAAGAACAAAGTAGAAGGCATGGTTCCTATATGTGAGAATGTTGTAGTCTACCAGCAGGGAACACATGTAAACACAGAATAGGAAGCTACTTTAGGAGGTAATATCTTTTAAGAAAGATGAGTCTGTGCATGGTGAGTGTGGAGGTACAGTATGTGCTGTCCTTCTGGTGCAGTTAAGCGGTAGTGTATGTGAAATGCCTAGCACAGTGGCAGTGCACAGAGGATCGTTATTTTCCATTTCTGTCAATTCCCCTCACGACCAGGTGAAGGGAATAGGGAAGGCTTAAGCGGAGTCCGTAAAAGATGGTTTGGACGAGTAGGAAAAAGAGAGGAAGCATTTCAGACATAGAGAAGAAATAAAAGGTCAAGCGTAAGCAAGACATGTAGCTCTTGATTAGCACTGCTCAGTACCTTTTGGTTCCTACTCTTTGCTTTTGGTAATCTGTTTGTAATTTCTAGAGATTGTCTGTGTTTGTTGCTGCTTGGGTCAGTTACCTACCTCTGGGCCTTCAGGATGGTGAGGGGTGTGGGACCACACTGTGCTAGTTTGGTGATATTCAGTAATCAAGTGGGTGGTTGGAGGTGGGGATGGTTGAAGGGACATATTTCCAGAAGAAGGCCACTATGGGTGAAGAACTTTAATCATCTCCTTTGTTATAGTGTTCAGTATTGTAATTCTACCTGTTCTTTTCAGTTCCTCGAATTAAGCATTTTTTTAAAACATTTATTTATTTTTGGGAGACAGAGAGAATGAGCAGAGGAGGGGCAGAGAGAGAGACACACACAGAAACTGGCTTCAGGCCCGATGTGGAGCTCAAATCCATGAACCATGAGATCATGACCTGAGCTGAAGTCAAGTGTTTAACCAACCGAATCACCCAGGCGCCCCTTGAATTAAGCATTTTCATCTTGTTTTATACAATTAATATTTGTTTAGGTTTATCATGTTTCCCAGGTTTTTGGTAGCACTTGTTTTCCTGGAATCACTTTCCTTTTTCTTTTTCTTTTCTTTTCTTTTTTTTGAGAGAGTTTGCAAGTAAGTGAGGGGCAGAGGGGCAGAAGGGCAGAGAGAGACAGTGAATCCCACAAGGAGTGGGGGGGGGTGGAAAAGAGAGAGAGGGAGGGAGGGAGAGAGAACAGAGTTCACAAACTGCAAGATCATGACCTGAGCTGAGGTCAGATGTTTAACTGACTGAACCATGCAGGTGCCTCTCACTTTCCTTTTTCTTGAAGTGTATCCTTTATAAGTTTCTCAATTAGAGGTCTTTGGTGATAAATTATAATTTTTATTTGTTGGACATCTTTAGCTCTTGTTTGTTTGTTTTTTAAAGTTTATTTATTTATTTTGAGAGAGAGAGAACACGAGCAGGAGAGAGGCAGAGAGAGGGAGAGACAGAGAATCCCAAGCAGGCTTCTCACTGCCCATGCAGAGCCTAACTTGGGTCTCTAACCTGTAAACAGTGAGACCATGGCCTGAGCTGAAATCAAGAGTTGGACGTTTAACCGACTGAGCTACCCAGGTGCCTCATTGTTGTTTGTTTGTTTGTTTGTTTAAGTTTGTTTATTTATTTAGAAAGAGAGAGAAAGTGTGCCTGGGTGGCTCAGTTGTTTAAGCGTCTGCCTTTGGCCCAGGTAGGTCATGATCTCATGGTTCTTGAGTGTAAGCCCTACACTGGGCTCTCTGCTGTTCACTCAGAGCCGGCTTCAGATCCTCTGTCACCCTTTCTCTCTGCTCCTCCAACACTTGCATGCACACACGCTCTAAATAAATAAATAAATATATATATAAATAAATACGAAAGAGAGTGTGTACATGCCAGGGAGGAGCAGAGAGAGAGGGAGAGAGAAAATTCCAAGCAGGTTGCACGCTGTCAGCACGGAACCTAACACAGGGCTTGAACTTAAGAGCCATGAGATCATACCTGACCTGAAATCAAGAGTTGACACTTAATTGACTGAGCTCTCCAGGTGCCCCTAGCTTTTGTTCTTGAATGATACTTTAGTTGCGTGCGAAAATCTACATTGGCAGTTATTTTTCCCTCAGCATTTTGAAGATATTATTCCATTCATTTTTCTGCCATATAATCAGACGTAAAAGGCTATATGAATGTTTTGTTAATGATAATGTATTTTATTGTGCTGTTTGTATATAATTAACTTTTGAATGGAAATATTCACATTGCGTTTTCTTTTATTATTTTAATTTTAAAATTAAAATTAAGTATTTATTGAAAATCTTGGGAATGTCAGAGGGAATGAGTAAATAGGCCTTTAAAAAATCTGTAATACAATTTTAGTTGTTCACATACACACTATTTCGAAAATGTTTGACTGCCTTCTCTGTATTAGCACTGAAGATAAACAGATAAATTGGTCATTCTTTTTTTTAAAGTTTATGTATTTTGAGAGAGCAAGTGGCTGGGGGAGGGGCAGAGAGCAAGGGAGAGAGAGTCATAAGCGGGCTCCGCCCTACCAGGACAGAGCCCAATGCGGGGCTAGAATTCACGAACCGGAGATCATGACCTGAGCCAAAATCAAGAGTTGGTCCGATGTTTAACCGACTGAGCCATCCAGGCTCCCCAACTGGTCATTATTTCTATAATTATAAAGCTTCATTCTGGTGAAAGGGAGACAGACACATTAGGGTGACTATATAATTTATTATACAGAGTGGGCTACTTCGGAGAGTGGAAGGAGACTGTCTTAATAATTATCCTGGGGCAACAAAAATAAACTGGTACTGTGCTTAGGAAACTGGGACATACGGTTACCCTTTGTGCAAATGAGTATATTACAGTGAAATATGTACAAAGTACCATGGGCACATTGTAAGTAATGTAATTATAACATTGACTACAAAAGCATAAGTAGTAGTATGTAAATATCCAGATACTGAAGCTGTATTTATTTATTTATTTTAAATTTTCTTATGTGTTTATTTTTTATTTTTGAGACAGAGACAGAGTGTAAGTGGGGAGGGGCAGAGAGAGAGGGAGACATGAATTTGAAGCAGGCTCCAGGCACTGAACTGTCAGCACAAAGCCCTGCATGGGGCTAGAACTCACAGACTGAGATCATGACCTGAGCTGAAGTCTGCTGCTCAACCGACTGAGCCACACAGGCACCCCTGAAGCTGTATTTAATTAGTGATAGCAGTAATACTTTTGATTTACTAGGAATGAAACATACCTAGATTTCAGCTTAACCTAATGAAAATATGACAAAAACCACATTTGACAAAAAAATCTTAAGAAATCTACAAATTAGAAACCCAGAAATAGAGGAAATTGGGTGTAAAGGGCTCGTAGTGGCAATAAAGTTAACCGGAGAAGGTTTTCTGGATAAGTTGTTCTGATATGGATGTAAAGAGTAAGAATTCCTAAAGAGGAGGGAGAGATGAGCATTCGAAGGACAGCCAGAAGCCAAGGACCAGGAGGTGGGATCTGTTAAGTCCTTTGGGAAAGGCGTGTGGGTTGGATTGATGAAAGCAGATGTGTGCTGTGTAGTGTTGTGATTGTAAGGAGACTCAGATTTGAGATTTGTTTATTTTAAGGTATTTGTTAATGGGCTTGCCATGTACAGTTGGGTGCTGTGGAATATATAAGTGTGGGCGCCTGGGTGGCTTAGTCCGGTAAGCGTCGGACTTTGGCTCAGGTCATAATCTCGTGGTTTGTGAGTTCAGGCCCCGCATCTGGCTCTGTGCCGACAGCACTTGGGAGCCTGCTTGGGATTCTCTCTTCCTTTCTCCCTGTCCCTCTTCCACTCCCATTTTCTCTCTCTCTTTCTCTCTCTCTCTCTCAAAAATAAACATTAAAAAAAAGATATGTAAGTAATATTTCTTGTCCTCAAGGAGCTTACAATAATGAAGACACAGCCAGGTGCCCACATACCACCTTTTTACAAAGCATGAAATGAAATGGATTGTGGGAATTGGTTTGATGAAAATGGCTAACCTTAAGGTTATATGTTGGAGTTTGAAATTCTGACAATATATACTGACTTCAGAGTTCTGATGGGGAAGTACTGTGTTTGGTATGATTTGGGAGTTTTGATTTATGTGCTAAGCCACCAGAAAGTGGTCAGCTCCTACCAGCAGAATGAGTATGCTCAATATCCTGTTTTGACCATAAGCCTGGTCATGATTTTATTGTACCAGTATTAAAGTATAAGTGTTTGCCTTTCTAAGCTTTGGAAAGACTTTAGAATTTTAAAAGATATTATTAGTATTATATAATTTGGTATTTCATCATTTTCAAAATTCAGGTGATTAGTGAGAGGAGCATACCCAGTAGGCATGTGTTAAATGTTGATGGAACAAATAAACAAATGAGAGAGAGTATAATATAGCATGTAAGACTGGATGCAGAACAGGATTGTCTGGGCTCCGATACTAACTTAGTAAATGTTGCTATTTTTTAAGTGTTCACTGTGCTCTGGCATTCTCCTAAGTGCTTTACAAATACTTGATTCAAACGTTACAATAATCATATGAAGTGGGTACTGTACCCATTTTACATTATAAGGAAATGGGCACTGAGAGCCATTATTATTATTACCATTGAGTAATGTTTTTGGCAAACCAATTACAATCTTTTATTTCTAGTGTTTGATAGAAATATCAGGGAATGACAACCAGTGTGCAAATATCATATCTGCATCAGCATATGGTGATTTGAGAGTTTATGAAAAGCTTAGATTTGTTAGAATATTGATTTAGGAACTACCCTCTTCTTCGAGATAATCTGATGCAGGAAAAAGTTAAGATTCATACACATTTAAAATAGATTTCCTAGTTTTCTCAGTATGGTTTAAGAGTAAGAAAAAATATTTTTAAGTATATCAAATTAATCTTAACAAACATTTGTATAATTATTATTGTATGCCAGGCTCCTTCTAAGCACTTTGTAAGCATTGTTTAATTCCCATGGCAATCCAGTGATGGTATTATACCTAATACACCAATAAAAGTCTCGTATTACAGATAAGGACACTAAGACAAAGAGAGATTGAGTCATTTGCCTAACATCACACAACTAGTGAGTGGCAGACGTGGGTTTCAAGCCCAGGCAGTTTGGCTGCAACTGTTTGAGTGCTTAACCACTGTGCTTGCTATTTTTCTGTTTGTTGTTGTTGTTGTTTAGTTTCAAGGTTTTATAAATAACGTAAAGTGTAATATTAGTTTCAGGAGTAGAATTTAATGATTCATCATTTACATACAACACTCAGTGTTCATCACAAGTGCCTACCTTAATTCCCAGCAAACTTTAAACAAATTTTTTTTTTAATGTTTTATTTATTCTTGAGAGAGAGAGCATGATTGAGGGAGGGACCAAGCAAGAGAGGGAGACACAGAATCTGAAACAGGCTCCAGGCTCTGAGTTGTCAGCACAGGGCCTGACACAGGGCTCAAACCCACAAGACATGAGATCATGACCTGAGCTGAAGTTGGACGTTCAACTGACTGAGCCACCCAGGCGCCCCAACCCAGCAAACATTTAACCCATCCCCTGACCCACCTTCCCTCCAGCATCTCTCAGTTTGTTCTCTGTAGTTAAGTCTGTTTCATGCTTTGTCTCCTTTTCCCCCATGTTTATCTGTTTTGTTTCTTGAATTCCACATAAGCGTGAAATCATATATTTTTCTCTTATTCAGCATAGTACTTTCTAGCTCCATCTTTATCGTTGCAAATGGCAAGATTTCATTCTTTTTATGGCTGAGTAATATTCCATTTTGTGTGTGTGTGTGCGCGTGTGTGTGTGTGTGCGTGTGTCTGTGTGCACGTGTGGGCACATATGTGTGTATACACCACATCTTCTTTATTCACTCATTAGTTGTTGGACAGTTGGACTCTTTCCATAATTTAGCTATTGTCGATAATGTTGCTATAAACATCCGGGTGCATGTATCCCTTTGAATCAGAGTTTTTGTATCCTTTGGATAAATACCAAGTAGTGAAATTGCTGGATTCTACAGTAGTTCTATTCTTAACTTTTTAAGGAGCTTCCATACTGTTTACACTGTTTTCCAGAGTGGCTGCACCAGTTTGCATACCCACTAATAGTGAAGAGGGTTCCCCTTTCTTTGCATCCTCGCCAGCATCTTTTGTTTCCTGTGTTGTTAATTTTAGCCATTCTGACAAGTGTGAGGTAGTATCTCATTGTAGTTTTGATTTGTATTTCCCTGATGTTGAGCATCTTTCATGTGTCTGTTAGCCATCTGTATGTCTTCTTTGGAAAAATGTCTATTCAAGTGTTCTGCCCATTTTTAAACTGGATTATTTGTTTTTTGGGTATTGAGTTTGAGAAGTTCTTTATAGATTTTGGATACTAACCCGTTATCAGAAATGTCATTTGCAGATATCTTTTCCCATTCTGAAGGTGGCCTTTTAGTTTTGTTGATTCCTTTGCTGTGCAGAAGCTTTTTATCTTGATGATGTCCTAACAGTTCATTTTTGCTTTTGTTCCTCTTATTTCCAGAGATGTACTTAGTAAGAAGTTGCTATGGCCGATGTCAAAGAGATGATTGCCTGTGTTCTTCTTTGGGGTTTTGATGGTTTCTTGCCTCACATTTAGGTCTTTAATCCATTTTGATTTTATTTCTGTGTATGGTGTAAGAAAGTGGTCTGATTTCATTCTTTTGCATTGTTGCTGTCCAGTTTTCTCAATACTATTTGTTGAAGAGACTTGTCTTTTTTTCCATTGGGTATTTTTTCCTGCTTTGTTGAAGATTAGGTGACCATATAGTTGTGGGTCCACTTCTGGGTTTTCTATTCTGTTCCATTGATCTACGCTGGGTTTTTTTTTTCCCCCAGATGTTTGTTTATTTTTGAGAGAGAGCAAGCAGGGAGGGACTGAGAGAGAGGGAGACAGAGGATGCGAAGTGGGCTCTGCGCTGAGAGCAGCGAGCCCAATGTGGGGTTGAATCCATAAACTGTGAGATCATGACCTGAGCCGAAGTCAGACACTCAAATGACTGAGCCCCCTGATTTGTGCTGTTTTTATTTTTGTGGGGAACATAACCCACTGAGAGATAAAATGTGGGTGAGTATGAAGTAATGTTACAGATGATAAATATATTCGATTTCTGTATAATACTTTAAAAGAAAGAAAAATAAGAATTTACTAATTTCATGAAAATGGATGCTTTGCATTCAGAATGGTTAGATTTTTAATTCAGATCCCTCTGTGACTTTGAAACATTCTACTATCAGAAGTGTGAAAACTCCGATTTGGTTTGCCAAATAAAGTACGTATTCTTTTGAAATATCAATCAAGAAATGATAAAACATTTTAACTAAAAAATCTTTTAGGACTTGATAGGAGGAAGGAAGGAACCAAATTCTAAATAATGATGATTATTGTGTCAACAGGGACCACTTGATGGAAATGAGACCTTGTCTTTTAAATATGTGCAGACCTGTTAACAAATGATTATCATTTTATATGAGGTGTGATCATTGAACCAATTTGAAATAACATAAGAGTTGTGACTATTAAGTTATTAAGAATTAACCAAATTTATTGCATCTAGGTAAACATTTAATCATTTGGGAGGCTGTGTATTGTCTTTATTTATATTATTACTTAAAATGTTTTGGGAACACTTTTAAAATTCTCTTTAAATTTGATTTTTGTATGGTTTCGAGTAGATAATATGGTACAAAGTTCAAAAAGTATGAAAAGATACACAGTGAAAGTCTTCCTCTCTAGTCATCCAGTTCTTAACCAGAGGCGACCAATAATTAGAGAAAATACTTCTTCGAAATCATCTTCAGAATTTTTGAATACTTGTATTTAGGATATATCTGACCAAAAATGGCAAATTTTATTTTTTAGAGTCAGAGTTCATTTACAGTCTGGCATTTTTAAAAATCAAAGGAGGGATGTCTGTAAGGTAGTGAGATTTGTGGTGTGACATAAATTGGCTTAGTCATGGTCATAGTTGCAGTGCTTGTAGCTTATAGAATAAAATTTTTGTAGCTTGACTGAAATATTGACATAAACTCACATTTAAAATAAGTAATTTGGTAAATTTGGACATACTTATTTACCTGTGAAATTGTCACCCTTATTAAGATTGTGATGGTTAAGGATCCATCACCCCCAAAAGTTTCTTCATGCCTTTTTGTAATCCCATCACTGTCTTGCTTGTATCCATTATCCCTAGGTAACCAGTGATCTGATTTTTGGTCAGTATAAATTAACTGTTCACTTGTTGATAGACATTTAAAGTTCCAGTTTCAGGCTATTACACATAAAGCTGCTGCGAACATTTGTATACAAGTTTTTATGTAGACAATGCTTTCATTTTTCTTGAGTAAATATTTCTTGAGTGGAATGGGTGGGACTAAAGTCTGTAGTTTTATTAGGGTTCAGTCTTCGTGTTGAATATTTTATGGGACTCGACAAGTGTATAATGAACCTACCATTTTTACAGTATCGTGAACAGTGTCACTGCGCTGAAAATCTCCTGTGGTCCACCTATTCATCCCTCCCCTGTTTGTCCCTCCTGAAACTCTGGCTGCCACTGACCTTTTTGTCTCCATAGTTTTGCCTTTTCCAGAATGTCATATTCTTGAAATCAGACATCCTCAGTGGCTTCTTTCATTTAGCAGTATGCATTTGAGGTTACTCCATGTCTTTTTGTGGCTTGATAGTTCTTTTCCTTTCCTGTAAATCACTGAATAATATTCCTTTGTTTGTAGATGCCATGGTTTCTTTATCCATTTACCTATTGAGGGACATCTTGGTTGCTTCTAGGTTTTGGCAGTTATAATTCAAGTTGTTGTAAGTGTCCATGTGCGGGTTTTGTGTGAACATTATTTTCAGCTCCTTTGGGTAAATACCAAGAAGCGTGATTACCTGATAGATGGTAAGAGTATGTTTATTTTTGTAAGAAACTGCCGGACTGTTTTCCAAAGCGATTTTACCATTTGATGTTCCCAACAGCAGTGTTGTGAGCATTTTAGTTGCACAGCATCCTTGCCAGTACCTCACATAGCTAGTTTTAGGAATCTCATTGTGGTTTTGATTTGTGTTTCCATAATGACTAATGATTTGGAGCATCTTTCATGTGTTTATTTTCATTCTTTTTTTTTTTTTTTGGTGAAATAGATGTCCGAATCTCCTGCCCTTTTCTTTTTTTTTTTTTTTAATTTTTTTTTTTTTAGCATTTTTATTTTATTTTTGAGAGACATAGAGACAAAGCATGAGCAAGGGAAGGGCAGAGAGAGAGACACAGAATCTGAATGAGGCTGCAGGCTCTGAGCTGTCACCACAGAGCCCAACGCGGGGCTCGAACTCACAGACTGTGAGATCATGACCTGAGCCGAAGTCGGCCGCTTAACCAACTGAGCCACCCAGGCGCCCCTCCTGCCCTTTTCTTTATTTGGTTGTTTGTATTTGTTTAATGGGTTGTAAGAATATTTCACATATTCTAGATACAAATCCTTTGTTGGATATGTTTTGCACAAATATTCTCTTAATCTATGGCTTGCATTTTCATTTTCTTCATAGTGTCTTTTGAAGATCAGGGGTTTCTAATTTTGATTTAGTGCATGTTTTCCTTTAAAATTTGTACTGGGGGTACCTGGGTGGCTGAGTCAGTTAAGTGTCTGATTCTTGATTTTGGTTAAGGTCATGAGCTCACGTTTTGTGAGTTCGAGTCTTGTGTCAGGCTCTGCACTCACAATGCAGAGCCTGCTTGGGATTCTATTTCTCCTTCTCCCTTCTGCCCCTCCCCTGCTCATGTTCTCCCCCTCCTTTCTCTTTCTGTTCTCTTTCTCAAAAATAAGTTAAAAAACTAAAATTTATACTGTTGCTCTTCAAAAGATACTATTAAGAAAATGAAATCTTTGCCAAACTCAAGGTCACAAAGTTTTTTTCTAGTTTGTAGTTTTAGCTCTTACATTTCAGACATACAATCCGTTCTGAGTTAATTTTCGTATATGAGGTCAGGGCCAAGGTATCCTATTTGTTCTGCCACCATTTATTGAGTTTTTTTTTTTTCCGCATAGCATCTTGTCATTGGGTTGTGATTCACATATACAATTCACTCGTTTGAAGTGTACAGTACACTGGTTTTTAGTAATACAGAGCTGTGCAACCAGCATTGGAATGAATTTTAGAACATTTTCTTCACAACAAAAAGATACTCTGTATATTTCCCCCAATCCTCCCTTCTTCCCAGCCCTGGGCAATACTGGTTTATTTTGTGGCTCTGTACATTTGCCTATTCTGGGCATTTCATCATGAGTGAAATCATACAATTTGTGGTCTTTTGTGATTGGTTTCTTTCACTCATCATAATGTTTTCAAGATTCATCCTTGTTGTCTGATGTATCAGTACTCCCATTTCTTTTGATGGCTGTATAATACTCCGTTTTGTGGATATACTACATTTGTTTATTCATTCATCAGTGATGGGCATTTGGGTTGGAACATTTATGTGCACATTTTTGTATGGACATATGTTTTCAATTCTTTTGGGTAGCTGGGCTCTATGTTTAACCCGTCAAGGAACTGTTCTGTTTTCCAAAGTGATTGCACCAATTTAACAATGCTTCTAGAAGTGTGTGAAGGTTCCAGTTTTTTCACATCCTTGTCGACACTTGTATTGTTTTTTATTATAACCATCATTGATTATGTGAAGTGGCATCTCATTGCATTTTTGATTTGCACTTCCCTGATACTTAGTGATGTTGAGCGTGTTCTCATATATTGATTGTTCATATCTGTATCTTCTTTAAAGAAATACCTATTCAGATCCTTTGCACATTAAAAAAATGGGTTGTCTTTTAATTAATGAATTGTAAGAGTTCTTTATATATTCTAGATACAAGTTGTTTACTAGGTGCTTTGCAAAATTTTTTTGTGACTTTGCAAAATTTTTGTCCTATTTGGATTTTGTTTTTACTTTATGTTTTTAATTTATTGGTAACTTTTAAAAAGTTTATTTATTTTGAGAGAGAGAGTGCACAAACAGGGGAGAGGGGCAGAGGGAGAGAGAGAGAGAATTCCAAGAGAGGGAGAATCCCAAGTAGGCTCTATGCTGTCAGCTCACAGACCGATGCAGGGCTTGATCCCACAAACTGTGAGATCATGACTGAGCTGAAATCAAAGAGTCAGAGGCTTAACTGACTGAGCCACCCAGGTGCCCCTTTCCTTTTTACTTTAAAAAAAAGTTTATTTTAGCTGTTTCAGAGGAGAGTCTACATTTTCAGTAAGAGACGTTTATTTAGAATGTTACGCCAGTTTTGGGGCATCTCTCTCTCTCTCTCTCTGATAAATAAACTTTTAAAAGAAAAGCAAGCTTAAAAATAATGTTATGCCAGTTTTAATCAAATACATTAACTCTATGGTAAAAGTTTAAATTTTATTAATGGGTTAGATAAGCATTTTCAAAATATGTCTGTAGGAGAATTGTAATAAAGAATAAGAATGTAGAGTCAAAACAACTGGGGTTTGATTTCAGCTTCTTCACGGATAGCTGCAGGACCCCAGGCACACACCTTTTTTTTTTTTTTTAATCAATTTATTGTCAAATTGGTTTCCATACAACACCCAGTGCTCATCCCAACAAGTGCCCTCCTCAGTGCCCGTCACCCTCTCCCTCCCCACAGCCCCCTCAACCTTCAGTTTGTTCTTTGTATTTAAGAGTCTCTTGTGTCTTGTCTCCCTCCCTCTCTGTGGCTTTTTTCCCCCTCTTCTCCTCCCCCATGGTTTTCTGCTAAGTCTCTCAAAATCCACCTATGCGTGGAAACATATGGTATCTGTCTCTGACTGACTTATTTCACTTTGCATTCCATGATTTGGCTATTGTCAAAAGTGCTGCTGTGAACATTGAGGTACACATGCCCCTATGCATCAGCACTCCTGTACCTCTTGGGTAGATTCCTAGCAGTGCTATTGCTGGGTCATAGGATAGTTCTATTTCCATTTTTTTGAGGAACCTCCACACCGTTCTCCAGAGCGGCTGCACCAGTTTGCATTCCCACCAACAACGTAAGAGGGCCTAGGCACACACCTTAACCTTTATACATCTCTGTATATTTTCTTTTGTTTTTTTTTATTATGTTTAATTGAGATATAATGGACATATAACATTTTATTAGCTTCAGATATACAACTTAATGTTTCGATATTTGTATATATTGTGAAATGATAACCAAAAAAATCTATTTAACATCCATAAACAGTTACACATTTTTTTTCTTGTGATGAGCACTTTTTAAAAAAATGTTTATTTTGAGAGAGAGAAGAGAAAGCGTGAGTGTGAGTAGGGGAGGGGCGGAGAGAGAGGGAGAGAGAGAACCCTAAGCAGGTTCTGCACTGACAGTGGGACTTGATCTCACCAACCATGATTTCATGACCTGATCCAAAATCAAGAGTTGGACACTTAAGTGACAGCCATCTAGGAGCCCCTTCTGATGAGCACTTTTAAGATCTATTCTCAACAACTTTCTAATATATAATACAGTATTATTAACTGTGGTCACCATGCTATATATTACATCCCCAAGACTTATTTGTTTTGTAACTGGAACTTTATACTTTTTGACCATTTTTACCCATTTCACCTACCCTTCAACTTCCAACCTCCAGCGTCTACTGATCTGTTTTCCGTATTATGAGTTTAGTTTTTTTGCTTGTTTGTTGGATTTTTTAGATTCCACATATAGGTAAGATCATATGTATTTGTCTTTCTCTGACCTGTTTCATATAGGACAATGCCCTCAAGGTCCATTCATATTGTTGCAAATGGCAAGATTTCATTATTCTTAATGCCTGAGTAACAGTCGTGTGTGTATGTGTGTGTGTGTGTGCACGGTGTGCACGTGCACATCACATTTTCTTTATCCACTCATCTATGGGCTTCTCTAGGTTGCTTCTGTATTTTGGCTATTACAAGTAAATGATGCTGCAGTAAACATAGGGATGCGTATATCTTTCCAAATTAAGGTTTTTATTTTCTTCAAGTAAATCCTCAGGAGCAGAATTACTGGATCATATGGTATTTCTATTTTTACATTTCATACAGTTTTCGGTAGTGGCAACACCAGTTTTACATTCCCATCAACAGTACACCAGTGTTCCCTTTTTCTCCACATTGTTGCCAACATTTGTTATTTCTTGTCTTTTTTTTTTTTTTTAAGTTTATTTTAAGAGAGGGAGAGAGAAAGAGAGAGAGAACTCTAGCGGAAGAGAGGCAGAGAGAAGGAGAGAGAATCCCAAGCAGGCTCTGCCAGTGCAGAGCCCAGTGTGGGACTCGAACCCATGAACTGTGAGATCATGACCTGAACCGAAACCAAGAGTCAGACACTTAACTGACTGAGCCACCTAGGCGCCCCTATTTCTTATCTTTTTGATGACAGCCACTGTAACAGGTGTGAGTTGATAACCTCACTGTGGTTTTGATTTGCATTTTCTTGCTAATTAGTAATGTTGAACATCTTTTCACATGTCAGTTGGACATCTGTATTTCTTTGGAAAAATGTCCACTCAGGTTTTGGATATTAATCCCTTATCAGTATATGATTTGCAAGTATTTTCTCTCATTTGGCAGTTTGCCTTTTCATTTTCTTGATTTCCTTTGCTGTGCATCTTTTCACGTACTCCTGATGGTATCCATTGGAGCGCACAAAGGTTTTTACTTTTGATAACTTATTTATCTAGTTTTTCATTTGTTTCTTATGCTTTTGGTGTCACATCTAAGAAACCATTACTCAGCCCAAGGTCACAATTATTTATTGCTATGTTTTTTTATGAGAATTTTCCTGGTTTAGCTCTTATATTTATGTCTTTGCTCCATTTTGGGTTAATTTTTATGTATAGTAATGCAGGGACTCAACTTCATTCTTTTGTATGTGGCTGTCCAGTTGTCCTAGCGCCATGTGTTAAAAAGGCTATTCTTGGGGCGCCTGGGTGGCTCAGTCGGTTGGGCGGCCGACTTCAGCTCAGGTCATGATCTCGCGGTCTGTGAGTTCGAGCCCCGCGTCGGGCTCTGTGCTGACGGCTCAGAGCCTGGAGCCTGCTTCCGATTCTGTGTCTCCCTCTCTCTCTGCCCTTCCCCTGTTCACACTGTGCCTTTATGTCTCTCAAAAATAAATAAACATTAAAAAAAATTTAAAAAAAAAAAAAAAAAGGCTATTCTTTCCTTATTGAGTCGTTTAGGTATCTTTGTCATTTGCCTTGTTTTTGATCTTGAGGAAGGCATTCAGTCTTTCATCAGTGAAAAAAAAAATGTTGGCTGCTTTTCCAAGATGCCTTTATCAAGTTAAGGAAGGTTACTTCTATTCTTTGCTAAGAGTCTTTTTTCTTAAGCCAGGAATGGATGTTCAGTGTTGTCAAATGTATTTTTCTGTGCCTGTTGAGATGATTGTATGTTTTTCCCCCTTAGTTTGCAAATAAATGAATTATATTGATTTATTTTCCAATGAAAACCAACTCTGCACTCCTGCAATAAATACTTGTCTTTTTTTTTTTTTTTTTAAAGTTTTTGTATAAGTAATGTCTACACTCAGCGTGGAGCTTGAACCCACAATCAAGAGTTGCTTGCTCTTCTAACTGAGCCAGCCAGGAGCCCCAAATACTACTTGTCTTGGTATATTATTATTTTCAAGGGTTCTTGGATCCAGTTTGCTAAAATTGACAGTATTTTTGCATCTATGATATGTGGCATATCCGTGTCAGGGTTGTTTTGTTTTGTTTCCTTATTATGTCTTTGATTTTAGGTTAGATCAGATGCTGTCTTCACAGAATGGGTTGGGAAATAACTTCCTCCTCTTTAATATTCTGCAAAGGAGGGGCACCTAAGTGGCTCATTAAGTTAAGCATCTGACTTGATTTTGGCTTCAGTAATTAATGATTGAACTATCAGTGTAGAGAGCCTGCTTGGGAGTTTCTTTCTCTCTCTCTCTGTCTCTCTCTCTCTCACTCTCTGTCTCTCTCGGAATAAATAAACAAAAAAAGAAAAGAAGAAAATTCTGCAAAGGCAGGTGTAAAATTGGTATTATTTCTTCCTTAATTATTTGTAGACTTCACCAGTGAAGCCTTGTTGGCCTGAAGTTGTCTTTGTGGGAAGATTTTTAACTACAGATTAAGTTTCTTTAATAGATACAGTACCACTCAGGTTATCTGTTTTTGAATGAGTTTTGGTTGCTCGCTGCTTTTAAGAAAGGTATCCATTTCATCTAAGTTGTTTTAATTTATTGATATAAACATAGTATTTTGTTATTTTTTAATATTTGTAGACTCTCTGTAATTTGGTCACCTCTCTTCTAATAATTGGAATTCTGTCTTCTGTCTTTTTTAAATGTTTATATATTTTGAGAAAGAAAGTGAGTGTGTGCAAGCAGATGAGGGGCAGAGAGAGAGAGAGAGAGAGGAGAATCTGAAGCAGGTTCCACACTTGTGAGCACAGAGCCTGATGCAGAACTCGATCTCACAAACTGTGAGATCATGACCTGAGCTAATATCAAGAGTTGCATGCTTAACCAACTGAGCCACCTAGGCGTCCCTCTTCTCTTTTTTTTTTAACTGATCATTCTGACCAGTAGTTTTAAGAATTGTATTGACCTTTTCAAATAACCAGCTGTTTTATTTTCTTTCCCTTCTGTCTTTCTGTACTGTTTCATTTATTTGCACTCCAATTTTTATTGTTTATTCTTTATTTTGGGTTTAATTTGCTATTTTTTTTTTAATTTGCTACTCTTAAAAATCTATTCATCTGAGGTCATTGAGACCTTTTTTTTCCCTAATGTAGGAAATTTTTGTGCTGTAAGTTTTCTTTTAAGAACTATCTTAAATGCATTCCCCAAGTTTTCATTTATAAAATTTTCTTTTAGAAAGTTCAGAATACTTTCTAAGTTTCTTGTTGATTTTTTCTCTGACCCATGGATTAATTTTAATGTATGTTAGTGTCCAAATACTTGTGATTTTCCTGATCTTTCTTTTGATTTTTTAATTTTATTTCTGGTCAGAGAACATACTTTGTGATATGTTAAAGACATTGTTTCAAGACATTTAGTAAATTATAATATGTCATAATAAAATTTTTTTATTAATATTTTAAATATATTGAGACTTGTTTCATGGCCTAGACATTGGTCTGTCTTGTTAAATAAATCTGTGTAAACTTGAAAGGAATGTTCTAAAAATATCAAATTGGTTAATAGTGCTCTTCAGGTCTTCTACAGCCTTATTAATTTTTGTCTGTTCTATCAAAAATTTAGAGAGGGATGTTAAATATTTTCCACTATAATTATGGAATTGTCTGTTTTCCCTTTCATTTCTATTGGATTTGAATCCATGTATGTTGAAGCTCTCTTAAATTCACAGTTGTGTACTATTGTTATATTCTCTTGATAAATTGACTCCTTCATAATAAATGCCTTTATTCCTGCTAATATTTATTGCTCTAAGACCTATTTTGGTATTAACATAGCCATTTTAGGTTTATTTTATTTGTGTTTTTTCCCCTTCATTTTACTTCTAACCAACCTTCATCATTATATTTGAAGTCAGTCTCTTGTCATCAACAAACAGTTGAATCTTGCTTTCTTTAGAATCCAGTTTGACAATCTCTACTTTTTAATTCTGGTATTTAGACTGTATTTAATGAAATTATTGCTGTGGTTTGCAGTGTGTGTGTATGTGTGTGTACTATTCTTTTTTTTCTGTTTTGAGTTGTTTTGGAATGAATATATTTTGTTGCATTGTATCTTTTTTGTTGACAAATCAGCTTTAACTTTTTGAAACTTTTTTAGTGTTTGGCCTGGAATTTATAGCATATATCTTTAATTGATCATAGTCTACCTTTAAGAAATATATAACGTTTAGCATAGACTGGAAGAAACTTATAGTAGTATACTTACATTGTCCACTCCCCTCCTTTTCTAGTTTTTGTTCTATTTTTGTGATGCTTTTAATTTACCTTTTTGTTTTTTAAGTAGGATCCATGCCCAGCGTGGGGCTTGAACTCACAACCCTGAGACCAAGAGTCACCTGTACAGACTGAGCCAGCTAGGCACCCCACACATTTACTTTTTTTTTTTTTTTAAGTTTATTTATTTTGAGAGAGAGAGAGAGAGAGACAGAGGGGAGGGGCAGAGAGAGAGAGAGAGAGAGAGAGAGAGAGAGAGAGAGAATCTCAAGTAGGCTCTGTGCTGTCAGTGTAAGCCTGATGTGGGGCCTGATTTCACAAACTGTGGGATCATGACCTGAGCTGAAATCAAGAGTCAGATGCTTAACTGACTGACTGAGCCACACAGGTGCTCCCACATTTACCTTTTTAAAGAGATAAGAAAAGCATTTCTTTTATGTATATCTACATATTTACCATTTCTTGTGCTCTTCATTTCTTTGTGTTGTGCCTAACTTACATTTGATGGCATTTTCCTTCTCTTTGAATGACTTCCTTTAATGTTTTTTGTCTTTTGGAGCAGGTCTTGTGATGATTTCCTTCAGATTTTTTTTAATATCTGCAAAAGTCTTTTTTTCTCTCTTATTTTTGAAAGATATGTTTTCGGTTCTAGAATTCTAGTTGACAATTTTTTTCCTTTCAGTACAGACGGTCCCTAAATTAGGTTATTTTGACTTTATGGGTGGTTCGAAAATGGTACACATTCAGTAGAAACTGTACTTTTGATATTTGAATTTTCATGTTTTCCCAGGCTAGTGATATGTGGTACAGTACTCTCTTGATACCAGGCAGTGAGCCACAACTCCTGGTCAGCCACACGACTATGAGAGAAGACAACCGAAACACTTACCACCATTGTGTATGCATATAGTCATCTGTTTTTCCCTTTCAGTACATTATTTAATAAATTACCTGAGATACGGAACACTTAAATATAAAATAGGCTTTGTGTTATGTGATTTTATCCGGCTGTAGGCTGACGTAAGCATATTTAAGGTACACTAGACTAAGCTGTGATGTTCAGTAGGTTAGGTACGTTAAATGCATTTTTGACTTACAATATTTTCAACTTAATAGATTTATAGGAATGTAACCCTATTGTAAGTTGAGTCTGATCTGCATTTTAAAGATGTTGTTCTCCTGTCTTCTGGCTTACATTGTTCTTGATAAGAAGTCTGCCGTCATCTTTCTTGTTTCCATGTATATGTCTTTTAAGTAATTTGTAAGAATACTAATTTGATATAGTATTCTTCATATTTCTTGTGCTTGGAGTTCGTTGGGATTTTTGGATCTGTAGGTTTATAGTTTCTATCAAATTTGGAACAATTTTGGTATTTCTTCAAATATACTTTCTGTCTTGCCTTGTTCTCATCTGAGGATATCATTATATGTTCATTAGGCTGCTTCAAATTTCCTTAGCATTCATTGATGATCTGTTCACCCCTTTTCCACTCTTTTTACTCTTTCATTATTTAAGTCAGTTTTTGGTTAGGTGTTTACCAACTTTTTCTCAATTGTTTGATTTACTGTTGTTAATCCTATCTAGCATATTTTTTGTCTTAGACATTATATATTTCATCTGTAAAAATTCCATTAAAAACGTATCTTCCTTGTGTCTAACATCTGTCCTCTACTTCCTTGAACATATGGTATGTAACTATGACAACTGTATTCATGAGTTTCTCATTGGTGTTGTTTCTGTGTCTGTTTGTATTGATTGATTATGTTTTTCTCCTTTTCATATTTGGTGCTTTTGGGGATTTGATATCACAGCTTATGAATTTTACATTCTTGTGCCCTGCATTTTTGTGTTTCTATAAATACTCTTTGTTCTGGGATTTAGGTAAGTTACTTGCAAACAGATTCTTTTGTGTTTTGTTTTTGATTTTAAGCTTTGTTAGGTGGAACCAGAGCAGCAATTAGTCTATTGCAAAATTTTTTCCAACATTGAGACCAAACCCTTCAGAATAGTTTGTCTGGTGCCGTGTGAATTATGAGCTTTTCCAGTCTGACAGTTTTATGAAGGAATCCCATATGTAAAAGGTAAAATTAGAATGAATGCCAAGAGCTTCATCTTCTCAGTATCTCGCTGTACCTGGGAATGTATTTGACTTTGTGTAATAAATACAAGGGGTTACCAAATTAATTTTTTCATATAATCAGTCTAGAGACTGAAGGAAGTAATCATGTGCCCATATGGCTTATTGCTTTGCTGTCCTTACCATGTGGCCCCGGATGGAAATTTGGGATTATTTTCTGTAATTTGAAATGTGAAGGTGAGCTATAGATTGATTGAATGTATAGATTTGAGGATTATCACTTAGCTTACAGGTAGTGGTGGTTGTAATCATAGGAAAATTTGCCATTGCTCCAAATGAGCCAATAGAATGACAAGGGCAGTAGTGTGAGAATGGAACAACATCAAAAAACACCAACATTTTTAACACTCAGATAGTGGAGGAAGGGATTCTAAAGAAGACAGGTGAGATGTGTGGGCTGGGGTAGGGGATGGAGATCATGAGAGTGCATTACTGTGGGTATTTATGTTTTCAGTTACCAGCATCTAAACAACCTTCTTTTTGGAGAGGAAGCATCCAGCAGCATCATTCCCACCCCCTTCCCCACCCTCCCCCAGCATAACCTTTACTGTAATAGAACATAATGTCAAGAAGTAAGGAAGTCAGTTATATCTCAATAAAACCAGGGTAAGGGGAGGTGCAGATTAGGAAGACAAGACTATATATGGACATGTAAGCCTTGACACGGATGGTTGAGTTTATTCAAGGTTTGATGAAAAACTACCGAAAAGTTCTGAGCAAAGAAGGAATTAACAGGATCTGACTTTATTTTTCCTTCTGTTTTGTTTTTTAATTAAGGCTTTTTTTTTAAAGAACAGTTTTAGCCTCACAGCCAAATTGAAGAGAAGGTACAGAGATTTCACACATACTTTCTGCTCCTATGCATATTCTCCATCATCAGCATCTCCCACCAGTGTGGTGCATTTGTTATAATTGATGAACTTAGACTGATACATCATAATCACCCAAGTTCATACTTCACATTAGGCTTCACTCATATTATTGTACATTTTGTGGGTTTGCACCAATGTATAATGACATGTATCCATTATGATGGTTCCTCTTACATATCCCTGTCCCTCCCACATATCCCTGTCACTCCCTCTGCCCAACCCCTGGCAACCACTCATCATTTTGTTTTTTTTGTTTTTCTTTTTTTGCTACCACTAATTAAAAAATTTTTTTTGAGTTTATTTATTTTAGAGAGAAAGAGGGAGAGAGGGAGGGAGACAGAGAACAAGAGGGGGAGGGGGAGAGAACAAGCGGGTAGGTGCAGAGAAAAGGAAAGACAGAATCTTAAGCAGGCTTCTGCACCATCAGCACAGAGCCTGATGCAGGGCTCGACCCCACGAACCATGAGATCATGACCTGAGCCAAGATCAAGAGTCAGATGGTCAACTGAGTGAGCCACCCAGGCACCCCATGTTCCACTAATTTTTCTAAAAATAATTTTTTTTACTGTCTTCAGAGTTCTGCCTTTTCCAGAATATCATATAGTTGGACTCATGTAGTAGTCTTTCAGATTGGCTTCTTTCGCTTAGTAATATAAATTTAAGGTTCCTTCATGTCTTTTCATGGTTTGATAGCTCATTTCTTTTAGCACTGAATAATATTCCATTGTCTAAATGCATTACACTGGGTTTTTAAATAAGGTAACTCTCATTGCTGTATGGAAAATAAATTGTATGAATGATTCAAATGAAAAGTCTGGTTTGGTAGGAAGCTTTTACAGTAGTTTGTGTAAGAGATGATCATGCCACTTCATTGGCATGGAGTGGTAGTGACAGGGATATATAATTTTTAAGGAAAAGCTAACAGGATTTGGAATGTAGAATGAGAGAATGAAAAGAATCAAGGATATTCAAATATTTTTGTCTTGAGCAATTGGAAAAATAGTTCAATTTTGTTTTTCCTGTTTTTGATGAAATGGAAATATTGGGAAGGAATAGGTAATGTTTATGTTTTCAACTTTTTTCTCATTTTTAATTTTTTTTTCTTTAAAAATAACCTAAGGTCCTTAATTTGTAACCTTAAGTTACAAATATGGTTCTAAAGAAGTTTTTTTGTGATCAATTGAAGAGAGTGTTGCCAACATGAGGCCCCATCACCTCAAAGTACTAATTTGTAGTTGTTGTCAACAAGGACATTTTCTTACATATCCAGAATACAGCCATCAAAATCAGAAAGTTAACATTGTTAGAATAGTGTCCTCTAATCCACAGAACCCATTCAAAGTTCGGTGGTCTCAGTAATACTCTTTTTAGCAAAATAATTCAATTTAGGGTCATATTTGTATTTTCTGTTGAAAGTAGTGTTTTTTCATTGGAACAACTCCTTCATGATTCCTTGACTTTCATGATCTTGACAGTTTTGAAGTTTATAGAGCAGTTAACTTTTAGAATATTTTCTCAGCTGGAGTTTGTCTAATGATGCTTCCCCATGTTTCAATTTAGGTTATTTTGGCAGGAACATCACAGAGGTGATGTGATATTCTTCTCAATGCATTCTGCCAGGTAGTGAGTGATTTTAATTTCCCCATTACTGGTGATCTTAATATCAATCAGTTGACTAAGCTTTCTGCCAAGTTGCTATGATAATAAAAAAGGTAACTCTTTTTTTCTTTATAGTTGATGAATATTTGGGGGGAAGGCATTTTAAGACTAATTCATTCTTTATCACACTTTTACACATGAGTTTTAGCACTTACTGATTTTTCTTGGCTGAATTATTACTATTAATGTTGCCAAATGGTGATTTCATAATTTCATTACATTATTGTAATTTATGAGTGTCAAAAAAGAAAAACTTCTTTTCCCATTTATTGATTTATTTTGAAAATGTGTCTGTGGACTCATAGATTCCTTTTTTATTCAGTGGTTGTAATCTATCATTTATTTTGATGCTCAAACTGTCTCATATTTGGCTAGTGAGAGTTCCTTTTGTCTGGTTCCTGTGTCCTTTCTTTCTGACCCAGTAAGATGTTCCAGGCTCATCTTGCAGTTTCCTGATTCATACCTGACATAACTCCTATTTTCAAGGAGCGTTGGTACTTCTGAATGGAGATTGGTATTTAGAAATCAACATCTAGAAGGTGTACTCATTGTGAGTAGGATGTCACTGCTCCTAGGTTGCAGTAGACAAAGCTATAAAACATATATAGGTACAACCATGTGTGTGTTCATGTGCGTGCATACATACAAACATGCATATACATCTGTACTTATATCTGTTTATCTGTACATATTTAGGAAAAAAAAACAATTTCATAATGAAACTTCCAATCCCAGTCCACTACCACAGAGTTCATTCCTGCTTTACCCGTTTGCATATTTGTAAGAGCCCAAAGGACGTTAGGTGGGGAATCTGTTGGGAGGAGGCATGTGGTGCAGCAGCAGTGCAGCATGGTACTATACTTTTTCCTCGTCATTCCTTTGTGTTTTGCATAGTTTTACACATTTTAGTTCCATTTAATCCTATATATTAAAAAAATTATTTGAGACTTTGTGTTTTAGCTGTCAGTTATTTTGAAGTATGTTGTTTTATTGCCAGATATTTGGAGATTTTACTGTTGTCTTTGTTGTTTTTGTATTGCTTGTATTGTGATCAGAAAACATAGTTTGTATAATTTCAATTCTTTCAAATGTGCTGAGACCTACTTTGTGGCCCAGGATATGACCCAGGTCAATCTTGATGAATGTTCTATGGGTGCTTTAAAAGAATATATGTTTTTTTATTGGGTGGAATGGCATGTGGCTGTGTGTGTATGTGTGTGTTAGCTTTATACAGCCATGCTTTTAAGAAACATAAGAAGAAAAAACCATGTTAATTTTTTAAACTTGCTTTTTTATTTAGCATTTCTAGTGGTTTTTTTTTTTTTTAATGTTTTTAATTTTGAGAGACATAGAGACAGAGTGTGAGCAGGGGAAGGGCAGAGAGAGAGGGAGATACAGAATCCGAAACAGGCTCCAGACTCTGAGCTGTCAACACAGAGTCCGATGCGGGGCTCGAACTCACAGACCATGAGATCATGACCTGAGCCGAAGTCGGCCGCTCAACCAACTGAGCCACCCAGGTGCCCCTCTAGTGTTTTTCATTTTGTGTGAAATGTTTTTCATTTTGTGTGCTGGATTTGATCTTACCCCATCTGATGTCACTTCTTCTCAGCTAAAGAACTTCCCTTAGGATTTCTTATAAGGCAGGTCTTAACAACAAATTCTTTTAGCCTTTGTTTATCAAGGAATGTGGGTTTTTTTTGTATTTGTTTTTTTAACTTTTGAGAGGGGTGGGGGGGGGCAGAGAACCTGAAGTGGACTCTGTGTTGACAGCAGAGAGCCTGATGCGGGGTTTGAACTCATGAACCATGATTTCATGACCTGAGCCAGAGTCAGATGCTTAATCCACTGAGCCACCCAGATGTGCAGAATGTGTTTTTTCTTTAATAAAAAAATTTTTTTTTAAAGTTTATTTATTTTCAGAGAGACAGCGAATGTGGAAGGGACAGAGAGGGAAAGAGAGAATCCCAGGCAGGCTCTACTCCGTCAGTGTGGGGCTTGAACCCAGGAGCCATGAGATCATGATCTGAGCTGAAATGAAGAGTTGGTCGCTCAGCCACCCCAAGAATGTGTTTAATTCACCTTGCTATTTTGCAAAGCACAGTCTTGGTGAACATTTGATTCATGCTCAACATTTTTTTTTTGTCATTTAATAAGTCACTCCACCTTCTTCTGCCTCTATTTCTCTTAGAAGTCAGGTAATTGTATTGTTCCCCTATACAAGAGAGATCTTTTCTCTTTCTGCTTTTAAGATTTTATCTTTGAGTTTCTGCAGTTTGAGTATGATGTGTCTTTGTGTAGAACTCTTGTATTCATTGTATTTAGGGATTACTGAGCTTCTTGGATCTGTAGATTGAGGTTTTTTTGTGAAATTTGGGGAGCTCTTAGCCATTGTTTCTTCAAATATTTTTAAGGCCCACTTTTCTTTTCCTCTCCCTTTGGGACACCCATTAAAAATTTTTAGCCTGCTTAATGTCTCACAGACCTCTGAGACTTTTTCATTTTCTTTCCATCTTTTTTTTCCTCTGTGTTCTTCAGATTGGATAATTTCTCTTGATCTTTTTGTTTAGTTCTTCTGCAGTCTCAGATTGAGTCCATCTAATACATTTTACATTCGGATATTGTGCTTTTCAAGTCTAGAATTTCCACTTTAGTTCTTTCTTTGAGAATTTCTGTTGTCTATTGAGATTTCCTGTTTGTGGAATAATTTTCAGCAGATTTTCCTTTAATTCTTATAGAAGAATTTACAATTTAATATACAATTACAATTACAATTACAATTGCTGCTTTGAAGTGTTAGCTAATTCCAACATCAGGGCCCACTTAGAGTCAGTTTCTATATTTTTTTAAATGTTTAGTTAATTTTGAGAGAGAGAGAGAGAAACATACATAATCCGAAGCAGGCTACAGGCTCTGAGCTGTTGGCACAAAGCCCAATGCGGGGCTTGAACCCATTAACCACGAGATCATGGCCTGAGCTGAAGTCGGAAGCTCAACCGACTGAGCCACCTAGGTGCCCCATGAGTCAGTTTCTATTGACTATTCTTTATCTTGAGTATGGATAACACTTTATTCCGTTTGCATGCCTTGTAGTTTTTTTGTGTGTTTTGTTTTATTGTTTTTTGAGAACTAGACATATAATGTATTGTAGTGACACTGGAATCGGAATTTTTTTGCAGACCAATTTGCTTCTACTTAATTGGTGGAATGTATTATTCCCCATGCTTGTTTGGTTGTTACTGTGTTTGCTTAGTTATTTTTCTTTGTTTTTCTGTTTGTATTTTTAAAGCTAGACTTCTTAGGGGTTGCCCTGTGACCACATAACTTAGTGGTCAGTTATTGGTTGAGTAGAGGTTACATTCAAATACCTCAAGGCTTAAGGCTTTGACCATCTGCTGGTGGATGTATATGAGTTGGAGAGCACAAATTTAAGGCTGTTTCTAGGCATGGCTTAATTTTTAATTTGTACCTGGCCCTCTTTGGTCTCCTCTACATATATCCATACTTTTCTAGTCAGCCTGGGATTTTTAGAAAGTTCATCTAGCAGTTTTATGGCTTTAATTTTCAAGATCTTCTCATTAAGTTTCTGACAGTCCTGCCTCTGTCCCATCTGAGACACGGTTCTCTTCCTAGCAGAGCCACTGGTTTCCCCATTTGTTTTACCCTATTTTTCTTTTTCTTTTATTTTATTTAAAAAATTTTTTTTAACGTTTATTTTTTATTTTATTTTTGAGAGACATAGAGACAGAGCGTGAGCAAGGGAAGAGCAGAGAGAGAGGGAGACACAGAATCTGAAGCAGGCTCCAGGCTCTGAGCCGTTAGCACAGAGCCCGACGCCGGGCTCATAGACCGTGAGATCATGACCTGAGCTGAAGTCGGGTGCTTAACCGACTGAGCCACCCAGGCGCCCCTATTTTTCTTTTTATTGACAATGTTATTCAGTGTAGGTTTTCATCTATCACTCCAAATTAAGTCAACCCCACCAGCAACAGAGCTGCTGGATTTCAAGCCCGTCCTGTTAAAAGTTCTTATGCAGACCAACCTGGGCTAGTGATGGGAGCATCTCCAAGGAGGAAGTCTGTAGACTCCCACTGCCTTTCCTGAAGTTCTGGTAGTTTTCCGTTAATAAATAATTCTCAATTTGTTGTTTACCTTTTGGCAAGTTCTAAGTCCTTGAAATAGTTATTTTTAACAGTCTGTCAGTTTAATTCTTATTTTTGAAGGAGAGGATTTGCTGACCTTTTTGTCTACAATAGCTGGAAATGTAACCAGCAAGTACTTTTTATTCTATCTTTCAGAATACACCTTGAATCCATCTTTTGTCTTCTGTGCACACATCTTCTGTGCTACCATCTTAGGACACTTTAATATATCGTTACTCCTCCTAGACCTTAAGCAACCTTATAACTACCTTTTGCTTCTTTTGTTGCCCTCTTACAGTTCTTTCTTTTCTTTAAATAAATGTTTTAGTTTAGAAAAGTTATAGATTTATAGGAGGTGCCTGGGTGGCTCAGTTGGTTGAGAAAAGTTGTAGATTTATATAAAACTTCTACATAGTACAGAGCTTTCTCAGTTTCCTGAGAACCAGTTTCCCTGTGATTAACATCTTATGTTATTGGGGCACATGGGGGGCTCAGTCGGTTCAGCGTCTGATTCTTGATTTTGGCTCAGCTCGTGATCCCAGGGTTGTGGGATTGAGCCCCACGTTAGGCTGTGTGCTAAGCATGGAGTCCGCTTGAGATTTTCTCTCTCTTTCCCTCTGTCCCTCCCTTGTGTTTGTGCATGTACGCGCATGCTCTCTCTCAAAAATATTTTTGGAAAGATCTTATGATTGTCATAATTTATGAATCAGTATTGATATATCATTATTAACTAAACAACTTATTTCATTTGGATTTTATTGTCCTTTCTGTGTTCCAGGATTCCATCCAGGATGCTAATTCACGTTTAGTTTTCGTATTCCTTTTATTCCTCTAGGTTGTGGCAGTTTCTCAAATATTCCTTGTTTTTAATGACCTTGACAGTTTTGAGGAACATTGATTAGTTATTTCATGTCTCTCAATTTTATTTTGGCAGATATTTTTCTATGTTACTTGGTTTATGAGTTTTGGGAGGAAGACCAGTAGGTAAAGTGTCTTTATGTATTAACCACATAATCCTTTCTATAGTTCCTGGAACATGCCAAGGTTTTTGGGCATTTGTAACTACCATTCTTTAACCTTGAGAGTTTTCCCTTGACTCTTCTTATGGCTGGCGCCTTCTCAGTTTTTGGAGATTTTACTTATATACTCATTCACTGGGTTTGTTTTCATTTGATCCTTTGTAGTTACTTGTATGTCTTTGTCATTAAAGTGTAAGCCCAAGAGTACAAGGACTTTGTTTTCTTTACTGCTGTATACATGGCACATAGTAGGCAGACACTAAAGTTTTCTTTTTAGAAATTAGTAAGTGGCAGTTTTTTAGAAAAATTTTTAATGTTTATTTATTTTTGAGAGAGAGAGAAAGCGTGCGCATGTGCGCACAAGTAGGGGAAAGGCAGGGAAAGAGGGAGAGAGAATCCCAAATAGACTCTATGCTGATAGCACAGAGCCCCACGTGGGGCTCACACTCAGACCATGAGATCATGATCTGAACTGAGATCAAGAGTTGGGTGCTTAACCGACTAAGCCACCCAAGCAGTTCACTTAACTGAAGTGGTAGTCCTTAAGGCACAGGAAGCGGAGGTATGTACAATGTAGATGACTCTTGAATAATGTGAGTTTGAACTACAGGAGTCTATTTATAGGGGGATTTTTTCCATATAGTACTGTAAATGTATTTTCCTTATGATTTTCTTTTTTTATTATTGTATTTTTTTTATTTGAGAGAGCGCGAGCGAGCTAGAGCACATGAGGAGGGAAGAGGGGCAGAAAGAGAGAGAGGGAGGGAGAGAGAGAGAGAGAGAATGAATCTCAAGCAGTCTCCATGCTTAGCATGGAACCTGATTCCAGGTTTGATCCCACGACCATGGGATCATGACCTGAGCCAAAATCAAGAGTCAGACCCTCAACTGCCTGAACCACCCAGGCGCCCCTTTTATGATTTTTTAAATAACATTTTCTTTTCTCTAACTTACTTTATTGTAAGAATATAATATATAGTATATGTAACATACAGAATATGTGTTCATCGACCTTTCATGTTACTGGTAGGGCTTCTCTAGTCAACAGTAGGCTATTAGTAGTTTTTAGGGAGCCAAAAGTTATACACAGATTTTTGACCGCATGGGGAGGGGGTCATTGCCCATAGCCCCATGTTCAAGGGTCAACTGTAGATCACATAAAGAACAAAATGAACTAAAGCACACTGTAGGTTCAGTAAATTCTAGATTTGTCTTGTTGGGATTTTACAGTAAGTGAGGTTTTTTTTTTGCTTGTTTGTTTTTTTTGTTTTAGAATTGTTTTAAAATTTACCACTTTAATTATTTTTAAGTACACAGTTAAGTGACATTAAGTACATATTTGCATTGTCGTGCAGCTATCCCCATTATCCATCTCCCGACCTCTTTTTATATTGTAAAGCTAAAATTGTATACCCATTAAACAACAACTCCTCCTTTTACTCCATCCCCAGTCCCTTCGTCTCTACGAATTTGATTCTTCTATGTACCTCTTGTACGTAGAATTATACTTTTTGTTGGCTGGATTATTTCACTTAGCAAAATGTCCTTAAATTTCATCCAAGTTATAGCATATGTCAAAATCTTTTTTTATTAAAAAACTGCTGAATCATATTCCTTGTGTGTGTATACCGTGCATTCATCTGCCTCTAGACACTTGAGTTGCTTTCACTTTTTGCCTCATGTGAATAATGCTCTTATGTGACTGTGGGTGTTCAAATATCTGTTTGAGTCCCTGCTTTCAGTTCTTTTCGGTATATATCCAGAAGTTAATTTCTGGATTTGTGGGAGTGGAATTGCTAAATAATATGGTAACTTAATTTTTAAAATCTTTTAAGTTTCATTTATTTATTTGTTTGTTTGTTTACATCCAAGTTAGTTAGCATATAGTGCAATAATGATTTTCCAGTGATTCATCCCCTATGTCTAACACCCAGTGCTCATCCCAACAAGTGTCTTCCTTAATGCCCCTTATCCATTTAGCCCATCCCCCAACCCACAACCTCTCCAGCAACCCTCAGTTTGTTCTCTGTATTTAAGAGTCTCTTGTTTTGTTCCCCTCCTTGTTTTTATATTATTTTTGTTTCCCTTTCCTTATGTTCATCTGCTTTGTGTCTTAAATTCCTCATATGAATGAAGTCATATATTTGTCTTTCTGTGAATAATTTCGCTTAGCATAATACCCTGTAGTTCCATCCACGTAGTTACAAATGACAAGGTTTCATTCTTTTGGTTGCCAAGTAATACTCTATTGCATATATATATATATATATATATATATATATATATACACACACACCACATCGTCTTTATCCATTAATCCGTTGATGGACATTTGGGCTTTTTCCATACTTTGGCTATTGTCAATAGCGCTGCTATAAACATTGGGGTGCATGTGCCCCTTTGAAACGGCATACCTGTATCCCTTGGATAAATAACCTAGTAGTGCAACTGCTGGCTCACAGGGTAGTACTATTTTTAATTTTTTGAGGAACCTCCATACTGTTTTCCAGAGTGGCTGCACCAGTTTGCATTTTCACCAGCAGTGCAAAAGAGATCCTCTTTCTCGGCATCCTCGCCAACATCCGTTGTTGCCTGTGTTGTTAATTTTAGCCATTCTGACTGGTGTGGGGTGGTATCTTATTGTGGTTTTGATTTGTATTTCCCTGATGATGAGTGACGTTGAGTGTTTTTTCATGTGTCAGTTGGCCATCTGGATGTCTTCTTTGGAGAAGTGTGTATTCATGCCTTTTGCCCATTTCTTCACTGGATTATTTGTTTTTTGGGTGTTGAGTTTGATAATTTCTTTATAGATTTTGGATACTAACCCTTTTTCTGAAAAGTCATTTGCAGATATCTTCTGTCATTCCATCAGTTGCCTTCTAGTTTTGCTGATTGTTTCCTTCACTGTGCAGAAGCTTTTTATTTGATGAGGTCCCAATAGTTCATTTTTGCTTTTGTTTCCCTTGCCTCTGGAGATATGTTGAGTAAGAAGTTGCTGCTGCCAAAGTCAAAGAAGTTTTTGCCTGCTTTCTCCTCTAGGATTTTGATGACTTCCTGTCTTATGTTTAGGTCTTTCATCTGAGTTTATCTTTGTGCATAGTGTAAGAAAGTGGTTCAGGTTCATTTTTCTGCATGTCGCTGTCCAGTTTACCAGACACCATTGCTGAAGAGACTGTATTCCATCGGATATTCTTTCCTGCTAAATTAATTGTGGTTAATTTGTGGGTCCATTTCTTGGTTCTTTATACTGTTCCATTAATCTGAGTGACTGTTTTTGTGCCAGTACTGTACTGTCTTGATGATTACAATTTTGTAATACAGCTTGAAGTCTGGGATTGTGATGCCTCCTGCTTTGGTTTTCTTTTTTGGGATTGGTTTGGCTATTCAGGGTCTTTTTTGGTTCCATACAAATTTTAGGATTGTTCTAGCTCTGTGAAGAATGCTGGTATTATTTTGATAGGGAAGTTTATTTTTGAGAGAGGGATGGAGAAGGAGAGAGAATCCCAAGCAGGATTCCCAGTGAGAAGCTCAGTGTCACAAACCATGAGATCATGACCTGAGCCAAAATCCAGATTTGGATACTGAACTGACTGAGCCACCTAGATGCCTTTTTTGGAGGAACTGCCATAATGTTTTTCGTAGCTACTGCACCATTTTACATTCCCACCAGTAGTGCACAAGATTTCAATTTTTTCACATCTTTGCCAATCTTTATTATGTTTTTTTTTTTAGTTTATTTATTTTGAGAGAGAAAGAATATGTGTACCACATCCACATACAAGCAGGGGAGGGGCAGAGAGAAGGGGAGAGAGCAAATCCTAAGCAGGCTTGGCTTAATCACATGGCCTCATGACTCTGGGATCATTACCTGAGCCAAAATCAAGAGTTGGATGGGTTACCAACTGAGCCACCCAGGTGCCCATTGATAGTAGTTATCCTAATGGGTGTGATGTGGTATTTCATTATGGTTTTAGTTTGAATTTATTTCCCTAATGATGAGTGATGTTGAGCATCATTTCATATTCTATTGGCTATTTGTATATCAACTTTGGAGAAATGTCTATTCATGTCACATTATCACATTATTTGTTTTTTGTTGTTGAATTGCGAGAGTGTATTCTGGATGTTAACCTCTTCTCAGGTCAATGATTTTTAAATATATTCTCCTGTTCTGGCAGATTGCCTTTTCATTGTTGACTGTGTCCTTTGATGCACAGAAGTTAGGGGCGCCTGGGTGGCTCAGTTGGTTAAGCGGCCGACTTCGGCTTGGGTCACGATCTCACAGTCTGTGAGTTCAAGCCCCACGTCGGGCTCTGGGCTGACGGCTCAGAGCCTGGAGCCTGCTTCGGATTCTGTATCTCCCTCTCTCTCTGCCCTTCCCCTGCTCACGCTCTGTCTCTATGTCTCTCAAAGATAAATAAATGTTAAAAAAAAAAAGTTAAAATTTTTTTAACTGCTTTATCGAGGTATAATTGATATTAAAAAACTGTCTGGTGTTTTATAATTTTATTAGTTTGGACATATACAAGTACCCATGATGTCACCACCACAATCAAGGTGATAGACATATCCAACACTTCCCAAAGATTCCTTATGTCTCTTTTTTCCTTGGTGGTGAGAGGAACACTTAACAATGATATCCACCTTCTTAACAAAAGTTTAGGTGCATAATACCATATAATTGACAATAGGCACTGTGTTGTACAACAGATCTCTGGAACGTAGGCATCTAGGATAACTGACACTTTATACCCATTAAATAACAACAACTTTCCATTTTCTTTACCTACCAGCCCTTGGAAACCACTATTATATTCTTGGCTTTTATGAATGTGACAATTTTAGATACCTTATAAAAGTGGAATAATGTAGTATTTGAACTTCAATGACTGGATTATTTCACTTAACATAATGCCTTCCAGGTTCGTCCATGAGAAGTTTTAAATTTTGATGAACTACAGTTTATCTATTTTTTGTTGACAGTGCTTTTGGTGTCACATCTAAGACATTTTGCAAAAATCCTATGTCATGAAGCTTCTCCTTTCTATTTTATTTGAACAGTTTTATAGTTTTTGCTATCACATTTAGGTTTGTGATCTGTTTTGAGGTAATTTTGTGTTTGGTGTAAGGTTGTCTAACTTTTTTTTTTTTTTTTTTTGCATAAGGATATCTAGTTTTCTAATCACCGTATGTTTACAAAACTGTCCTTCTCTGTGAAATAGCCTTGTCACCCTTGTTGAAAATCATTTGACTATATATATATATGCAAGGGATAAATTCTGAACTCTTTTTCATTGGTCTGTGTGTCTGCCTTTTATACTAGTACCACACTGTTTTAATTACTGTGACTTTGTAGTAAGTTTTGAAATCAGAAAGTATACATTCTCTGGTTTTGTTCTTTTTCAGGATTGTTTTGGTTATTTGGAGTCCCTTGAGATTCCATATGAACTTTTGGATGGATTTTCCTTTTTCTGCAAGAAACGTCGTTGAGATTTTGATAAGGATTGTACTGAATCTGTAGGTTACTTTGGTAATATCGACATATTAAGAGTGTTAAGTCTTGTAATTATGAGCTTGGGATATGTTTCCATTTATTTATGTATTTTAAATTTCTTTCGGCAGTGTTTTTGGCAATGTTTCATTGTGCAGGTGTTTCACCTCTTTGGTTAAATTAATTCCTAGGTATCTTACTCTTTTTGATTCTGTTGTAAGTGGAATTATTTTCTTAATTTCATCTTCAGATTGTTCATTATGTAATGAGATGTAACTGATTTTTGTGTGTTGATTTTGTATCCTGCAACTTTGGTGAATTTATTAACTCCAATAGTTTGTATGTGTGTAGTCTTTAGACACTTCTGTATATAAGACCATGTCATCTCAGAGATATTTTACTTCTTTTATTCCAGTATAGATGCTTATTATTTATTTTCTTGACTAATTGCTCTCACTGGAACTTCTAGTATTGTGTTGAGCTGAGGTGGCAAAGTGGGCATTTATGTGTTGTTCCTAATCTGAAGAAGGAATACCTTAGAGGAAAAGTCTTTCATCAGTAAGTATGATGTTAGGTGTACATTTTTCTTACACGCTCTTTATTAAGTTTAGGAAGCTTCCTCCTATTGGTACTTTGTTAAGTGTTTTTATCATGAAAGGGTGTTGAATTTTGTCAGATGCTTTTTCTGCATCAATTGAGAGTATCTTGTGTTTCAAGATTTTTTCATATATTGAACTAACTTTGCCTTTCAGCAGTAAATCCACTGAGTTATGGTGTATAATCCTTTTAATATCTACTGAATTTGGTCTGCTAATACTTTGTCAAGGAATTTTGCATCAATATTCATAAGACATAATTGGTCAATAGTTTTCTTTTAAATATCTTTGTCTGGCTTTGGTATTAGAGTATTCTTTTTTAATTTTTTTTAACATTTATTTATTTTTGAGAGACATAGAGACAGAGCGTGAGCAGGGGAAGGCAGAGAGAGAGAGGGAGACACAGAATCCGAAGCAGGCTCCAGGCTCCAAGCGGGCAGCACAGATCCCGATGCGGGGCTCGAACTCACAGACTGTGAGATCATGACCTGAGCCGAAGTCGGACGCCCAACCAACTGAGCCACCCAGGCGCCCCGGTATTAGAGTATTGTTGGCCTCATCCAATGAGTTAGGAAATGTTCCTTACTCTTCAGTTTTTTTAGAAGGATTCAGAATTTGGAAGAATTGTTTCAGAAGAAACCATGTATCAGTGTTTGATAAAATTCATTAGTGGAGCCATCTCGTCCTGGGCTTTTCTTGTTGGGAGCTTTATGTTTACTGGTTCAATATCTTTACTAATCGTAGGTCTGTTTAGCTTTCCTATTCATTTTTCATTCTTGGTAGGTTTTATGTTTCTAGAAATTTGTCCATTTCAGCTGTGTGACACAGTTTTTCATGTAGTTGTTCATGCTGCTCTGATACGATCTTTTTTATTTCTATGTTCTCTTTCTGATTTTAATTTATTTGAATCTTTTTCTAACAGTTTATCATTTCAAAAAACCAGCTCTTGGTTTTTATTGATTTTCTTTATTGTTTTTCTCTTCTCTCTTTAGTTTATCTTTGGTCTAGCCTTTATTATTTCTTTCCTTCTGTAAGCTTTTGGCTTCTTTTTTTTTTTTTTTTAAGATGTAGCGGTAGGTTGTTTTGAAATCTTTTTTGACGCAAATATTTACAGCTCTAAATTTCTCTTAGTATTGCTTTTACCATATTCTATAAGTTTTGGTACGTTGTGTTTTCATTTTCGTCTTTTTTCTTTTTTAATTTTTTTAACGTTTATCTTTTGAGGGGCAGAGACAGAGCATGAGCTGGAGAGGGAGAGAGGGAGTCACAGATTCCAAAGCAGGCTCCAGGCTCAGGCTCCAAGATGTCAGCACAGAGCCCTGACGTGGGGCTTGAACCCACATACTGCGAGATCATGACCTGAGCCAAAGTCCCGATGCCCAACTGACTGAGCTAACCAGGCACCCCTCATTTTCATCTTTTTCAAGATATTTTCTAATTTCCTTTTTGATTTCTTCTTTAAAACATTGGTTAAGGATTTATTGTATAATTTCCACATCTTTATGAATTTTCCAGTTTTCCTTCTTCTGTTAATTTCTAGTTTCATTCCACTGTGATTGGAAAAGATACTTTGTCTCATTTTAATCTTATTAAATTAAGAATTTTTTTTTGTGGGCTAACATATGATCTATTCAGAAAAATGTTCCATGTGGACTTGAGAATATGTATTGTACAGTTTTTGGATTGAGTGTTCTGGTTTGGTCTGGTAGGTCCATTTGGCCTATAGTGTTGTTCAAGTCCTCTATTTCCTTATTAATCTGACTGGTTGCTCTATTATTGAAAGTGGGGTATTGAGTTTTCTATTGTTATTGTGTAAGTATGTATTTCTCTTTTTTAATTCTGTCCATACTTCATATATTTTGGAGCTCTGCTGATTGGTGCATATATGTTTATAATTGTTATATCTTCTTGATGAATTGACTGTTTTATCAATATTTAATGTCCTTTGTGTCTTATAACAGTTTTGAATTATAGTCTATTTTGTCTGATGTTAGTGTAGCCAGTCTAGCTCTCTCCTTGTTACTATTTGCTTGAAGTATCTTTTTCTGTCCTTTCACTTTTAGCCTATCATGTTTTTAGATCTTATAGACACCGTATAATAGGATCATGCTTTTTAAATTCATTCTGCCATTCTGAAACGGTGTTCAACATCATTAATCATCAGGTAAGTGTAAATTAAAACTACAGTGAGATATTACCTAATCACCAGAATGACTCATAAGGTTGGTGAGGATGTGGAAGAACTGGAACTTGCTGGTGGGAGTATATAGATTGACAACTACTCTGAAAAAGCGTTTGGCCATATATACTAAACTTAACTCTGTGCGTGTCTTTGTGACCTAGCAATCCTTCTGGGTATATCCAACAGAAATATGTGTTTATGTTCACCAAAAGGTATGTTCAAGGAGATTTGTAGAACATATGTTTGTAATAGTCAGAAACTGGAACCTTTTATCTATCAATAATAGAGTAGGTAAATTAATTGAGATGTAGTCATATAATGGAATGTTACACAGCAATGAAAATGAACAAAATACTCATACAGATAATGTGGGAGAATCTCAGAGCTGTAACAGATATTGAGTGAAAGTAAATACAAAAGAGTATGTCTTGTGTGAATTAATTAATATGAAATTTAAAAGCTGACAAAACCAGTCTATGGTAATAAATGTCAAAATGACAAAAATTAAAATAGGTGTAGATAAGAACTTTCAGCTACAGATGTGATTCATCTTTGTTTAGCTTTTTCCTACTAACTTGTATACTTAACTTTATATATTTTTATGTTTTTGTCCATTTCAGCCTCAGAATATTGGTAAAAGTACCAAGCTGTTCGTTTATTTATTAACTTTTATTTATTTAAGAGGAGAATGTGTGAGTAGGGAGGGGCAGAGAGAGAGAGAGAGAGAGAGAGAGAGAGAGAATCCCAAGCAGGCTCCTTGTTGTCAGTGCAGAGCCTAAAGCAGAGCTTGAACCCACAAACCATGAGATCTTGACTTGAGTAGAAATTAAGAGGATGCTTAACAGACTGAGCCACTCACGCACCCCCACCCCCATAGCTGTTTGTATAAATGCAGCCTTGAACTGGTTTCCATTAGATTGATGCCTTTTTGATTCAACTATTGTGGTTTGGGGAGTTACTGTTTTTCCTGGAAGAGATGTTATTGATTTAAATGGAAAAAACTATTTCCTTTGGTACATATATACAATGGACTACTACGTGGCAATGAGAAAAAATGAAATCTGGCCATGTGTAGCAACATGGATGGGACTGGAGGGTATTATGTTAAGTGAGATAAGTCAGAAAAAGACAAATACCATATGTTTCCACGCATAGGTGGATTTTGAGAGACTTAGCAAAACCCATGAGGGAGGGGAAGAGGGGAAAGGAAAAAAAGACACAGAGAGGGAGGGAGATAGAACATAAGAGACTCTCAAAGACTAAGAACAAACTGAGGGTGAGGGGGGTGAGGGAGGGGGGAGAGGGTGTGACGGGCATTAAAAAGGGCACGTGTTGGGATGAACACTGGGTGTTATATGTAAACCAATTTGAAAATAAACTATTAAAAAATAAATGGAAAAATTTTGTGTTCATAATACTTTATTTCTGAGATTAGTCAAGATTTGACTTCAACATTTTAATTTAAAAATTGAAAAAAGCAGTTGAGAGTTTAAATTTGTAGAAAGACAATATACTGAATAAATCCACCATTTTGTGACATTCTCTGTGTTTATGTGTATCGTAGGAGAATTTCCTATGCTAGCCATTTTCTTGAAAGGTGAACTGGAGTGACACAGTATTCTAGAAAGTTTGAGTGAGAAATAAGAAGTGGGTATTCAGGTCCTAACTTTGCTCAGCTTAATGACGTTGAGTGAATTATATTATCTTTTTGTCCTCAGATTTCGCATTTGTAAAATAGGAGGCTTTAGACTAGATCTTTGTTTTTCAGCTATTTAAAATTTAGCCCTATATGTGCCTTGATTAAAATGACCTAAAAACTGAGGTAGCTTGGCGATTGCCCTTGGATAGAGTATTGGTCGCATGACATAAGGGACATTTTTATGTTTTATGTTATATTCCATGTATTACTATATTTAATTTTTTCTTTGACAATTCTTTAATGTTACTTGACATTTCAAAGTAATATTATAACTAAAAAGAAATTAAAACAGCTATAATGTTTAATTTGTTTTTTTCAAACTGGCCACCACTCAGTAGAGAATTACTAAAATATGCCAGTAGTTGCAAAGTGGCAGCATAAAATGAAAATACTCACATTGTTTTTTTAACAAATTTGAATTAGTTGCTAATATTTGAAAATGACATCTCAAAATAAAATTTGGAACTTTTTGAAAAATCATATCTGATAATAACTGAGCCTGCATTCCTGTATGTAGCTGTTGACTGGAGCTGAGTAGCTGTTGCTGTTCTAGATGAGCAAATGATAACAGAATCTCCCACATCTATAATCTCTTTTCTTCCTCTCCCCCTTTCTTATTCTCTCTCCCTTTCTCCTTTCTGTTCTTCTAAGGTATAATTAATATACCATGAAATTTCACGTTTTTAAAAGTATATATACAACTCAGTAGTTTTTAGTATATTCACAAAGTCATACAACCATAATCACTGTCTAATTCCAGAACTTACCATGACCTTTTTTTTTTTTTTGGTACCTGTTCTCAGTCATACTCCTGTCCTAGGAAATCACTAATCTTTCTGTCTCTATAGATTTGCCTATTCTGGACATTATATGTAAATACAATCATACAATATGTGGCCTTTTGTATCTGGTTTATTTCACTTGGCGTAATGTTTTAAGGTTCAACCATGTTGGAGCATGTATCAGTCCTTCATTCCTTTTAATGACTTAATTAATATCCTGTTGTATGAATTGACACCACTTGTTTATCCATCCATCAGTTGATGGAGATTTGAGTTTTTGCTTTTTGTCTCTTCTAAGTAATTCTGCATTGAATGTTAGTGTACACATTTTTGTGTGGTTATATGTTTTTAGTATTCTTGGATATATATCTAAGAATTGAAATAGTGATTCGTACAGTTCCAGTTTTTCCACATTTTCTCCAACACTTGTCATTGTCTGTCATTTTGGGTATAGCCATACTACTGGGTGGAAAGTAGTAGGATGTCATTGTGATTTTGATTTGCATTTCCCTGATGACTGTGATTTTAAGCATCTTCTCAAACACTTATTGCCCATTTTTATATCTTCTTTGGAGAAATGTCTATTGAAATCTGTTGCCCATTTTATAATTGTGTTATTATTGAGTTGTAATAGTTCTTTATATATATATTTTGTATCCTAGACTCTTATCAAGTATATGATTTGCAAATATTTTCTCCTAGTCTCTGAGTTGTCTTTCACTATCTTGAGAGTGTCCTTTGATACACAAAAATGTTTAATTTTGAGGAAGTCCATTTGTTGCCTGTGCTTGCAGTGTCATATTTAAGAAACTATTGCCTAATCCAAGGTCATGAAAATTTATACCTTTGTTCCCTTCTGACAGTTTTTTGGATTTAGCTTTTACATTTATGTCTTTGATCCATTTTGAATTAATTTTTTGCATACTGTACGAAGTGGGAGTCCAACTTCATGCTTTGGTATGTGACATGCGGATGCTTTGGCAGTGCCATTACTAAAGTTCTTTCACCATTATCTTGGCAACCTTGTCAAAACTCATTTGACCGTATGTGTTTGGGTGTATTTCTGGACTCAATTCTATTCCAGTCTCTATCCTTATGTCAGTATTCCCATTGTTTTGATTGCTGTAGCTTTGTAGTAAGCTTTGAAATCAGAGTGTCTGAATATTCTAACTTTATTTTTCTTTTGCAGTATTGTTTTGACCCTTCAGGGCCTTTTGTACTCCCATATGAATTTAAGAATCAGCTTCTTCAGGGGCATCTGAGTGGCTCAGTTGGTTAAGCTTCTGACTTCTGCTCAGGTAATGATCTTGAGGTTTGTGAGTTCAAGCCCCGCGTTGAGTTCTGTGCTGACAGCTCAGAGCCTGAAGCCTGCTTTGGATTCTGTGTATCCCTCTCTTTCTGCCCTTCCCCAGCTCGTACTCTGTTTCTCTCTCTCAAAAATAAGTAAACATTTAAAAAAAATAAAAACAAAATCAGCTTTCTGTTTCTGCAAAAAAAAAAAAAAAAAAGGACCAATGGAATTTTGTTTTTTGTGTTTTTTTTTTTATTATAATAGTTTATTTTCAAATTGGTTTACATATAACACCCAGTGTTCATCACAACATGTGCCCTTTTTAATGCCCATCACCCTCTCTCCCCCCTCCCTCATCCCCCTTACCCTCAGTTTTTCTTAGTCTTTGAGAGTCTCTTATGTTTTATCTCCCTCCCTCTCTGTGTCTTTTTTTCCTTTCCCCTCTTCCCCTCCCCCTGGTTTTTGCTTAGTTCACAAAGTCCACCTATTCGTGGAAACATATGGTATCTGTCTTTTTCTGACTGACTTATTTCACTTAACATAATACCCTCCAGTCCCATCCATGTTGCTACACATGGCCAGATTTCATTTTTTCTCATTGCCACGTAGTAGTCCATTGTATATAAGTACCATAACTTCTTTATCCATTCGTCAGTTGATGGGCACTTGGTCTCTTTCCATGATTTGGCTATTGTCGAAAGTGCTGCTATGAACATTGGGGTACACGTGCTCCTATGCATCAGCATTCCTGTGTCTCTTGGGTAGATTTAAAGTGTCTTTTGTTATCTTTTTTTTTAAAATGTTTTTATTTTTGAGAGCTAGAGAGACAGAGAATGAGTGGGGGAGGAACAGAGAGAGAGGGAGACACAGAATCTGAAGCAGGCTCCAGGCTCTGAGCTTCAGCATAGAGCCCTACGTGGGGCTCAAACTCACAAGCTCTGAGATCATGACTTGAGCCAAAGTCAGATGCTTAACTGAGCCACTCAGGCACCCCAAGACCAATGGAATTTTGATACAGTTACATTGAATCTGTAGATCACTTTGAGAATATTCCCATTTTGACAATATTGTCTTTCATCCATGAATGTGGGATGCCTTTCCATTTATTTAACCTTCAATTTTTTTCAATAATGTTTTATAGTTTTCAGTGTATACGAGACTTTTTTCTTAAATATATTCCGAAGTAATGTATTCTTTTTGATATTATAAATGGAATTTATTTTATTTTTTATGTGACTTTTAAAAATCTTATTTAAATTCCAGTATGGTTAACATGCAATGTTAAAATAGCTTCAGGTGTACAATGTAATGATTCAACAATTCTGTATATTTCTCTGCTCATCAAGATAAGTGTACTCTTGAGGTGCCTAGGTGGCTCATTTACTTAAGCATGTGAGTCTTGATATAAGCTCAGATCATGATCTCACAGTTTGTGAGTTCAAGCCCCCCATTGGGCTCTGTGCTGATAGTGCAGAGCCTGCTGGGGATTTTCTCTCTTCCTCTCTCTTTGCCCCTCCCCCACTTGCACGCTCTCTCTCAAAAATAATAAACATTAAAAAAAACAGTTAAAGTGTACTCTTAATATCCTTCACCTATTTCATCCATCCCCTCCCACTTCCCCTCTGGTAATCTGGTAACCATCTGTTTGTTCTCTATAGTCAAGAGCCTGTTTTTTGGTTTGTCTCTCTTTTTTAACTTTGTTCATTTGTGTTGCTTGTTAGCTTCCACATATGAATAAAATTATGTGGTATTTGTTTTTCTATGAAAACAGGAGTGCTTTTAGTCCTGTATCCAGTATAGTATTAAAAAGGAGTGGTAAGACTGGTCATCCTTCTTTTGTTTCTAATCTTAAGGGGGCATGCATCTAGTCTTTCACCATTAAGTGTGATGTTAGCTGTGGGTTTTTTCATGGATGACCTTTATCACCTTGATGAAATTCCCTTATCTTCCTAGTCTTTCAAGTATTTAAGGTAGTTAGATTTTGGCAAATGCATTTTCTGTGTCTATTGAGATTATGTCTTAGTCCTTTTTTAATGTCATTTATTACATTGACTTTTGTATGCTGAACCTATCTTTTGTGGAATATATCCCACATGTTCGTAGTGTATAATCCTCCTTTTTTTTTTTTAAATGTTCTAGATTAGGTTTGCTAGTATTTTGTTGAGGATTTTTATATCTCTGTTCACTTGGGGATCTAGTTTTCTTGTAATGTTTTGTCTGGTTTATCAGTACTCAGTAATACTGGCTTCAATTCTCTCTCTCTCTCTCTCTCTCTTTCTTTCTCTTTCTCTCTACTTCTCTCTCTTTTACTAATTTGTGGTAGTTTTTCCTTAAATGTTTGAAGACATGTGGTTTGCACTTTTATTTGCAGAAAGTTTTTCATTTCTAAATCAGTCTTGTTAATTTTTATATTGAATTCAGATTTTTAATTCCTTCTTGAGTTGGTTTAGGTAGTTTCTAGTAATTTGTGTCATCCAGGTGACCCAATTTATTGGAAATACAGTTGTTCATACTGTCATTTTATTCTTTTTATTTTGTAAGGTTGATAGTAATGCTCTATCTTTAATACCTCAGTTTAGTTATTTGTGTCTTTTTTCTTCTTGGGTAGTCTAGCTAAAAGTTTGCTAATTTTCGACTCTAATCCTATTGTTTCCTTCCTTCTGTTTGCTTTGGGTTTTAAATCCTCTTCTTTTTCCAGTGTCTTAAGGTAGAAGTTTAGGTTATTAATTTGAGATCCTTCTCATTTTTTAATATGAACATTTACAGTTAGAGATTTATCTCTAAGTTGTACTTTAGGTGCATCTAGTAAGTGTCAGTATGTTTCGTTTTCATTCGCATTTATCTCAAAGTATTTTCTAACTTCCTTCATTACTACTTTTTTGATCCATTGGTTCTTAAGGAGGGTGTTGTTTAATTTTCACACATTTGTGAATTTCCCAAATTTCCTTCTGTTATTTTTCTGATTTCATTGCATTGTTGTCAGGGAACATACTTCATATAACTTCAGTCCATTTATACTTACTGAGATTAGTTTTATTGACTAACATGTGGGTGGTGTGTTTTGGAAAATGTTCTGTGTGCATTTCCGAAGAATGTGTTTTGGGGTCGAGTGTTCCCACAGATGTCTATTAAGTGTAGAAGTTTTATAATTTATTCAAGTCTTCTGTTTTATTACTGATTTTTCTATTGTTGAAAATTGGGCATTGAAATCTGCAACAGTTATTTTTGAATTATCGATTTCTCCTTTCAGTTCTGCAATTTTTTCCTTCCTTTATTTTGAGAGTTTATCATTAGGTGCATGCATGTTTATAATTACTACATGTTGTTGATGAGCTGGCCATGTTTTCATTATAAGTGTTCTTCTTTGTCTCATAACAATTTTTGCATTCTCTTTTGTCTATTAGTAGGGCACTGTAGATCTTTTCTGACTACTGCTTGCATGGTATCCTTTTTTCATCTTTTTACTTTCAGTTTTGTCTTTGAATCTAAAGTGTGTCTGTTTTGGACAGCATATGGTTGGATCATGTTTTTTGTTGTTGTTTTTTTTCATTTATATATTAGCGTTAGTGGGGAGGGGGGAAGACAGAGAAGGAGAGAGAGAATCTCAAGCAAACTCCATGCTGCCAGCACGGATCCTGACACGGGGCTCAAACTCAAAAGAACCATGAGATCATGACCTGAGTTGAAACCAAGAGTTGACACTTAACTTACTGAGCCACCCAGGCGCCTCTATTCTGTTTTTTTTTTTCTTTAAATTTTTTTTAATGTTTGTTTATTTTAGAGAGAGAGGAAGACAGAGTGCAAGCTGGTAAGGGGCAGAGAGAGAGGGAGACAGAGAATCTGAAGCAGGCTCTAGGCTCTGAGCTGTCAGTACAGAGCCCAGTATAGGGCTCGAACTCATCAACTGTGAGATCATGACCTGAGCTGAAGTCAGATGCTCAAGCCACCCAGGCATCCCACCTGATCATGTTTTTTTAATATACTGTGCTAATCTCTATCCTTTAAATGGTTTGTTCATTCCACTTATATTTAATGTAATTACATGTGGGTAGAATTACATCTGGTACTTTGTTTATATTTATGTTTTATGTGTTGTATCTTTTTTTGTTCCTCATTTTTCGGTTACTGCTTTCTTTTGTGTTAGATATTTTCTAGTATGCTAATTTAAATTTTTTGTTTCTTTTGCCATTTTTAAAAAGTTTATTTTTACCAGTTGCCCCGGGGATTAAAATTAATAACTTAAAACAATGTAGTTTGGGGGCATCTTGGTAGTTCAGTGGGTAAGCGTCTGACTCTTGATCTCGGCTCAGGTCATGACAGATCTCATGGTTCATGGGATCCAGCCTTATATCGGGCTGTGTGCTGACAACATGGAGCCTGCTTGGGATTCTCTCTCCCTCTCTCTCTGCCCTCCCCTGCTCTTGCATGCTCTCTCTCTTTCTCTCCTTCTCTCTCAAAATAAATAAACTTAAAAAACAAAAACAAAAACAAAAAATCAATATAGTTTGGGTTGATGCCATCTTAATTACAGTGGTATGCAAACACTTTTATATAATGCCATTCTTCCCCTTTGTGCTGTTAGTGTTATACAAGTTATATTATTATTCTCGTGTGCCCAGTGAAACACTTTGTATTATTGCTTTATGCAGTTTCTGTAAACCTGTGTATTTCTTGTTGCTTGTGGAGAAAAGAGTTAACATAGTAGACCTCACTACATATCCTTAGAAAGAACTGCTTAAAAGATCCACCCTTGGCTAGCATCTGAGAACTTAATCAGGGTCTGTACCTGCCTAACTGATAATGCTCATTGTGCCTAAACTGCTTATACAAACAATATAGTTTGTGCTGAATAGCTGCTTTTCTTCTCGGAGTTAGGGATTTTGGTGTGTGCTAGGCAGAGGGTACATACTGATCAATCCCTAATGAAAACCCTCAGTGCAGAGTTTCCAATCTTTCCTGGTGTTGTCATAACTAATTTCTGGGGGGGAATTAAATGTGTCTTATGTGACTTTATTAAAAAAAGATCCTTAGGAGCTAGCCCTGACCTTCCCTGGACTTTGCCTCGTTTGCCCTTTCCTTTAGCTTATTTTGATTTGTGTCCTTTTGCTGTAGTAAATTACAGCTGTTAGTATGACTGTATCACTGAGTCTGTTGAGTTTTTGAAACCGGGTGTTTCACAAACTGCTATAATAGATTACCACAAATTTGGTGGCTTTAAACAACATAAGTTTTATCATTTTACAGTTTGGGAAGTCAGAAGTCTGAAATAAGTCTCACTGGGCTAAAATCAAGGTGTCAGCATTGTTATGATCATTCTGGAGGCTCTAGAGAAAAATGCATTTTTCTTGCCTTTCTCACATTCTAGCAGCTGCCTGGCTGGCTCATGGCTATCCCATTCTATCTTCATAGCCAACCATTAGTGGTCAAGCCTTTCTTATGCAGTACTACTCTGACACCTTCCTGCTAATTGTTTGTTTGTAACAATCCCTGTGATTATGTTAGGTCCAGCCAAATAATCCAGGACAATCCTCTCATCTTAAATTTGTTAATTTATCATATCTGCAAAGTCCCTTTGGCCATGTTTTTATCTTTTTTTAAAAAAATAATTTAATGTGTTTATCTTTTTTTCTCATCAGGCAGTAAAGAATACTGATGGAAGAACCATTTTCCTAATTTTCAAATTGTTGAGCTGGTTGCCATGATGGGTGAGTTCAAACTAAAGGCAGTTTTCATCTATAATTAAAGGATAAAATGGGGAAGAAGAATTTTTCTCTGTGTGTATGACCAAACATTTTTATAAAGTTTTATGATGTAATAGACTTCTGTAATGTTTTATATTTACTAATAGATTTTCCATTAAAGAACTTTTTGAGTTAACTTACAGATTTGGAATGACCATTTCATGCAGGATATCCTAGTAGGGACATTCAAAATAAACTGCTAAGATGGATTGAGATTTACGTAGAGTCGAATGGCCAGAGAGAATATTAGATAAGGAAACCTGACTTTTAAAGATTGAATAAATGCTGAGGAATGAGTTGTTGTAATTACCTAACAATGTAATGTGGTATCATAATGTTAATGGCAAGGGAAGCTTTCCTAAAGTATGGGAGTGGATTATAGGTTATATCCTTTTTCTTTTTCTTTTTCTTTTTTTTTTTTTTTACTTCTTGGTGTTGAAGTTTCCAAAGTGAGGCAAGGATTGGACAGGGAAACACTAGAAATAAATGGATCAAATGGCCCCCACCTCATCCTAAATGGGAAAAAATGAACTTAGTAGTTGGAAGCTAAGTTTTTAAACCTAGACTTTACCATTATCTTAATTCTGACATATACTTGTCTGTGTTTATCTCTGTCACATTTTTTCTATCACTTGTTTAACAAACATTATTCACTCTTATATACATATATAAGATATGCAGGCTTAAATTTGTGGATGTTCTTTCGTGGAGAGTCTGTACATTTTCAGTGTGTCTCCTTGTGGCAAGTGTGTAAGCCAAAGCTTCACATTCCTGCTTTTTCAGTTTCTCTTCCAATTTCTCTTGTTGTAACTATGCATGCAGTGCCATCATGTGGCCCAAATACTCCACCCAGCTTCACCTCCAGTTCCAAATTGGATATCTTTTACTAAACTCCTATCAACTTTCATTTTGGTTGCTCTCACTTATAGTCTGAGCTGTATATTAATCAAATGATACTGCACTAGAGCAAGCAGCAACACAAGGAACAGTCACTGCTTAAAAACTTAGGCAAAGGTATTCATTCATAGAAAACCGTGAATATTTAAAAGTGTGAATCATAGGTATTTGAATTTTTGATCAAGGATGTTCTCCTATAATTATTTTACAAGCATAATAAACATAGAAGGGATCTAATTAAGTGTTTCTGATAAAAGATTTTATTGAAATTACTTCCCAAATAATTTGTTTTTGTGTTTAAGTAAATGTCTTGTCAACATGTGTCAGAAACCCACTGCTTCATCTCTGTGCCTTTGGTCAGACTCTGGCCTTCCTTGGGCATCATCATTGCCTATTTGATCAATTCACGATCTTTCAGAAACCTGTCAAATCTGCCGATGACCACCACAGAGATTTTTAATAGAGTAAAGCAGTCTAAGAATTGTTACAAGAGTGCTTATAGTGGATGTTCACCACTTTGCATGATCTTTTGTGAATTTGTTAGTTTACGCCTTGTCAGCCTTCTCAAAGTAAGTTTCTTATTAGGTACATAAGTATATCATGTGATTCTTCTTCAAGTGGAAAAAGAAGGAACTCTATTAATTCCCCTTCATTTGTATATCATCTCACTAAGAAGTTACTTTTATTCAAATGGTCCTCCTTACTTTTTTATATCTACAATAGGAAACCATGTTTGGTTTTTTATTTTTTATTTTTATTTATTAAAAGAATTTTTTTCTTAATGTGTATTCATGTTTTGAGGGACAGACACAGTGCAAATGCGGGAGGGAGAGAGAGAGAGGGAGACACAGAATCCAAAGCAGACTCCAGGCTCTAGGCTCTGAGCTGTCAGCACAGAGCCTGATGCCAGGCTCAAACTCGGGAACCGTGAGATCATGACCTGAGATGAAGTTGGACATTTAACCCTACTGAGCCACTCAGGTGCCCCCGTACTCATTTTTTTTTAACAAGGAAATTAGTATATGTAAATGTGTAAGAGATTTAAGCCAGGCATTTATTTATTTTGGTATTGTGATAGTAAACATGGGAAAATATCTAAATTCAAGTGTTAAGTTTTCTCGAATGAAGCAAATAATTAGAACATACATATGTACTTTTAAGTATTCGAGTGCTTCTCTCCCCAGTGTAGGACTAAAGATCTTACCTTTCTCAAGAAGGTTACATGAGAAAATTTTATTCCAGTTGAGATCATTCTCAGCTTATTTTTTTCCTAAGGGCAGATTTATTTTTATCAATAAATGACATGTTCTGGCTTGGGCCCATGGACAGAACACACTTTGTTATTACATTATACCTGGCTGGCTCAGTTGGCTGTTTGGCTAAGCTGACATGATGAAATTTTATTTTACAAAGAATACTTTGTGAAGGATTATAAAATTTTCTCTAACCATGTAATTTACTGATAAAATCTTTGGCACCATTAATTTTAATTTTAACATGCGAGCAGTTTCGTTTTAGAGCAGAATATATTGAGTATTATAAAAAATTAATACATTTGGGAAGTCAGCTATTTGTGTGTTTGAAAGGCTGATGAAGCAATTGAATTGCCACATTCTTTTTAATGATCTCTCTTTACAGGGTAAAACATGTTTTAATTATTACTACTCTGAAACATAAATTACTGCTCACCAATATGGTTACATCTTAAAATGTAATCTGTAAAAGTCCTTCAATTCCTTTATTGACTATTTGCTGATTATCATTAGTAGAACCGGTTTAATTCTAGTGATTTACTAGTGAAAATCAATTAAATGATCCCCAAACTTTACCAGAGAGCATATAATTAGTATTACTAGGAGACTCAGGTGTTTAGTCTTAGAAAGAAGTTTTTGATTTATTTGAAAGAAATTAAAAGTTCATAATCCTTTCACTCAGTTTTGTGGATTCATCCTTTTTTTTAAAAGGAATGCATTTTTCTTACATTGTTAAATTTTAAGTTGTCACTGGCTGAAATCATTAAACAGTCTGTTAATGTTTGTATTCTTGTTGAACTTTATGGTGAGGAAGTACTTCCAATTATCAGTAGGTCATTTATTATTCACAGATAAAGCTTTTTGTTTCTGACTTGAAAGACTGATGAAAAACTCTAAAAGGAATTCTGTACTTTGAACATAAATGCCAAATAATGATGAAACCCATTTATTTTCCCCTACTAGCTTTAATTAAAATTTTAGATGTTCTATTGATACTTTATTTAGAAATCACAGAAAGTAATTTGTCATGATGGGGCTGTTTTGACCCATACACTAGGTTGTTACATTATTAGAAGAATCAGAATGACTTTATCTTGCCTCTAAATGTCTCATGTATAAACACTTAGTATGATGCTAGTGCTTGAGTGTAGTGCAGTTTAAATGTTACTTGTATTCAGTTTTTAAATAAAATTTTATTTCACCAAAATAACAGAAGTATAGGCATTGAACGTGTTCTAGATGCATTTTTTTGTGTGAAATTAATGCATTTTGCTTTAAATTTCATCATCATATTTGTGTTTGATGGCTGTGATAAATATTGAAATTATGATTCTTTACATCTGTTATTTTAAAAATGTCTAGATGATCAGCAGGCTTTGAACTCAATCATGCAAGATTTGGCTGTTCTTCATAAAGCCAGTCGACCAGCATTATCTTTACAGGAAACCAGAAAAACAAAATCTTCATCACCAAAAAAGCAGGTATGAATTACTTGTCTTAAATATCCTAATTTTATAGAAGGTTTGTTTAAAGTGTTTGTTTTACACTTTTGAATCAAATATTTTTTGTTTGTCATACAATTTTCCTAACGGGTGTGCATTTTTAAAAATTAGTAGAGTTTCATTTAATGTGGTAACTGCCCTCTAATCTGGTATTTCATCTGTTCTTGAAATACTTAAGATAAGCAAATTGTTTTTATTTTAAACAGTCTATTCTATTTACAAATGAGCATTATTTTGATTTTTGTAACTAAAATTTGTTTGAGCTGTCCAACACAAAAAGTGAGGAATATTTTATATTTCCCTCTAACAGGTTTAGCAAGAGTCTCATAGGCATGATCACTAAGAGACCATGATACTCTTTGCTTTCAGCCCAGATTTAGCCACACAGTTCTCAACTCAGTCCTTTGGCAGATGCTATGAATTGATGGGAGTTCACACTGAAAATGAAACCTTCTTTTCCCCTGCCATTTTTTTAATTAGTGACTAAAAAAAATGATCTAGAAATTGTAGAAATTTTATCTGATCTCTGAAATGATTTATCATTTCATTACAGAATGATGTTCGAGTCAAATTTGAACACAGAGGGGAAAAAAGGTAAGCAAAGAAACATTACATGTCAGTTTATTGATTTAATCAAATGAGTCAGAAACCTTTCAGGTATTTTCTCAACTTGAGTGAAAGTTGATGGCTTACAAATTTGAGAATGGAATAGTCCTTGTTAATGTGTAACATGTACTTAGGCTTAAGATAAGTCTGTCAAAATTTAGGCTAAACTTTAGTAATAATTATTAACGTTTTTATTTTAGGAAATAAAAAAGATCATTAGATAATACAGCCTTTAAATATTGCCATTTCCTTTTATTTTTACTCAGTGGAAATCAAATACATTTCTCCTTATCATATTTGTATCTTCCCTTCAGATGTTCCATAAGACTATGTACATGGATTTAACATTCATAATTTTGATTATTCTCAAGAGACTTCAATCATATGACATATATTTGATTAGTAACATTGAGGAAGATGATTGGAATGGTGGCCGTAAATTAATTAGTAAAGGGATGAGCCTAGACTTCCACTGGGTATCTGTATCTTAGTGCAGTGGTAGAGGTGGTGGTGGTGGTGGTTGACAACAAAATTGTTAACGAGAACTAATAGGAGATAGAGAAGATTGGATTTCATTTCTTTTTTTTTTTTTTATTTTTTTTAATGTTTATTTATTTTTGAGACAGAGAGACAGAACATGAGTGGGGGAGGGGCAGAGAGAGAGGGAGACACAGAATGTGAAGCAGGCTCCAGGTTCTGAGCTGTCAGCACAGAGCCCTGACGTGGAGCTCGAACTCACAGACCGCGAGATCATGACCTGAGCCGAAGTCGGACGCTCAACCGACTGAGCCACCCAGGCGCCCCTGGATTTCATTTCTGTTATTAGTGTCTCATTAAATTCAGTTGGTGAAAAAGCTGTCCATTTTAAGGACTTTAAAAAGGCTCATAAGTCATATAACCTGAAGATGTAAAAATGTTTTATACAGAGATATCAACAAAAATTGGATATACCACGTATACCATCCACTTGTCCAGTCTGCTTTTTTCCTAATGTTCTTTTATGGATATTTGCTCAGTTCTTTTCCATTCATTGAGCATTACTTATTAAGTACTGTAAGTGTTGGAGCCTAAAGGAATAAAGTGAGCAGAACAGACATGGTTCCTCCCCCATACAGAGCTTACAGTCTAATGCAGTAATTTCCAAGCTTAGGTGCATGGTCCTCAGGGGCAGCACAGGCTAATCTTTTGAGACATAGGAAGAAAATACTAGAATTTAAAACTTTTAATTTTAAAAAAATACTTATTTTGGGGATATGCTTGCATGATATATAAGTGCTCAAAAATGTTGAGTTGATAAGGGTACAGAAATCAAAATTTGAATCTCCAAAGAGCAACTTTATTCTTTTAACAGTTTTGTTGCATTCCATTATACAGATGTCACATAGTTAAGTTTAACTTTAATCACTTTTTTCAATGAACATTTTACAGCTGCTCTTTAATAATCTTAAAATTCTGTCTACATAGAATCCTTCAGTTCCCCAGACCAGTTAAACTGGAAGATCTGAGATCTAAGGCTAAAGTTGCCTTTGGACAGTCTATGGATCTCCATTATACCAATAATGAGGTAAACATGTACAGTTTAACTTTCAATAGCTCTTATATTGGGAAGTAGTATGTTCATTTAAGAGATTGTTTTAGGGATATTTATTTAAGAATTGATAAGGATATGGTACGTTAGAGAAATAAAACAAGTAAATTTGTAAATTTTAACTAATTGAATATATTTTCCATGTGGAAAGATTTAAAGAGACTACTGTGCAAATAATTGAATGAACATATTGAGGGAGGAAACATATGTATTACTTAGACATTTGCTGCTTATTTATGTTTTATTTTCACTCTGTGTACCTTTTTTTATTGTCGTGTTAACATGCAATATAGTCTTGGCTTCAGGAGTAGAACCCAGTTATTCATCTCTTACGTATGACACCCAGTGCTCATCCTGAAGAGTGCCCTCCTTAATGCCCATCACCCATTTAGCCCACCCCTACCAACCCTCAGTTTGTTCTCTGTATTTAAGAGTCTCTTATGGTTTGCCTCCCTCTCCTGTTTTTATCTTCTTTTTCCTTCTCTTCTATGCTCATTGTTAAGTTTTCTCGAATTCCACAATGAGTGAAATCATGTGATATCTGTCTTTCTCTGACTTATTTTGCTTAGCATAATACTTTCCATTTCCATCCATATTGTTGCAAATGGCAAGATTTCATTCTTTTTCATTACCAAGTAGTATTCCTGTGTGTGTGTGTGTGTGTGTGTGTGTGTACATACACCACTTCCTCTTTATCCATTCATCAGTCAGTAGACATTTGGGCTCTCTCCATAGTTTGGGTATTGTTGATAACCCTGCCATTCAAAACATTGAGGTGCATGCGCTCCCTCAAATCAACATTTTTGTATCTTTTAGATAAATACTTAGTAGTGCAATTGCTAGGTCATAGGGTCGTTCTATTTTTAAATTTTTAAGGAACCTCCACACTTTTCCAGAGTGGCTGCACCAGTTTGCATTCCCACCAACAGTGCAGGGTTCCCCTTTCTTCACATCCTCACCAACATTTATTGTTTCCTGAGTTGTTAATTTTAGCCACTCTGACAGGTGGTGTCAGTGGTATCTCATTGTGGTTTTGATTTGCATTTTCCTGATGATGGGTGATGTTGAGCATCTTTTCATGTGTCTCTTTGCCATCTGGATGTCTTCTTTGGAAAGTGTCTATACTGTACTTTTTGATGAACTATCTTTTTTTCTCATGGTCTACATTTGGCTGTAGAGACAACAGGGCTTTGGTAGTCAGACAGTTTAGTTAAAACGTTAAAGGATTATTTTCATGGTACTTAGGACATGATTAGATCATTATGTATAGGTTTGTGAGTCAGTACATGTGACATTAAGGGCTTCGTTTGGCATTGAGGAGCTCTGTGTTCTGGAACCCCACCCCCCTTTTAATGTTTATTTATTTTTGAGAGAGGAGAGAGACAGAGCACAGGCAGGGGAGGGCAGAGAGAGAGGGAGACACAGAATCCGAAGCAGGCTCCAGGCTCTGAGCTGTCAACACAGAGCTTGATGCAGGGCTTGAACCCATGAACCATTGAGATCATGACCTGAGCCAAAATCGGATGCTTAACTGACTGAACCACCCAGGTGCCCCTGAAAAACCCCCTTTTGAACCTTCTGTAAAATTCAGATTGGATTAGATAGTCTCTGAGGTTTCTTTCAGATCCTATGCAATCTCAAGGTCTTGAATCTTAAAAATTTCAGGGACTGTTTAGTTGGTTGGTTAATTTGTTGTTGTTTTCCTCAGAAAATACTTGTTGAATTTTCCAGGCAAAATGCTATGGTTTATGAATTGCAGCCCTTTATGGAGTTTATAGGCTTGTAGTAGAAGCAGACAACTAAATAATGAGTTTTCAAATATATGAAGTTCTTTGAAGGACATGCATAAAATATCATGAAAAACAATGAAAGCAAGGGCAGTACCTGTTCTGTTTAGATGGTACTAAGGAAGAACTGAGGTGGTAATATTTAATTGTGACTTGAAGTATGAAAAGCCAAACTTGCAAAAAGTTTGAGGGCAAGAACATTCTTGGTAGAGAGAGCTGCTGAGAATCATACCTACATAGATCCTAAGATGGAAAAGACTAGTTATGTTTCAGGAATAGGAAGTGCCAGTGGGAATGGAGTAATGGTGGAGAGCTTACTAAAAATTAACTTGAGAAAACATGTGGAAGTGCTTTGCAAATGTTAAAATATTGAGCAAATAAAAATATTTGAAAATACTAGATCTTCAAATGAGTCATTATTAATTTAAAGCAAAAAATATGTTAATGTAGTTTGTCTAAAGAAACCACTTACAACTGAAAGCAGAACATATTTTGAGAAAGTAAAAATCCATATACAAACAAATAGTATCCCTGAACAAAGTGATGAATATCATACTATAGTAAAACCTTAATATTTTATTTTTCAAATACTTTTCGGGTTTTCATTGAGCCATGAACACCTCTTGTTGCCTGGCTCTGACTTGGCAAGAGTCGGAAGTTTCTGTTCGTGCTGGCCTGATTTCCAGCTGTCGGTCTGAGGGCTTTTTAAAGGTACAGCCATAGAGTCTAGGCAGAAGTACATCTAGGAGTGCCAGGGGGGCAATGGGAGATTGAGATTCACAGATGGTGTGGTAGGTGGAGTTGGGTAGGTTCCACTTAATCACAGTGGTAACTTGCTGGATAACACACCCTTTATAGGCCCCTTTCCTGTCTTCCCCATTCCTCTGTACCAGTGTTTCCTGGTATATTTTCCCAAATAAACAGGCTTGAACTTGAGTCTTTATTTCATGGTATGATTTTAGGGGAATCCAGATATATTTTTGTTTTTGTTTGGTCTAAAATTGTATCATGGAAAGCTCTCAAATGCCAAGATACATTAAGTCTACATATTGTCTTGATCTACCAGTCTAGTAGGTCTCTCAAAAGTGAGGTTAGTTTGACATAATTGGCTCATATTGCACCCGTTCTAGCTCCTTGAATTACTGTTTCCCCCACCCTGAGTTTTCCAGTTTGTTTATATAATTTTTTCTAGAGTTTTCTTGAGGATTGACACTAAGCTAGCTGATCTGTAGTTTCAGGAACCTTCTCCCTTTTTCTAAAAATTGGATAATTTCTCCCATTTTCACTTTTTTCTCATGCCTTCTGAGGATTTATGGGAGTGGTTCTACCATTATATCTGGGTGGCCTCTTGGCAGGAATGTGGTCGAGGAGACATTAGGTAGGATAAGATTATGTTGTTTAAAATTTTTCACAACTGAGAGGTTCTTTTGAGAGTTTGTGATTCTGTGAGTTAACCATGTCCTGATTCACATCATGACAAACCTAATGCATGCCCTTCAACACTTAGGGGACTAGGGAAAAGCTTAAAATGTCTGTTAGTTTTGTGGACCTATGGATGAGCAAAAAACTGATTTATACCACTTGTTATTCCAGTTCTATAGATTTTTTTTTTTCTAGTATAAATCTCTGTGTTCTAAAAGAACCATTATTCTGTAAACTTCTAGTTTGCCAGACTCAAAACAATGAGGAGATTTAAGCTGGGATTGGTTGGATTTGTTAGTTGGGCTCCTCTTTATCTAATACGTGTCAAGCGTGTGTATGTTGTTGTTGTTGTTGTGTGTTGTGTGTGTGTGTGTGTGTGTGTGTGTGTGTGTGTGTGGTCACTGGAGATTGATGTGAAGGTATGCAGGCAAGGTAAGTGGATTTTCTAAGATCTTTCTCTCTCTCATTTTTTTAAATGTTTATTTTGAGAGAGTGCGGTGGAGGGGCAGAAAGAGAGAGTAGAGAGAGAATCCCAAGCAGGCTCCATGCTGCCAGTGCAGAGCCCGATGCGGGGCTTGATCTCACAAACCATGAGAGCATGATCTGAGTTGAAATCAAGAGTCGGAAGCTTAACAACTGAGCCACCCATGTGCCCCAGATCTTTCCCATTTTAGATGGTTAGAGGAGGAAAACCTTTTTAAGGACTATTATAATGTGTCATGGTGCAAAGTCAGGCAAATAAGTCACTTCTTTCGAATTTAGGTTCTATTGCATGGGTTTTGGGACCTAATTTTGAGTTTGCGGGAAGGATTTATATTAACCAACAACTGATGTATCAGTATTAAGGCAGAGGGAAATAGGTTTCATGACTGAGGCTGAAATGAACTCACTAAGCAGGAAAACATTGTATAATTTATTTAATGTAATTTAGATAAGCTGAGATTCGTTCTTAACTCTTAGTCCTCATTTTAAAATTGGTGATAGGTGACTTTAGAACATACCAGGGATCACATGGGAACCATAGGCAGTAGTCCAAGCTGCCAATCTATATACTCCTCACCAATGCCCAGATTTCACATTAGCAAACTGAAGAAGAACAAAATCATTTATGTTAATATTTTGTTATTGTGATTTAAACTAGTGTCTTTTCTCCCCCAAAGCAACAGTGTCTTGGAGAAGTAAACTATCCAATTATCAATAAATGTGTAGTAAAAGTAAATATTCAGGTTTTCCCCTCAAATGAAAAACTGGAGAAAAAATCGTCTTTGTTTTAAAATGTTTTCTAGTGCTTAAAATATAGTTAAAAAGAATACAAAAGATAGGAGCAAGATGTACCAATATGGTTCATAATTGATAGGAAAATGAAAGGATATTCTTTTTCATTTATGCTTATTCTATGATACCAAACAGTTAATATTCTTTTTTTATTAGAAAAAAATTCTCATAGAGGAAAAAAAAAAAAGGCCTGGTTAGTAGGTAAGTTGGAATAGTACAAAGTAGCTACAAACAGATTTGGGAATATAATTTCAAGTACATATTAAGTAAATTTAAGTGGACTGTATGATGGAATTCACATTAGTCTGGAATCCACATTATTTGTGTTTGGCAGCCTTTATTAAAACAATGGCTTTTTTCCATAAAGAAATCTGTAGAGAATGCACATCATGTCAGCTTGTGGATTTGGGTACGGATGATGCTTTTACCCTGTGATAGCCATTAAATAGTATTTACCAAGTAGTTGCCATGCATGCTTGTGTCAGTTGTTGGTGCCCCTGCCTTCAAGGAGTTTATACTGTAGAGGACGCCAAACTAACTACGCTTTTACATTTAAATGGCTTCGATACTGTATTTAACTAGAGCATGGTAACAAGTGTGGAATAAGTTCATTTGTTTTTATTCTGTCCTTTCGTCAAGATGGAATATACTTTGAAGATTATTGACAGTTGTCTTAAGCTATTCAGTTTACTTTTTTTTTTAAAGAAAAAAGTATTTGATTTTCTTAAGTTGTGTGAATCATCCTTTCTCATAGACCTCTCAAAGGTTTTTTTGTTCTTTATAATGTCTGATCCATAAGAGGACTAATGAAAGTAGATTTCCACATTTAGAGTTTACTATGGATGGCCGACCCGTTTAGCTGATTTATTGTTGGTCAAGTCACCAGGATCAGAGGGAGCCCCGGGTGGACTGTATATTGCAGGTACATTGCTAGTGGTCCCTCCATGGCAGCTGCTACAGATGCTCGTTGTATTTGGGATGTTGACATGCACTCTAGGTGAGAATGCAAATCTGTAGTAGTATTACTATAGAGAAAAACCTGAGAGTTTCATCAATGCAGATGAAGGATAGTACTCTTATTTTACATAGTTTTTGTGTGTGCTCCTTAATGCCGTTTGGGAGTGAAGATACTATACCTTACATTTTGCAACTTTATGGAAATATCCTAGAAAGTTAATCTTTAACCTTTAAATGTGTTTTTTAGAAGAATTTAATGATGATTAAAGCAAAAATTTTTTTGTCCATCGTCTATGGTTTTAGTGGTGGTAGGATGGGAAAAGTGAAACAATCTAGATACATCTGTCATTCGGAATTTCATTATACTGACAAAGAGCCAGTGTTTTGAAATTTATAATTTCATAGTAATGGCGATGGTCCTGAAAGGACTTCACCTGGTGAGATGGTTGCGTGATTCATATGTTCCCTTCTGTTTAGTTGGTAATTCCATTAACTACCCAAGATGACTTGGACAAAGCTGTGGAACTGCTGGATCGTAGTATTCATATGAAGAGCCTCAAGATATTGCTTGTAATAAACGGAAGTACACAGGTATGCATTGAGACTTCTTTTAATAAGGATTATAGGATTTTTGCCTGTGAACTATGAAACATAGTTACATTCTATAGTCATTGATATATTTTCAATATAATGAAATGTAAATTTACGTATTGTAATTGCTACAGTTTTATATCCTCGCTCCTCAAAATCATGTAGCCCAAATTATAAATAAGTGTGTTGTACATATGGAACTAATAGAAATACTGAGAACTTGGGGAAATTTATGCTGGAAATAAATTTTCAAAGAGTAGATTTGACCAGACCCACAATGTAGAATGTCTAGGTCGTATTTGGTAGGGGGAAGGATTCTGTTTAAAGCCCCAAAAGGGGAAGAATAGTATTAATCATCCCCTTTTCTTATAGGCTACTAATTTAGAACCATTGCCATCACTAGAAGATTTGGATAATACAGTATTTGGAGCAGAGAGGAAAAAACGGCTTTCTATAATAGGTAAGAATGCTAGTGTCTAAACCATAAAATGGGAAATTTCTCAGTTTCTTCTTCATCCTTTGATATAGGGCAACACCTAAACATAACCCTGATAAATAGCAGCCTGTCTCTGTACTCTGTGTAATTTCTCCCAGTTAACTATATTCTAGTTTCTTATGTCCCTTGAAAAGTTACGTAAGTGTTGTAAGATTAGCAGTCTCCAACTTAAATATTTTTTCTTTATATACTTAAGATATTTTAATATTTAACAAATTTAAAGAAAACCTCAAGGAGGTTTTAATTATAAAAATAACTAGAGGGAAGAAATTAAAAGAAGTAATTCCAATATATTAAAATTAATGGATGGGCTAAGTTCATAAGCCTTTCTGTAAGTTTTGGTTATTGCAGTACTGTCAAATGCATTGCTAAGAGTTTCCAGATTATTGCTTTTTTAGTATTCATTATTCATCGTTAATAATAGATTATTAAAATTAAGCTTGTGGTACAAATCAAAATGGATCCTGTGTGCTGTTTGAAGGAGGCCTATTAGAGAGGATGGTGAGGCAGAGGTGCCGTGAGCTCCGCAGCTCTGTGGATCTTCTTCAGGTAGCATTAAACACTAACAACTTGCATTTTTATACGCAAAAGCATTACATTTGCTCAAAAACCACATATAAATATTTTTTTAACAGATATGGCAGTGAATGTGACACATGAAAACATGTGTGAGGGGTGGACTTGAAAGGGAAAAGTAGAGGAGGAGGCGAAACAGATAAATGGAGAAGGAGGAAAGCAGGAGAGTGGGACAAAATGAGAGCTGTGGTTGGGAATCCAAGACTGGTACCAGGGAAGGATCGTTAATAACACAAGACCAGATTAAACTGGCACGTGGGCCAGCCCCCGAATATCTGTTACTCATCCTTTGTTTTGGCCCCCCAGAAGAAGCTACTGTATGACTACTTCCTTCTAAGTATCTGTCTTACATACGTCCTACTTTTGGTTTCAGAAGTGCTGGAAATGTGAGCAGCACTCTAAAAAATAGAAATTGTTTCTCTTTATTCAGATATATATCTTATACAGTTTAGAATTTTGGTGAAGGTATTAGGAATACCTGGACTCAAATTCCAGCTCTCTGATTAACTTGAGACCCTTAAGTCATGGGAGTCTTGTGGCAGTAGATTGTGCTTTTCAAACGAGACAACATGACTGCTATTAAACCTACATTTCTTTCTTCATTCCCTTTTCTTATCACATTACAGTATGTATCATTTTAAAGTAAAAAATTGCCAATCACTCTAGTTCCATTAGAACAAGCTGAATGCTCTACTTAAATTGACATTTTAAATTCATTTTGAAATAAAACTGTACTGAATACCTCAATCTTGTCCTACTAGTAAATATTCTTACTTGAGTTGAGTGCTAGCATAAGAAGAAACTGGAAATTGTAATGTAGAAAATTGTTGGTTTTTATTGGTACCTCTTTAAACCTAGAATGGCTTTGATAGATATGACCATCATCTTTTTTCCTTATTTATGGACAATTATTCTCTTTAATTATTTTCATAAAAGATAGCTAGAGGAAAAACTACCTTAGCATGAGTATATTCTGATGTGGAGGTCTCAACCAAGCCTGCATTGGCATACCCATTACCAACAAAAAAGGGCTGGGAAAAAAGGGTTTTCTTTGGGTATAAATGTCCAGTAGTGGAATTACTAGGTCATATTGTAGTTCTATATTTAAATTTTTTGCTGGACCTCCATACTGTTTTCCAAGGTGGTTATACCAATTTACATTTCCACTGACCGTTTATAAGGTTCCTTTTTCTCCACATCCTCATGAACACCTCTTGTTTCTTATGTTGTTAATTTAGCCATTCTGACAGGTGTAAGGTAGTATCTCATCATGGTTTGATTTGCATTACCCTGGTGATGAGTGACATTGAGGATCTTTTCATGTGTCAGTTGGTAAAGAAAATGAAATTCAAAGAAATTTGAAGGAAAGCTAATTCAAAAAGATGTATGCATCCCTGTGTTTATTATAGTAGTATTTACAAAGCCAAGATGTGGATGCAACTTAAGTGTCCGTGGATGGATGAAGGACAAAGATGTGGTATGTGTACATATACAATGCTATATTACTCAGCCACGAAAAATGACATTTGCGAGAATACAGTGGACCTAGAGGGTGTTGTGTTACGTGAAATAAGTTAGAGACAGATACCATATGATTTCTTTTATATGTAGAATTTAAAAAACAGAGCAAATGAATAAACAAACCAAAAATCAGACTCTTAAATTCAGAGAACAAACTGGTAGATTGTCAGGGGATTGGGAGGATGGGCAAAATAAGTGAAGGGGATTAAGAGGCACAAACTTCCAGTTATAAGCTAGATCAGTCACAGAGATGAAAAGCACAGTATGGAGAATATAGTAGTATTGTAATAATATGCGATGACAGATGCTGACTACACTTACAGTGGTGAGCATTAGATTGTCAGATCACTACTTGTACACCTGAAACTGTTACACATTGTGTGTCAACTGGACTTCAATAAAAATAAATAAATGAAAAGAAAAATGAGTTATCTAGTAAGAAGATAAAACTTTCATAGCGATCTTTATTCCCTGTCTCCTGTTAGTAATGAGTGTATTGATCTTCTTTTATAAACAAGAGTATATGGAAGAAATAAAAATATTAGGGATAATGTCATCATACCTATTACAAAGCCTAAGTAAACCCTTGACTCAAAGTTGAGTTACTGATTATTTTAGAGTCAAGCAGAAAGTTACCTTTTCTGTTCAAATCTCGTGGTAATCATTTTGTTCTTTTTCTCCCTATCTCTTCACTAACAAATGCTAGCATATACTTATAGTGACCCCTTTTTATAAGGCAAAAGCCTTTTTGCTTTAAATCTGACCAAAACTTAAATGCTCACATGACTTCTCCATATCTTTGTTTTTTAATAGTTTAATTTCAAAATATTCGGAGGAAGAGGGAGAGCTGTGTTAATAAACATAGCATTATTTCTATAAAACTAGGTAAAAATAAAATATTCTCACATAAGAAATGATGTGTTTACTTAGGTGAACTATATTAGATTTTCTGATTTTCTGAACTATGAAGAAATTTAAATGCCAGGAATATGGCTTGTGATAAAACCTAATTTTAAAGTACCCAAGAATAAAATTCAGGATTTTAATTTGAAAACACTCTAATATGGCCTAAGTGACTTAAGAAGTAATCTCACTTTAAGTTTCTAAAGATTAAGGAGAGGGAATGGAAAGAATATTATGGAACCAAATATATATGTGTATAGCATATATTCAGTATGAATAATTTTATCATTACAACACCCTTGCAAAGGGGGGATTTAGTCTTTGTTTACCTTACGTGCTGTCTTTAATTAGTTCTTTAATCTATTTTTTAAATTCAAGTATAATTAATACACAGTGTTAGGTTAGTTTCAGGTGTCCGATAGGATGATTCAGCATTTCTCTCTATTTCTTGGTGCTCATGAAGATAAGTGTACTCTTGACCCCCTTCACCTGTTTCACCTATCCCTCCACCCACCACCCCTCCGGCAACCACCAGTTTGTTCCCTAGGAGAGGAGGGATTTAGTCTCATGTTGACAGTTGAGGAACCAGGCTTGTGGGGATTGGATAATTTTACCAAAGATGATATAGTTGGTAAATAACTAGAACTGGGATTTTAAACTCAAGTATAAAGTCCACATTCTTTCCACGACATTATGATGCCTTCCATAAGTTATGTTAAAGGGTAAAATATATCTAGGTACAAATGACCCTTTGAATTTCAATGGCATCTAAAAACCTTTATTATCAGCCACATAATGCAGTTGTCAGCAATTAGAAGAAAACACCACCTAATAAGAACAAATGAATATTACAGTGAAGTTATTAAGTATATTAGGTTGGGAGTTTAGAAAGGTGTAAAAACTTTTGAAGATTTATAGAAACGAATGTTCTGATAAGTTTTAAAAACTGGATTTCAGTAGTTAAAAGTATTAGTACTGTAGTCCAGAAATTCTGTATTTATATTTAATTGAAACAAAAATTAGTTCCCAGTTGATGCTTATAAACCTGTATAACTTTTCTCTTTTGAGGTCCCAGTAGTAGAGATAGAAGCTCCCCTCCCCCAGGATACATTCCAGATGAATTACACCAGGTTGCCCGGAACGGGTCATTCACCAGTATCAACAGTGAAGGAGAGTTCATTCCAGAGAGCATGGACCAAGTAAGCAAAAGTTGGATCTGGTTTTTCATTTCACTTAAAGGGATGTTGTCAAGATTTATGTGGTTTGGCAAGTATCGTGTGTGTGTGTGTGTGTGTGTGTGTGTGTGTGTGTGTGAGAGAGAGAGAGAGAGAGAGAGAGAGAGAGAGAGCGCTCTTCTCCTCCCCTATCTTCCTTAAGTGAACAAAATAGTAAAAGAATGTAGGATAACGCCCACTAACTTACATGTGCCTGTGTGCATTCATGTATAAACAAAGCTGGATTAAAGCTGTTTTTTCTTATTTTGCCCATCTATAAATAAATGAATGTGTTTGTTTGTAATCCTGGGATTAACATTCAGATTTTTAATTAACATTTGAAAGATAATACTAAAGGGACCTGGGGGGCTCCGTTGGTTAAGTATCTGACTTCCAGCTCAGGTCACAATCTCACAGTTTGTGAGTTCAAGCCCCCGGTCAGGCTCTGTGCTGACAACTCAGATTTTGTGTCTCTCTCTCTCTGCTCCTTCCCTGCTCGTGCTCTGTCTCAAAAATTAACAAATATAAAAAAAATTTAAAAAGAAAGATATAGTAAAACTATAGATATTTAACTTTGTGAAGCTGAGGTTTGTCAACTTTGTAAAACATTGTAAATGTTTTAATAATGTAGCAGTCACTATGTCATTCTCAATTTGAGTGGGGCTCTTTTTCAGTGTTCAGTAAGCAAAATTATGTGAAATTGTTTAGCTTTTAATTCTTTAGCTAATAATCTTAGAAAGAATGTATTTTTCTCTTAGGAAATTTTGAAGTTGTAGTCTACCTGCAAGGAACCACTACATTTAAAACATTAAAAAAAGAGTAACTCTGGGGAGAGGTGACCGCTGTTGGATATGGGGTCTTTTGGGTACTGAAAGTGTTCTGCAGTAGTGGTGGTGAGGGTTGCACAACTCTCAATATACTGAAAAGCATTAAATTTTACACTTTAAAGGGGTACATTTTATGAAACATGAATTATATCTCAGTAAAGCTGTTTTTAAAAAAAAAACGGTAACGTCTGGTTGTACACATTGAATCATGGAGGAACTCTTTATTTTTCTAGATGCTGGACCCATTGTCTTTAAGCAGCCCTGAAAATTCTGGCTCGGGAAGTTGCCCATCACTTGATAGTCCTTTGGATGGGTAATATGGATTGTAGTTTTTATTTTTTAATGTATGTGGGTAAACATATATATAGCATGTCAGGAATGTAATTAATACTCATCTATACTTAGGGCAAATGAATTTTTTCACAGTTTGAACAAATCCCTTCACCTCATGGGGCTCAGTATGTTTATTGGCCAAAATGATACCTGATTATAATATTGTCAGTGTTTCTGCTTGCCAGAACTGTATGTTTGAAGCTAAATGCAAACTTAGAATGTACATTTACTTTTAAAACTATATTAGTGAAGCTGCTATCAAATTTTTCAATAGTACATTTGGTTTTGGAGGTTTCTTGAGTTATTTTCACTTGTTATGTACATTTTGGTACCAAGTTATAGATAAATTACTTTTTTGGTAATTCTGGCTCAGAATGTTGGCCGTCATTTTAAAATTTAAGTAGCGTACGTTTCTTTTGCATGAAATGGCTGTTCAGAAACATAAGCAGGTGAAGTTGCAACTGTGAATTTTTTGTTACAAGTGCTCCTTCTCTCCTGGTCACAATAAGACAGTGTTTGGATGTAGCACGCAAAGTCACCCTGTAGCACACAGTCTGTAAAATCTTTACCTATTTGATCTCCTCTGGGATTTCTTTTTGGAAGCAAATTCTGAAAATATAATGAATGCTGTATGGGAATACACATTTGATTTTCTTTTACCTGTGTAAATAAAACCTTTGTCTATGCCCAAGTCTACAAGATAGATATCTGAAACATTTAAGAAATTCAGGAAAATAGCAATGTGAAAGCTATTTATTGAGCACTTGATATTTGAAAGATATCTGTCCTGAGCACTATATATACATACCATTGATGAGTTGGAAATTATTATCTCATTTTTATAGGTGTGGAAAATCTCAGGAAGGTGATTGGCCAAGATTGCAATTGCTAGTTAAATGGTAGAGCTGTGATTGAAACACAGTTGTCTGCCAACATCCGTAATTCGAGAACTTACCATTTTTACTGCTATACCCTATAGGTTAATTTTTAAAGCTAAGCTTTTGCCTCCCTGCACCAAGTAAGTGTTTAAAAAGAGGTCTCTCTTTTTCACTTATGTTAACATTTCAGAGTGAGCTCCTTTATTCATACATATATGTATACCTCATATATATATAATTTCTATGCATACTTACAGATACTGATACTGCATAAAGATAATTTAAATGTCTTATTTACGTACTTTCTCTTTAACTTCACATTTTCTGTCTTTAGAGAGAGCTATCCAAAATCACGCATGCCTAGGGCACAGAGCTACCCAGATAACCATCAGGATTTTTCAGGTTAGACTCTCCATATTCTAAATGTTTAGATATTTGTGTCATTAAACAATGCTTTGGCTGGGAGGGAGAGGGGAGTTTTTTTTTTTATGAATAAAAATGTGTAAGTATATTTTTTATTATTCGAGATATTTGACTTTTTTATAACACATAACTTTCTTGTGTCTCAATAGACTATGACAACCCTATCTTTGAGAAGTTTGGAAAAGGAGGCACATACCCAAGAAGGTATCATGTTTCATATCACCATCAAGACTATAATGATGGTAAGTTTCTGGTAATTAGACTACAGGAACAGCTTGTTAAAAATCTCAAAAATAATCAAAATGAAAATAACATTTTTAAAATATCATATTTAAACAACCCATTAGAAATAATTTTTTTCCTGAATCACTTAGTTTTCTGCTTAAAACAATTTTCGAAGGGCATCTGGGTGGCTCAGTTGAGTGGCTGACCTCAGCTCAGGTCATGATCTCACAGTTCGTGAATTCTGCCCCCACTTCAGGCTCTGTGTTGACGGCTCAGAGCCTGGAGCCTGCTTGGGATTCTGTGTCTCCCTCTCTCTCTGCCCCTCCCCCATTCTCCTGTGTGTGCATGCTCTCTCTCTCTCAAAATAAACATTAAAAAAATTGTTTTTGAAAGAAATTAGGTAACTAAACAGATAACATCTTAGGTTTATTCCAGCTTACCTCATAGTACTTATCTTTCCCTTAAAAGAAAAAGTGTAATTAAAAAATTATATTGGGGGCGCTTGGGTGGCTCAGTTGGTTAAGCATCTGACTCTCTTGGTTTCTGCTCAGGTCATGATTTTGTGGTTTGTAGGATCAAAGCCCTGCATTGCGCTGCATGCTGACAGCACAGAGCCTGCTTGGGATTCTCTCTCTCTCCCTCTCTCTCCCTCTCTCTCTGCTCCTCCCCCACTCACACATGCACATGTACTCTGTCAAAATAAATAAACTTAAAAAATCGATATTAACTGGAAAATTACTCCTTGATGATGAAATTCATACTTGCATTGTCCTTTTCAAAGAAAAAAAAATACTACCTCTAAATTTTCCAACTTTTGTTCTTATAATTGGAAATGAGAATTAAGTATATATTTTTCTTTTTATCTAGAAATGAGAGAGTGCAATGATTTTATGAACGTGCGTGGGGTGGCAGGTGTTTTTACAAAAGAGATTAAATTTATATTCAGATCTGTTTTTTTCCTGACTTTTCTCATTTCTGCTTTTTTTCCCTTTTCTCTTGTATTTTAATTTTTGACTTAATGATTCATTGTTAACAAAGGTATTTCCTTGAACTTAAAAAAAAATACTACTCTTAAGTTTAAAACTTGTAATCAAGGGGCACCTGGGTGGCTCAAACAGCCGACTTCAGCTCAGGACATGATCTCACGATTCATGGGTTTGAGCCCTGCATCGGACTGTGTCCTGATAGCTCAGAACCCGGAGCCTGCTTTGAATTCTGTGTGTGTGTGCGTGTGTGTGTCTCTCTCTGCCCCTCCCCTGCTTGTACTCTGTCTCTCTCTCTCTCTCTCCTCAAAATAAGTAAACATTTAAAAAAAAGTTTAAAAATGTAATCAAATAATCATTGCTATGTTAGTTTCTTGGCTTACTCACAAGACAGACTTCTTTTCTTCATGTTAACAAATTTTAAATACTTTAAATTACCACATATGAATAAAAGTTGTAAGGTAATTCTATTTTGATTTCGTAGGTCGTAAAACTTTTCCAAGAGCTAGAAGGACGCAGGGGACCAGCTTCCGGTCTCCTGTGAGTTTCAGTCCTACTGATCACTCTTTAAGCACTAGTAGTGGAAGCAGTATCTTTACCCCAGAATATGATGATAGTCGAGTAAGAAGAAGGGGAAGTGACATAGACAATCCTACTTTGACTGTAATGGACATCAGCCCACCCAGCCGCTGTAAGTAATAGAAATTGGCACAGTGAATGTTTAGCAGAACTTTTGCACAACTTTATACCATTAAAAGGAATAAATACCAAACCAGTCCTCAGGGTGAGACCCAGCTTCTCAAAAAAAAGGTAAAAAAGGGTATTTCTAAAGGTGGTTGGAATATAAGGTATAAGTATGGTGTTATTGCTAATTAGCTGATTCTTTACTTCTCTTTAGTTAGTAAAGTTGTTACCAATCTGTCATTTATGCATTCATTCCACGTATCCTTGTTGATTACCCAATTGAGATTTCAAATATGACCTCTAAGATATAGTCTAATTGGAAGAATGTTGTGTGGAGAAATGATTATTGTTTAGTATTTAATCTAGATCTTCAGTGTCAGTAGGATTCACTAGTTCAGGAGGTGATATGTGCAGGAGGCCATGGTATGCTCTGAGAATGGGGAATAGTTCATTTTTGGCTAAAGTGAAGGATATCTTACTTGAAACAGTGGGAAGAGGACTAGAATGGTAACTAAGGCCAGATCATGGAGCATTTAGACTTTATCACGTAAGCAGCGCATTCTGAGATTTGTGCTCAAAGGTATTTATTGCAGCAGTATTTGCATACTTCGCCTTCATCCCTGTTGTGCTAATGTCGTCATATTTTACTTTTGCACCTGTGACCTCTACACACGACATTGTTGCTATTTGTCCTTTAGACAGCTATTTTTTGAATTGATAAAAAAATAAGAGAAGAATATCTTTCATATTTCCATCACTTTATTTCTGTAGATCCAGGATTTTGTAGACTATAGATTATATAGATTCTGGATTCTGTTGGATACCAGACTCCTTCTGCCTGAAGAATTGCTTTAAACCTTTCTTGTAATGTAAGTCTGCTGGCAATGAATTCTTTCAGATTTTGTTTGAAAAAGGTCTTTTTTCTCCTTTATTTCTGAAAGATTTTTTTTTTTCCGGATATGGAATACTGGGCAGTTTTTTTTTTCTTTTAGCACTTTAAAACTGTATTTTTTCCATTGTCTGGCTTGTATACTTTTTGAGGAAAGGTCTGCTGTCCTTATGTTTAATCTTCTGTAGTATTCCCACCCATACTCCTGCTCCAGCTGCTTGCTGCTCTCAGGATTTTCTCTTGTTAGAATGAGAGGGGTATTCTCTCCAGCTTTCTACATTGTAGGCAGATGGAAAATTAATTACAAAATTGGTGCAATAAAGATGAGGAATGGTGCATCTGACAATTGGTCGTATCTTAGATTGAGTGAAAGATACTATTACGTTTTTAGTCAGGGGGAAAAACAGTCTCATTGGAAAACATAAGGCATGGGGATATATGAACCTTGTTTGAGTTTAGAATTCTTAGAAAATTGAGAAAAATTATCAATGATGATCATTATAAATTTGATGATAATGGTTTTCCCTTATATCCACATGTATTCAATTAAGGATACCACTAATGCAGTACACTAATTTAGTCCTTAACTATTTGTGTGCCATCTCGCTGTTCCATTTTAAGAAAATATTCTTTTTTAGCACCTCGTGCTCCAACCAACTGGAGATTGGGCAAACTTCTTGGCCAGGGAGCATTTGGCAGGGTCTACCTCTGTTATGATGTCGATACAGGAAGAGAATTGGCTGTTAAGCAAGTTCAGTTTGACCCTGATAGCCCTGAGACCAGCAAGGTAAGAGTCCCTGCACGCGCTCTGTGTCACATTCATAAGAAGCGTTTTTACTAAATAAATATGACACGGTAGAATTTTTTGTTTTCTCTTAATACAAATTATTTGTGAAACAAATCAATCAATAGATATTTATCTACTTTGTACTGTGAATTTTTTTCTCCTTAGTACTCAGTTATATTCCTGTTAGGATTTAGTGTTGCATTAGTATACCTTCAAGGTCTGTTACAAAAGTTACTGTTTAGAGACTTTAAAATGTTTATTCCTTGGGAAGTAATAATTTCAGAATGAAATCACCTTGATGGTCCATGAAGTTCGAGTGTTTGCTTTTACTAGCAATGCTGTAAAGACTTAACAGTGTGTTCTGTCTTTCAGGAAGTAAATGCACTTGAGTGTGAAATTCAGTTGTTGAAAAACTTGCTGCATGAGCGAATCGTTCAGTATTATGGCTGTTTGAGGGATCCACAGGAAAAAACACTTTCCATATTTATGGAATATATGCCAGGGGTAAGTTACTACATCTTTTGAAAATGGACATATTCTCTTTCAAGTCTTAGATGAGGAAATAAAAACTAAAACTTTGATTATAGAATGTTAAGGTACTTTGGAAAATTTTGGAAGTTTTAAATTATTGCTGGATAATGTAATTTTATTTTCTGTCTTCATTTGTTAACTCATTTTTTTAGACAGTGCTGAGGTATACTAAAATAGGTTATAGGTACCATAGCAGTCCACACTCAGTTTTCCCTAAATGCTCTTAAAATAACCTATTATAACAGCTGGTTTATCCAAACCAAGATCCAGTCCAGTACCACACATCACATTTAACTGTTATGCCCCTTACTTCTTTTTTAATTTGCAACATTTTTGCATGACATCGGTTTGACAAAGAGACTAGGTGCTCTCTTGACAATCTCATCTCCTAGATTTCTCTAATTGCATCCCCATGGTGGTATTTAATTTGTTCCTTTATCTTCTTATTTTCTGTAAGTTAGATTTAATATGTAAATTAGATTTAAGATGCGGCATTTGTTATTAGAACGCATCACAGATGAAACTCTATTTCATGTTGCATCCCATTAGGAGACCTACAATTTCTAGTTGTTCCTCTGCAAAGGGTGCTAAGATCGAGCATTAGATTAGGATGATCGACATCCAGACTCCTCAGTGTAAGATTTTGTTTATTCCTGAAGACCAGAAAGTGATCTGAGCTTTTAGCAATGGCTCATGAGAATATCCAGTTCCTGGGTCACCCAGGTGGCTCAGTCAGTTGAGTGTCCAACTCTTGGTTTCTGCTCAGGTCATAATCTCACAGTTGGTGAGCTCAAGTCCCATGTGGGGCTCCTCACTGCCTGTGCAGAGCCTGCTTGGGGATTCTCTTTCGCTCCCTCTCGCTGTCCCTCCCCTACTCATGCTTGCGCGCTTTCTCAAAATAAATAAATTAAAAGATACATATATCCAGTTCCTTTTCAGTCATCTACCTAATGTTTTTAACACAGATTGGTAATCATTGCCTGAGTCAGTAGTTTCAATAGGAGTTGCAAAATGTGACTTGACTGTTATTCCTTTTATGTTATTTTTAGTATTTGTACAGTACATTTCAATATTAATGTTTTTCAAGATGGTTGTACATTTACTCTTTTAAAAATACATGGATCAGGGCCTCTTGGTGGCTCAGTTGAGCATCTGACTTTGGCTCAGGTCATGATCTCATGGTTTGTGGGTTCAAGCCCCGTGTTGAGCTCTGGGCTGACAGCTCAGAGCCTGGAACCTGCTTTGGATTCTGTGTGTCCCTCTGTCTCTGCCCCTCCCCTGCTTGTGTTCTGTCTCTCTCTCAAAAATGAATAAACATTAAAAAAAAATTTTAAATACGTGCTTTTATGTAATTTAACAGGTAATATATATTAGGAAAAAGATTTTATTTATGGGTCTTTAAGGGGATTGTTAATTAGAAATGTATATGTTTAATGTACAAAGTTGCAGTTTGAGCTTACGGATCAGTAAAACCGTGGATCAGTATCTGATAGTAATGGTTTTAATCATCCTGTTTCACAAGAGCAACAGTACACTACTTTCTTATCATCATGAATCATCGTTCATAGAAACACTGTCGTTACTCATCATTGCTACTTTGTATTTTCGAAGATTCTGTTGATAGTATAAATTAGTTTTTTTTTTTTTTTTAATTCCTTTGGAAAACAAATTGTTGGGATGTATTTAAATGCCATAGAAATCTTGAAGACTTTGAAAACTTTCGACCTGATGATTTCATAGAAACTCATTCTCATAAGTAATCCAAAAGAAAGAAGAAGTCATGAATGTTTATTTTAGCATTGTCTGTGATGGACAATGAGTGCCCAGAGTGGAATTAAATTACTATGGCACCATCCAAGAGAATATATTAAAATCATGAAGGCTGTGTTGCAAAGTTGGAGGAAGTACTTATAGTAAGAGAGAGAAAAAGAATATAAAATACTTTTTAATAATGATTATGAGGGGCACCTGGGTAGCTCAGTTGGTTAGGCGGCTGACTTCAGCTCAGGTCATGATCTCACGGTCTGAGTTCGAGCCCCGCATCGGGCTCTGTGCTGAAAGCTCAGACTGGAGCCTGCTTCAGATTCTGTTTCCCTCTCTCTCTGCCCTTCCCCTGCTCACGCTCTATCTCTGTGTCTCTCAAAAATAAATAAACGTTAAAAAAAATAATGATTATGATATTTTAAAAGTACCTGTATTTGGACAAGGCTGGAAGAAACTTAAAAAATGAAAATGTGTTATGTTGGGATTGTGATAGATTTTTCTCTTTTATTCAGATTTCAGTTGCTGTTTGTGTAATAAATATTTAAATTGGAAATAGAAAATAATTCTGAATAAGTGTGAATAGAGCCCCAGATTGTTGAAGATAAGATTAAGTGGTTGGGGTGCTTGGGTGGCTCAGCCGGTTGAGTGTCCAGCTCTCGATTTTGGCTTGGGTCATGATCTCATGGTTCCTGAACTCGAGCCCTGAGTCCAGCTTTGCACTGACAGAGCAGAGCCTGCTTGGGATTCTCTCTCTCCGCCCCTCCCCCGCACATGTGTTTGCAAGCACTCTCTTTCTCAAACTTTAAGTTAAAAAAAGATTAAGTGGTTAATTGGCTGGAACTGATTTACATCACAAATGGAAATGGGTGATCTTTATGTATTTAGCGATCTTAAGACTAAACCAGGACCATTCAGGAAGAGGTGTGGAATTGTTTCTCATTAGCTTCACTTGGTTTTATAAGGGCAGTTATCTCTTCAAAGTATTGGTTGTCAGTGAAATCATGTTACTAAATTAATAATAGTTCATCAACAATCTTAAATGAATTATACGTATGCCAAGCCCATGGCATGTAATGGGCTGGACATATATGATCTTACTAGACTTTACTGAACCTCCAAGTTTGTGAAAGATGCTATATAATTTCTCTCATTAAATTTACTAAGATGATCTCTTTGTGTCCTCAATTCACGCTTTGCCAAGATTGTCATCCCATTTTTCAGTTTTCTCAAATGTAGCCTTCTGTTTCTTAGTTGATCTAGAACTACTTTCGGGCTTGTTTGGAGGTTTTAGCAGGGGAGTGCAGCTACTCGTATTCCCTTGACTGAAGAACCACCCTTCTCTATCAGGGAAGGTCATCGAGCGAGCGAGCGAGCAAGCGAGCGCGCAGCTTCAGGAGGGACGCACATGGAGCTGTGAGGGAGGAAGGGGACACCCGCCTAGCCAGCCAGATCAGCCGAATCAACCCTGGCGATCAATGGAGTGACAGATGTCGCAGCCGGATCGCCCTCACATCCTAGAATTACTTTCGGAATAGAACCATAACTTTATTCTCAGTATCTGGGCTAGCAGCTAGCAGTTGATTTCTCTGTTATACAGGCGCGCACACACACACACACACACACACACACACACACACACACACACACACATGGTTTTTAGCTGAATACTTTGCAACCCATTCCACTTGTTCACACCAAAGAAAATGACTGTTTTTGGTACCCAGGAGTAAATACACTACACTGATGGAGCTGTTCGCAGCTGTAGGCTGCTGGCCCAGCTGCCCAAGGCCCACCAGAGCCTTAGGTCCATCACTTACTGTAGCCTACAGGTAATTGGAGGGCTTATTATTTGGAAAGCTCAGTTCTAGCTATGTTATTTTGTATATTACTACAAGTAGAAACAATAAGTAGACTGAACAAAAAGCCATGTTGACTTGTAGGTATAGGTACTTGGCTGCCTAAGGCTTTCCACAAATGTGTTTGCAAGTTTGAGTCAGCAGAATTGCATCTTGCAGTCCCTTCACATATTGTTCGTGAATAGTGGAAACAAGCAAATGGTTTAACCTGTAAAGCCTAAGGATCTACTTTCCTGTGGCAAAGTATACCGTTGGCCAAAACTCAAAGAAAGGCAGAAACATTTGGATATAGAATAGATTTTATCCTTTAAGAAACATTTTATTCCCATCTTTTAAAGTGGTGATTACTCATCAAATTTGCACATTGGAATCAATCGGTAGGGAAGCTTTTTCAGAATTCAAGTGCCAGTGTCTCACCTCAGAGTGATTCAGCATTCTCAGAAATGGCACCTCATCCTGCTTTAAAAATAAGAAAATATGAAATTCTTCCTTAATATGTTTTCACATATCTTGAACTAGAATGTAGAGTATGTATACCATTCTTTCTCCTGAGAAGTAAATGAGCAGATATCAAACAAATAAGATTCAAGTAGAGCATATAGAAAAGAGCAAGTAGGGAAAACAAAAATATATTCAGGGAAAAGACTGCAAGATTTTAATTATTTATTTATTTTTAATTAATTATTTTAGAGCATGAGTGGGGGAGGGACAGAGAGAGAGAATCTGAAGCAGGCTCTGCACAGTCAGGGCAGAGCCCAACGCAGGGCTCAGTCCAGTGAGCTGTGAGATCATGACCTGAGCTGAAATCAAGAGTTGGAAGCTTAACCAACTGAATTAGCCAGGCACACCACTCCCCCAAAAAAGCAAAATTTAAAAAAACACAATCGTAAGAACAGGAAATAGTTAGAACCAGCATAGTCATGGAAACAAGGGCATCAGCCAAAAAATAGTTTTAAAAGTCTTCTTTCAGCTATGACCTACTCTTCCAGAGTTCGAGTCAGGTAATGTAGTAGATTTTATGTGAATTAGATGGCGTATAATGTCCTTAATGAGAGTTCCTGTACTCTCCAACTAAAGCTTCTAATCATGAACTACAGATCCTTTTAAAAATATTTAATAGTGGTTTTCATTTCAAACCATACCATAGTTTTCTTTTTTTTTTTTCTTTTAGGGTTCAATTAAGGACCAATTAAAAGCATATGGAGCTCTTACTGAGAATGTGACCAGGAAATATACCCGTCAGATTCTGGAGGGCGTACATTATTTGCACAGTAATATGATTGTTCATAGAGATATCAAAGGTAAGTGATGAAGTGTTTTTTAAATACACAGTTATTTTTTTGTGTATCTGAATGAAAGAAGTGATACAATTAAATTTAACATTTAAATTAATACATCTACCTTCAAATATCTTAGGAAAGCAACTCTGCTTTCTCACTGACTCAGTCAATATTCTGACTGATGCTCAAGTCTTCACAAGTGTACTCACCCTCTGTCAGGGTTCCAGAATCAATAAAGTTCAAGTGATCATACAAATGAGACCTTTGCTACATAGGAACGTACATATATAGAACATAGGCGTTAGAGTGTAGTAGTTGAGAGTAGGGGCTCTGACACCAGATGACCTGATGCAAATTTGGGCATCACCTTGGACAAGACAGATAATCTCTCTATGCCTCAGTTCCTCATTTTGAAGAAGGATGCTAATAGTGTCCAATCATTGGAATTTTGTGAAGATTAAATGAGTTAATTTATATAATATGCTTAAGATATAGTATTTAGGAAACATTCAAGTTAGCTATGATGATGGCATGCTTTATGTTGAGATCATATTTAAAGCAATAGGAATGGATGTCACTGTCTAGGGAGAGAACAGGAGGGAACATTGAGATCATATTTAAATTTTTTTCTTTTTAACGTTTATTCATTTTAAAGAGCAGAGCATTAGCAGGGAAAGGGCAGAGAGAGAGAGGGAGACACAGAATCCAAAGCAGGCTCCAGGCTCCGAGCTGTCAGCACAGAGCCCGATGCGGGGCTCGAACCCACGAACTGCGAGACCATGACCTGAGCCGAAGTCGGACGCTCAACCGACTGAGCCACCCAGGCGCCCCAAGATCATATTTAAAGCCATAGGAATGGATGTCACTGTCTAGGGAGAGAACAGGAGGGAAGAAGAGAGCCCAAGACTTGAGCTTTGATAATCTGTAACTCAGTTAAACTCACTCTTTAAAACTCAGAAACTCAACCGTTTTCAGGGAGCAGGTACGTAAAAGAAGTGCATGACGTGAGACAGAAGCAGTCGGCAGAGGTGTTTTCACGTTATGAGAGTACTTAAAACTTTGTACTGCACAGCATACCCAAAGATCTGATTCTGTAAAAACTGGGTTGTGGCCCACATGTAAAGATCACTTTATTTAATCAGTCAGTAAGAAACACACACATGTACAGTTGACCCTTGAACTGTGTGGGTCCACCTATTCGTGGATTTTTTTTTTGTATAAACTGCAGTACTGTGAATGTATTTTACTTAGATTTTCTTAACATTTTCTTTTCTGTAGCTTACTTTCTTGTAAGAATACAGTATGTAATACATATAATACACAGAATATGTGTTAAATGTTTATGTTATCAGTAAGGTTTCCAGTCAACAGTAGGCTATTAGTAGTTAAATTTTGGAGAAAACAAAAGTTATATGTGGATTTCCAAATGTGCCGGGGGCGGGGGGTGCCCCTAACCCTTGTGTCGTTCAAAGGTCAACTGTAAATAATAAAAACACGTTTGCTGTTGGTTTTTCAGGGGCGCTTTTTTGAGCTATTGGGGATACTTTTTTTCTGGTATATGTCACATCATAAATATGGCCATATTCTGGCTCAAAGGGAACATTCATAATCAGTTTCTGGTGATAGCATAGAATCTGCTTCAGAACGCCCGAGCCAGATTGCTGGTATGGAATGGAGCTTGCTAGTGAGTCTGGGAGGACGAGGACATGGTTAATGATCTAAAAAGAAATAGGAGCCTTTGACCTCAAGATCTGCCCAGCTGAGGCAAACGTCACTTGCCAGGTACAAAACTTCATTGCTTAAAGAACCATGTAGGGAAATTCTTTGATTGTGAATTATTCTTTTAGGAATCCCCTCTAGTCAAGCCAGTTTCTCTTTAGCTTTCATAAATGAGGAAATGGAAAGGACCTGAGGGCAGCTGCCCCTCAGCGGGTCCTCTTCTAACCGTGCCAGAAAGAGTGATAAACCATTTTGGTACATGAGGAGGCTGGAAGCAAGCAGATTTAAAAGCATTACAGGGCAAATAGATTTATAAGAGAAAAGCAAGATATAAAACTGGATATGCAATATGATCTCAAGTTTGCAAGATTTAAGTACAACCCAAGAGAAGAATTTCCATATAATTAACAGTGATTATTTCAAAATGGCAGGATGAGTGATAGTTGTTTCTTTTCATCCTTTTTACTTTGTGTATTTGCCAAGTTTTTATAATGTGCAATTTTTATTTATTTTTATTTTTTTAATTGTGCAATTTTTTAAATGATGAGGGAAAAGGAAAGATGGTTGCTTTTAAAGTTTAAACCCATGAGTTCATAATGAAACTTAGGATAAAAACTAATTGATCATCGTTGCTAGGAACAACTCGTTATTTCATAATAGGGTTCCTTTATTATGATTTTCTTTTACAAACTGTACTACAGAGGACCAGATAATGGATGAAAGGAAAGACCTTCGTGGAAGTATGTTGGCTAACAAATGGAAAAAGTAATAGAATAGTACCATTTTACAACCATTAAGGAATTAATAGATGTAAGCACTAAATATGAACAGTTGCTGACATCGACAAAACAAAGACAGTCCAGCATTATCTACTTCCTGTCTGTGGAATAATACATCATCATACACGTAGGTAGTTTTGCCAGAACAACCAAAACTGAACCCAAACCGATCAGGCCTCTAGGTTCAGCTACCGAATTACAGACACATACAGCAGACGAGTACGTTACATGACTCCTTGGGGTGGCGTCAGCAGGACCTGAGCCATAAGCAACCTGTGGGCAAACAGCTTAGATTGTTCATAAATTACAAAGGAGGAAAGAGATTGGAGAGAAATTTAGATTAAGAAAGACTTAAAAGATAGATCAGTGAGTCTCAATATATGGATGTTATTTGGATTCTGATTTTTTTTAATGTTAAAAATAGCATATATTTAATAGTAGCAGGGAGTTATTGTCCATCCTCTTAGGTGTGATGAGAGTTTATATTTTGCAGATATGTACAAAATTGTTTGTTGATCATGATATGTTGAATTTGCTTCGGATAATATGAGAGGGAGTAGCTAGCAGCATGTATGGTGGGGAAAATTTTGGGGTACTATATTATTCTGTATGCTTTTGTGTGTTTAAAAAGTGTCCTTAAAAGCTTAACGTTAAAATTAACTTTAAAAAATTAGGAAGTTATTTTGGTAGTTTAGCTACACGTTTGCTCCTCAGCCGTTGATACAAATTAGCGTTGGTTCACCATTGGTGATTACTCAGTGGCTCTCCCAGTCTGTGACTTGCCCGGGACTGTTCTTCCCATCTCATTGGCGGTAAAAGCTGGCTTGTTTGCTGTCTTTCCTTTGGGTAAATATTTTATAGGAAGTGGCTTTTTTGACAGAATCTTTTTGCAAGTTTTGGTTGATGGGAGATGTTAAATAGGCAGGGTGCTGTTTTTGAGGATCACTGGTATCCTTATAGCACGCCTAGTCTCATGGCATGCAGAGAATGGATCCTGGACCCTCCCTGGATAGAGGCTCTGGGGAGCCATCATTGACTAGTGGGAGAATTTGCTGGGAGAACAGAAAGACAAGTACAGAAGTCCATGGTGGGAATGCACAGTTTACATTCTGTCTCTTCTGTAGTGCATGTTTTCTTCCTATTCACTCTCCTTCTTAGAGGCCATTAAAAAAAAAAAAAAGGATAAAAGGACGAATAAGGGGTTTTTTTAAATATAAAATACAGCTAAGGTAATGAAAGACTTAAAAATGAGAATTGAAGTAAAGCTTAAAAATTAGAACAGATATGTTAATATAATAAATTGTTTATTTAAGAAAATGTTATGGGGCACCTGGATGGCTCAGTTGGTTAAGTGTCTGACTTTGGCTCAGGTCATGATCTCAGTCAACTTAGGTCATGATCTCATGGTTTGTTAGTTCGAGCCCCGCCTGGAGCCTTCTTCAGATTCTGTGTCTCCCTTTCTCTCTGCCCCTTCCCTGCTCATGCTCTGTCTCTCCTTCTCTCTCAAAAATAAAAATTAAAAAAATTAATAACAAAAAACATGTGTATTGAAGAAGAAATGAGAATAGAAATAATTTATATAAGACAGAAACCAGATTTACAATCTCCAAAGAAAGACTGAGTTTAAAAAATTATAAAGGGAAGAAGAGAGAATAAAAAAATAAATGAACACAGCACCTAGATCTTGATTTCTGATACCATTTTCCACTAAAAGGAACCAGGGCTCCTTGCAGGAATGACTGATTCTAGGACTGGTACAGGAAATACATAAGTTGAGCTGGGAGCACCTTTAGTGCCAGAAAGTAAGAAAATGCTTTTAAAAACCCACAAAACCCAAAACAAACAAGAACACAGTGATTCAGGGTATGGCCGAGGGACACAGGAGCCAATACAAAGAGCTCCCAATGGCCAGGGCTGGAACAACTTGAGCGCAAAAATGATGCCATATATGATTATAGCTCAGAGTATAAAATATCCATGTGTTCATAGTGATATGCATGAAAGTTGAATGAATAAATGGGAAAGAGGAGACAAATGCCCCATGCAGAATAATTACAAATTATTTATGTAGCTGCTCAGCCTTGAGCCTAAATCCTTGCACCTTAATTGTGGGTTGTGCATAGTGAGCTTCTTCCAAAGCACACAGTAGGGAAAGGGGGGAAGAGTGGCTCCCAGTATGGAACTCAGCAAACACTACCTCACACACCACGAGCAAGGTCAGATTATAGTAAATACAATTAAACGTTTATTATAAAAGGAAATGAAATTTAAAAACAGCTCAAAGCTAACTTAGAAGAGATTTAAGACAGAGAAATTGAGAAAAACAAAACCCAGTAATAAGTACTAAGAAAAACTGTAAAATGTAAGATAACTAACATTAAATTATAGTAGTGGGGAAAGTGCTAAACGTTGTTGCTTATGGTCCCTGAGGAGAAAGAAGCTGGCTTCTCAGGGAAAGAAGCTGTAGCATGGGCTTCTTGCTTTGTTACAGAGAAATCGAGGCCAAGAGCCTGCTGTCGCTTTCTGCATCCTTCTCTGAGCTTCACAGTCTTAGCTCTTTTCCCCTTTTTCTTTGTCATCCTCGCCTCCTACACACTCCAGTCCTTTCCAGTGGGCAAACCTTCTTAGTTCTTGAAGTGCACACAGCTGACTCTAAAAATGCAGTGTTTGTGCAGTAAGTCCTTAATGAGCCCTGGCTGTGTGACTGGCGTTGTGCCAGGTACTGCTCGGAAGACGAAATGCAGCCTAATTCTGGAGACAGACTGAAGAGTCTACTAAGTAATTCTTTACTATTGTTTTTTTTAAATTCTAAACACCCAATAAAAATAATGAATTGAGGATGTTTTTGTATTTTTAGGTGCAAATATTCTGCGAGATTCAACAGGCAACGTCAAACTGGGAGATTTTGGGGCCAGCAAACGCCTTCAAACCATCTGTCTTTCGGGGACAGGGATGAAGTCTGTCACAGGCACACCATACTGGATGAGCCCTGAAGTAATTAGTGGGGAAGGCTATGGCAGAAAGGCAGACATCTGGTAGGTTTCAATACTAGGTTTGCCTGAAAACACTCGCCTTCTTACATAATTCCACCTAAAATGGAAATTACTGAGCCAGATTTAAATGCTCTTTTGTACTTTTAAATTGGATGTCAGGATTATAAGGATTACTATCATTTTCATTTTGTCTCTTTGTGGCTTAATAATTAAACAAAAGGAGTTCTTGAACCTGTCTTCCTTTCTTTAGGAAGAATTTCATTTAAGGCAAATTTCAGTGTTAGAAAACTGTCTTCATTTTATTTCCCTGAAGAACTTTAAAAGTTATTCATCTTTTTTGTTAGCATCTTATAATTCAGTTAATCTTTAATTTTTTAATAATTTTAAGTTAGAACATAAAATGGTTATTTTCTATTTCTCACCCATAAAAGTGTTTAATAGATTATTCGTTTTAGGCACCTGAAGACAATTTCTTTCTCTTTTTTTAATTCTTTTCATTTTTATTTAAAAAAAAAACTTTTTTCAATGTTTGTTTATTTTTGAGAGAGACAGAGCACAAATGAGGGAGGGGCATAGAGAGAGAGAGAGGGAGACACAGAATCTGAAGCAGGTTCCAGGCTCTGAGCTGTCGGTGGGGCTCAAACTCAGGAACTGTGGGATCATGACCTGAGCTGAAGTCCAGTGCTTAACTGACTAAGCCACCCAGGTGCACCAAGGCAAACAGAATTTCTAACATTTGTGTTTTTCATAAGACAAAAAAATTATATTTAATATCAGGTTAGAGAATTATATAATATCAAGCAAAAATTATAAAATGAATAATGTTCTCTGCATAACCATTTGAATTAGCCCTTAAATTGTGGTTTATTTTCATTGATTTTATGTTTAAAGTTTAGTTTTATATAATTATAATCCTTCAGTGAAACTTTAAACTTGAAATCAAGTTGCATTTAAATGTATATGGAATTAGTCCTGTTTCTCATGTAGTTAAGTGGCTTTCCTTCATGATGATGGTGTTTGTGTAATTTTTTTTCTAGGAGTGTGGGCTGTACTGTGGTGGAAATGCTAACTGAAAAGCCTCCTTGGGCAGAATTCGAAGCTATGGCTGCCATCTTTAAAATCGCCACTCAGCCAACAAACCCAAAGCTGCCACCTCATGTCTCAGACTATACTCGAGATTTCCTCAAACGGATCTTTATAGAGGCCAAACTGAGACCTTCAGCTGATGAACTGTTAAGGCACATGTTTGTGCATTATCACTAGCAGCCAGTAACCTCTACTGTGCCTCTACCCAGCTCCCATCAGTTCATTCACCTTCTCTCTGACTGCACTTTTCTTTTTTATAAAAAAGAGAGATGGGGAGAAAAAAAGACAAGAGGGAAAGTATTTCTCTTGATTCTTGGTTAAATTTGTTTAATAATAATAGTAACCTAAATTTTTTATATTTAATCTTTTTTTTCCCTTTTAAGAACTTGAAACTCTTTTTTTTTTTTTTAATTTTTTATAATGTACTGATGTGGTTCAGAGAGATAAAGCACTTTAGTACATAGTCGCTCTTTTTAGTACAAACAAATCATTTAGAATACCTTAAGATTGTAGAGTCTTTCCCTGTGTCACTGACAGATTGGTGGTGATGGGGAGACGTGGAAAACAAAAAGAAAATGATGTATGATTTGTAGTTTTTAGTGATAGTATTTAAAATAGATCCTCATTTTGTGGGGTTGAGCCCTAAACTTGAGTTTAGGGTAGGTACTCAACTTAAAGAATATAGGTTCCTTCTTATATCTGTATTCTTTAGATCCTAACCTCTGTCTACCAAGCTTTTTGCTCAGTAGGAATCTTGATAGAAAATATGAATCTCTAAGAGGTATGTTTATTTGTTAATCCTAAACAGTATAATAAGCAAATACACTATAATAGATCCATGTTACTGGAATCTGTAAACCTTGAGGGATAGCTTTCTGCTTAAAAAAAAAAAAAGAAAAAAGAAAAAAAAAAGGTACTATTTTAGTTTAAAGCAGATATGGGAAGTTGGTGAGCAAATCCAAATTAAGAAGCAAAAAGAGATTGCTCTATATCAGCATGTGAGCAGAAGAAACCACATTTGCCAGTCAATAGAAATAATGAAAAGAAGAACTAAATATTGTTTAGTATGGTTTCAACTATGTTCTTTACCGGAGGTAGTCCCAAAATTAATGGAAAAGAGAAATAATCAAAATCACATATACTGTATCTCCCTATTTCTAGCTCCTGATTCCCCATAATTAACATTCTTTGGGAACTAAGAATTTAACTTGGAGTATCATGTGTTAAAGCTTGTGTCATGAAATAAAATCCTCGTTCTTGGGATCACAGAATACTAAAGCACCAAAAAATAGGTACCATGTAAAGCAGTGGTTCTCAAGTGTCAGGTGGGGTTAATTTTACTTTGCATTTGGCAGTGCCCAGAGGTGATTTTTCCTGTCACAACTAGGATGTTAATGGCATCTGGTGTCCCAGGGCCGAGGATGCTGCCAAACAAACTACACCGTACAAGTGCAGCAACCCTGTTCTCCAAGTAAGGATTTTCCTGCCCAAAGGGTCAAAGGAGCCAAAGTTGAGAACCCTGATGCAAAGACCAGCCCCAGTTATAAACTGAAAACAGCCATTTACAGAGCACGGTCTTTGCAAAAAGTAAATTTCAGAGAGAAAGTGATGCGCAGTGCATAATGAGGGTTCTACAAGAGCAGGTACCACTACTTGAAGTCAAGGGTGAACAATCTTAACAAACATCAGATAGCAATCCTTTCCTTCCCAGCTGCACATTACACCAAAGTCAGTAACTTCTGTCGTAGAAACAGAATGAATTTAAACATGGAGCCTCTTAAACCCAGCCATGTGTATGTCTTCTTTCCTCAAAAGTCTGTTCATAATTGCGAGAAAAGAAAAGCGTATCAAAAAAGAGTATTAACTACTTTATAGGAAGGTTTAAGGTATTTCTAGTACAACGTATCCACTAAGAAAGAGCAAGGGCATCCAGTGGAAAGAGGCAGCTGGGAAACCCCCACTAGCTCTAATGGACTAATGCTACTGAAAAATATCAACATCAGTAATTTGGCTACTTGCATTTTTTTCAGCATATTAAACCAAGTGTTAAGTACTTTATTTTTCAAGGTTAGAAAGTAGTAGTCCTTCTGGAAGCCCTAATGTGATGCCTTTCATAGGATTCATAAGGAGCTCTGGTATTTTATTTTCTGCTTAAAGGTATGCTCTTCTAGGGACTCTTTTAAAATGCTTTGTTCCTGAAGATAGGTAGATCTTGGTTTCCTGTATCAAAGTCCTATCTGGCATTTTCTGTAGGAATATTTGAAATACCACTAGCTAGTCTGAGAAAAAGTCAAAGCACAAATATGCTTGTCAAAGTTTCTCCCATACCCTCATAATCAAAGGAAGCAGCTTACAAGGAAGAATATGAATTAGTGTCCCTTCCCCCTGGAAAATCAACTGCCAAATCTTGTGCTATAAATACAAACATAGTAACCATGGATAAGGGTCTGTTACAAGTTCTTTGTCTTGTGAGTGGAGGCATCTCTTCTGCTTGAGCAAGATGGTATCTGGACCAGTGGGCTTTTCCTGCATTTCTTTGTCTTGTGTGGTCTTGATTTCCTTTGGGCTCATTTTTGGTCTGTCAGGGTAACCAGTAGTGTAGAATATGAGACAGATGCTCTTTAGAGAGAAATCTTGGGGGACTGTGAAACCCAAAGCAAAATCATTTGCTTTCTTCAGTCTCTTTTTTCTTCTCTAAGTGCCATAGAAAATAAATTCACCTGAAAAGAAATTACTGCTTTAACACTGCTGAAGACCTTTGTTTTATAAGAAAAACGTGGGAGAGTATTGTTCTTTATGTGAAGACTTTAAAATAGACTAATAGTTTACAGAATTATTATATAAAACGTGATGTGAATTTATTTCTAACAAGTTGTAAAGGTACCAAAACCACAATAGAAGTTAATATATTATACAAAAACTACTAGAACAAAAAAGCTTGAATGGGATGAGGTGTGAAAGACCAAAAGTAAATTAAAAAAAATTTTTTTTGAAAAGAAACCCCCCCTCTTTTTGGGGCAGTTAAATCTAACACTCCAATTTTTTCTTTCTAGTAATGGTATGGATCAACAAATGAAATTTGAACTTTTAAAGATGACTCAATGTATTTTGTTTTTTAATGCGCAACTGATTCTTCTATACTGTAATGTTTCTTTGTTGAAGCTGGAAAATGGCCAGACTGCTGACTTTGTGCCTTTAAAATGTGTTCTGCTTTGATAGTGGCAGACTTTTTGGTGCTGGAGAAGATTCACTAGCAGTCTTACATGTGCTTTTCAGGAAATACCTTTCTGCATAGGCCTTGAGAGATTGAAAATGGCATGACTTAGGTTTGGACCAAATACAAGATCTTTTACATTGCAAACAAACTGTACTGAATAAAAGGGTTGAAAAATATCACAATGACTAATGGAAATTTTGATGGTAATTCTTTAAAATGTATTTAAAAGTATATAAACCTGGAAATTTTCAGTGTGAATATCTTGAAAAATTTTCAATGTTTCTCATTTACAAAACACGTTCCTAAAAAATGCCTTAGAAAGTTCTCAAAGGCAGTCAACCTTACATAATTTATATGAGACTGGAATGCTAATGCATAGGCTGAAATATAAAAGAAAATGAAAACTTATTTCAGAGTAAATTAATTGGCTTTCACTTGAGAGAGGCTTTATCTTATTTCCAGTAGAAAGTACATGAAAAAGGTGGAATTACTTTGTTAATAGCTCTCTGCTGCTTTAGCTCTTACATATGTCAGGTGTGGTCTGTAGTACTTCTGAGGTGGAGTTGTTGTAAGATATGTGAAGACACTAAGAAAATCAAATCTGAATAGTTGATAGGGATGACCAAGCTTGGGTGCAAAAGCCAAGATGTTCGTCAGATGCAAACTCTTTGACCACAACAGAACTCTGAGACCAATAGCTGATACACAGTCACCTGGTGTCAAATATAGGAATCTATCCATTTCTTTTAAAGAGAGTGAGTCTTTTTCACTTGCTTATTCAGTAATTGTGGTTTATTACGTCAGGTACTAGATTAATTTATCCTTAAGTAGGTCACAGTCTAGGAGGAAACACGAGCAAATGGAGTCTTATTTTATGGCATACCCTAACTCTGAAAGTTTAGCACTGATTTTTTAAAATTCTTTTTTCTTTAAATGTTTATTTCTTTTGAGAGAGAGAGAAAGAGTGGGAGAGGGGCAAAGAGAGGAGAGAGCGAGCATCCCAAATGGACTCCGCACTGTCAGTGCATATAGCCCGTCGTGGGCTGGATCTCACAAACTGTGAGATCGTGACCTGAGTTGAAATCAAGAGTCAGAAATCAAGAGTTGGACGCTTAACCAACTAACCGACCCAGGTGCCCCCAGCAGTGATGTTTTAAAATGGTATTGTTTTTTATGAAACGAGGGGAAAGCAATTTTGAGTAACCTGGCTATTATAAACTAAAATGTCATTAACAGAGATTAAAAGTATCCCCAAATTGGAGGGACCCTCTAGGGTCAGGTGGCCTCTCTCTTAGGATTCCCTCTTATATAAAAGTTCAGCCCCTACTCAATTCCAGAGATGAGGGGCATAAATTCCATAGGCTTTTTTCCTGCTTTTTCTTTTAAAGAGAAAATAAAACTTTTTTAGTCTAAATTGTTAAACTGCCCAGAACATTTGATAGAAATTGAATTCTGTCAACAGTGTTAAGTATGCTAGGATCAGGACCGTGTCTTGAGACCTCATTGTTTTATATTAGGTTTGGCCTTTTTACAGATGTAATGTTCATATTTATTTGAATTTTAAGATTGATTAAGTGTTGATGAAAAGCAATTTAATTGTTCATTTTTGGTAGTGCCTTTTTCTCTGTATGCCTTAATTTTATTTTATATCAATAATAATTCAAGTTACCCACCGAAATGAAGGTTTTTCCGAAATCAGTAGGCTTCAAGAGTTCATTTGGCCTTAGGGGCTGTATATCGACCCTTAAACCTTTCTTAATGCCTGCTTCCTCCTACCCTTTTCTACCTCTTTATTTTACATATATATATGTACATATTTTACATCTATATATGTTAGAAGAGAAACATTAGCATTAGTCTGTGATAGACAAAGTGCAGTCTCCACTAGACGTGAATGCCTACAATAAGGATACAAAGAGGTATTCTAATTCTAAAGAGACATAGTAAATGTTTTTGTAGGTTGGTAACTTGACTGTCAGACACATTGGCACTGTCCAAATTCTTTGTATATCATGGTTCAGTAATGATTTTCATAGCAGGGCTAGAATGGTTAATTTTGCCCTAAAGAGGTCATTTAAATGGTTTACAAATGTTAAGGCAGCGAGACTTAGGGCAATGCGCGAGGAATCCAGTGATAGCAGTTCTGATCCTTACTTTTTAGTTAACATTTGGACTAAAAACTCTATCTTACTTTTCTGTGAAGAGAGAGACGTGTGTGTGTGTGCGTGTGTGTGTGTATGTGTGTGTGTTTGGGAGTTGGGGCGAGGCTGGGAAGGAAGGAAAGGTATGAATGTTAGCTAGATTAGTCTCTGTTCTTAGAACAACAGCTGAAATGTGTATGACCTACTGATGTGGATGAGTGTGATCGCTTTCAGGTAGGAACGCCGGCACGTTTTCCACAAGTAGCTAGTACAAGTGATTGTTTAATAAAGATATTTATTGTAAATTGCCAAGCTCTTGGTTGGTAAAAGTAGATTAAAATTGAATTTGTATGTGTGTATAATAGTGAGCTTATATAGAATTCTGAAATAGAAAATAATTGATTTTGCATAGTTCTTCATGAGCTCTTTGGAATAGAAACTCTTCCAGACATTATGAAAACAAGCTTCCTTAGCTCGCCAAGTATTCAAAAGGAAATTGTCTTATACCTCTTTTTGGTTGGCTGGGAAGACGTGCTGTGAAGCCACTGTTCCTACTTTATGGTTGATTTAGCGTTGCTTTGACTTCTGCCACGGTCTGGACAGGATGTCATAATAGGGATGGAAAGTATCAGGGCCAACCATCTCTCCATACTCACCTTTCAGAGCTGTAGATGGTAATGAGCTCTCAGGGGAGTCTAGAGAATCTTCTCTTGGTGGTCGAGCAGACATGGTTCAGTCTCAGAAAGTTGAGGGAGGAGTCATAGCTAGAGTAAAGAAAAGAATACATTTTTATTTGTTACCCGATACAGTCTCATATGTAATTCTTTGCATTTTTCAGAAATTATGCATTTTAATTGATAGCATTATGATATTTTTGTTAATAACAGCAAAAGCATCGAGTCAGTGAGTACTGTTTGTTATTCTCTATGCCTGATGACTCCTTGTTTGTATTCACAATCTGTATTATCAGAATCACTTTAAACCAAAGCTTTTATATTCCCTGCACACATAGCCAAAATGATGATCACTGTTACTTATGCCCACCTGTAAGCTAATAGTATAATCGTGATAATTAGGTACTTGTAGAATTTGTATCTCAATCTATCCTTCAAGTAAAAAGACAGGTGCTCAGTATTTGCATTTAGACATACAGGACTTACTTCAACTATTATGGAACTATATAAACATTACAAACTTGAGCTTGTACATGTGCCAATCTTACTGTCATTTGACCATAGATGCATACACATATACATTGACATATGATGCCTCAGGTTGGTGGCATACTTTCTTCCTAGTGTCTTAACATTTATGAACTTGTGTTTGATTTGAGGGGCATTTTAAGAAAGCTGTGAAGAAAAGTAGGTTATGGGCTGACGTCTGCTTTGTGCCATAGACATTTTGGAACGTAAGGAAGAGCCTGGTCTCCAGTATACATGCAGAATTCGTCCCCACATAAGGATTTCTGAGTCCTTTTATGCCAGTTGAGAACAGTAAAATTTGTGACTATACTGAAAAGCACTTTTGTGTTCATTTATATTTTTTTAGAATTAAAACAAAACCATGTAACTAGTGGTGATTTTAGCATATGTATTACTTGGAGGGGAGAGAGAAGTAAAGGAGTCCCATCTTAAGCTCTATTAGATACTTAGGCTCCAAAATGGATTTGACATATTCTCATTTTTCCAAAGACTTTTCCACCTGGAATAAGAGAGGACTAGTGGAAGCATTTGAGCTGGAAAGGCTTATGGGTAAAGGAAAGTGGGCCAAACCCTTGCAATATACCCTGTTCAAGTGCAAGTACAGTGTCTACAGATAAGAATACTTCTTTAAAAACAAACAGTTGTTTGTAATACAATCTTAATTAGTAAGTAAAAGGTTTACATTTTTTCTATTGCTATTGGTTTTAAAATTTGCTAGCCTGCATTCTGAAATATTATAAGAGTTAATACCAAAAATACTTTTAATGTCTGACATCTCTTACATTTCACATGGTTCTTTTTATTCAAATATCATTGTAAATAAAAGTAAACTTGGATAAATTTGAGAATAAACTTTTAATTGTTGCAAACTATGATTATCAATTTGTAAATTTACCCTTTGACCTAATGTACATTTTTTAATGTAGCCATTAAATTGTCTGTATTTAATCTATTAGTTTCTCTCTGTAAACGTTTTTAATCTCAGTTGAATGCTGGGCGGTTTATAATTATGTACAAAGATGTTTTTTTCCTATCAGAGTTGACTTTTGCACATTTTTGGAAATGTTTAATTTGTACACTGATTTACTACTCTGACCAATAATTGTTGATGGGTGTATGAGTATCATGAATGCGTGCATTGAACTACTGTCTGTGTCTTTATGTTTTAACTTCTTTCAAGATGTAGCCATCAGTAACTGCACTGCTATTACTGACTTAAATGGACTTTCTTGCTTTTACAAAGTATACTTATCTATGGTTCTATCTTTGTTGGAGAACTCAGGAGTTCAACATCACTTTCTGATTTTCTATGTATTCTAAAATCATGACTGAGTTGAAAGTATGCTTGTAACTCTGCGTATCAGGGGATGTGTGTGTGGAGATGTCTTTTTCTGTCTGTAGGCACATGTATATATCCCAGTAATTTCTTATTTTCATTTTATTTCTACATTTTTATGAACTTGTTTTATAAGGGTACTGTTTAGTTAGAATAATTAAATATATATAAAAGCTTTCTGAGAGATTATTTACTATATGAATATATTTTCAGCTGGCTGATCAAAAGTATTTTTTTAATTTTGTTTTTAACCATTTAAAATGTATTTGTATTTCCAGAATTGGATGCAAATTTACTTAAATATCAATTAAAATACTCTTGCAAGGAAGGGCATTGAGTTCTCTTCTGAGAATTCTGTGAAATGTAAATTAAGAGGAAAAATAGGTTTTAAGGCAGTCACAAGAACACACTGTCCACTAAAATGGCCTTTGAATTCTCAAAGCTGTGATAACACGTGAGAAACTAAATTGTCCTGAAGAGGTGTCAAGATTTTTTATAGCTCAAATTGCTGTTGGCTTGTCCCATTGTTTTTGAATATTTCCTATATTCTACCCTAAAGATTTAAACTTTCAGTTTTTTCTCTTACTGGGCAAAGTCAGACCGCATTTATAAAACAGTACATTGACATATTGTGATCCTCTGTAATTGACTATAAATTGGTTTAGAAAAGTTCGAACATACATTGTTGTGTTTTTAGACTGTACTGTGTATTTTAAGTAACTGGCAGAAAAAGAATTGGAAGTTAAATTTCCAATCTGACAATGTTATTGTACTTAAGGAAAGCCTTGTTTTTAATATGCGGTACCACGTAAAAATTACTTGTATTAGGAATAAAGTCCACTGTCGAAGTTGAATGTCACTAAGCGTATTATGTTACAAGGAGCCGGTATGATTAGAAAAACCTACGAGAAGCCAGATGCAGTGTGGTGTGTGCCACATTTCATGCACATTTTGACTTTGTGTTGTTCATTCGAAATTGTGCTTGTAAAAATGTATAAAATTTCTGAGTTTTACAATTTTTATGTACTTATTTTTTCTTGCTGATAAATAGCTTTTTTTTTTTTAAATCTAATGTGAAAGAAACCATGTTTATATTTTGTTAGTGATCAATGACTTTGTTTATATGGAAATTTGTATATTGTTGGCTCACATCTTTGTTTAGATTTCTCGTGCATGAAGGCCTGCAATAATTAGCACAATGAAAATTGCTTTTTCTTACATGTTCATTTTTTGAAAGATTGTGGTGCAAAGGCTTACTCTGAGTAACCTTCTGGACTTTGGAATGAATATAAATGAATGGCACTTTGAGTGTTAATAAAGCTGATATTTATTTCCACTGTGATTGATTTGTCCAGATCTGTTCTTGGACAGTGTGTTCTCAGTTGTCCCTCTTTGCCTGAGTTGATTGCTTTCTAGGACACCAACCACAGACTAACCTGGAAAACATTGTAGTTAATCTTCCCTGGATATATCTATAATGTCCTACCCAGTATACTCTGGCATGTCTTTTAATGGACACGTCGGTTTTTGAAATCAGAAATTAATAGGGATTAAAAACAAAAACAAAGCTTACTACCAGAGTGTAAGGAATGGACAGTCCCACAGTATTAGAGATCATTTACATTAATACCTTCATACAGAGGCAACTTAGCGATGCAAGTCAAAAACCTCAAAATCTTATATACTCTCTCACCCAGCAATTCTCTAGGAATTCATGCTGTGGAAATGGTTGCAGATGGGCTAAGATTTGTCTATAAAAGCCCAGAATTGAGGCTCTACACGTCCCAACAATAGAGGCTATTATAAGAAAGTTTCACAGAGTGGGGGACTTATAACAGATGCATTTATCGTCTCAGCTCTGGAGGCTAGAAGTCTGGAATCAGGGTGTCGGCAGGACCGTTCTCCCTCCCAAACCTGTAGGGGAGTCTTTCCTTGCCTCTCCCCAGCTTCTGGTAGCCCCAGGCATGCCTCGGCTTATGGCCACATAACTAGTATCTTCATGTGATGTCCTCCTTCAGTGTGTGTTTCCCTCTTTTAGATGGACACTGACCTATTGGATTAGGGTCCACCCTAATGCCCTTATTTTAACTTGACTACCTTTTGTAAAGATCCTGTTTCTGTATAAGGTCACTTTCTGAAGTACTGGAGATTAGGACCTCAAAAAGCTTTTTGTGGGGGGTGGTATGGGGGTGGACATAAATCCATTACAGTCTGCCCTGTGGCCCCCTAAAAATTTATATCCCCCCACATGCAAAATACATCCAGCCAATCCCAACATCTCCCAAAGTCTTCATCATTCTTGCATCACCTCTAAGCTACTGTTTCATCTGGACACCACCAACTCCAGTCTCATCATCTAAATCACCCAAATCAGGGGCGCCTGGGTGGCTTAGTTGGTTAAGCGGCCGACTTCGGCTCAGGTCATGATCTCACGGTCTGTGAGTTCGAGCCCTGCATCGGGCTCTGTGCTGAGAGCTCAGAGCCTGGAGCCTGCTTCAGATTCTGTATCTCGTCTCTCTCTCTGCCCTTCCCCTACTCATACTCTGTCTCTTATGTCTCTCAAAAAAATAAAATAAAATGTTAAATCACCCAAATCAGTCATGGAGAAGACCCGGGGAAAGAGTCATGCTGGAGCAAGATTCCTTTCCATGTGAGGACCTCTGAAATCAGACTAGTGACCTGCTTCCAGAGCACAATGGTGGGACAGGCAGAGGATGGACATTCCCATTCCACAAGAGAGGTGTCAGAAGGGAAAAGGGGACATCAGTCCCAAGCAAGTATAAAACCTAGCAGAGCAAGTTCCACTAGATTTTAAGATTTGAGAATAACCATCACTATCTCCATGCACTGTCCTAAGGAGCCCAGTGGGTGGTGACACTGACCCTCACAACCAACGAGGTGGTCCATAGACTCAGACTTGCACCCTGGGCCTGTCCGACAGTTCTGGGGGTCCTCTGAGCTGCCCTCCTGTCATTATTCCCTCTTCATTTTTGCTTCACAATTCCTTGTTCAATTTATCTTTTTCCTCTCACGTTTTACTATCAGCAGCAAGGAGAAACCAGGACACACCTTCAACCTTTGCTAAATATCCAACTTCATTACTTCCAAGTTCTATTTCCCACCCATTTGGCTGCCAAATCCTCTGCCACTTTATAGCAGGGATCGCCTTTCCTACAGTTTCCAATAACATAATCCTCATTTCCCTCTGAGCCTTACCAGAATCACATTTAATGTCTATGTTTCTATCAACAGTCTCTTCAAGGCATTCTAGACTTTTTCTACCCCCCCCATCCTCTACCCATTACCTAATTCTAAAGCTGCTCCAATATTTTTGTTAAAAATTTTTTAATTGAAGTATGGTTGACAAAATTTATATTTTTTAATTAAAAAGATTTTTAAGTAGGATCTATGCCCAACGTGGGGCTTGAACTCACGGCTCTCTGAGATCAAGAGTCATATGCTCTACCAACTGAGCCAGCCAGGCACCCCAACATAATATATTTGTTATATTAGTTTCAGGTGTACAACGTAGGGATTCAACAATTCTATACATTACAAAATGCTCACCATAAGTGTAGTTACCATCTGTCAACATATAAAGTTATTACCATGTTGACTGTATTCCCTATTCCTTTTTAACCCTGTGGCTTATTTATTTTATAACTGGAAATTTGTACCTCTTAATGCCCTTCGCTATGTTGCCCACCCACCTCCCATTCTGCTTTGGCAATCACTAGTTTGTTCTTTGTATTTATGAGTCTGTTTCTGTTATGGTTGGATCAGTTGTTCTGTTTTTTAGACTCTGCATGTAAGTAAAATAAGGAATTTGTATTTTTCTGTCTGACTTATTTCACTTAGCATAACACCCTCCAGGTCCCATAAATATGAGTGATTTGTTACAGCAGCACCCCACCTCCCTTTACCAAAATCTGTATTAGGTTTCTCCAGAGAGACGAAACTGTGTTGCTGTGTGGAGGCAGAATTCCTTTTTCCTTGGGAAACCTGCCTTTGCTCTTGGGGTCTTCAACTGAATGGATGCAGCCCACCCACGTCCTTGAGGATATTCTGCTTTACTCTAAGTCTGCTGCTTGTAAATGTTAACTATATCTAAAAATACCTTAGTAGCAACATCTAGGCTGGTGTTTGACCAAACAACTGGACACCATAACCTAGCCAAGTTGACACACAAATGAACCATCACAGGTATTGAGGAAATAAACTAGTATATCCATACAATGGAGTTCTTCACCATGCATTACTGACTGAAAGAAAGCAAGTTACAAGATCTATATAGTATGATATGCTATATAGCTATCCCATATACTATTTTTGCTTAAAAATAGTAGAAAAAATATCGGGAGGATATATATGTTACTCAAGTGGTGGGAGAGTTGAGTGGCTATTATTATTGCTTCCACGTAATTTTTAAACTTCTAGGATAAATGTAGGTGTTTTTGTCTGTTACCAAATATTTTCCCTCAGCTTTATTGAGATACAATTAACAGAAAACATTGTGTAAGTTTGAGGTATACAGTCTGTTGGCTTGATACACATATATTGGAATATGATCCCCACACTGCATTACCTATCATGTCACGTGATTTCCATTTCTTTTTTTGTGGTGAGAGCATTAAGATCTACTGTCTTAGCAACTTTTAAGCCTATAATACAGTATTATCCACTATAATCGCCATCTTACGCATAAACTCCCTGGAACTTATTTATCTCTAGCTGGAAATTTTACTCCTTGACCAACAGCTTCCCATTTCCTCCAACCCTCAGACCCTGGCAACCACCAGTCTACTCTCTGTTTCTATGAGTTCAGATTTTTTTAGATTTCACTTGTAAGTGATACCATACGGTACTTGTCTTTCTCTGTCTGACTTACTTCACTTAGTGTAATGCCCTCAAAGTCCATCCATGTTATTGCAAACATCAAGATCTCCCTTTTCCTCATGGCTGAATATTTCACTGTGTATATATATATGCGCCATATCTTCTTTAGTCATACATAGACACTTAGGTTGTTTTCATAGCTTGGATATAGTGAATAATGCTGCAATAAACATGGGAGTGCAGATAGTTCTTTGAGACCCTGTTTTCATTTCCTTAGGATGTATACCCAGAAGCGAGACTGCTGGACCATATGGGAGTTTCATTTTTAATTTTCGAGGAAACTCCATACTGTTTTACATAATGGCCGTACCAATTTATATTGCCACCAACAGTACACAAGGGTTCCCTTTTCTTCACATCTTTATATCTTTGCCAACATATGTTCTATCTTTTTTTTTTTTTTAAGTTTATTTGTTTTGAGAAGGGGGAGGGGCAGAGAGAGAGGGAGAGATGGGATCCCAAGCAGGCTCCACACTGTCAGCCCTGAGCCTGATGCAGGGCTCCATCTCATGAACCATGACATCATGACCTGAGCCAAAATCAAAAGTCAGATGCTTAACCAGCTGAGCCTCCCAAGTGCCCCAACATCTATCTTATAGTCATTCAAACAGGTATGAAGCGATAGCTCATTGTGGTTTTGATTTCTATTTCCCTGATGATTAGTGATGTTGAGCATCTTTTCATGTGTTGGCCATTTGCACGTCTTCTTTGGAAAAATGCTCATCTGCTCATTTTTATTTATTTTTTAATGTTTATTTCTGAGAGAAAGGAAGAGACAGAACACGAGCAAGGGAGGGGCAGAGAGAGAGACGGGGACACACAATTGCAAGCAGGCTCCAGGCTCCAAGCTGTCAGTACAGAGCCCAATGTGGCGCTTGAACTCACAAACCGCGAGATCATGACTTGAGCTGAAGTCGGACGCTTAACTAACCCACTGAGCCACCCAGGCGCCCCTCGACTACCTATTTTTAAATTGGATTATTTATTTTTGAGCTATTGAATTCTTTATATATTTGGGGATATTAACCCTTTATCAGATAAATAGTTTGAAAGCATTTTCTCCCATTTCTTAAGTTGTCTTTTTTTTTAATAAATTTCTTTTTAATTTTTTATTTTAATGTTTATTTATTTCTGAAAGAGACAGAGCACGAGCAGGGGAGTAGCAGAGAGAGAGGGAGACACAGAATCCGAAGCAGGCTCCAGGCTCTGAGCTGTCAGCACAGAGCCCGACATGGGGCTTGAACTCACAAAAGCGTGAGATCATGACCTGAGCTGAAGTTGGATGCTTAACCAACTGAGCCACCCAGGCACCCCTTAAGTTGTCTTTTCAATTGGTTATTTCTTTTGCCGTGCAGAAACTTTTTAGTTTATTGTAGTTCCACTTATTTATTTTTGCTTTTGTTGCTTGTGCTTTTGGTGTCACATCCAAAAAATTGTTGCCAAGAACAATGTCCAGGAGTTTTCCCCTATGTTTTCTTTTAGGAGTTATATGGTCTCAGATCTTCCATTTAAGTCTTTAATTCACTTAGAGTTGATTTTTGTGAGTAGTGGAAGATAGGGGTCCAATTTCATTCCTCTGTATGTGGTTGTCTAGTTTCCCCAACACCATTCCTTGGAGAGATTAGGCTTTCCCCATTGAATATTTTTGTCAAATATTAGTTCACAAAATATTTTCTTAATTATGAAAATGTTAGATTAGCCATTCTACCTCATCACCTCCTTCAGTCAAATTGAGCAGGTTTGGCAGTAAGAGCTTTTATTTTTTATTTTTTTAAAATTTTTTAATGTTTATTTTTGAGACAGAGAGAGACAGCACATGAGCAGAGGAAGAGCAGAGAGAGAGAGGGAGACACAGAATCCGAGGCAGGCTCCAGGCTCTGAGCTGTCAGCACAGAGCCCGACGCGGGGCTCGAACCCACAGACCGTGAGATCATGACCTGAGCCGAAGTTGGACGATCAACCGACTGAGCCACCCAGGCGCCCCAGTAAGAGCTTTTAAAAAGGCCATATGTTTAACCCAATATTTCTATTTCTCAGAATTTGACTTAGGAAAACAATCCAAGATAAAGATTTATATCCGATGATGTTTGTTACAGGAATATTTATATAATAGGATAAATTGTAACTACTCTAATGCTCCCAAATTAGGGTTTAGCTAAATAAATCATGATATTGTGATGCCATGAAAAATTAGTCCTTAAACATTCATTCTAACAAAGGGTGAAAAGGCTAAGTTTAGGAGGATATACAATCACATGTCCACGTAACATCTTTATGGTATAAAAACACCTACTCACAGAAAAAAAAAGCTTGGAAGAAAATTAAACCAAAATGCAAATAGCTACGAGTGGCATTATGTATGATTTAAATGGCCTTTGCTATGCTTTTCTGTTTTCCAAGATTTTACATGGCATGTAGTACTTTAATCAGATGAAAAATAGAGAAGCAGAAAATTCAGCTTAGGGTGTGATTCCTCCACTTCTTGAGTGAAACCCTTTTAGAGCAGGGACCAAAAAAAAATCTTCAATTTACTGAAAGCCACTTAACTGAGAACTGGTATCTACATTACAAAGCCGGTGGCTGGACCTCAGTCTTCAATTTGCTCAGCTGATTGGCAGCATCTAAGACAGCTCTCACTCCCTCCTCCTTGAAATGCCCAGGACTCCCCATTTCCCCACCTCTCTGAGTACTTTTCGATTGGTATTGCCCCAAGGCTCCACCTTCCAGCCTATTCATGGTGAAATGTTCCTTGAACTTTTCTTTACCTACGTTCACTCCCTAGGCAGCCTCAGTCAGTTCTATAGCTTCAGTACCATACGTTGACAATTCCCAAACTTCTATTTCTAGGTCCCTGAGCTTTTAGGTTTACATCCAACTGCTTTCGGTTGCCTATTAGAACAGTGCTATGGACTGAATTGTGCTCCCCCCAGAATCTATATGTTGAAGCCCTACTTGCTAATGTCAACTGTATTCAGAGCTAGAACCTCTAAGGAAGTGATAAAATTAAATGAAGTGGGGCTCTAATCTGGAAAGGCTGTTGTTCTAATGTGAAAAGGAGGAGGCATCGGAGTTTTCCCCCTTCCCTTGACCCCACGGTGAGGTCACAGTGAGAAAGAAAGAAGACAGTAATCTGCAAGCCAGGAAGAGAGGACTTTGATCTTGGACTTCCAACCTCTAGAATTGTGAGAAAATAAATTTGTTGTTTAAGTCACATGGCCTGTGGTATTTTATTATGGCACTCAAGCAGACTAATACAGCCACTCACATTCAAGATGTCCAAAACCACCCTTCAAACCTGTACCTTATTTCTTCTGTCTGTGTGTGTGTGTGTGTGTGTGTGTGTGAGAGAGAGAGAGAGAGAGAGAGGGAGGGAGGGAGAGAGGGAGGGAGGGAGAGAGAGAGAGAGAGAGAAGAGGAGAGCAAAGGGAGACAGAGAATCCTAAGCACGCTCCATACTCAGCATGGAGCCCCACAGGGCTTGATCCCATGACCCTGGGACCACGACCTGAGCCAAAATCAAGAGTCACTCAATTTACTTAGCTACCCAGGCGCTCCAAACCTGTGCCTTCTTTAAGGTACATTGGTTTTGAAGTTGCTGAAGCCAAAACTCTTGGAGTTATCTTTTACTCTTCTCTCACTTTCAATACCCAGCCTGTCAGCCAATCCTCCTCTATCTTCGAAATACATTCACACTGGAACCACTGTTTATCATCTTTACCCCTAGCACCATGGTAAAGCCAGAAATTTCTCAACTGGAGTGCTGCAGTAGCTGCCCTTGACCTTGTAAAGGCTCTCTTTAACACAGCAGCCAGTGTAGACTGACCGTTTAATATTAAATCAAATTGTCATTTCTCTGCTTAAAACTCTCCAGTAGTTTTCTATTTTGTAATAAAATTGCAAAGTTTTTGCAATGGCCTACAAGGCTCTACATCAGTGGTTCTCAAACTTGAGCATCAGCATCTTGTGGAGGACAAGACTGCTGTGCCCCTAGAATTGTATGACTCAGCAGGTCTGGGGTGGGGCTGGATACTTTGCATTTGTGCCTCTCTCATCAGTTTGGACCAATTTCCGTCTGATGCTGGTGCAGCCAGGAGACCCCACTTTGAGAACCGCTATCTACAGGTACATACAGTACTGGGTCCTCTCCCCTTCTCCCAGCCACACTACTCCCTTGTCTACCTGTTAGACGCCAAACATGTGGCCGAGTCCCAGGCTCACACTGCTCCTCTCTTGGCGGACAGTGTCTCGCCTTTCAAATCTTTTGCTCGAGTAAGGCCACTTCAGAGAGGCATTCCGGGGTCACTTTATTCAGAATTGCGCTGTCACTTTGGGCCCTGTTTTATTTCTTCTTAGAGTACCTAACGCCGTTATCTGTTGACGGCCCACATCTCTGTCAGAATGTAAGTTCCAAGCGGCCAGGGCCTTTACTTTGTTCACTGTCCTGCCCAGAAACTAAAACGGTCATAAAGATGCTTAATAAATATTTCATTGACTGACTACAGGAAATCTCGGGAAGGAAAAAAGGCCTGCAACACGGGAACACAACAAACACAGCTGAATCGCCGGGTTAGTTTGCCCACCCCACGACCCGGCGCCCAGAGGCGGGACTTCCTGTGCATTTGCCGCAAGAGTTTCCGGCGTGAACCGGAAGTTCCGTTGAGAGCAGCCGCCGCGGAGACCCGGTGGTACCGGCTGTGTGCTGCTTTTGCTGCCATGGGCAAAAGAGACCGGGGCGACCGCGGTGAGACGTGGCGCGGCGCGCTGGGGCCTGCCTGCGCTCGCCGTGCCCATCGTCCTCTGTCGTAGCTGCTCCTGGCTTCTCAGCGGCTGCCGACTCCGCGGTGTCTCGCGGCCTGTACATGCTGCATGTCGCGACTGGCTGCTGGGCAGGGGGCGATCCTTGACCTCGGGGTCGCCCTGCGTCGTGGGCCGGGTGGGACGCGTTTGAGGGAGAGGACGCCCACGGCACGCAGGTGGTTCTTGGCTAGGCGTGCGTGGCGTTGGTGAACTAGGGCCGCTGCCGGGTTCCCTCGAGATGCCGCTAAACGGCGCGGAGGGAAGGCTCCTGCTGGGCTCACTTCTGTGTCTGTATCTGCAGATAAGAAGAAGTCCAAGAAGCGGCACTACGAGGATGAAGAAGAAGATGAAGACGACGTCCCCGGGAACGACTCTCAGGAAGCGGTCCCCTCGGCGGCGGGGAAGCAGGTGGATGAGTCCGGAACCAAAGTTGACGAGTATGGAGCCAAGGACTACAGACTGCAGATGCCGCTGAAGGGCGACCACACCTCGAGGCCCCTCTGGGTGGTAAGCGTACCCTCAGCTAGGGCGGGGCCAGGCGGGTTTGGTTTTTGGACTCAAAATGGAAATGCAGGGACCTGCCCCCCAGAGCTGGCTGGGAGAGAGCTCTCATACTTACTGTTTAGGACTGAGCAGGGAAGGCACACAAGTGCCGGCTGGCCTCGGCTTGTGTCTAACCTCTCCTTCTCCCCTTCCCTTCAGTCCCACCAAGTGCGGGGAAATACTTTTTTATTTACCGAACAAATGCCATTTCTCGTGGAACGTTTTCATTACCCATTTACAAAAATTAATGGAAGCTGTGTATTTGCTAGGCTGCTCTTTTGCTCAGCTCGAAGTAGTTAATACTCTACATTCATTTGAAACCTGGCCAAAAGGTACCTTGAATAAAGCGCATAAGGTGGGCTTTTCCTGTGAAGCATAGTGGAAACCGACTTTCAAAACCTGTTCTAATCGCTTCATGCCTCGTATTAAAGTCCCAGGCCCCACAGTTGGCTGAAGGAGTGCTTACAAAAAATATCCTTGGTGTTGAAGATCCGTTTTTGGGCAGCTTATCTTTTCTGGATAATGATGTGGGAAAGAGTCTAATAGTCTCTACACGTCATTTGTTTTTGTTTTTTGTTTTGTCTGTTGTGTCCATTTGGTGTTTCTTAGGCTCCTGATGGCCACATCTTCTTAGAAGCCTTCTCTCCAGTTTACAAATATGCTCAAGACTTCCTGGTGGCTATCGCAGAGCCGGTGTGCCGGCCAACCCACGTGCACGAGTACAAACTAACTGCCTACTCCCTGTATGCAGCTGTCAGTGTTGGCCTACAAACCAGTGACATCACTGAATACCTCAGGAAACTCAGCAAGACGGGAGTCCCTGAAGGAATTGTTCAGTTTATTAAGGCAAGTGGGGGCTAAGACCTGCCCTTTTGCCTTCCTTACAAATGCATGCATAGCGGGGAGAGATGCTATTGTTGTCAGCCTGTGGCCGTCACGAAAATGCCATTTGGATCTCGTGTGGGGAGACATAAGTGATTACCGCAGCCGCTTCTGTTCTGGATCCGGCGCGGTGTTCTTGTGAGGCCACAATTCCCATGAGCTGCTCTGACACGGGGGGTACTAACACATTGGGGACACTAATTCAGGCCCATTCTGGCCAGGGTTATTTGGGAATGCAGCCAGAAGTGAATGGTGTTTTGGACTGAATTGTGTTCCCTCCAAAATTCATACGAAGCTGTAACCCCTAATGTGATTGTATTTGGATGAGGAAGTAATTAAGGTTAAATGGGGTCATAAGAGTGGGGCCCAGGTCCAATGGGATTAGCAGCCTTTTAATAATAGCCATCCAGAAAGCTCATGCGCTCTCTCTTTGCACGTGCACAAGGAAGGGGTTACATGGGCATGTAGTGAAAAGGTAGCCAGGAAGAGAGCCTTGACTAGAAACTAATCACTGGCACCTTGATGGAGGACTTCTAGAAATGTTTCTGTAGTTAAATCACCCAGTCCGTGGTGTTCTGAGCAGCAGCTGAGCAGACTGATGTAAATGGTAAACTCTGTCTAAGGCTGAATACCTGCACGGGACCAAGAGTCAACAATTCCATTAGGGAATATCCAAAAGAACTTCCAAGTGTTGGAGTGGACAGGGTTCCACATGAAGAGCATTGAACATCCTGGGGTTTCTTCTGAGAGACAGGTGAATGTCATTCAGAATAGGTGGACAGTGGCTTTTGTTAGCCTCGGCTGGTCTAAAGGGAGTTGGATTCAAAACCTCAAATCTGGAGTGGGGGGCATCCAGTACAGTGATGCATCCAGTCTCAGAGAGGCTGGCAGGACCCCTGGTGAGAGTCCTGTCTTCTTGTGATGTGGAAGGGTACCCAGCGAGAAGGGCCTGCCCCTTGCTGGAATGAACCGCACATTAGCACGCTGCCCGTGCTTAGTCCTGGCCGGGAGCTGCCTGCACGAGTGTAGGTGTTGGTATAATGCGGTGGCGGATCCCGAAGGGCAGCAACAGCAGGGGTAGGTCACAGCCCAAGATCTGAGTGGCGAATTTCCATGGCCACCACACAACTTCTGCTGCTTTTTTGTTGGGAACCTAGAAGATTTCAGCTGTAGTCTCTTCCATTAAGAAGCTTCCATTCTGTTTTTTTAATTTTTATTTTTCTTAAGTAGGCTTCATGCCCAACGCGGAGCCTAGTGTGGGGCTTGAACTCATGACTGTGAGATCAAGACCTGAGCTAAGATCAAGAGTCGGATGCTTCACCAACTGAGCCATCCAGGCACTTCGAAGCTTACATTCTACTTGGGAGAAGTAGGAACATTGATGAGGAGGCCAGGAGGTTTTGCATTTAATTTACACATCAGTTACTAAATACATACTCCGCCAGTTTTGTGCTGGGAGCTATAATAATGCTGGTGTGGCTGGGTGAACCATTGGATTAGGATGGGGCCTGTGGGATGGAGAAGAAAAGGGAAGGGAAAATAAAAGAAAGATTTTACATAGCATTTTATAATTTAAGGGGTGTGCATCAGAAGGAGCCAGGCAAGAGCAAGGTTTTACCCTCAGAAGTAGAGGTTAATAAGAAAAAACTCAACTTCAGCAGACCTAACCTCTTCAGGATTGCACATTGGGCTTTCCTAAAGTAAAATGAACTCTTGATAGGTAGTAAGACATGCCCACTAATGAATGTGTCCTGAATGAGCCACATATTGCTAATTGTGCCTATTGGATGTTGTCGCTCCTTGCAGCTGTGTACTGTCAGCTATGGAAAAGTCAAGCTGGTCCTGAAGCACAACAGGTAAGGGATCCTGTGACAGGCCCACCCAAGGCACTTTCGCCCCGTGCTGAGCAGGCGGCAAGGAACTAACGTTTGTGGACTGTCTGCACCAGCACCTGCTCCCCTGAGTAGGGGGTTAAAAGGGATAAGCGAAGGGAAGTGAGCAAAACTGGGAATTGGTTTACTGGCCACTGTGTTCTCCACCCCCGAGCAGTGGAGCTGAGGTTCAGACCGCTCCTTATTTGACTTCAAAGCGGGGTTTCGTCCATACCCTCATTTGTTATATCTTGGCCAGAGCCTCGCAGCTCAGATCTGGCCAATAGTACGGGAGAGTAAGAGATTGAGAGAGGCACAGAGCCACTATTTCCAGACCGTCTGGTCAGATGAGCCACAGAACCTTCTGGAAATGGTGTACTGCTCGGTAGTCACCTCCTTCCTCCCCTCTCGCAGGTACTTCGTTGAAAGCTCCCACCCTGATGTCATCCAGCATCTTCTTCAGGATCCGGTGATCCGGGAGTGTCGCCTGCGGAACTCTGACGGGGAGGCCACGGAGCTCATCACAGAGACATTCACGAGCAAGTCGGCCGTACGTGGGCTCCTGGGTCACCCTGGTAGTGGGAGCATTGGGATGTCTGCTCTCTCAGGGGCATTCCGTCCAGCATCTGCAGCCTTGCGACCCCTGCAGTCTTTTTTTGTGTGTTTTTTTTTTGTTTTTTTTTTTTTTACTTTTTATCGTCAAATTGGTTTCCATGCAACACCCAGTGCTCATCCCAACCCGTGCTCTACTCAGTGCCCGTTACCCACTCTCCCTGCTCCTATACCCCCTCTCAACCTTCAGTTTGTTCTTAGTATTTAAGAGTCTTTTATGTTTTGTCTCCCTCCCTCTCTGTGGCTTTTTTTTTTTCTCCTCTTCCCCTCCCCCATGGTTTTCTGCTAGGTCTCTCAAAATCCACCTATGCGTGGAAACATGGTATTTGTCTTTCTCTGCACGACTTATTTCACTCAGCATAATACCCTCCAGTTCCATCCATGTTGCTATACATGGCCAGATTTCCTTCTTCCTCATTGCTGCGTAGTATTCCATTGTATGTATATATATATATATATATATATACCACATCTTTATCCATTCATCAGTTGATGGACACGTAGTCTCTTTCCATGATTTGGCTATTGTGACCCCTACAGTCTTAGAGCTACAGTTGCTCGTTCCACTTTGGCTCTTGCTTAGTAGCATGAGGTTTCATTATTGCACAGAGGTTCAGAGCCTGCCTCTTCCTCTCACAGATTGCCAAGACTGCTGAAGGCAGTGCTGGGCCTTCCACTTCCCGGGTGACGGACCCACAGGGCAAATCTGACATCCCCACGGACCTGTTTGACTTCTATGAACAGATGGACAAGGACGAGGAAGAAGAAGAAGAGACCCAGACGGTATCTTTTGAGGTCAAGCAGGTTAGTGAATGTACCCCTCTCCAAGCCGATCCAGCCCTGCATGCACTCTGCAGACTGTGTGAGAGGAAGGGATCCCCGTCTCCTCCTAAAATTGCTTTCTCTATGGTGTCTGTAGGCCAAGGCATCCTTCCTCCTAATGGCATTAGATCTGAGTGTCCTGTTACTCCGGCTGGTGGGTCAGTCTTCCCAAGTTCCCTGGAGATGTAGGAAGCAGTGCCTGAGGGGCATTTTGGTGGTTTTGGTGGCATTTTGATGATTGGATTTAATTTTGTCTGTGTCCTTAATTTGGGTTGCTTTTTTATGCTTTAAGCCCACTGTTATAAAGCAAGATGTGAAGTTGCCAAAGTCTACATAAAATGGTGTCTTCTTGACCATTAGGCCCCTTGGATTAGGCATAGTGTATCAGCATGCTTCGGATTTAACAAGATTATAAAATGTCTTTTGTGCTCACCCCCCAGGAAATGATTGAAGAACTCCAGAAACGTTGCATCCACCTGGAGTACCCCCTGTTGGCAGAATATGATTTCCGGAATGATTCTGTTAACCCTGATATCAACATTGACCTGAAACCCACAGCTGTCCTTAGACCTTATCAGGAAAAGAGCTTGCGGAAAATGTTTGGGAATGGACGTGCCCGCTCAGGGGTCATTGTTCTTCCTTGTGGTAAGTGGACACCTGAAAGAAGGTGACCAGGTGCTTCCGTCATGGTCTGCCAGCTTCCTCTCGCTCTCCTTTGTGCACCATTCTCTAAATCATACCTGGCCGGGGAGCAGCCAAGGTCAGATGACTCCTTGATCCATGGCCTAACAGATACTCGAGTGCCTGCTGTGTGCAGGGCTTTGACCTCAGCAGTAGGGATACAGTGGTGGATAGAACAGCACTTCTCACCTTGGGGAGCTCATTTTGGAGGTAGAGAGACAGATGGTAAACACATCAACTAAGCAATGTGTAAGATCTTGGGCAGTGACAGTGATATGAAAGGTGCTGTTTTATACACTGGAGTTAGGGTCTCCTCCTTTGCAATCAGTCTTGTGAGTTGTGTGTATTTGGAGACTTCCTAGCAGAGAAGCTTTGCTCGTTCCTAGATGGCTTATTACAGTGTGCACATCAAAGAAGGGACAGCATAGCCCCCTCAACACCTGTCCGGTATCATTTGTCCTAAGTCATGTCAGGTCCTGGCTGAGGCTCTTGGCCAGAAGTCACAACACATTCACCTGGGGGCCCTACCTCGAACTTGAGGAAGTTAGAATCTCTAGGGGAGAGGCCTGTGCCTTTGGGTTCTTTTTTTTCTATTTTTTAAATCTCCCTGGGTGATTTTGATGCACATGTCTGGTAAAGGAGGAATTGCTGTTTAAAGGAATAGCTTGATTTTTATCTTGATCTTCAAATGGTGGAAGATAGTAAATTCGGGAGCCCTGGAATTTTGCCTCTGTCTTTGCCAGTAGTGTACACATTTCCCGTGTGCCTGAGTTCTCAGCCCGGCATGCTGTGCAATCTAAGAGCTGCCGTGTACGGAGTCCTCTGTGCGGGGCACACTGTCCCCCGGCAGCACCACCTTCCCATGACATGGGCAAGGTGTGCCTCAGCTTTCGCGTTCTCATGTTTAAAATGGCAGCAATAAGAAGGTCTCTTATCTCTGGTGAGTTTTGAGATTTCAACATTAGAATAAAATTCATGGAAAATGCTACAGGAGGGCCTGGTGCCTGTCTCTCTTAATTGTCACATTTGTGCATGAGCTGGCTGTGTCTCCTTTTTATTGAGAAGGAAACAGGCCCTGGAGCAAGAAATGTCTCATGATATCAGCTGTGAGGATTATTACAAGTAATTCGCCTAGATTCGTGTGTCGGTGAGTCATTCTGTCGGTGTCTTTCAAAAAAAATTTTTTTGAATGTTTATTTATTTTTGAGAGAGAGAGAAAGACCAGTGTGAGCAGGGGAGGGGCAGAGAGAGAGGGAGACACAACCCGAAGTAGGCTACAGGCTCTGAGCTGTCAGCACAGAGCTTGATACAGGGCTCAGACTCACAAATCATGAGATCATAACCTGAGCCGAAGTCGGACACTTCACTGACTGAGCCACTTCACGGACACTGCCCCTGTCTGTGTCTGTCATTGCAACCTGGCCTTGGGTGGCTTTGGTTTCGCATAGGTGCCGGCAAGTCCCTGGTTGGTGTGACAGCTGCCTGCACCGTGCGAAAGCGTTGCCTGGTGCTGGGCAACTCAGCTGTGTCTGTGGAGCAGTGGAAAGCCCAGTTCAAGATGTGGTCCACCATCGACGACAGCCAGATCTGCCGCTTCACCTCCGACGCCAAGGACAAGCCCATAGGCTGCTCGATTGCCATTAGCACTTACTCCATGCTGGGCCACACCACCAAAAGGTCCTGGGAGGCTGAGCGAGTCATGGAGTGGCTCAAAACGCAAGAGTGGGGCCTCATGATCCTGGATGAAGTACACACCATACCAGGTAAGCAGGCTGAGAGCTGAGCTGTCCGCTCGTTGCAGAGACAAAAACTGATTTCCGTTTGTTGGGTTTGAGGGAAGACTAGCTGTGTAGTACGTCCGACTTGCTAGAAAGGCTTGCTGAGTAAAGTTTTAATATAAGTCCTAAGCGTGTGGGGGCGGGGGTGAGGGGTGGACAGGGGTATCTTCACAGCTTCCTTAATCATGGGCCTGGAGTAGTCATTCAGAAAATAGTTTTTCCCTTCTTTCTCTGTCTTACTGTTGTAGCTCAGTTGACCCTTAGCCCATTGGCTTATGGGGCTGTGAAAACTGGACCAGGAGCACTGAAGTCCTTGCCATAGTGGTGTCTGTTTTATCTGAAGGCTGAATTGAAGTATTGACCCTTGATACATTATAGAAACCCTACTTCTCCAAGTGTTGCAGGCAGCTTTTTTTTTTTTTAAATAGCTATATTGATATAATTTCCACCAATAAAATCTCCCTGTTATAAGTGTATAATTCAAGATTTTTCATTCGTTTGTGGAGTTGTGCAGCCATGACCATGATCCAGCTTTAGAACCTCTCTCTCATATTCATTTACAGTCCTCATTTCACCCCTAGCCTCAGGGAACCATGGGAGTGCTTCCTGTCTCTATATAGACGTACATTTTCTGGAAGTATCATAATATGAATCATAGAATATATGTCTTACATATATCTTAAGGTGTATATATTTTATATAATATGTATTTTATATATTTTACAGAATCATTTGTATTTTCTTACATGTGGCTACTTTTACTGTGCTTGATGGTTAGCCCATATAACATCGTATTGGTAGTATCTGTCCTTTTAGTGCTGCACAGTATGCCAGTATTCATTGATAAAACAAAGGAAGGGAAAGCCCTGATAAATTAAGAAATGTGAATTAGGGATTTCTCTGAATGAAATGAAATCAGAGGCATTTTCACATAAGGTGTACAATATCCTGCCCAGGTGGCCCTAGCATCCGTTCTTTTCATTGTGACGGGAACCCCTTCAGCACTCCTGCACGTCCAAACACACCTACAGATGTTCACAGCAAGCCTCGTAGGGATTGGAGGTCTTTCCGGTTGAAAGAACAGGGCAGCGGTAGCCCGAGGCGGGAGAGTACTCCCCGTGGTCCAACAGCAGCAAGGTGGCCATGTGGCAGGAGGGACACAGGAGAGGAGTCAAAGCCGAGGTTAGAGAGGGGCAGGCAGGGTAGAGTGTGGGCCAAGTCCTGTAGGACCTCATAGGTCACTGTAGGTTGTGTTGGGCTTGTCCGGTGAGTGGGTGGGAGGCCACGTGAGAGATTTGAGCTGAGGGTGACACGATCTCACTGACAGCTGTTAAAGTACCACCCTGGCTGCTGTGCGGAGCATACACGGAAGGAGGCGAGGGTGGGAGCAGCTGGAAGGATCCAAACAAGAGGCTTGAACCAGTAAGAATAAAGGTCGTCTACTTCTGGATGTGCTGTGAGGGCCAAGTGGACAGGCTGACCGTGGGATCTGAGAGAGAAATCAAGGAGGGCTGTTAGGTTTTTGCTTGAGCAACTGGAAGGAAAGCTCTAGAACTGGGGAAATACATAGAAGGAACAGGTTTGCAGAGTGCTGGTCAGGGGCTAGGCTGTAGACACGTTCATTGGATTGCCAGTTAGACATTCTGGCAGTGGCAGAGATGTTAGAAAATGGGCAAGGGACAAGGGTAGACATTTCACTGAAGAGAATATACAGATGCCTAGAAGCCTTTGAAAAGGTACTCCGCACCATTAGCCAGAGGGAAGTGTGCATCAGTACCCTGAGAGGAGATGTCTGCATACCCATCGGGTATGTGGCCACAAAGCAGCTGTCACGCATTGCCAAAGGAATCACTAAATGTACAGTCACTGTGGGAAAGTTGGGCAGTTTCTTAGAAAATTGCCATGTGACTCATCAGGCCCACCCCTGGGCATCCACCCTAGAGCTTGAAAACTCAGGTTCATGCAAAAACCTGTACATGCATGTTCTTAGGGGCTCTAGTCAGAGTCTCCAAAACCTGGAAACAACCACAATGCCCAACAGTGGGTGACCGGAGAGACAAACGGGGACGTCCCTCCCCTGGAACACTACTCAGCCACATAACAACACACCTTTGCTGCTTGGATAAATCTCAGAGGTATGTGCTGAGTGAAATCAATCCATCATGGAAGATTATATAGTGTGTAGTGCCTTTGAAAAGACCAAACTAGTGATAGAGAAAAGATCAGTGGGTGCCAGGGCGCGACTGTGAAGGGAGAACACAAGGGAGTGTTTCGGGGTGATGGGTTTGTCTGTATCCTGGTTATGGTGGTGGTTACACAAGTCTTCACATGTGTTAAGATATATAGAACCAATCCCACCCACCGACCACCAGCAAAAGGTCAGTTTTACTGTGTGCTATTTAAAAACTAAACTCAAAAAAAAATATTAAGGAGCAGGGGGGGTACTGGGTCTGACTGGATTGGAAATCAGTGACCTAGAGAATCACATCCTACAAAATGAGTTTGGAATTGCTCCGCAGCAGTTCAGTTGGAGGCTGCATTTGAAGCTTGGGACACCCGTGTATGTACTTAGTTTATGTCGATCTTCCTTGTCAGCCTGGGTCCCAGGTTTCAGAGGGCGGCAGCCAGGCTTGGATTGGTTGTCTGGTGATGAGGATACAGGGGTGTACCCCACAACATTTCACGCTCGCCATCTGCGTCTCTCTTTCTCCCTGGGTCACTGGGTCAGTTGTCTCTGGCTGGGTAGGAGAGTAAAAACAAATGGCTCTAAATAGAATTCTGAGTTCAGTCGTGTTCTTGTGAGCTCCTGGCCATGCTCGCTGGGCCAGAGACCCAATGTTAAGTGAGGGAATTCTAGCAAATCACAGCAAGGTTCTTGATTGTTAAACATTTATGGCATGTTGGATGAGGTAGAATGGTACATCTCAAAAGGTAAAGATCGCTCTGTTCTTTTAGACATCTTCCAGAAAGAGTCCTCTTGCGTCAGTCAGTATGTTATTAAAATACTGGTAACTGCAGGACTTGCATATATTAAGTGCTTACTGCATGCAAGGCACTGTGCCACTTTCATAATTTTAGGAGGTATTTATTAAGAACCCACTGAGTATCAGCACTGTGCTTGGACTGGAGACAAAGTGGGAGACGAATGACAACTGTGACATAATGTACAGTGAAACAGATTGCACCCACTAAGTATGTATTGTGATTCTGTTACTACAAAGTTTAGATGATAAGCGAGATCGTGGTTCCTTTGAGGGGGGAGTGTTGGTATTGACAGGCAGGGTCAGAGGAGAGACTTCTAGGTGCCAGGAACACTTAGCTTGACCTGGGTGATTTCACAGGGACATAGCCATGTAAAAACTTACCATCTGTACACTGTATCGTATGTGGGTTCCTCCTCCTGACAGCCCTTCGATGTTGGAGAATATGGGAGTGGCACGTGGCCAGTCTTCACAGCAGATGCCACAGGGAGGGCTTCTTTCTGGCTGCAGAGGATTCAGGCCAGGTCCAGACTTGTGCTTCGCTTGGGTTGGTATCATCTCTGGGCTGTCCCCAGTGCTGGTTCCCTCGCGCCCACATTAGGTTGGTGTCTCCATTGCCTTGGCTGCCATGCCCTTCTGACATGAGGAGCCTGGTCTGGGGTCCTTGGCTGCCCTTTTTTTGGAGCGGCATAGTCCTTGGAGATAACCATACTGCTGGTCTTTGTCTTCCAAGTGTATGTGCAAACCGCCTTAGGCTTGGAAGACCTGGACCCTTACTTGGGGCCCAGACAGTCCTCTGCTGTCTCACTGTTCTTACGTTTTTGATTTGTGTTCTGGTGCAGTCTGATCCATCCTTCCTCAGATCATTAACCTCTGTTTCTGCAGTATCACTCACCTCACTTTTAATTGTATTGTAAGATAAGCATCACTTAAACATTTTAATCTTCTTTCAGAATATTAGTATTTTTATTTTTAAATGTTTTATTATTTATTTTTGAGAGAGAGACAGAGTGCAAACAGAGGAGGTACAAAGAGAGAGGGAGACACAGAATCTGAAGCAGGCCCCAGGCTCTGAGCTGTCAGCACAGACCCTGATGTAGGACTCAACTGACGAACCGCAAGATCATGACCTGAGCCGACATCAGATGCTTAACCAACTGAGCCACCCAAGCACCTCCAGAGTTTTAGTATTTTTAAAGGATGAGCCCATGGAAACCCATTAGTTTTTTTGAAATTAGTATCTTAATCCCAGTTTTGTGTTTATTTAATTTGATAAAGCAGAATTAGATCATTCTAAAGGGAGACCGGAGGTTGTTGGTTGACCAGATGACTCTAATCAGAAAAGCTCAGAGGAGTTTCCTAAGGTGGGTCAGGCTCCTGGGGTTTCATGTCTCCCTGTGTGTCCTTGGTTTCTGGGCAGATGCTGGGAAGTCCAACACATCCAGCTCCTTTAATTTCTCCGATCCCATGGTCACCCAGCCATGTTCCTGGTAACCCAGGTACAAGTTTCAGGACGAATAAATTCCTTGCATCATTTAGGGCTCGCTGGTATTTTAAGCATTAGAACAAGTTTCAGATCGCCACTTGCACTCCTGCTGGTAGCTTAGCTGTTATAAGAAAGGATCCTGGGGCTCACTGATTTGGAGCTTCCCTAAAGCCATTTCTCCCCTTTTTCTCTTTTTCTCCCTTCTTCTGGACAGGTCTGAAAGTGATGATTAAGTGTTCTTGCCTAGTCATTCTGGTTTAGAGCCAGGTTCCTATGATTCAGAAACCCAGGGGGTCAGCCTGCATATCGTCACAGGCCAGTGTGAAGTCGCAAGGCTGTGTGTGGCACTTGAGCATTTAAAAACCTGACAGTGTTGGGGCACCTGGGTAGCTCAGTCGGTTAAGTCTCTGGCTCTTGATTTTGGCCCAGGTCATGATCTCAACAGTTTGTGAGATCGAGCCCCACATCTGGCTTTGTGCTGACAGTGTGGAGCCTGCTTGGGTTTGTCTCTCTCTGTCTCTCTCTACCCCTCCCTTACTTGTGCTCTTTTTCAAATTAAATAAAGAAACATTAAAAAAAAGTGACAGTGTGAATGCACTGATTGTTTCCTAGCCAAGATGTTCCGACGGGTGCTGACCATCGTGCAGGCCCATTGCAAGCTGGGTTTGACCGCAACACTCGTCCGGGAAGATGACAAAATTGTTGACTTAAATTTTCTGATTGGGCCCAAGCTCTACGAAGCCAACTGGATGGAGCTGCAGAACAATGGCTACATCGCCAAAGTCCAGTGTGCCGAGGTAGCTGTCCCCTTCCTGCTGTGGTCTCGAGAGAGGGATTCCGCCCGTGGTTAGGGGAAGTGGATCAGGTCACCTCCCCATGGGCAGATGCACAGTCAGGACTTGAGCAAAAGTGCTGCCACCTCAGACCGTTCCCTCAGTCTCCCTGTGAGATGGGCAGTGTTCTACCCATTCCCAAGACTTGTGAAACAAAACCCCTTTCCAGGGGCACACAGGCAGTAAGTGCTCAAGGAAGGACAGTAATCCAGGCCGGTGTGACCTCTAAATCCACTCTTTCTCCTTTTCCCTGGAAGTGAGCACCTCCAGATGGTCCTGCCCACCATCCACCCTTGAGGGATTCATGGGTGGGCCTGTGTCGGCAACCATCCAGGCCACCCCAGTGTCAAAGCCTCTTGGTTTTGGTGCCCCTAGAAGGAACCTGTGGCCTAGATCATTTTATTTCTAAATGCATTGGGAAACACATTGTCCCAGTCTTATTCTACAGTGAATACCTGCACAGGTAAATGTTGAAAATACATTTCTTTCAAAGGTAAGTCTTCTCAGAAGGAACAACAGCAAAAATCCTTCCTAGCAACTTGAAATGACTGTCACTTACTGGCTAGGGTTGGGTGGCCTCTGTCCCAGAAGAGCAGAAGGGGTCTCTTGGGTAAAGGTGAGTGTGAGGAACCTGTGCAGGTAGACTTGCTCTGCTGAAAACCTCCTTACCCTGTAGTTGCCTCTTCGTAGTCAACACCCATCTTATGAGACAGCGTTGCCAGAATCTCTGAGGGCCCTGTTCCTCCCCAGTTGTGTCTCCCCTCCCCTGCCAGGGGAGCTGCTGTCCCATGACAGAACTTGTCATTCTCTTGCTTTCTTTATAATTCACCTCTTGTGTATATTTCTCTCACCTACTTTGTTTAGCATTGCCTTCAAAAAAGTCTGCCTGTATATGTAAATAGAACCCAGCTATGTATGTTCTTGTATGACTTCTGTCTCTTACTCAGTACTTTTCTCTCCTGCATAATGTAATACCTTTTTGATGATGCAGGTAGCTGTGCTCTGTAGTGTTCCATTGTACAAATACACCACAATTTGATGTATAACAAAATACTACATAGCACTAAAAATCTCTAATGTTGAAAGACACTTGGGTTGCTAAGTTTGTTTTCTTAACAGCTTTATTGAGGTATAAGCTTATGTTTCATAACATCCACCGGTTGTAAGTAAATACTGATTCAGAAATTCTCTGATTTTAGTCGGTATAGAGAGTTGTGTAGCTGTTCTCACCCTCCAGTTTAGAATCAGGTTTCCCACCACCCCGTCACCACTCCAGAAATTTCCCTCATGCCCATTTGCTGTGAATCCCTGCTTCTACTCCCAGCCCCAGGGAGCCACGGATATAGTCTTTATAAATTTGGAGCTTAGTGTTTTTGTTTGTTTGTTTGTTTGTTGCTGTTGTGAGTGTTGCTGCAAATATTTTTATACCTATTTTCTGGGGCCTTGGGTAATTTTTTTCTAAAGCATTGTTTGAACTGTGGACTGTGGTCCCATAGTAGGCAGTGACATTACTTTATTGGGTCATGATCAGGAAAGAATAGAACCTGCCAGAATGCGTAAGTGCACATTAAGGATTAAGTTGTTTTTTTGTTTTTGTTCTTGAGTGTATGTTGTTTAATACAACTGTGTTTATGCATATGAGTATTTAGTTTGTGGCATAAAATGGTTCACTGTGAAGGCCACTGCTCTGGCAGATGCACGTAGAAGTAGCATATCTGGGTCAAAGGCTGTGTGGCTGTTCACTGGTTGTGTCCTGGAAAAGACTGTTTTCCAAAGTGTTGGACCGGCTGACACTCTCATCAAGGGTGAGCGACAGTTTTCCACATCTTCTACAGTACATAATACTGAGTTTTATTTTCTTTTAATTGTTTGCCGATGTGCTCAGTATGGAAATGGTATTCCTTACGATCTTAATTTGTATCTTCCTTTTTACTAATGACCTTGAGTATCGCTTCCTATGTTTATGGACCATTCATGTTCTGTGAAATGCACGATTTTACAGATTTTACTGTGGAAAAAGAATTGCTTTGGCTATAAACTAGAAATCCTAACAGAGTCATAACAGGACATGGCCCAGGGGGAACCAGAAAACAGTGGCAGCAAAACCTGTGAATTTGAGTTCAGCCCAGTGGTGGACATGGAGCGATGGCAGCTACCTCCACAGTGGCCGTGGCATGAAGAGATGGTCTGTGGTGATCACACAGAAGTGGCACCGGTCACACCCCAGAATTCAGAGCCTATCAGTGTAGGCTTTGTGGCCTGTTCAGTATGAAGTTTCCAGAGGGTCCTTGAGACCTTTAAAATCCATGGCACTTCAGTATATTTGTGTGTTTCCTTTAGCTTGCCAGCAGCCTGTGCACAAGGGCCCGGCACAGAGGAGGCCCCGAGGAGTGTTCCTGTCATTCTTATTTGAAGGATCAAATTTCCTCAGATGTGACCAGTGGGACCCCTTCAACCTGACTCCTCTATCTGTTTGACATGTCCCCATGATTCTTTGAGCACTTCCTTGCTTTCTGGCACAGCAAGATATTTTAGGTTTATCTGGTACTTTCCCTGCCTATCCTAGCCTTGGAATCAGCCATTTCTCCAAGGTGCCCTTTTAGCAGAGAATGAATTTTCAAACCAAGATCTAGGTGCTAGGTGTGTTCATTACTCCTCGGATATCATCACTAGGCTAACTCAACAGGCAGAGCTAGGAGGCATGTGTGTGCTTCTCCATAGCAGTGCCATGAGTAGGATTGTGTGTGGAGGTGTGGGCCCAATAGGAGGGGTTACATGGACCACTTTGAGAATCAGGTTTCCTTTACTTGCTAGGAACTGGTGTGAAAGTAATTCCCCCGATATTGATGCATTTAAAAATCTGTGAGTTTGGGGCACCTGGGTGGCCTAGTCGGTTGAGTGTCTGACCAGCTCGGGTCATTTTCTCGAGGTTTGTGAGTTCAAGCCCCACGCTGGGCTTGCTGCTGTCAGTACACAGCCTGCTTCAGATCCTCCGTCCCTCTCTCTCTCTGCCCCTGCTCTGCTTGCACTTTCTCAAAAATAAATAAAACAATAATCATAATCCTAAAAATCTATGTAAGATAAGTACGAGAGTGTCCTGCTTCAACATGAGGTAATTGATTTTGATTTGATTTATTTTAAAGCTAGTTCTGCTACATGAATGGTCTTTAAAAGTTTCTAATTGTGTGATGTTTAAATTTGCAAACTGACCCTTGATTTTTACTGTGTCACAGGTTTGGTGCCCAATGTCTCCTGAGTTTTACCGGGAGTATGTGGCAATCAAAACCAAGAAACGAATCTTGCTGTACACCATGAACCCCAACAAATTCAGAGCTTGCCAGTTTCTGATCAAGTTTCATGAGAGGAGGAACGACAAGATTATTGTCTTTGCTGACAATGTGTTTGCCTTGAAGGAATATGCCATTAGGCTGAACAAGTAAGAATTGAAAAGTTGGAGTTGCTTCCGGCAGCTTAACCTTCCCTAAGCCCGCCGAGTGCAGGAGGCGCCTGGTTTTCCTTCTTTGCCTCTCGAAGTTCTCAGGAACTAAAGGTCTGGTTCTGCGGCTTCAGTCCCAGAAACCAGGAAAGACAGAGGAGCAGGTGGTCAGACTCAGAGGTCCAAGCATATAGAAAAGGGGGCCTGGTCATCCTCAGCGCAGGGGTCAGGGGCTAGAGTCGTGCTGCTTTGGCGGGGCTCCGTCTGCGAGCTGGGCCCTGAAGGTGGGCGCAGGTTAGTATCTGGAGTAACAGGCCGAGTGAGCATTCTGGTGGAGCTGAGGTCAGACTGTGCAGGGGCCAAGAAGGCAGGACATCCCAGCCAGCCCTGCATCTAGAAAGAGCTGCTCAGGAACCACCAGCAGTGCCCTCATTAGCCCCTACTCCCACCTGGATGCCATGTTAGCACTGCGTGTGTAGACATTAAGCTTAGATTGAGGGATGTCGATTCAGGAAAAAGCACAGTCCAAAAAAATAAAAGGGAAAAGTAAAGGAGGAAATACTGAAGAGAGTGGTGACCAAAACCTTGGCTGAGGGTCTGTAGCCACTCATTTTTATGGGCCTCCCTCTGATATTCTTGCATGACAGAGGGCTTCCTGGGAGGGAGGAACCTTGCAAGAATTCCTTTTCCCTCTGAGTGCTTCTGGGATAATTGAGGGGTGATTCTGTGGCCCTCCTAACACACTTCATTCTTCTCTAGACCCTATATCTATGGTCCTACGTCTCAGGGAGAGAGGATGCAGATTCTCCAGAATTTCAAGCACAACCCCAAAATCAACACCATCTTCATATCCAAGGTCTGTATGCCACGCAGGGTGGTGGTGTGACCTCAGCGCCCCCAGGGCTAGAGGGGACACTGGGTGATTGCCAGGCAGTGAATTCGTGTTTGTTGAAGGGACGTCATTTGTGAGTTCTCATGTTTCCAGTGTCTGGGGACAGGAATGCTTCCCGATGGGTGGCAGAAGGAGCACATGCAGGGTTTATAAAGTCTCTTTGCACGACTGAGGTTTTATTTCACTTCTTTTGGGGATACAGGAATTTTAAATTGAATTCTCTTTATCCCAGGGGAAATTTTCATTACCTGCTCTGGCAAAAGTAGGCATCCAGATGAGGTTCTCTTGTGGAGTTGGAGATCCCTGTGGGCTGCTGGCAGCCTTCATCCTGGCTGTTCATGTGCCGAGGTGTGGTGGGCGGTGGGTGTAAGCACGGTGCGAACACACAAAGGCCCAGCTCAGTGATACTGTTAGAAGCTGACGCCCAGCAGTGCAGAGCAGGCATTCAGGTTTGAACAGGCCCAAAGCTCAAGATAAGTGCAGTTTACCAATAAACTTGATCGTGGCTGGGTCAGTAAGTACCCCACTTAGATGTGTGCTGGGAACCTTGACGGTTGGAGCCTTCAAGCTGAGGCCGCTACCCTGAGCTGGATCCAGCCCAGTGTGGCCCTAACAGGTCCCGTGTCCCACACGTGCTGTTGGTTTCATTGGCCTCCAGCCGAGAGTGTGGATGGTTTTGTGCAGATGTGTTTTGTAGCAAAGAAGAAGAGGGATCCTTTACAGAGAATCTCTGTCGCTAGGGCACCCGTCTCTGGGCCCCAGCAGCCCAGACTGGGAACATTGGTGAGATGGCCGATGGAGACTGGGAGTCCTGACCTGTTTCCTCAGGACAGCTCTAGGAGAATTCACAGAAGGTCTTAGAGGCCTGTCTGCATCCGCAGGACCCTGGTACAGAGAGGCGAGGATGGGTTTGTCTCTCTAAATTATTTATAGAGCTTATTTAAATTCCAGGTCAATTGATTGTTTTCTTCTTTTTGTCCCAAATTAAAAAAAAAAAAACCAACCTCACAGCTGTTTCATTTCTGTAGGTGGGTGACACATCGTTTGATCTGCCAGAAGCTAATGTTCTCATCCAGATCTCATCTCACGGTGGCTCCCGGCGGCAGGAGGCCCAGAGGCTGGGGCGAGTGCTCCGAGCCAAGAAAGGTAAAGGGGCCTCACACCTGCTCCCACAAGTCTTTCCTTTTGAGCCACTCTGATCAGGAAGAGGGTGGGGCCAAGCTACCTGCATATTCATGGTGGTGAGCCGCGCCTGGGCTGAGTAGGCTTTACAGAGAGGGTCCCAGAGCAAGGAGCAAGATCCGCGTGGCTCTTGTTCTTTCTCCTGCCTCGGGGTTACTACGCAGGTGGTTTCCCTGGCAGCGGCCTGCTCCGCACAGGCATCCTCTTAGCTGAGCAGTGGCGTTGGTGGGCAGTAGGAGACGCCAGGAAAGCAGTGTGAGTGGGTCATGTTGTGGACGTAGAAGGGAGGAGGCAGAGCTGGGCCACCAGTGACATGTAGGAGCTGGAGCTGTACCCTGGGCCTGGAGTCGGGGGTCAGGGAGGACTCGGTAGAGCAGCTTGGGTAGCCACACGGGGGGCACCTTGCACGCACCCTGTGAAGAGTCCCACCTTGGGCGGCAGCTCACAGCAGGGTTCTCGTGTGCCCAGTGAATGAAGGCAGCCAGAGTCTCTGCTTGTTAACTGTGGGGAGAGGGCCCAGGCCCTAATGGTGGGCATGGCAGGGGCTGTTGTCGCTGCTTACAGTGACAACGTCTCTCCTCCTGGGACTAGGCAGGCCCTAAGACCAGGACACAGGCCATGTCCTCAGGGACTTCACTTTCCTTAGGAGATAGCTGGACTACTAGGGTGATTGGAAACAGGGTAGTGGGCATATGTTGGAATCGTAGTTTTAGAAGGCAGCTAAGTGATTGATTGTATTTAAACTGGAGACAGGGCATGTTAGTAGAAATAGCATGAACTTGGGCATCAAACCAACCTTGTGACCTTGGGCATGTGGTTTGCCCTTCTGAGCCTTGTTTTCCCATCCAGAGTGGGAGTGACAGTCCTCTCTTGAAGGACTCTTGTGAGGAGTGAGGCGTGTATAGTACAATAGCATAGGGAGCTGCTGGATAGATTATGGCTTTCATGAATGGACAGGAATATCACCTGAGTAGTACGTGTGAATGTGATTTGTTACTTATGCCTTACTTGTTACCTCCCCCCAAAAGAAACAAATCTAACTTGAAAACCCCTTAGAATTTGAGTAGAATTTTGTTTTTTTAAAAATACTATTTGGTAGAAGGTATTTGGCTGCTTTCTTTGCATCTGTGAGCTCTTGTAAGACTAAGAAACAACTGAATCCAGGGACAGCACACAGATACTGAACCTGCTGACGTTTGAACTGCGAAGCACAAATGTGCAGATTTTCCAGAGGATAAGGTTTTATAGGCTCCAGTATTTTCCATCCTAGTTTCTGTGATAATTCTTTCTGTTCTAGGTTTTTTTTCTGAGCTGGTTTTTCTTTTTTTTAGCAACTTTATCAAGACAGAATTCACATACCATAGAGTTGGTCCACTGAAAGTGTATAGTTCATTATTTTGTTGTTTCTTAATGTTTGTTCTTGAGAGAGAGAGAGAGAGCAAATGAGAATGGGGAAGGGGTAGAGAGAGAAGGGGACAGAGGGGACCCAGCGGGCTTTGAGCTAACAGCAGAGTGTCTGACGCGGGACTCGAACTCACAAACCGGGAGATCATGATCTGAGCTGCAGTCGGAAGCTCAACCTTCTGAGCCACCGAGCCGCCCTGATCTTTTTTGATTCTAGCCATCCTAGGGAGTGCCAGGTGGTACCTCATTGTGGTTATGGTTTGCGTTTTCCTGACGACTAACGATTTTGAATGCTTTTCATGGGCTCATTGGCCATTTGTATATTCTTTGGAGAAATGTCTGTTCCAGGGCACGGGAGTGGCTCAGTCAGTTAAGCATCTGACTCTTGATTTCAGTTCATGTAACGATCTCATGGTTTGTGGGTTCAAGCCCCAAATCAGGCTCTGCACTATCAGTGCAGAGTTGCTTAGGATTCTCTCTCCCTGTCTCTATGTCCCTCTGCTGCTTGAACTTTCTCTCTCTCTCTCAAAATAAAGAATTAAAAAAAGTTTTTAAAAAGAAACGTCTGTTCAGATCCTTTGCGCTTTTTATAATTGGGTCATTTGTCTTTTCATTATTGACTTGTAATAGTTCTTCATATAGTCCAGATACATATCCCTTATCAGATACACGCTTGGTAAATATTTTCTCCCATTCTATGGGTTGTTTTCTCACTTTCTTAATGGTGTCCTTTAAAGCTACAACGTTTTTTAATTTTGATGAAGTGCCCGCACAGAGTCCAGGCCATTTGCCCCTTGACTGCAGAGCTTTCCCACTGCGTTGCGGTTGGCCCTTGGGGATTTTTTGGATAACTACAATGCAGTACTATGAATGTACTTTTTTTCATGGTTTTCTTAATAACATTTTCTTTTCTCTGGTTTACTTTATGCTAAAAATAGTATGTAATACATATAACATACAAAATATGTCTTAATCAACTATTCCATATTATTGGTAAGCCTCTGGTCAGCAGTAGGCTATTAGTAGTTAAGTTTTGGGGGAATTAGAAGTTATGTGGATTTTCAACTGCAGGGGTCAGCGCCCCTTACTCTCACATTGTTTGGGGGTCAGCGTACTTCCTTTTGAGCCCTGGAGCCTTGCTTCCAGGCTTTGTAACACCTAATGTCCTTTTTCCTCCCCCCGCCATGTTTGTATGTGTGTGTATATACATATACACACACACATATATGCATATAGTTTATTTATTCATTTATTTATTTACATCCATATTTAGTTAGCATACATGGTAGTTAGTTGGCATATAGTGCGATGATGATTTCAGGAGTAGAATCCAGTGACTCATGCCCTATGTATAACATCCAGTGCTCATCCCAGCAAGTGTCTTCCTTAATGCCCTTTGCCCACTTAGCCTATTCCCCCTCCCACAACCCCTCTAGCAACCCTCTGTGTGTTCTCCGTATTTAAGAGTCTCTTATGTTTTGTCCCCCTCCCTGTTTTCATATTATTTTTGCTTTCTTCCCTTATGTTCATCTGTTTTGTACCTTAAAGTCCTCATATGAGTGAGGTCATGTGATAATCTGTCTTTTCCTTCTCAAGGGATGGTCGCGGAGGAGTACAATGCCTTCTTCTACTCATTGGTGTCCCAGGACACACAGGAAATGGCTTACTCAACCAAGCGGCAGAGGTTCTTGGTAGACCAGGGTTATAGCTTTAAGGTACGTATTCGTTAGATGTGTGGTCAGAATAGAACCGAGGCTTACTTTGTACCCGCGCCTCCAGGAGTGGGAGCCGCTGTCGGCAGTCGTGAGACAGAGCCCAGGCGGGCACAGGGCACTAGGGCATTGGAAGCCCTGCCTCCCGTTCCTGTATCTCTGCACGAATTGCCGGGCACGATACCATGTAGGATCCCTTCCTGCCCCCAGCTTCCCACAGTGAATGGTCAAAGAATGGGGCCTCCACAGCAAGGGGTCTGGAGTCTCTACTTGTTCAGGTCACACAGTTGTCTTGTAGGAATATTGGCTGTCAGCAGGAAGTTGTGCTTTCTGGCAGGACTTGGGATGCCTCAGAGCTACGGCCGTCACTGTGCTACCCCAAGCCTCTTGGGCTTGCACTTACTTTCCTGCACCAGCAGTGGTTGTCCACCAGAGCTCGGGATTTCCCAGGTTGTTCACATACCTGATCTGTAATTCAAGGTCAGCTCCAATGGGGCGCCCCGCTGGGTGGCTGGGCCAGCTCTTCTGTCAGTCAGCCTCGTGAGTCCGGCCTCGGGGGCCTTACGGCACAGGTGTCCGTGCACTACAAACTGGCAGTTGCACAGCTTGGGAGCTGCTAAAGCTTCGGCGGACTTCCATTGCTGCGGTATTTGCATTCTTTTCCGTTGACCCAAGTGGAACGTTTAGGTCAGGATTTAATGCCCCTAAATGATGTTTTTGTTTGTGGGGGTGGATGGAGGATGCTGGAAGCTGGGACTAAAAGGACGCCCATAGAACATGCAGGTTTCCAGATTCTTGGTTTGCAGAAGACTGCAGGCTGCCTTTCCAGATCCTTGTGATTGTGTCTTTTTACAGGTTGGCCAGTTAGCCGTAGACGAGAGGTCAGGGCTGTCTGACCTCTCCTTTTTTAGCTGGAAGCAGTGACATTTTCTGACTTCTCATGCTGGGCTAGAGGACAGAATACTTGACCGTGTTTTGAAGGATTTGCATTATGACATTTTTATGTGTCTGTGAAAAGTATGTGACGATAGCAACGTTCATATGTCCTGATCCCTGGAGAGTCCAGTGAGAGAGCAAGCACCAAATCAGGTTGTGTTCTGAGTTCTTTGGAAGGTGCCCTTGGCAGAAAGGCCTGTGGGCATGCGATGTCTGTGTCGGTCGGAGGGGCCTTTGCCCCGCTTGCTGGAGGGGTGGTCAGGCCAGGGCAGAAGTGCCTGATGTCTATACTCTGGGCCTGTGGCCGCCTGCAGGGCTCAACCAGATCCCTACTTCTAGGACTTTTCTTCTAATTGAAATTATGAGAAGATATAGAGAGAGGGGAAACAGGTTTCTCTACATCCTCAGTCCTGGCTTGCTTCAGGGACAGGTAGGCCTCGTAGTCAGTTACCCCCAAAGAAGGAAAAACCACAAATCTAAGTGCTCCCTCCTGCCAGAAGCCCTAGGGGCCCAGCCCAGGCGACTGAAGACCCTTCTCCAGGGCGGCAGGCTGTGCCTCTCAGTCTTTGGTCCCTTCCTTTACCTGGTGCAAGATGGAGAACTGCCTCAGGGGCATTTTAGAGTTGTTGAGGTCCCCGTTGATCGTCTGTCAGTGATTACAGATCTGCTGCTCTGGGGGTAGGTTTTTCTGGAATTTCCTTCCCCGGTCCTGCCCTGCAGTCATCGGTTAAGCTCCCTGTTCCAGACGGCTTCGAAGCTGGTCTCTGGAATGCCAGACTGGAGCTATCCAATTTTAGCCACCTGCTCAGCTGGGCCCGAGGGAGGGAAAACAAAAGGGGACATGTGGCCTGCTGGCTTGGGCTTTACAGGTGATCACGAAGCTGGCTGGCATGGAGGACGAAGAGCTGGCGTTTTCCACGAGGGAAGAGCAGCAGCAGCTCTTACAGAAGGTCCTGGCAGCCACTGACCTGGATGCTGAGGAAGAGGTGGTGGCGGGAGAATTTGGCTCCAAATCCAGCCAGGTGAGTGAGTGGGCGTGACTGCTGGTGCCACTTCTCCCCAAGGACAGAATTCCTATGCATCTGCGAGCACTTCGTCTCCCGTGTGTGCAGGGGCGCGTGCGCCTGTGTGGCCTTCCTAGAAACTTGGAAAGAGCAGGAAGCCACAGAGAAGAGAATAACAGCAATTGCCCCTGTCATCCTTTCGTTGCACATCCTTCCTTCTGTACACGTTGTTTCGGGTGGCCACACCCACGGCAGCTGTGGCTGGCCTGCTCTGCTCAGTAACGGTGGAGCCCAGGATGGCAGTCGTGGCCCCAGGCCCGCAGCAGGGTAGCTGCAGGAGTGGGGGTTGTAGGCCTGGGCCCGCCATCCGGGGCCTTGGGCAGTTCAATTTAGCTCTGGCCTACTCTGCAGTAATAGAGTTCAGCCGTCCAGCTTGTAAGGTGGGTCTGAGGGTCCGCTCCCAGGTAGTTTCAGTATTTATCTTGAAAAATGTATAGTTCTCCCTCTCTCCCCCTCCCCCTCCCCCTCCCCTCCCCCTCCGCCTCCCCTGTTATATAATAAAAAGAAAATTAAATTTAAAAAAATTGAAAAGGAGCACCTGGGTGGCTGAGTTGGTTGAGTGTCTGACTTTTGATTTCAGCTCAAGTCATAATCCCAGGGTTGTGGGATTGAGCCCCACATCGGTTTCACACTGAGCATGGAGCCTGCTTAAGATTCTCTGTCTCCCTCTACCCCTCTCCTCAGCTGGTGCTCTCTGTCTCTAAAATAAAATTAAATTAAAAATGTAGAGTTCTCAGTTGGTCCGAGAGTTGTGGGTTATCGTTAAGCTGATTAAAAATGTAAATTTCTCTGAAGATAGTGAACTTTCCGTTTGTTCTGCAAATACTTACTCAATGCCTGCCTTGTGCCAGCCCAATATAATACGGCATAATTAATGAAAGTACCATTATGGGGAGCTCTTACCAGGCTCTTCTAAGAGAAAAGTACTGTGTAGTCAGGTGCATTGGAAACTAAGTTGGTATTAGAGCCAAGAGGTGAGCGGTGCTTGGGACGAAGGAAGAAAAGCAGTGTTCCCCGGGGAGGTGCTGCCCTCCCTTCAGCTTGAGACCGCTCCGCCACCCAAATGGGGGCTGGAGTCTCCTCCGAGCACTCTCTCATGGATTTCTTGCCTCTCACTGTGTCCTTGGTAATGCCTGGTCATTCCCACCAAACAGTGAGTCACCTAAGGTCAGGCCATTGAAGGCATTGCTTGGTGCCTGTCTACCCTCAGGCTTGTAATCTGGTGCAAGTGGTGTGCAGGGCTCTGGGTCACACCCTGCCTGTGTGATTTCTGTTCACACCGTGTATGTCAAGACAGATGTGGCTGTCCCCATTTTATAGATGAGTTCATTGAGGTGCAGACATTCAGTATTTGTCCATGGTGAGAGGTAGAGCCAAGAGTCAAGCCCAGGGCTTTCTGGCTTTCCACTTGATTCAAAGCCTTATTGAACTGTTGGGGGACTGCTGCCCTCACTATTGAAAAATTCTGTTCATAAATTGTTAGTTAGAAAGGCAGAATATCATTATGGTTAAGAACAGGGAATCTGAAGCCGGCTGCCTGGGTTGAAGACCTGTCTCTTTAAAAGCTGTGTGATCTTGGACAAGTTACTTAATCTCTCTGTGCCTCAGTTTCTTCATCCATAAGATGGGGATTATAATGATTGTGAGGATCGGATGAGTTAATTCATGTAAATGTGTGTGAAGTGCTTAGTATAATGCCTGAGACATAGTAAGTGGTCAATAAATATTTTTTTTAAAATGACGTTAGACACTTTATAAAACTTATTATGATTCTAAATGTTCTAAAAGGAGTGTCTTTCCCTTGGAAACTAACCTCAGGCTGGGTCCCCCTGCAGGTGTCTCGGCGCTTTGGCACAATGAGCTCTATGTCTGGAGCTGACGACACCGTATATATGGAGTACCAGTCGTCACGGGGCAAGACCTCCACGAAGCACGTGCACCCGCTCTTCAAGCGGTTCAGGAAGTGACGGCCACACGGTCACACAAGTCAGGCCTGGCACTCAGCAGCGACGCCGGGTAGGGATTTCCCGCATCACGTTCTTTCCTACAGCGGTGGCCACAGTGACCTAGGTGCGGTGTTCGTTAACCGTGATGAGGAAGATGCATCGAGAGCTTGGCTCTGTCTTTGTCAATCATCCAGGGCCTTTTAAAAAAGTTGGGAGACTTTATTTTTGGGTTTTTTCTTTTCTAGGCCATTTTTCTATCTTGGGGAGTGGTCATTCCTGTATAGAAATATTTGTAATATTTAAGGTGTATTTATCTTAATGTTCTGAATAAACAGAAATGGAACATTTAACGTCTCTTTTTTTTGATGTTTATTTTGAGAGAGTGTGAGAGCGAGAGCAGGGGAGGGGCCGAGAAAAGAGAGAAAGAGAGAGAGAGGGGGAGAGAGAGAGAGAGAGAGAGAGAGAGAGAGAGAGAGAGAGAATCCCAAGCAGGCTCCACGCTCTCAGTGCAGAGCCCTAGTCTCACGGTTGGTGAGATCACGACCTGAGCCAAAATCATGACTCAGACGCTTGACCCACTGAGCCACCCAGGTGCCCCGGGCACTCTTTATTACAGGTGTTCTTATGCCTTGTCATAGGCATGGGCTACATCCAGGTGAGAAACCTCCATCAAGGTCCCCTTCGTGGCAGGCACCAAAGAGTAAAATGGGGCCCATCCCTGAGGAGCTACTGGGAGACACACCCCAAGATACAGAAGACTTGCTGCTTGGTGTTGAGGTGTGGACGGGGGAAAGGCCCGATAGAGGGAAGAACGCAGGCAGGTTGTGTGCTGCCTGGTCACTGGCCCCTGTGCCTTCCACGCTAGGCACCCCTGTGTGCAGGTCCTCTAGGTCACCCGAGGGCCATCACACTCTTAGGGAGCCACCGTGCACGCAGCTCCTCTGGTTGGTCTTTTATTTCTCTCCCAGAAATTTCTCATTTTTGGTATTGTTGGTAGGTCAGATTCCTCTTCTAATAGCAGTTCTTATTTTATTTTACTTATTTTATTTTATTTTTTAATTTACATCCAAGTTAGCAGATAGTACAATAATGATTTCAGGAGTAGACTCCAGTGATTCGTTCCCTACATGTAACACCCAGTGCTCATCCCAGCAAGTAACCTCCTTAATGCCCCTTGCCCATTTAGCTCATCCCCATAACCCCAACCTCTCCAGCAACCCTCAGTTTGTTCTCTGTATTTTAAGAGTCTCTTATGTTTTGTTCCCCTTGTTTTTATACCTCTTCTTATAGCAGTTTAATACCCCTGGGTCTTTAATTGCCAGTTTCTTTCTTCTGAGAAATGACTTTTTTCTCTCTTATTCCTGGTATGAAAGAAAAGCAGGAAGGACAGAAAAGGCAGGATTGTTCCACAGGAAAGACACACACACAAGGCATGCACAGGTCAGAAAGAAAAAGGTGTTATTTTGAGGAGGAAGCTCGTCCTGATAGGCAACAGTGCTCACACCTGGGAAGTGTTGAAAACCTGTACTAAAAATGCTAAAAAAGGCCTCTAAATTTGGAGTCCCTGCCCCGCCTTGCCCTGAGCCTCAGCAGCAGCACTCTGTTTGCCGTGTCAGGACACGCCTGTAACGGCTCTCTGTGGAGCGGCCGCACACCAGGCCTGGGAAGGCTGTGTGTCTTTGGTCAGGAGTGCTTTGAAGTGAGAGCCACCTTTCCTGAGTTCCGCTCTTCTGAGCTGACCTTTTGGGGACAAACGCTCATACTCTGGCCAGCAGCTAGCCGCTCTGTGCAAACCCCAGAAGTGGCCCACGGCAGCCAGACCCGAGCGCCGTGCTCAGGCTGTGTGCACTGAGGCCGGCAGACCTGCTCGTGGACTCCCCGTGATGGGCTGGCACCCACAGGTCTCCAACTTGATCATAACCGCTAGTATTTCCAGATCCTTCTCTCCGGTCACACCTTTATGCTTGAGATACTCCAACAACACCAAGCACTTCTTGTATTTTCACATTTCTGTCCTTGGTGCTCACTGTTTTCTTGTTCCGTAACCTGTCTACTGATCATGTGCACCTGGACCCCAAGCCCTACGATCCTAGAAAACGGGGACCGTTAAAGAAATCCTCCATCTTCTGTGTTCTAGAAGCTGCTTACAGCAGAGAACCACCCTGCCACACGTGGCTTAGACAAGACCCATGGACAAGACAAGGCCAGGCAGACCTTCCACATTCCCATGTTTTGCCTCCGCCATGCTATGTCCTTTATGGTGGTGTTTTTCTTTGTTTTTTTGTATGTATACCCTTTTACTCTGAGCTCTGTCTGTACCGCAGTAACTGGTGTGTGGTAGGTGCCCAGGGAGTACGGAAAAGAGTTCATGGACTTTAGAAAAGTTAAAGAATATATATCTAAAAGCTTTAAAAACCCTGGATGTTTGTGGACTTAAAAGTAACACTGTGACCCTGCCTGCTTATGCCCTGAGGGGAGTTGTGAGGGAACTACCTGCTGGTAACGTCTACACCACTGTGCCTTCCTCCCGCCTTTGCCCCGAGCCAGCCCTCACAGCCCCGGCAGATGGGATTTGGGGGACAAAACCAGAGAGGAGAACTGCACGAAGACCTACAGAGGTTTGCTCTGGTCCCCTGGACCCTTCCACCGGGCACTGGTCAGCACACGCGTATAAGGAACCACCCGGAAGGGTTGGCGGTGCTTACCCGGACCCTGGTTCTTCTGTTCCTCATCATTCACAGGGCATCTAGTAGAACATTCAGCCAGGCTCTGCCTCAGTAGTGTGTGAAGTCAGACCCAAACTCACGCTGCCTCCGTCCTATCTAACAAAGTTTAAAACCAAGACCCGAAAAGATGAAACTGCACATACCTGACGGCAGTCCCAGAACAAAGCTAACTGTTGCAATACAAAAATATCTTGCAGCTGCTGAGAGAAGACTCATGATGTCTGACATCCAATCAGAACCTACCAGGCAAGCAAAGAGCCAGTAAAATACCACCCATAATGAAAAGGAAAATAAAATGGATCCAGAAATGACTCAGATAATACGATTAGTACACAGGCCATTAACAGTTGTAACTACCCCAGATGCTCGCAAAGCCAGAAGAAAGATGGAACGTGATGACACAGGAAATAAAACCCCATGGAAAACTTTTAGAGATTAAAACTATAGTGTCTAAAATGAAAAAAATCTTTATGGGTGTCTTGGGCAGCTTCTGAAATGGCTCCCAATTATCTCCCCTTCCCGCCTTCAGGCCCCGGGCGCAATCAATCCCCTCCCCTAAATGGGAGCTAGAAGTAGACTTGCTTCTAATGGATAAAATCCATCAAAAGAGATGGGCGTCGCTTCCAAGGTAGGTGACAAAAGACCTTGACTTCTATCTTGTTTCCACACTCTCTCTCGCACTTCTCCGTTGTTTGTTCTGACCAAGTAAGCTGCTCTGTGGAGAGTCCCACATGCTGTGGAACTGAATGGGGAGGTTGATGGGGGAATTCGGTCCAATAGGCCATGAGGGACTGAATCCTACCAACCACTGTAAGAGTGAGCTTGGAAATGGATCCTCCCACAGTCGAGCCTTGAGATGACCACAGTTCTAACCTACCCCTGATGGCAGCCCTGGGCTGAGAGGGACCCTGGGCCAGAGGACCCAGGTCAGGCCCTGGATTCCTGGATTCCTGGATTCCTGAAGCACAGGAACTATGAGATAGTAAATGTCATTTGAAGCCACTGAATTTTAAATTTAAAAACTTTCCTATTGTTTACATATCTTTTTTTCTTTTTTAATGTTTATTTTTGAGAGCAACAGTGTGCAAGCAGGAGAAGGGCAGAGAGAGAGGGCAAAGAGACACAGAATCCGAAGCAGACTCCAGGCTCTAGCTATCGACGTGGAGACTGAGGCACGGAGACTGACACAGGGCTCAAACCCATGGACCTAGAGATCATGACCTGAGCCAAAGTTGGACGCTTAACTGACCGAGCCAACCCCCTGCCTCTACCTTTTCTTTTTTTTTTTTAAATAGAATTGATTGCTAGGTTCTGGAGATAGGTAGTAGTCATGGCCACACATAGTTACATGGCAGCAGAAAAATACCACAGGTGGTACCAAGGGTGGGACATTGCTGTAACTAATACCTGAGAGTATGGGAGTGGCTTTGAAAGAGGGGTGAGCAGAGGCTGCAGGGGTGTGGAGGAATGTGTTAGAGCACACCTAAACTGCCTCCAACAGGCTATTAATAGAAATCTGGACTTTGAGGACACCGCCAGTGGGTGTTCAAAAGGAAGTGAGGGACGCGGTATTGGAAACTGGGTATTAGGGGGTCTCTTACACGGCGGCCAAAACTTAGTGGCACTGTCGACTGTGGTTATGTGGACAGCAGGACATTCTGATGAACTTTGTGATCTAGGTTTGCAAGATTTGCTAAGATTTGCAAGTGTTCGAGGTGCCGCGTGATTTCTTGCTGCTGAAGTGGTAAAATGTGAACGGAGGGCAGAACTGTTTTTTAAAAAGGAGCCATTTCTTGATGGTTTAAAAGATTCTCAGCCTCTCTCAACAGCAGCTAACAACTAAACCAGTGCGATTATTGGAGATCAGATACTGTGGAAAGAAAGATTAGTGAACTTGGAAACACGTCAACTTAAATGAAATGAAACAAAAAAAAGACTGAAACAAAATGAGCAGAGCATCAGTGAGCTGTGTGGGGCGACTTCAGGTGGCTGAATGTGCATGTGTTTGGAATTCATGAAGCAGAAGAGGGAGAAGGAAGACAGGAGGAAAAAAAAAGGGTTGGAGAAATCATTGCTGAAATTATTCTGAGCTTCATGAAAACAGTAAGCCGCCAGTTCCAAGAAACAAAATGAACTCCAAGCACAGGAAATACAAAGGAAATAACACCGAGGATACATCAAAATCAAATTGCTTAAAACCAGTGATAAAGAGAAACTTGAAAAGGACCCGGAGGACAGTCTGTGTACAGGGAACACGAATAAAGATAACAGCAGAAAGAATTCATCGCTAGAAGACCTGCCCTACGAGTCATATTTGAGAAAGTTCTTTCTTTGTTAGTTTTAAGTTTATTTATTATTTAAGAGAGCATGAGTGGGGGAAGCAGAGAGAGAATCCCAAGCAGGCGCCACACTGTCAGTGCAGAGCCCCACACGGGACTTGAACTCACGAAATCGCGAGGTCATGACGGCAAACTACATCGGTAAATAGAAAAGATGTTCTTACGATTTACATCTTTCGGTAAAGAATTTATTGCTGAGTTCCGCAGAGACGGATCGTGGTATTTCTTCACAGCAACGTGACTAAAATTAATGCCACTGAACTATACTTAAAACTGGTTAAGATAGTAAATTTTGTTATATATATTTCACCACAATAAAAAATAACTATTTAAAGCAAGGCTCACGTATCATGGAGTTTACGAAAGTAAAATGTATAACAATAGCACAAGAGCCAGGAGGATGGAAATGGAAGTGTACTCTTGTAAGGTTTCTGTATCACACATAGTGGTACGATATTACTCAAAAATAGTCTGTGATTAAAGCAACCTCTTAAGCAACCATGAAAATACCAGCTAAGGTTCTAGCCCCAGCCTTCCCCCGCCATCCCCGCTTTCTGCCTGCTGAGCACCTGAGGGTTCCCCAAGTGGCCCTGGGTGGCATGCTGTGTTGTGCCCCATGTTCTAGGACCTATGAGTATAATAAACTTGTTTTCCTGCACCTCTCCTGTGTCTTCTCTTGTAGCTACGCCTGACTGACCGGAACGTGGAAGAACACGGAACAGAAACCAGCATATCCAAAACTGGGACACGCAGCCAGTCCTGTTCTCAGAGGGAAATGTACAGCATTAACCTGTAAGAGAAAAGAAGAAAGATCTTTTACAGTGACTTCATCTTCCACTTTAAGAAACTAGAAAACGAAGAGCAAATAAAAGACTAAGCAAAACAAAGATTTTTTTTTAAAGCAGAAAATCAGTGAGATGAGAAACAAAGCAATACAGAAAACCAACAAAATTGAAAACGTGTTCTTTGAAAAAAATCAGTAAAATTGATAAACCTTTAGCCAGACTGATCAAAAAAATACAGAAAACACAAATTACCAATATCAGGAATGAGAGAGGGGACATTACTACAAATTCTGCAGATATACAAATGAAAATAAGTGAATGTTATAAATGACACCTTTCGCCCCATGAATTATTCTGTGAATAGACCATTACTCAAAAGCAGACAGTTCAAGGGGTGCCTGCGTGGCTCAGCCAATTAAGTGTCCGACTCTTAATTTCAGTGCAGGTCATGATCTCACAGTTTGTGAAATGGAGCCCCACGGTTTGTGAAATGGAACCCAACACTGGGCTTGATGCTGACGGCACAGAGCCTGCTTGGGATTCTCTCTCTCCCTCTCTCTCTGCCCTTCCCCAGCTTGCCCTCTCTCTCTAAAAAAAATAAACTTGAAAAAAACAAGCAGACATTTCAAGAAAACAAAAACTACAGACCAATAGCCTTCAAAAACTTACATGCAAAAATTCTCAGCAAAATTTTAGCAAACCGAGTCTAAAATAATGTATCAGGACTAAGTGGATTTTATCCCAAGATCGCAAAGTGGGCTTAACGTTTGAGAATCAATCAATGTTATTTGCCGCATTGAAGAACCAAATGATCATCTCAATAGGTACAAAGAAAGCATTTGACAAAATCCAACATCATTTTCATGATTAAAAATTCTCAGGAAACCAGGAATAGATGAAAACTTTTTCAAACTGACATGGGGAATCTACAAAAAACCTAGAGCTACCATCATACATAATGTGGAAAGACTGGATGCTATCCTGCTAAGATCAGGGACAAGGCAAGTATGGCCATCTCCACTACTTCTATTTGACATCGTACTAGATGCTCTAGCAAGTGAAATGAGGTATGAAAAAAAAAAAGGAAAAGTCATACAGATTAGAAAGAAAGGAATAAAACTGTATTTGCAGGTGACATAATTATCTACATTAAAAGATCTCATGGAATGTACAGAAAAATCTCGTAGGACTAATGAGTGAGTTTCAGCATAGTTGCAAGATATAATATCAATATATAAAAATCAATTACATTTTTATAAACTAACAACAAACAATAGGACATTGAAATAAAAATACTGTTTACAATAGCATAAAAATCAAAAATTAGGGAGAATCTGTCAAAAACATTAATTCTGTTTATATTAATCTATAAATTAGATCTATTAAAACCAAATTGTTGATGAGGATTTTCATGGAAGTTTATAAGCATTGTAAAATATCGAAGAGTAAAGAAATAAAAATATTAAAGATAATTTGCAAGAAGAATGCATAGGAAGAAGAAGGCATAGGAATGGGACTTATATCACCGGAATGGAATGGAGAGGACAGCCTAGAGAAAGACTCATGAGAACTTGATTTGGATAGAAGTAGCATTATATGAGTGTACATACACATACATATACACACCCTCATACATCTCTATCCATTTCAGTATTACCTAATATCTCTCTCTCCTCTTTCAAACTACCTACCTCCTTCTTCCTTCCTTCCTTTCCCCCTCCTTCCCTCCCTTCCTTCCTTCCTTCTACCTACCTACCAACTTATCTCCCCGTGAATTCACATTGATACCTATAGTTCCAGTTTCTTTTATCTTTCCTTTCACATTTACAACTCTCTTCTTTGACGGAAAACTGATTCCCACTTCACACAATTTATTTTCATATTTGCTCAGCCCTAGACTGTACATAAAGTAGTTTCCGGGGTGTTAATTTTTGCCTCCGGAGAAGAGAAGCCTACTAATTACAGTTCAGTGTTTGGTCAGGGATGTTTGGGGGTTTCAGCCTGAGGGCATACATCCTAATATCATGTTCAAACATAATTTGGGTTCTTTACCCAGCCCTCCTTTACTGTGTTATGTTATTCATTTTATATGCAGTTTGGTTCATTTGGGGGGTTTTTGTTAGTGGTGTTAAATTTTAGTTTGTACTACATGTTCCCCCTCCTCGTAGATTTTACTTATTTTCCTTTTTTGATATGTGAAACACAAACATGTTTCCAAAAGTCTGGACTTTACCAAAAGTCTGAAATTACATTCCGAGAAATGTCTTTCTCACTCCCCCACCCCCCACCTAATTTCTTTGGTCTTTTCCATCTATTTCCTGACATGCCCAACAGGCATCTGATCTAAGCTTTCGGTTTGTCTTACCTGTGTTTCCTTCTGCTCAAATGAATAAATACATGTGTATTTTCTTATATTTTCCTTCTTTATTATTATTTGTTCTTTCTTATACAATAGGTAGTATACTGTAGATCATTTTCTGCACTTTGCTTTTTAAAGTTTTTATTTAAGTAATCTCTATACCCAACATGGGACTTGAACTCATGACCCTGAGATTAAGAGTCACACGTTCTACCGACTGAGCCAAACTGGCACCCTGCTTTTTTTTTTAACTTAATAAATTCTGGAAAACCATAACAATTCATAGAGATTTCCCTCTTTTTTTATTAAACAATTGACAGTAATCTATTTTGTGAAGGTACCATGTTCTTTTAACTGCCGATACTGAATATTTGTATCTCAAAATGCACATGTTGAAGTTCTAACCCCCATTGTGGTATTAGAAGGTGGGTCCTTTTGCAGGTGATTAGATTTAGATATGGGTGGAGTCCCCATAATGAGATCAGTGCCCTGTACAAAGAGCAAGACACAGGAGCTTTCTCCCTCTCTCCACAAGCTCGACAGAAGAAAGGCAGTGTGAACATACAGAGAGGAAGCCGCCATCTGCAAGCCTGTCGGTGGGTCCTCATTAGACGTCAAATCTGCTGGCACCATGATCATGGCTGTCCCGACTCTCAAAGCTGTGGGCCACCAGTCTATGGTACCTCCTTTAAACAGCCAGACCAGACTAAGACCACAGTCTTATGTTTGGCATTTAGATTATTGAAAATATTCTACAACTGCAAACAGTGCTTCTAATAAACATTGTGCAATGTATTCTCTTATCGTCGGAAATATATCTTCAGGGTAATTCTTAGAAATGGGATTGCTAAATGCGAGTGTAGTTTTGTTAGAGACTGCCAAATTACTCTTTATGATGGTTGTTCTAATTCACATTCCCTTCAGCAATCTATGAGATGTGTGTTTATTCATGGCCTCGCTATCAGAATGTATTATAGTTTTAAAATTTTGCCAATGTGATAGGTGAGAAACAGTATTTTAGTGTAGTTTTATTTTATTTATTTATTTTTAAAGCATTAAGTTTTTTTAATGTTTATTCATTTTTTGAGAGAGAGATGGGGACAGAGCATGAGTGGTAAAGGGGCAGAGAGAGAGGGAGACACAGAATCTGAAGCAGGTTCCAGGCTCTGAGCTGTCAGCACAGAGCCTGACACGGGGCTTGAACTCACAAACTGTGAGATCATGACCTGAGCCAAAGTTGGATGTTTAACCGACTGAGCCACCCAGGCGCCCCTTAGTGTAGTTTTAAGTTACTTTTCTCTAATGAGCAAGGTTGTTTTCATGTGTAAATTTTTTAATTGTCTGTTCTCATCTTCTGCCAATTTTTCTTTGTTTTTTCCCTCCCCCTTCTTTCTCCTCAATTTTAAGTTGCTTGTATATATTGGCATATTGGTCCTTACTCTGTAATATATGTTGCAGATATTTTCCCTCGGGGTGTTGATGGTCTTATGACTTTGTTTATGATGACATTTGCATTGCAAAACCCTGATTTTTTGTTTTAATCGAATTTCTCAATCTTTTAGTGGATTTAGTGAATCTGGATTTCGAGTCACAGTTAGAACCCTTTCCCCATATGCAGGCTAAAGAGAAATTTACTTAGTTTTCGCCTAATACTTGTATGGATTTAGTTTGCATTTAGACCATTTGGAGTTTAGTTTTGAATGTGGGGTGGGGTAAAGCTCAATCTTCTCATTTTCTCCAAATGGCTAACAATTTGTGCCAAAATCATTTATTAAAAATCCCATTTTCCCCCCTAGAGATCTGAGTTGCTACCTTTATCATATACTAAAGCTCCATATGTACTTGAAATTATTTCTGGTTTTTCCATGATAGACTTGATAAACTATGATAGACTTGCCTGTCTGTTCATGTATTAATGACTTATAGGGCTAGTCACCTTATATCTTTTCCTTTCAGTGTTTTCCTTGCTATTCTTGAATTACATATTTATTTTTCCATATGAAATTTAGCACCAACTTATATAGTTCCATTAAATCAGGGGTGCCTGGGTGGCTCAGTCGGTTAAGCGTCCGACTTCAGCTAAGGTCATGATCTCACAGTTCATGGGTTCACAGCCCTGCGTCGGGCTCTGTGCTGACAGCCCTCTCTCTCTGCCCTACCCCTGCTTGCACTCCATCTCTCTCTGTCTTTCAAAAATGAATTAATGTTAAAAAATTAAAAAAAAAACTTATTAGTATCTTTCTTGGGACTACAATAAATTTATAAATTAATTTAGGGAGACCTGACATTTTTATAATACCAAGTCATTTTATTTAAGAACAAGAAATGTCTTTCCATTTGTTCAAGGCTACTTCTTTGTTTTTAAATTTTTCCTCGTGTAGTTTTTAAATATTTATTATATTTATCCCTAAGTTATTACTTTTCCTGACATTAAGTTAGATATTCTGTACTATATATTGATACCACTTATTATTTGTATAGTTGAAGTCTATTGGATTCAATATGATAATTTGATAGCCTGCTAATTTATTGAAACGGTAGTTTATCACTGATTCCCTAGGGTTTTCTAAGTACATTTATATCATCTACAAAATAAAGATAACTTTATTTTTCTTTTCCAAATCTCATGTCTGTAATTGAGTGTCTTGTCTTACTGGCTAATATCACCACCATGATGTTGAATAGCAATGGAGATGGTGGGAAAATTTGCCTTGTTCCTGATCTTAGTGGAAAGTTCCTAGCATTTCCCCACTAAATGAGATGCTGTTTGTAGCACGAAAGTTGTGTGTGTGTGTGTGTGTGTGTGTGTGCGCGTGTGTATGTGTGTACATGCGCATGTGTCAACTGACACCTTAAGAAAGTACCCGTCAGTTTCTATTTTTTTGAGTCTTTTTAATGAATTTTGGGTGATGAATTTTGTCAAAGACTTCTTCAGCATCTGTGGAAATAAATACAGTTTTTCTCCCTAGATCTATAAATATGGTGTGTTCATTTATTAATATTTAATCAACCTTGCATTCCTGAAATAAATCCCACTTGGTTACGTTGTCTTATTTTCATAATGCGGTGTTGAATTCTATTCATTAGCATTTTATTTAGAATGTTTTCATGAATATTCATGAATGATATTTATAATCTTTTTATACTGTCTTAATCGGGTTTTTATAGTATTCCTCCTTTACAATAGGAGCTAAGAAATTTTCCTTCATTTTCAATGCTCTGGAAAAATTGGTAAAGCACTGGAACTATCTGGTCTTTGAAAATTTGGTAGAACAACCCTGTGAACTTCGTTCATTTTTTTTAATTGTTATTAATGTTTATTTTTGGGAGGGAGGGGGACAGAGTGCAAGCAGGGGAGGGGCAGAGCGAGAGGGAGACATGGAATCTGAAGCAGGCTTCAGGCTCTGAGCTGTCAGCACAGAGACAATTGTGGGGCTTGAACCCATGAAACATGAGATCGTGACCTGAGCTGAAGTCAGACGCTTAACCGACTGAGCCACCCAGGTGCCCCTCATTTTTTTTTTAAATATTTATTTATTATTGAGAGAGACAGAGCATGAGCAGGGGAGGGGCAGAAAGAGAGGGAGAAGAAGAAGCAGGCTCCAGGCTGAGCTGTCAGCACAGAGCCGGACGTGGGGCCATAAGCTATGAGATCATGACCTGAGCCGAAGTCAGATGCTTAACGAACTGAGCTACCCAAGCGCCCCCTTAGTTTTATTAATGTGGAAGTTCCTTGATAATTTTTTCTACTTCTAGGGAAATTAGTCTGTTTAAACTGCCTGCCTCTAATAGAGTCAGTTTTGATGAACTGTATTTTCATAGGACATTATCCACTTCATATAGGTTTTCAATACTTTCATAGAGGTCTGAGAAATGGTCTCAGTATTTTAAAAGTACCTTTGGTCTCAATGGCTATTTCTCCATTTAATATTTCTTATTTTCATATATTTATTCTTTCTCCTTTTTTTCTTATGTAAATATAAGTAGCGGTTGTTCTGTTTTGTTAATTTGTTTCCGAAAAACTAGGATTTGGATTTCCTAATTGGATCTATTATTTCTTGATTGAATCTGTCATTTCTTGGATCTTTGCCTCATTAATTTCTGCTTTCCCTTTTCCAGTTTCCTGAGGTGGAAACTTAGAGTACTGATTTTAAATCTTCTTTTCTAATATGTGAATTCAATGCTATACATTTCCTTCTAAGCACTAAGATTTCACAGATCCCACAACTTTTGATGAGTTGTATATTTATTTTCATTTAGCTTGAAATTTATTTTGAGACTATTTTGGTCCATGAATTATTTAGAAGTGTGTTGTTTAATCTCCAAGTATTCGGCGAGTTTTCTAGATATTTTTCTGATATTGATTTCTAATTTAATTTTGTTGTGGTCTGACGGTGTACTTTGTATGATTTCCATTCTTTTGAATTTGTTAAGGTGTGTTTTACAGCCCAGAATATATCTATCTATGTAAACATTCCACGTAAGGTTGAGAAAAATATGTCTTCTCTTGTTTGATGAAGTCATCTACAGATGTCAATTAGATTGCAATTTGATTGATGGTGCTGTTAACTTCAACTCTGTCCCTACAGATTTTCTGCCCGCTGGATCTGTCAATTACTGATAGAGGGGTGTTGAAATCTCCAACTATGATAGTTTACCTGTTGCTGATTTCAGTTCTATCAGTTTTCATCTCATGTATTTCGATGCTCTGTTGTTAGGCGCACACACAGTATCATTGTCTTCTTAGAGAATTGATCCCTTTATTATTATGTAATTGCTCCCCTTTTTCCTGATAGTTTTTCCTTGCTCTGAACTGTTTTGTCTGAAATTAATATGATAACTCCAGCTTTTTTTTTTTTTTTGAGTGTTAGCACAGTGTATACTTCTCCATCCCCTTTCTTTCCATCTATCTATATTTAATGTGAGTTTTCTGTGGACAACATGCAGTTGGGTCTGGCTTTTTATCCACTTTGATGTTTCTGTCTTTTACCTGATGTGTTAGACCATAGACATTTAAGTGATTATCATTTAACAAGTACAGTTGGAGTATTGTCTTACCATTTTCTATTCCTTGCCCTGTTCGTTCGTTTTCCTCCCTTCCTTCCTTCCTTCCTTCCTTCCTTCCTTCCTTCCTTCCTTCCTTCCTTCCTCTCTCTCTCTCTTTCTTTTTTTTCTTCCTGTCTTCCTATCTTTGTCTTTGATTTTTTGCAGTTTGAATAAGATATGTCCAGGTATAGATTTTTTTTTTTTTGTATTTATCCTGCTTGATGTTTTCTGAGCCTCCAGATCAGTAATTTTGTGTCTGTCGTTAATTTTGGAAAGTTCTCAGTCATTATCACTTCAAATATTTCTTCTTTTCTTTTTTTCCCCTGTATTTTCATTATGCATATGTTACACTTTTTAAAATTTTCCCATAGTTCTTAGATATTCTGTTCTTTGTCATTCTTATTCCTCTTTGTATTTCAGTTTTAGAAGTATATATTGACATTTCTTCAAACTCACTGATTCTTTCCTGGGCTGTGGCCAGTCTGTTGATAAGCCTGGCATCCTTCATTTCTTTATAGTGATTCTGATTTCTAGCATTAACTTCCAATTCTTTCTTAGAGTTTCCATCTCTCTGCTTACATTGCTCATCTATTCTTTCATGTTGTCTACTTTTTCCATTACAGCCCTTAGCATATTAATCATAGTTATTTTAAATTTATAGTCTGATAATTTCTACATCTCTACCATAGCTGAGTCTGGATTTGATGTTGACTCTGTCTCTTCAAAGTGTTTTTTGTCTTTTAGGATTTCCTTGTAGTTGTCCGTTGATAGCCTGACATGATGTACTGGGTAAAAGGAACTGAGGTAAATAGAGGTTTTATGTTTACCTATCTGGAGTTAGGCTGTATTTACTGTTTGCTGAGTTGTAAATTTCAAAGGCTAAACTTCCTCTGGTTTTCTTGGTTTTGTCTCTCCTTATCACATAGGAGCTCTACTGATGTCCCAGTAAGATGTGTGGGAAGGGGAACATTCTCTGATCTCGTGATTAGGTCTCAGTCTTTTAGTGAGCTTGTGCTGTGCCCTTTTCAAGTGCTTCTCAGATCCACCACCCCCTTTAGGTGGGTATTTCCCTTCCCTCAGGTTGGCTAGGCTCCAGTTATTTAGGTAAAATAGCTTTTCAAAAGCTGGCCTAATTAAGAACAGAGTGCTCTGATGTATTTCCCCTTGTTAGTCTGCAAATTCTTTGGGAACTTCCTGGGTGAAATCTGAAACCAGCCCCCAGTACACAGGGAGCAGCGAGAGACCAAAGTGAGAGGCAGAGCCCTCCAGATTGGTAGGTGCAGGTTTTAAAAGCAAGGGAACTCACTTATGAGAGGTTTGTCTGAGGCAGCCGCAAAATGAGTAGATTTGTGCACTTAAAGTTTATATAGGTGCCTTCACTGGGTACAGTCATGCATACCATCCGGATTGTCTCAATACCACACTTCTATCTCAAGGCTGTGTCCTTGAGGCAGCTTCTGGGAATAGGGAAGGCGAGTGGAACACACATTCCAAAGGATACAGGAAGGGTGGGGAGCTTCCAATTGCCCAGTTGCGGCTTGTGGGTCAACTGGTGATCACATCTCAATAACTTCCCTCAACACCCCTCCCCATTCTGGATGTATGGTGGGATTTATCTCTGATCCTCATTGTCAGAACCTGGTAGGCTCCTGAGGTAAAACTCACAAAAGTGTGAGAGCTTCCCTAAGAATGGACACCTGGTGTTTTAGTCTCAAACTTGTCCATGCTGAGCCTCCAGCAATTCACCAATTACAGTTTCAGTTTCCCTACTCTGGTACTGGTTCCTGCAGAACTTCTGCTCTTGGGCTTCATCTCTGGTAGGCTGCAATTCTCTGTACCCACCTTTTGGTCTCACCAATATATGGAGCAGAAGCTTGCCCTGGGACCTCAGTTCTCTGCTGGATCGAAGAAAGTTGTTAGTGTTCAGTTTCGTGTTGTTAGTACAGGAATGATGACTTCCAAGCTCCTTACATGTCAAACCAGAAACTGGAGATCTGGGATGCCATTTCGCTTTTCTTCGCTTTCTTTGAAGTACTAAATTTTGAGGAACTGCAACTTACTTTTCTTTAAAGGAGGCTCTACACCCAACGTGGAGCTTGAACTCAAAACCCCAATATCAAGAATCACATGCTTTACCAACTAAGCCAGCCAGGTGCCCCTTATTTTTCTTTTGAAGTTCGTGCTTTTCTTTTGAAGGTGTCTTACCTAAGAAACCATTGCCTAATCAAAAGTCATAAACATTTTCACCTATTTTTCCTTCTAAGTGTTTTATTGTTTTGGCTCTTACAGTTAGATCTTTGGCTTATTTTGAAGTTACGTTTTGCAGATGGCATGAGGTAGGAGTCCAACTTTATTCTTTTGCAAGTGAATGTCCAGTTGTCCCAGCACCATTAGTTGAAAAGACTGTTCTTTCCCCCCATTTAATTGTGTTGGCATATTTGTCGAAAATAATTGACAACAGATGCATGGGTTTATTTCTTAGCTCCCAATTCTATCTCATTGATGTAGTATCTATCATTATGCCAATACCGTATCATCTTGATTATGCAGTCATCTTGATTATATAGTAAGATTTGACATGAGGAAATATGAGTCCTCCAACTTTGTTTTTCTTTTTCTGGGCTGTTCTGGGGCCCTTGCATTTCCATACAGATTTTAAGATCCGGTTGTCAAATCTGTGTCAAAGGCAGCTGCGATTTTGGTAGGGATTATACTGAACCAGTAGATCATTTGGGGGAATATTACCGTCTTAATGTTATCAAGTCAGGCCTTCCAGTTCATGTATATGGACAACTTTCTATTTAAGTCTTTTAAAATTTCTTTCAATAATATTTTGTAGTTTTTACTGTCCAAATCTTGTACTTCTTTTGTTAAGTTTATTTTTTAAGTATTTTAATCTTTTTGATGCTGTTTTAAGTGGAATTGTTTTCTTGATGTTATTTTTGGAATGTCCATTGCTCGTGTGTAGAAGTACAACCAATTTTGTATATTGACCTTGTATCTTGGAACTTCGCTGAACTCATTTGTTAGCTTAAATATTTGAGGTGTGTGAGTGGATTCCTCACAATTTGCTCTGTATAAGATCATGTTAGGCACCTGGGTGGCTCAGTCAGTTGAGCATCCAACTCTTGATTTCGGTTCAGGTCATGATCCCAGGGTTGTGGGATTAAGCCCTACATTGGGCTCTGCACTGAATGTGGAGCCTGCTTGGGAGTCTCTCTTTCTCCCTCTGCCCCCCCATTTTTGCTCTCTCTCTTTCTCTCCCTCAAATAAATAAAAAATAAATATTTAAAAAAAGATAATGTCATTTGCAAACAGATGTGATCTTACCACTTCCTTTCCAATATGGATTCCTTTGTTTTCTTTTTCTTATCTAATTGCACTGGCTAGAAGCTCTACTACAATGTTGAATAGAGTTGGCAAGAACAGATATCCTTGTCTTGTTTTTGATATTAGGGAGAATGCTTTAGTCTTTCTTTATTAAATATCAGATTACGGATTTTCTTATGGACTCTCTTTACCAAGTCTCCAGTTATTATCTCCATTTTTCAGATGAAAACACTGGGGCTCAGTGACTAAGTTGCTGGACCACATAGCAGGCAACTGGAAAACTTCAGGACTTGAACCTTGTCAGTGGTCTCCAAAGGTTCTCAGTTCTTTCCTCCTCTGCCTGGGTGTGGCCATCAAAGGGAGAGGCCAAGAAGAGAAGGGAGGCAGCGAAGGGTCAGTGGCTGAGAGTGGCTTTTCTCTCTTTGGAAATCATTCATTCATATAACTTTCCTACGTCCCACTAGGCCCTCCTAGCCTGAGACAGAGGCAAGTTTTCTCTGTGGCCTGTCTCTCTGCTGTTTTGTCAGCCGCAGTTGCTGAACACTGGCAACGTCAGTGCCATTTGAAGTGGGTCCTGTCCACTATCTCTGTCTCTTCTCCTGAGGCCGGGGAGCCCCAGGGTAAAAACACTGGCTCGGAAAGTAATGTGTTGGGTGCAAACAAATGATCTTTTACTTTTTACTTTTTCTTCCTCAAGTTTCTTATCTGGAATTTTTGTCTTTTCTTAAAAGATGTCCATAGTGGATCTTCACTAGTAATAAGTACTATTGCTCCCTGACAAATGTCTCCTCTTAAAGAAGCTCTTCTGAGGTATATTAAGATCTCAGTTTAGGATTTAGCTATTTCTTCAAACCATCGTTGTCCTCACCTAGTAAATGAGATAGACATATCTGATACAGAGGTAAGGGGTTTGGGTGAGTTCCCCAAGGTCAGGTAGTTAGGTACAGGCTTGGCCAAAATTCAGATCAGGGTCTAGGATCTGAGACGTTAGAAGCTGTCTACAGTACTGTTTTTTCCATATAATACTGCTTCAAACACACTAGGGCATTTTTCAGAGATCATTTGCTGCTCATGATTTGCCCTCTGATGCTGTGGTGTGGAAGTTGAGCTGAGAGCACCCAGTGCTTGGCTAAATTTGTGGACTTGGAGCCCCAGGCCTGGCTTGAAACTTGAATTAACTGCTTCCTTCTGGGTGGCCATAGGCTGAGTGTCTGTTTCTTCATGCATAAAGTGAAGATTTTTATGAGAATTGAGAAACTATGAGAGGAACTCTGTGTGATGCCTGGCATATAGTAAATGCTCAATACGTTATAGTTATTATTAACATTTTTCCTTCCACTGTTGAAGGGAGGACAGTTTGATTTTGAGTAGGTCTGTCTCACACCGAATGCCTTGTTGGTGGCCTGCAAAGTCAGGGTGTATTTCAGTGCCTGGGCTCCTCATATTTCAAGGCCTCTTTTACATGCGGTGAAGGCTTTCATGGACAGTGGAAACCTGGGCACTCTTCTCACTGGACTGACAAGGGTCTCAGGAGTGGGGTAATTTTGTGGGGAAATACTGGGATCCCGGTTCTGGGATCTTCTAGACGTACCTCCCTTTGCTGGAAAACCATGTCTTCTATTGTGGGCCCCGTGTGACTAATTACTTGACTAAGAAGAGACAAAACATGATACAGTCAGTCCTGAAGAGAAAACCTCTGAGGGCATAAAAATGCATTGTGAATCCCACGTTCTCATGCCTATGTGTTTATTCACACAAAAACCCATTCATAAATGTTTAGGGCGAGTTGGTTCATAATCCCCAAATCTAGAAACAACCCAAATGTCTTTAGTTGATCAGAGTGATTAACAGACCATGGCACAGTCCTATAAAGGAATATTGCTTAACAATAAAAAGGAACAAATGACTGCTAATGGAACAACATGGGCGAAGTGAAAGAAGCCTGACTCAGCTGGCTGTCTTCTTGTAGGATTCCGTGTATATGATATTTTGGAAAAGACAGAATTGCAGGTGCCTGACCTAGTGGGACTACAGGGGCCTGACTCTGGCCTAGCAGGCTGACTACAGAGGAACACGAGGGTTTTTTTTTGAGGTGATAAGACTGGTACCTCCACTGTGGTGGTAGTTACACAGCTGTATGTGTTTACCAAGCTGTACACTAAAAAAAAAATCCACTTGAAATTGTACTTCAGTGGACAAAGCACATGGGAATTGGCATCCAGGCAGAGAGGCTCGCATGTTGGTCAGCTTGTCTTGGTGCCCCTATAGCTCCTAGCCTACTGGTTTCCACACAGAGGAACTGGACAATCATGAATCACCGCAAATTAACTGCAGCCTCATCAAATTCTGGAGTATGACAGAATCAGAATGACATTTCCAAACCTAAACTATGGCTGCTCTCAAGAGCGTGTGTGGGAAAAGGCCGGGCAGGTAGGTGGAGAGGGAGTTGGCCTGCAAGTTGGGAAAACCAGAATTCTCCCGGCCACTGGCTGGCCACAGGGCTCTGGGCACACTGCTTGACTTTTCTCTGATGAGCAGCCACTGAGCTGTCTAGACAAAGGTGCAGAGAGGATCGAACGAAAATTAAGTGTGCTCAGATATTAGTATTATTATTGTATTTTCAAATAGGGAACATAAGTATCAGGATTAAAGGGAAATATACAAGATAAGACTTCTAAAGTGAGGGGTGCCTTGTTGGCTCTGTCAGTAAGAGCAGGCAACTTTTGATCTTGGGGTCCTGAGTTCAAACCCCATGTTGGACATAGAGCTTACTTAAAAAAAAAATTCTAAAGTGAAACTCCATCTTGAACGCTTCTCAAAGTGAAAAATCGGTGCTTACAAAACAAAATGTAAAGCAAGCCTTGAATAAGCTATTTGAGGCAATTTAGGAGCCATAATTTAAGATGGCATTGCAAGCTACTTAACCCGTGTTCGCCTCTGTTCCTTTTTTGTTACAAGGGCATTCTTTCACTCAACAAAAATATGTTAATATATGAAGTAGAACAGAAGCAATTGTTCCACAGAGTTCCTGGGTCGGGGGCAACCTCACAATGTCCCAGAGGACTGTAGAGGGAAATGCCTAGGCCTTCTGGTCTCCACCAAGCCTCCTGCCATGGACAGTAGGGTCAACAATTCGTTCAGCTATTGGGAGGTCATTTGGCTAATGTCAAAGTCATGTCTTGCCATTGTAGGGAAAGTTTCCATTTAGCAAATAGGTGCTTTGTAGCTTATATCTGTTAGTAGTAGGGACTGATTTCTTTAGTTTGCTAACTGAAACAGAAAGTTTCATTTGCAAGGGTCACTATATGCCAGTTCCGTGTTAGGCTTGGGGGAATCCAGCTGTGAGTCAGACACAATTCCAGCCCTTAGGACATTTATGGTTCTAGACTCAGGTTGGGAAACTGTTACATAAACAAGCTCAGTCAGGGGCTCTAGGGTTACAGATCTATGACAGACAGGAAGACTGGGCCGTGCTCACCAGGCAACCCTCTGATAGTTTGGTTCCAGTGTCTGCAGGGAGAAAATAGGTTGGTAAGGTCAGTGGAAATGTTTGGTACTTTGCGAGTTTTCTTTCTTCTTGTGAATTAATCATATAATTGAAAGTTCCTGTTCCTCCCTGAAGATGTGCTCATTAATGAGGCTCTAACAGCCTGTGTCTGCAAGATTGAAGACCTCACCCTGAGCCATGACTAAGTGACCCTCTCATGAAAACAAAAGAATATGCTGACTCACCTAACCTAGAAATCAGGGAGAGGGTGGAAGATCTTCTGGGCACAGCTGCATTGGGTGTCTCAAAGGAGGGTCTCTCCTTTGTTCACGAAGCTCTCGGTCAGGTGATCTTTGTGTGTGATGGGACAGATGCTCACAGGGACTTCCAGATTGCAGTCCCTAGACAAGAGAGCGCCTGTACTGATGCTCTAGCAAAGTCCCTTGAGGACTCACCCTGGAGTGAGGGGCCCAGGGCAGCCGGCCCCATCCCAACCACTTGGACCAAGCAGGACATCTTTGAAAGGAGGAGGGGGTGGCTCTCCAAGAAAGAGCAAACAAACAATTCTCCTACCAAAGTCTTTCTGGAGACAATGAAGGGGCCTTCTGCCTCATGGAGCCTTTCTTTCCAAACTCACTCTAGCCATTCTCTGTTAATCTATCGCATAGCACAGTATCTAAGAATGGTGAGAGCCGCAAAAAAGATGCACAGAGAACTGGCTTAGTCTGAATTCCCTTCAGTTATGTTAAAGCAGTTGTAAGGAAAGCAAGCGTATAAGCAGATTCAGGGTTAACCGTGGTCTTCTTGACTCAGCTCTTTGGAGCAAGTCTCTGAAGCCCATGTCCTCATAGAAAACGAGGACTGTGTGCCCATGTCGTAGGGTAGCTGTGGGAATTAGCCGGATGAAAGAGTACGAGAGTGCCTCGGATAGTGCCCAGTACTCACTATGTGCTTATTAAAATGCAAACCAATACTTCCTAAGGCCAGAGGGTGGAAGCAACAGGTTTTCATTTCGGGAAGTTAAAGCTGTTTTGGCAGCCAGACAGCTCCTTCTAAAGCTTTGCCGGTTAATGAACCCCACTGGAGAATTCCCACATACCTTTCAGGAAGAGGGAAGTTTTTCTCCTGCCTCTTGTTGGGGCTACGTGGCAGCCGGGGCTTAGAGAGCACCAGATGACTCTGAAAGACTATCTGAGACCTCCCGGGTCTGTCTTTCCGGAATACCTTTGTCTCATTGTCTTTCTGTTTGGTCTTTTTATTGACTCTCATGGGCAAGTAGCAAGATCACACAATTCATTTTTTTTGGAAACATCATTAATTCTTCAGCTGGAAAACGAAACCAATCAGGGGCTGGAATCAGAGCACAGGAAGCCAGAGTGGGTGAGAGAGCAGGAGAAGCTTGGCAAGTTATTCCTGCCCCACCTTGACCAGCAAATTCGGGTTTTGGAATGGAAAGCCTTGCTTCCTAGAACTTCTTGTACAGTAGTTCTCTTTTCTGAGATTATTTGATCATCCCTGTTCTATCCCAAGAATACACTGTTAAGCTTTGCTTACCAACCAACAGTTTCACATCCGATGGATTCATCTGAGGTCACTTTGACTGGAGTTCTGGGAGATTTTAAAGACTATATCTTGGTTTTATTTCCACAGATGGCTAGTTAATGTGTGTAGAGTTTATTCGTCCAACTTCTAGAGGGCAACTTTATTTCCTTTATTTTCTCTTTATTTTCCTTGGGTAAGGGCACCTCATTGTTTCCCTACGTGCTGCCAATAAACTGGTTTTCTTGAGGGAAAACAGCTGTGCAAGAATCTCCTGGTTTCAGGTCAGATGGGGACAAATAATGCTGTCCTGTCTACTTGAAATCAGAGTCTCATTTTTGTTTCTCTTGCTCGCTCGGGGAGAAAGGAATAGACAAATGGACGGTATTTTCCTCTTCAGAAAAAAATGTTTTTCGTCATTTTTTTACTTGTGTTTCAGATTCTTACAACTTTCTACCCTTTATTTGCTCCCATTAAACTTCCCCACAACTATGAGAATCTTTTATTTTATTTTTTAAATTTTTTAATGTTTATTTATTTTTGAGAGACAGAGAGAGAGACAGAGCACAAGCAGGAGAGGGGCCGAGAGAGAGGGAGACACAGAATCCAAAGCAGGCTCCAGGCTCTGAGCTGTCAGCATAGAGCCCGACGCGGGACTTGAACTGATGAACCGTGAGATCATGACCTGAGCTGATGTTGGATGCTTAACCGACTGAGCCACCGAGAATCCTTTATTTTACATAAACTACTTTTTTGTTATAAAAGCAATATTCATCAGAAAAAACCTGCATAAAAATTATATAAAAACAGGGAGGCAAACCATAAGAGACTCTTAAATACAAGGAACAAACTGAGGGTTGCTGGTGGGGTGTTGGTTGGGGGGATAGGCTAAATGAGTGAAGGGCATTAAGGAAGGCACTTGAGTAAGTGATGATTCACTCAATTCTATTCCTGAAATCATTATTACACTATATGTTAACTAACTTGGGTTTAAATTAAAAAAAAAATAAAAGTAAAACCTGCACGAAGACCAAAGTAACAGTTACTTTATAATTTTTCATTGTCGTTAGATTGAAAGAAATTTTCCCAATCAGAAAGATTTATTCTATTTCTGGGTTCATATGTGCTTTCCACTAATAATAATTAACTCCAAAACAGTAATAAGAAAACAATAAACTGTTCTATTGAGGAATTACAGATTGATAATTTATACCACTGTACTGAGACTCTGAAGTTTCATGAGAGTTTCAGGCAAATATGAAGAACTAATTTTATTTGTATCCTCAATTATGGAACTTTGCAAGTCATCAGAGATGATATCCTGAGACAGAAGAGAGCAAGGGTATTCCCTGAAAACCCACTTCTGTGGATGATTAAATTTTCTTCCTCCTGGTCTTTCTGTATCTTCTTTTACTCCTTTCTACCTTCCTGTCTTTACCACAGGCTTTTTCTTAGTTAGCCCTAGTAAAGAACTAGTTGTGTTTCAAATCACTTTATATATAAAACTGTATTTTTATATATACAGATAAAGTATATAGATAAAACTGTACCGATAAAACTGTATCTAGTTTCTTGTCAGGAATGGACTGAATTGCCTTTTACACATATGGTTCTTTAAAGGTGTCTGTTCCCGAGGACCAGTAACTCTCAGAAATATTGTAAAAAGTCTTCAGGAAAACAAAGTCATTGTACCATTCTTCATACTGCCCTTTATTTTTTTTTCTAAGTTTATTTATTTTGAAAGAGAGAGAAAGAGTGTGGTTAGGGCAGAGAGAAAACGAGAGGCAGAATCCCAAACAGGCTCTGGGATGCCAGCGCAAAGCCCTGATGCAGGGATCGAACTCACCATGAGATCAAAACCTGAGCCGAAATGAAGAGTCAGTCACTTAACCTGACTGAGCCACCCAGGCGCCCCATTCATGCTCTCCTAGCACAATTGTTGCCCCATTTCTGCCTGCTGAAATTGAGCCCTGTCTTCAAACCCTGCCGAAAATGCTACTTAAATCTGGAGGCCTTTCTTCTGCACCAGGCCTTCAACAAGGTGTGAGGGCTCCTTCCCACAAAACCCATCACATTCTGTACCAGTCTTAGGACGCTGATGGTAATCGGGCTTGGATTTGTGTACCTGTTGTATTCCTCTTTCGGGTTATGAGCCCTCAAAGGCAGATTCAGTGTCTTTCTCTTTGAGTCTCTTGCACTTATAGTACTTTACTTTGTAAATAAAAGTTGCTGAGTACTTATTAGTAAGTTCTAGAAATCGGATACCTGGCCTTTTCTGCTTCATTTTCATACTTGCTATTATTATAAACCCCGCTGAAGATTTAACAGAGCTGTAAAGGTTTAAACTACTCGTCAAAGAGTAGATACATTTTGCCTATATACTTGGTGTTTGTAGTTTTGGGTTTCGGTTATTGCTGTTGTTTCACCTTCGGCTGCAGGAGTACACCCTGTGTGAGATCTTGAAGTAACGCTCTCCGCGTTCAGAGTAAGTTGTTGAATTGCTCGCTCAGAATCTGGGCTCCCTTCCTGAAACCTGAGGACACACTCCCAGCCCTTCCCACGCCAAGTCCCTCCCTGGCGGCTGCTTCCTTTTTGCAGCAAGGCGCTGAGATCTGAGCCTCTGCTGGCAAACCCCGCGGTCTTCTCACCTTCCCTGGAAGCTGCCTTCCTTTCTCCCCGCCTGTGCAACAGGACCGGTGCTGGGGAGAGACCGGAAACATGCCAAACGTTCAAGCCAATGTTCAGGCACCACGCTTCCTCACTACATGCAGTAGTGCGCTGGGGCAAAAGCCGGGAGACCCATGAGGGCCCAATGGAGCTGCACAATTACCCTTATGGGAACTCCTGGCGAAATGATAATGTGGCCATTTTACATTACGCGAGCTATGTGCGAAAGCGAACATTTCTGCATGTTGAATTATAACTGTGTGACTTGAAATCACGAGGAGCTGTTTCTAAAATATGAAAAAAAAAGTGAATTCGATTTTTTTGTCTATACTCTCCATAGTAATTTTTAAGGTAGAAAATGCTTTTTAAAATCCAGTAGACTTTTTTTTTGGGGGGGGGAGGCATGGTCAGATATCGGGTTGAACTTAAAATTTTGTGGTTCGAAAGAACGCTCGAGGGGTGAATTAATGTGATGTGAAGAAAAACTAACCGCTCCTTGTCCGGCCTCTCATCACAGACCACCCCTTTTTTCCCAGCCTTAGGGGAGGGAGTCTTTAATACCGGTCTGTGTAAACTGATGCCCAGGCGGAATGAGCTCGAAGAAGCGCCGCGCGTACGGGTTAAAGCGGAGCCAGGAGCAACCCCAAAGGGCAGCTCCCCAAACAAAAAAGTTGCTCCAGCCGACCCGCCGAGCCGGGCAGCCACGATGGCCCTGCTGGCGGGAGTCCTGAAAACCCGAGGGGGCCCGGCGCCCGGGCGGGGCGGGCTCCTGGGCGCCGGGGCCCCGCGGAGGTCCCCGCCCGAGGGCGCACGGCGGGCGGCTGGGGCGCGGGCCGAGGACAAAGGAGCGGGCCGGCGGGGGGCGCCGCGGGCCGAGGGCCGGGCCGAGGGGCCCCGCAGCCTCGCCGCCATGCCGGGCCCTCGCACCCTCGCCAACCTGATGGAGTTCTTCTGGAAGGACGGCTTCAGCCGCATCCACGAGATCCAGGTAGCGGCGCGCGTCGGGCCAGGAAGGGAGCGGGCCCGAGGGCGCCCGGCAGGAGGCGCCTAGGAAGGGAACTTCGGGAGGGGACCCCCAGGCAGGGGACGCCGGAGAGGGCGCTCTGGGGAGGCGGCACAAGGCCCGGCGGAGAAGGGGACGCTCAGGAGGGACGCCGGGGAGGGGGCACTGGGCGGGGGACGCCTAGGAGGAGCGCCCAGAAGGGACCCCAAGGAGGGGGCACCGGGCAGCGGATGCTGGGGACGGACGCCTAGCAAAAGGCGCCAAGAGGGAGGTTCAAGGAGGGCGAGGGTGAGGTCCCCGGACAGGGCTCGGAGGCGAGGGTTCTGGGGAGTGAGCCCGGGGAGGGGTGCCGGGGAGCGGGGCCCAGGTAGGAGGCCCCGGCGGGCGGAGGCACGAGCGGGAGCAGGACCTGCCGAGCCCAGCAGAGGAGGTCTCGGTCAGGCCCCGGGACAGCCCGGAGGGGGCCCGACAGGAGCGCCTTCCCCCGTGGGGGGCGTCGGGCCTGGCCCAGGAGCGCCGTGGGCAGCTCTGAGCTCTCCAGCGCACTGTGTCTAACAGGCCGAGGTCATAAGGCGTCCCTTTCTAGGTCTTTTGGGTTGTGTTTTATAAATGGAAAACAAGCGTCCCCACCCGCCAACACGTCAGAGGTTCGGAGGCCACGGGTAGCATAGCCTCTTTGGTGATGGGGTCGCCACACGAATGTGGCAGCCAGCCTGGACAGGGGCAGGGACCTAGTCGTCGTGCCAACTACCGGTGGGAGTGTTGGGACCGGCTCAGAGTCCCGTTTCTCATCTTGACCCCGAGTTTTGCCTTTCCTCTCCCCACTGTAATTTGCAATCTGTCTTCCACTGCAAGGTGACCCTCCCCCTCCAAGGGTCGTCGGATCCCCTTTCCTCTCACTCACTATGTAGGCTGCTTCCTTCACTTGACTACACTTTCTCAGGGCTCCCACCCCAGGGCACACTTACTTCTGGGATCTGGGCCTTCTGACCTCTTCCAGGAACACTCTTCCCCATTCCCCCCTTTTACTTTTGTTCAAAGCTTATCCTCCGACCTTTGGTAACCGCCCACCTGGGCTGTGGTCGTGGTCATTCGATCAACCAGTAAACATACCTGATGGTGCAGAGACCCTGATTGGGTTGGAGAAGCAGAAACTTCATTAGGAGAAAAAACAGTAGAACTCTGGAGCAAATTAAAAAACATTTTTTTTAATGTTTATTTTTGAGAGACAGAGAGCGAGAGAGCAGGGGAGGGGCAGAGAAAGAGAGAGAGAGAGAGAGAAAATGAGAGAGGGAGAGAGAGAATTCCAAGCAGGCTCCATGCTGTCAGCACAGAGCCCAAAGTGGGCTTGAAGCCATGAACCCTGAGATCATGACCTGAGTGAAATCAAGAGTTGGAGACTTAACTCACTGAGCCCAGGCACCCAGGAGCAAGTTTAGTTTGACTGAAATTCCAGCCCCTCTTCATCCCTTACACAGTTTTTTCTGGACATGCTTCTTAAGGGTGAAAAATGATTTTCTTTTCCATGTGGAATCTGAACATAAGATATCAGGACGATAGTTTTCAAATGGGATTAAAAATGTTTTGTTTTTTACCGTGGACAAGTCAATATGGCTTGGTTTTTTGTTTTTGTTTTTCTACTTCTATCTACCTCTGCTTCTATCTGATTTCATCCTCACAGTCTAAGTCCCCAGTTGGTCCCCCCACCCCCCACCACAGGGTTCTTTGAGAAGCAGACCACTGTTAAAACCTACATCTCTGGGAGGAGCCACCTACAGAGCCCCGTCTCCACAACCAGAAAGTGTCTCAGTTCAGATGGATGTTTTCCCTGCCTCTGCCGTGCTTCTGGCCATCCCCCTAAACCCTGCCCTCCTGCCTGAGGCTCAGACATGCCTTTCACCACGGTCCATCATGAGCGGTGGTACACCTCTGGCTTGACATTTCTGAGGCAAAGAGTTGAGGTGATAAGAAATGTTGGCAGACTCCAAAGGGAGACTTAGTCATTTCCCCCACGCTCAGCCCTGGCTATGCCATGCTGAGCCAGGCTAGCGGGTACTTTCTCTCTTTCTCTCTCTTATTTATTTGTTTAACCCATTTACATTAATTGTAATTTCTCATTGTTTTTTGGTAACAGCACTATTGAGATATATAATTCACATACCATACAATAGTTACTTCAGTCAATCTTAGAACATGTTCATAACCTTAAAAAGAAACCCCATATTGTTTCTTTTAGCTATCACTCTCCAACTCTCTATTCCCGCAGCCTTCAGCAACCACTAATTTACTTTCTGTCTCTATAGACTGGCCTATTCTGGACATTTCATGTAACTGGAATCCTAATATGTGGTCTTTTGCATCTGGCTTCTTTCACTGAGCATCATGTTTTCAAGGTTCATCTATGTTGTGGTGTGTACCAGTACCTCATTTCTTTTTATGGACGAATAATATCCCGGTGTAGGGATATACTACATTTGGCTTATCCATTCATCAGTTGACAGACGTTTGGATTGTTTCCACTGTTTTGCTAATTATGAATAATGCTGCTATGAACATTTGGTATAAGTTTATTTTTGATAGACATATGTTTTAATTTCTTTGGATCTATATCTAGGAGTGGAATTGCTGGGTCAAATAGTAACCATTTATTTAACCTTTTGAGGAACTGCCGGAATGTTTCTCTAAGTGGCTGCACTATGTACATTCCTACCAGCAGTGTAAGAGCATTGTGATTTCTCCACATCCTTGCCAGGACTTGTTGTTACCTGTCTGTTCGAGTATAACCATCCTAGTGGGTGGGAAGTGTTGTCTCATTGTGACTGTGATTTGCATTTCCCTGATGACTAATGATGTTGAGTTTCTTTTCATCTGCTTATTATCCATTTGTATATCTGCTTTAGAGAAGTGTCCGTTCAAATAATTGCCCAGTTTTTAATAGGCTCATTGTTTTATTGAGTTGTTCTTTATATATTTTATATATAAATGCCTTGTCAGATACGTGCTTTGCAAATATTTTTTGGGGATTATCTTTTACTTTCTTTGAAACGCCAAAGTTTTTAAATTTTGATGAAGTCCAATTATATGTTTTTGTCTTTTGTTATTTGTGGTTTTGGTGTTATATCTTAAGACACCATTGCCAAATTCAAGGTCCTGAACACCTACCGCTATCATTTCTTCTAAGAACTTTATGGTTTTGGTTCTTACATTTAGGGCTTAAACAATTTTGAAGTAATTTTTATGTTTGGCATGAGAGAAGGCTATAAATTCATTATTTGCCCATAGATATCCAGTTGTCCCAGTACTATTTGTTGAAGAAACTATCCTTTTCCTATTTACTTATTTAATTGTCTTGACACTGGCATTCTTGTTGAAAATCAGTTGACCACAAATGTATGGGTTTCTTTCTTCTTTTTTTTTTTTTCAAGTTCATTTATTTATTTTGAGAGAGAGAGAGCAGGGGAGGTACAGAGAGAGAGGGAGAGAGAGAATCCCACACAGGCTCCATGCCATCATTGCAGAGCCCAATTTGGGGCTCAGTCCCATGAACCATAAGATCATGAACTGAACCGAAATCAAAGTTGGATGCTCAATTAACTGAGCCACCCAGGTGCCCCGTATGGGTTTATTTCTGAACTCTCAATTCTACTCTAGTGGTTTAGTTGTTTGTCCTCATGCCAGTACTACACAGTTTTGATTATTGTTGTTTTTGCAGCAAGTTTTGTAATAGGGAACAGGGAACCCCTAAACTTTGCTCTTTTTTTTTTTTTTTGGTAAAGGTTGTTTTTGCTATTCTGGGTCTCTTGCATTTCCATATGAATTTTAGGCTTGTCAATTTCTACAAAGAAGCCAACTGAAATTCTGATTAGGATTATGTTGACTCTATGTGTCAGTTTGGGGAGTATTCCCATCTTAATAATATAAATAATATTAAGTCTTCCAATCCATGAACATGGGATATCTTTCCATTTTTTAGGTCTTCTTTAATTTCTTGCAATGATCTCTTACAGTTTTCAGAGTATTAGTTTTGCACTTCTTTTCTCAAATTTATTTCTAAGCATTTTATTCTTTCCAATGCTATTATTAGTGGAATTGTTTTCATAATTTTACTTTTGGAATGTTCATTGCTAGTGTATGGAAATGTAACTGACTTTTGTATTTTGATCTTATATCATGCAAGCTTGCTGAACTTGGTTATTAATTCTGATAGTTTTTTAATGAATTCTTTAGAATTTTCATGTCATCTGTGATTAGAGATAGCTTTACTTCTCTCTTTCTAATCTGGGTGACTTTTCTTTCATTTTATCACTAGGGGCTATTTTTACAGGTTCATTACAGATTTCTGAGGAGGGCTCTCCCTCTGCAGAGTAGGGTGGCAGAGCAGCTGAGGGCCTGGGACAGGGGTTGGCACAGTGTTTTTGGCTCAGGCCATTGAAGGCTCTGCAGTTCATCTCCATCCATAATGACATTTCTGTCTTGTTGCTCCACATAGCTAAGTGTTGTTAAAAACATAGCTCTAAAGAATAAGAAAACTTAGTGAGTATGATTAATGATGCGAATGTACATTTATCTCAGGAATATTTAAAGTCACAACTCTGATTCGGCTCTGTATAATGTAGAGCTTTCCTTTGCCCCAGTTTTCTGCTCCCCTAACACACGGAAATGTTCATGTCAAAGGTATATCATATCTGTGTATTTTTTCCTCTTTTGGTTTCTCCATGGTATTGCAGCAGAAGCACACACGGGAATATGGAAAAATCTTCAAGTCTCACTTTGGTCCTCAGTTTGTAGTATCTATTGCAGACCGAGACATGGTGGCTCAGGTGCTCCGGGCAGAGGGGGCTGCTCCCCAGAGAGCCAACATGGGGTCCTGGCAGGAGTACCGACACTTACGAGGGCGATCCACCGGGCTCATCTCGGCGTGAGTATGCGTCCTGGCCGGCCCGTGGGTGGGAGTGGGGAGCCCAGGGAGACCCCTGCCTGGATGCTGGGCTCTGAAAACCAGCCTTTAATAAATCACAGAACACCCAGTGGAATAGTGTCAAAACAGCCTCTTTGTGTGATTTCCAAATACTGGTGTGGAGGGCCCTGTCCCTTCTCTGGGAAGAGATTTGATGGCAGAGACAAGGTCGGGTCACACTAGCCTAGTAAAGGGGGAGAGCTGTTTCTCAAGCAGTGCTCTGAGGCTGTAGATGTCTCTTCAGTGATAACCAAGGGAGGAGGGCTTGCACAGCCTGTATGTGGGCAGGGAGGGAGGCAGGCAGCTACTTTAGGAGACCCCAAGGAGAGGCCAAGAGCCTTCCTGCATGGATCGCCATGTGATGATGTTCCTGACTCATAAGAGGCTTTGATTATTACTTGTAAACAAGCCTCACTGAGACCTCTGTGCCCTCTAAGAGCTAATCAGCACACTCCCAGGCAGGGAGGAGAACATGAGCCTCTGTGGATAATTCTGGTCCAAATCCCTTTGGTTTAGAAATTCTGTTTGTGGTTCTTTGATACATATGCCCTTATACATGAACTAGGGAGAAATACAACCATCAGTTTCTCAAATGAGGTAAATAAAAGCCGTGACTGGATGTCACCAGGATTCCTCAACTTCTGCTCTGAGGGAAACTATCAAACACCTCCTCCCTGTTGGTCCATCCCCCAAGGGGGAGCGGCCAAATGCTGCAAAAGCTGTCTGCTGTCTGCCCCATCACCTGCTGCTCTCGCATTCCTGTGCCGGCGGGCGGAGCTCCCTTCAGGGCTCAGGAGTTCATACACATAAACTTTTATCTCTTTTGCTAATCACAACCTCGTGTCTCTTATTATAATACTATTGCAAGGTTTTTCAAACGCAATCATTACTTTTATAAAGACGATTCCCTCTGGCAGTCTTTCCCTCAAGGGGAACAGCTTACGCTCTGACAGACTGCGAGGCTAAAGTTACTCCCCTCTCCCCGCACACTGTTTTAATTCCATTTGGATCGGCAGAGCTGGCTGGCTTTTTATGCCTGGGGACACTCTGAGAGGTTCTCTGAGTTCTTTTCCAGAATGTCAATGGAAGTAAGATTATTTGAAACTCAGTTTACTCTTCCAGGGAGGGTGAACAATGGCTCAAGATGAGACGTGTATTGAGACAAAGAATTCTAAAACCAAGAGACGTGGCCATTTTTTCAGGAGAAATCAACCAAGTAATTGCTGATTTAATTAAAAGAATCTACATCCTCAGGAGCCAGGCCGAAGACGGAGAAACTGTGACCAATGTCAATGACCTTTTCTTCAAATACTCAATGGAAGGTGAGGTGAAGCCAGAGGGAGATGGAAAAATGGACATTTGCCAAACATAGGAGTTCTCATGCAGACACTGTGCTGAGCCCTGTACGTACACACACGTGACCCTCACCTGCTAACTGAGCCGGGTGTACCACCACTGGTTTACACGTGGACAAACTAAGAAACTGCCTCCATTTTCAGTGGCAGAAGCTTAGTTTCTTTTTTTTTTTTTTTTAACGTTTACTTATTTATTTTTTTGAGAGTCATAGAGACAGAGTGTGAGCAGGGGAAAGGCAAAGAGAAAGGGAGATACAGAATCTGAAGCAGGCTCCAGGCTCTGATGAGCCATCAGCACAGAGCCCAATGTGGGGCTCGAACTCACAGACCGTGAGATCATGACCTGAGCTGAAGTTGGCCACTTAACCGACTGAGCCACCCAGGCGCCGCAGAAGCTTAGTTTCAAATCCGGGTCTTTCTAACTCGAGAATCATGCTCCTAAATTACCATACAATTTGCTTTAGCACAATTTGTAAAAACCAGTAGCACTTCAGAGGGCGTCTACTACAGTCATTCTAGCTTTTAAAATTCATGTGGGACTGGTAGGACATTTCTATGTCCTAAAATCAAAAATTAAACCTCAAAGGTATTCACTGAAAAGTCCCCTCATTCTCCTGCTCTCCTGACCTGGTGAGATCACCAGGTTCTTCAAGGGATAGTTTATGCACATACAAGGAGATACATGTGAATAATTTTTTTCTACCTAAAACAAAAGAAAACAGTAGCATATCAAACATTTTATTCTGTACTTTGCTTTTTCCTCAGGAACTTCTGTCAGCTTTCTCCTTATTTATTTATTTAAAAATTTTTATTTATTATTATTATTTTTTTATTTTTTTTAAATGTTTATTTATTTTTGAGAGACAGAGACATAGCATGAGTGGGAGAGGAGCAGAGAGAGAGAGAGGGAGACACAGAATTGGAAGCAGGCTCCAGGCTCCGAGCTGTCAGCACAGAGCCCGACATGGGACTTGAACTCACGAACAGCGAGATCATGACCTGAGCCGAAGTCGGTCGCTTAACCAACTGAGCCACCCAGGCGCCCCTATTTATTATTATTTTGTAATGTTTATTTATTTTTGAGAGAGAGAGAATGAGAATGAGTGGGGGAGGGACAGAGAGAGAGGGAGACACAGAATCCGAAGCAGGCTCCAGGCTCTGAGCTGTCAGCACAGAGCCCGACGTGGGGCTTGAACCCATGAACTGTGAGATCATGACCTGAGCCGAAGTTGGATGCTTAACCGACTGAGCCACCCAGGTGCCCTCTCCTTTTCTAAAGATATAAAAATTTTTTAATTTATTTTGAGAGAGAGCCACCATGTCTTCAAATTCATCCTCATTAAATTTAGTAAAGCTCCACTTCTTGGAGATGTAGATCTTCTGGCGGCCAGGGAACTTGAACTTGGCCCTATGTAGGGCCTCAATCACATGCTGGTTGTTCTGCAACTTGGTATGGATGGACATGATCACTTGGCCAATGTGAACCCTGGCCACTGTGCCCTGGGGCTTTGCAAAGACACCCCGCATACCTGTCTGGAGCCTAGATTGGAGAAAGCATGAGGCCATACCTCAATGACCACCAGAAAAAGCTGTCTCCAAGGCCCCTTAGGGCAATCTGTACAATCAACAGGCTGCATACACTACCAAGGAGGCTGCTGTGCACAGCCATTGCACACTGGGTCTGTCTCTTTTTAAAAGCGAGCTTACCTTACTTCAAATTTAACTTTTAAGTTATCTTTTTAAAGTTCTAGTAATGCTCCCCAAACATAGTAACACAGTCAACAAAGAGAGGAGTTGTAAATACTGGAAAATCCTGTTCTTTCCTGATGCATTGAGGCTGTTCCCTCTGCTCCTGTAACTCTCTGGGCCTGGGGGGTCCCCACTCTGTGGCCCAGAGGAACCACCTTTCAATTCCCCAAGGTTGGACAAGTGGCCGAAAGGTTGGGTGCTTTGCGTCCTGGGTCTAGAAAAAACCGTCGGGAGGGGGTGTGATGAGGTAGAGCCCTGCCAAAATGTTAGGAAGGACCTGTCAGCACTGACTGTGCAGCGCCCTGTAGCCCGGAAGTGATAGAGAAAATGAGAAAGCGCCCCGTGGTGGAGCAGAGCCTCGCTTCAGAAGGGCACCGCGATCGCTTCAGAAAGTTACTTTTATGGCTCGGCTCGATAGCGCACGTCGATACTCCAAGTAATCTGGAAGCAGGTTTTCAACTCTCTTTCCCCTGCAGGAGTGGCCACTGTCCTTTATGAGAGCCGCCTGGGCTGCCTGGAAAACAGTGTCCCGCAGCCGACCGTGGACTACATCGAGGCGCTGGGGCTCATGTTCAGCTTGTTCAAGACTTCCATGTACGCAGGCGCCATCCCCAGGTGGCTCCGCCCCTTGATCCCGACACCCTGGCGGGAATTCTGCAGGTCCTGGGACGGACTCTTCAAATTCAGTAAGAGAAGAATTCAGGGGCACCTGACTGCCCCGGTTCGTGGTGTCTCTAATGCTCTTGTAGACGGAGGGTGACTCTGCACGGGATGACCTGATGCAATTGCGTGTTGTTATGGGGAGTGGCTTATTTGGATTGGTTTCTCAGATGACAAAAAGCGTGTGGGTTGCTACTACAAGCAACGTGACCGATTTCTCATTTTTAAATTCCTTTCATGTTGACAAACATGCTAGCAGTAATATATGCAAGTGAATATTGCCTAAGGGAGATGATGTCTTTAGTCCAATAATTCTGTCATTGCTAAAAATGCAGATAGCTTTTCGGGCCTGTGCACACTCATTTGAACATTCTTGTTGGCATCTGTTTGGAAAGAGACAAATTCCTGTTTTCTTACTTGGTGAAACAAACTAAGAAATAATATTTTGTTCCAACTCAACAAAGCAAGATGCGTTTCCCTACATGGCTAAAAATTTCACTAAAGAAGAATTTCCTACACTGTATGTTAACTAACTTGAATTTAAATACATAAAAAAAATTTCTGAAAAGGAGAGATTTCCAAAATGTTTATCAGAACAGTGCTTTTAGAACAATACTAACGTTGAAAGAAGTGTCCCATGGTGTCTTTTGAAGAGGCCAACGTTCATTTGAATATATGTGTCCTGATGGATTTAATATGCCACTATCGTTTTCATGGTAACATGGTCTTTATACTCAGTCCATTCCCCCTTCTGGAAACATAGGAGGATTAAAAAAATAGAAGAAAGGATCTGTATTCTTGTTACTCCAAAGCTTTTTTGGCTATTTGATGAAGAAAGCAAACATTTGCGATTATCTTCCAGATTATTCTCAGAGAAGAAGAGATGCTTAGCTTGCCTTTAACTTTTCATTCATGCACACAGACAGGCATGTGGACGAGGTTCCGAGGTGGATGGTAAATTAGCTTCGGAACCCGCCACAGATAAAGTTAATCGGAAGCACGAAGAGACTGTTCTCAACCGGAACTTCTTTCAAGAGAAATACTGTTTTCACACAGGCCAGATCCACGTTGACAACAAGCTGAGGGACATCCGGTGCCACATGGACCGAGGGGAGAGAGTGAGGGGCGGGCTGCTCACCTGCCTCTTCCTCAGCCAGGAGCTGACGCTGGAGGAGATCTACGCGAACATGACCGAGATGCTGCTGGCGGGTGTCGACACGGTGAGTGTCGCGGCTTTTCTGTCTCCTCCACAGGCAGAGCGTGGTCAGAGCCCGGGGACCTTTCCAAGTAGTCTCCTACTACGCATTTGTTCCGATGAGCGTCTGCTTCACTGCTGAAAGTCTCCGGGAGAAAACTCTTAACTTTTAAATAATATGTATGTATTTCAAATATAAAACCATAATTCTGCAAAAAATGTAATCCCCTTTCAGTTATCACGCACACAAAGTTACAATTTGTTTTAAAGCTGAAAAAATCAGTCCTGATTTGCAGATATAGAACCATTGCTTCATAATATCAGAAATGAAGAAGGCACCGACGTTAACAACCTTCTTTATCATTTAAAGTATTGCAGGTCACAGAGAGCTCCTCAGTTCATTTCATAAAGCCATGTAACTTTTAAACCAAGACTTGCTAAAGAGGGCGAAAAGAGGAAAACTGTAGGGGCGCCTGGATGGCTCAGTCAGTTGAGCATCTGACTCTTGATTTAGGCTCAGGTCATGATCCTAGGCTTGTGGGATCGAGCCCGGTGTCTAGCTCTGTGCTCAGTATGGAGGCTGCTTGAGATTAATTCTCTCTCTCTCGCCCCTCCTCCACCCTTTGCCCCTCTCCCCTACTTGCCCACGTGCGCTTTCTCTCTCTAAAATAAAATTTAAAAAAAGAAAGAGAAGTTTAATGAACAGTTTGACTTATGAATATGTGTGTGTATCAGCGCTAAAATCCTAATGAATAGATTTATTGTGATGGATGAATAATGTACTGTGACCAAGGAAGGGTGGCTATCAGAATGATAGTCACTGCCAAGTGACTGGGTGGGAATTCCATACCTTCCTGCTAAGTAACAAGCAAAGATACGGAAGAGTGGGTATGCCGTGCTCCTGTTGGTAAAACAAACAGTGACCCGGCCCCAGCCTGTCTGTGTGCATGTGAGGGTTTGGAGGGTGCGCACTGGATTGTTAGCACCGGTTATCTGGCTGGGGGTGGGGTGGGGTGGGGTGGGGGGATGGGAGCCAAGTTTTCTCCAAAAACATATGTATAGTAGGATACCATTATTCATGTACGGAAAATGATACACATGTGGGTATAGTTACGGAGACATTTTAAAATATGCTAAAAGGAAGTAGTGAAACAGGAAAAAGTAGGGCCAGGCTTTTAGTAATTGATGGGAGAAAAGTTAGTTGAGTAAAATAATTAAGATTTGCCTGGTGCCTTGCTCTTTCCAAAGACCTTCAAAATTAAACAAGTAAGCTCATCACCTCGAAGCTTTTCCTTTACACGAGTGCTTCCCAGACTTTACTAAGGCACAGACCTCCGTTTAAAGGGAGCACCTCTCCTCCCCAAGTTGACATATTTTTATTATAATGGGACATAAACATGTAAAAGCAAAGAATTTAGCATAAGCTGCTTATTCTTTTGGATCTTCTGCAGCATAAAACAAGAACAATATCGATTAAATGCAAACTAACCAATGAAATCAGTGCGATCAATGAAAATTCTAATCAGCTGTGTGAAATGTGATGGATGGTGTGGGTTTCCTTGAGCACTGAAGGGCTGAGTGAGTGGATGACCGTGCCTCTACGCAGATTTAGGTGCCTTGTCATTCCTGCCCCCTGGTGGTAACTAAGAGTATCACATGAGGTGGAGCGCAGAAAGGACCGGTCCTACCAGAGAGGCCGGTGAAGGGCCGGTCTCACAACTTCATATTCATTTTCTAACATAGTACTTTAAAAAACCTTTAGGGGTGCCTGGGTGGCTCAGTCGGTTAAGCGTCCAACTTCAGTTCAGGTCATGATCTCACGGATGGTGAGTTCGAGCCTTGCATCAGGCTCTGTGCTGACAGTTTGGAGCCTGCTTTGAATTCTGTCTCCTTTCTCTCTGCCCCTCCCCTATTCACACTCTCTCTCTCAAAAGTAAATAAACATTAAAAACAACAAACCCTTATCACAGTAATAATGTATGCACCAGAAACTGGATCCATTGGAAAGGGTACAATTTGATACAATTTGCTGGCAGATACAGGGTAAGCACAAGGGAATCCTTCATGAAACCACCACCGCAATCAAGATCCTGAACACTTTTAGCACCCCTGCAGTTTCCTCACCCCCATTTCAGTCCATCCCTCCCCGCACCCCTGCCCCAGACAACTGCCAGTCTGCTCTCTGACACAGAGCATCAGTTCGCACTTTTCTAGAAATTTTATAGAAATAGAACCATACGTACAGTGTGTATTTTGCACCCAGCTTCCTTCACTCAGCGAAATGATTTCAAAGCAGTTTATTCTTTTCTATTACCAAGTACAGGCATCCCTTGCTTTATTGCGCTTTGCAGATAATGTTTTTGTTATTTTGCTAATTGAAAGTTTCTGGCCACCCTGCATTGAGCAAGTCTCTTGGGGCCATTTTTCCAACAGCACTTGCTCACTTTGTGTCTCTGTGTCACATTCTGATAATTCTTGCAACATTTCTAACTTTTCATTACTACTATATTTGTTATAATAATATATGTTTTATATTTGTTATAATATACAATATATAAATATCTATCATATTTGTTGTGATAGCATAAAATATATAATAGAGTCTCTGGTCTGTGATCAGTGAATACAACTTGCTGAAAGGTCAGGTGATGGTTAGCATTTTTTAGCAATAAATTATTTTTTAATTCAGGTATGTACATTGTTTTTTTCTTATTTATTTTTTTAATTTATTTTTTTAATTTACATCCAAGTTAGTTAGCATATAGTGCAACCATGATTTCAGGAGTAGATTCCTTAATGCCCCTTACCCATTTAGCCCATCTCCCCTCCCACATCCCATTCCCCCTTCCACAACCTCTCCAGTAACCCTCTGATTGTTCTCCATATTTAAGAGTCTCTTATGTTTTTTGTCCCCTCCCTGTTTTTATATTATTTTTGCTTCCCTTCCCTTATGTTCATCTGCTTTGTATCTTAAAGTCTTCATATGAGTGAAGTCATATGATATTTGTCTTTTTCTACTGACTAATTTCACTTAGCATAATACCCACTAGTTCTATCCATGTAGTTGCAAATGGCAAGATTTCATTCTTTTTTTTTTTTTTTAGATTTCATTCTTTTTGATTGCCGAGTAATACCCCATTGTATGTATATACCACATCTTCTTTATCCATTCATCCTTCAGTAGACATTTGGGCTCTTTCCATACTTTGGCTATTGTTGATAGTGCTGCTATAAACATTGGGGTGCGTGTGTCCTTTTGAAACAGCATACCTATATCATACATTGGTTTTTTTTTAAAGACATAATGCTATTGCAGACTTTATAGATTACAGTATAGTGTAAATATAGTTTTTATATGCACTAGGAAATGAAAAAATTCATTTGACTTGCTTTATTGTGATATTCATTTATTATGGTGGTCTGGAGCCCAACACACAATGTCTCCAAGGAATGCCTATGGAATTCCATTGTCCAGATATATCACATTTGGTTTTTTGCAGAGAAATGTAATTTTAACAGAAATTTCTAAATTATTCCCTTATCATTTATAAAGAAGAACTTGCACATTATATATATTATGGAAGAGCTTGTCCTCTAAAGACATATAATATCTATTACAGGGAAATGATATCAGTACGGCCTACTTACTTTAGATTTTTTTTTTTAGGTGAAAGAAAGGGCATTTATACTGTGGAATTTCCTTGCTTATAAAGGAGTGAAACACGGTCACATAGATAATAGTGAAAATGTAGTGAAAGTCTTGGAGAATAAAATAGAATTATTTTTATAACCAGAAATGTAATTCTTAAGTCTGAGAAGTGGTATAAAAAATGACACTGCTTGGGGCATCTGGGTGCCTCAGTTGGTTAAGTGCCTGACTCTTGATTTCAATTCAGGTCTTGATCTCAGGGTAGTAAGTTCAAGCTGAGCTGGGTTCCATGCTGGGTGTGAACGCCTACTGAAAAAAAAAAAATGACACTGCTTTGCATACATGAGTTATTAAATCTTTATAGGTTGCTTTACTCGAGAAGTGGATGGAAACTATGGCTAACGAAAAATCCCCCGCCACAGATTAGGCAGCCAGAGCGGGCCTCGCCCAGCCACTGTGGGCTATGCAATGCCAGAAGGTTGAACAGTACCCAGGCTGATGGGCAGTCTCTGGCCGTTTCTAGCAAAAACCAGATGACCCCTTGCAAAGAAGGTCACAGAAAGTTCCAGGTACAACTTCCAGGCTTGACCAGCGTCTCCATGTCCTCTGAGACTCCACTGAAGAGGAGGCAGATTGCTCTTACGTGATCCAGAAAAGTTCTAACATAATTTTTCCTCTGGCTCTTCATTGAAAGAGCAATTGAATCACATGGTTGATATGACTTTCCAAAATATTTTTCTTCTGGAGCGAATTAGGAAACCCACCTTTTGTTTTGGTAAGACCTAACGCACTCCCGTAGAGTTGTTTTTTTTTTAATTTTTGTTTTTAATGTTTATTATTTTTGAGACAGAGAGAGACAGAGCATGAGTGGGGCAGGGGCAGAGAGAGAGGGAGACACAGAATCTGAAGCAGGCTTCAGGCTCTGAGCTGTCAGCACAGAGACCGACACGGGGCTCGAACTCAGGGACTGCAAGATCATGACCTGATCCGAAGTCGGACGCTCAACCGACTGAGCCACCCAGGCGCCCCGTGTAGAGTTTTAGGAACGTGACTTTTCACATGTGCTTATGCTCACAGCCTGATGTTGCCTGCTGCTTAAATCCTTGCTCACCCACGTGCCTGTGTCTGCCGGTTTCTTTACTAGACATCGTTCACACTGTCCTGGGCAGTGTATCTCCTTGCGAGGCACCCGGAAGTGCAGCAGACCATGTACCGGGAGATAGTTAAGAATTTGGGGGAGAGGCACATCCCAACAGCAGCCGACGTCCCCAAAGTCCCATTGGTCAGAGCTCTGCTGAAGGAAACCTTGAGGTAAAGCCCTTCCAAAATTCATGTCAAAACTGTCTCTGATTTTTTATCATGATGATTTACGCTTTTGACTTAAAAACCAGGTCCAAAACAAAGGCCCCAACATCCTTCAGTGGTCGAAATGTTGAGGAAGGAGCTATTTATAGCTATCTTTGTTTCCTCTCGGCCTTGTCAGAATAGTCAAAAGGTTATTCTGTTTTGCGGTTTGAAATATTAATTGTTCTTCATAAAGCCCTTTGGAGCCCTCACCTGACGTCGTACCTACTTTAGTGATTTGGTTCACCAAGCTCCCCAGTAGGCTCCTGAATCAGTACTCCTTGGTTTCCGTTCCTCTGAAGGTAGAGCAGAACAAGATTGATTTATCGGGAAAATATTTTGGGCTGTTTGGCTAATTATTAGGCCTGTTTACGAAAGACTGTGGTTCTCGTGTGGATATGCTAGTTGAACTGGAGACACCAAACAGTGAGGCTCATTCTGTCCCGGACAGGGTTTCACCGACACTCAGAAAAGCTGGGACGTGAGGGCTGTGGGTGGCCAAGGGTGGACTTGGGTGGGAGGGGTGGGATTAGGTGGAGTGAAACTTCTTCCTCCTTTGAGGCTCAAGGATCCTGTGGAGGAAATGCCTTGGCGAAGGAAGAGCAGAAGTTATTTACATAGTACGCACTACAGCGATGCTTTTAAACTTGACAATGAAGTTTCAAGTTGTATTGCATTCTCAGTCTACAGCATGTTGTGTAACCTCAGGGGAGAAAAAACTAGCTGTGTGTTTACCGGTATTTGTCAATTAAAATTTTATTCAGTGTTTTCTCCGGATTCCCTCTCCAAGACAACCCAAACACTGAAGTGCATTTCTCAAAACGGGTTTCCTGGACCCCTGAGTCCTATGGATTCTTCCTTGATAAAGGGGTCCCAGGTGCATGTAAGTTGCAGAAACTCTTCGGTTCTATCCTTTCTGGGAACACAATAGCACGTTCAAGTCTCTGCTTTGTGCTTTGTACACACTTTTTGACCGTGGGAGCTTCCTTTGCATTCCTCAGAATACTCGCTGGCCACAGCTAAGGAACCGTGAAGGTCCTTGCGAGATTTCTTAGTTGAAACTGGACTGTGTGTTATGTTGTAGAAAACGAAAATGGCAAGATATCCAGACTTTTGAAAATATAGTAAACTCTTTTAAAAGCGGCCGTTCGTTCCTGCTTCCACTGGTTCTTTTCCAGGCTGTTTCCAGTGCTGCCGGGGAATGGCCGAGTCACCCAGGAAGACCTGGTCGTTGGCGGATATCTGATTCCCAAAGGCGTGAGTTTGGCTGCCAGGGTGTGGGGACTTGGGCTCTGCCATGTGGCTGAACGGGGAATGTGCTGGTAATGTTTAGGAAGTCTTGCACCCGCCCAAATATCAGTAGGTTCCTTCCCTTCTGCATGTATTACATGATGAAGGTGGGTCTTCGGAAGCAAGGAGCAGAAGCAAAGCCAGATGTTTCTGTAGCTTGCAGGCTTCTCCTCCTCCGTCCCCAAGAGGCCTGTAGACACAGCCGTTGCAGGTGTTGGAAGGTTGAGGGGCAGTAGAAGGACTTGAGTCTCCTGCTCAGTGGCTGCACTGACGGGAGGGGTGGGATCTGCTGGAAGAGGACCGCCACCCTGGGGACACCTCAGAGGCACCTCTGGAGGGACCATCCAGCCGGGGCTCTAGCCTCTGCTCTGCCTTCATGTGGTCCTGTTCTTTATTCCTTTTTGGTTGCAAATGGTGTCCCCAGACGCAGCTGGCCCTGTGCCACTATGCCACTTCGTATGAGGACGAGAACTTCCCTCGGGCCAAGGAGTTCCGGCCGGAGCGCTGGCTGCGGAAAGGAAGCCTGGACCGAGTGGACAACTTTGGGTCCATCCCCTTTGGGTACGGGGTTCGGAGCTGCATCGGGCGGAGAATCGCAGAACTGGAGATCCACCTGGTCGTGATCCAGGTAGGCGCGTGGGGGCCCGACGCCGGCCTTCCGCCCCAGCCTGGTTTACTGGGCTCTGCTGGACCCAGGCGTGGGTGGGAAAGGAGATGTGATTTTGAAAACTGAGAGGCAAGAGCTTCCCGTTAAATCCCTTTTATATTTTAAAAAGTCACCCCCCACAGTAGGCACCTTCCTTCGTCCCCTGACCACCCACTGAGCCTCTTTCTTCCCTGGATCAGGAGGTGGGCATGTGTGTGTTGTAGGGTCTATAGGGGCCCCCAACTCTTCATCACATGAGGAGCTCTGGGCACGTGCAAATGAGAAGGTGTCAAACCAGTGGTCCTCAAACGTTATGGGGCAGAAAAGGCACTAGGGAGCTCCTTAAAATGCAGGTTCCTGGACCCACTGCAGAGAGAGTAATTTGGTGGGTCTGGGGTGGGGCTGCTGGGTGATTCTGACTCTGGTGATCACTGAGCTGCATTCTGAGAGATGCGTGAACCAGCCACTCACACAGCACAGTAGTTCTCACACTTGTTTAGGCTGTGAAACATCAGGAAGGCTTTCTTTTTGTTGGAGAATGCCTTACACTTAATCTCTTAATATTAAAATAGATGCTTTTCAGTCTATACTATAGTAAATAAAGTCTGAAGGAAATTTCATAAAAGACTTTAGTAGAGAAAATTCAACCTAGGATTAATTAGGTTTTCCTGCAAATTTAGGAAGACTATGATTAACCTAGCTTAGCCATTGGCCCAAGTTGTGGGAGCTGCCTCCATTGTCGTTGCATTGGAAGAACGTGGATATTACCTTGTGACTCTAGCTCCCCATTTTACTGATGAGAAACTGAGGCTCAGGGAGTTGGAGCCACTTGCCACAGTCACAGAATGACAGGTGCATGGCACAACCCAGGCGTCTTGACTCCTTCCTGCATTTCACCCCCTTATCATGGAGGGGCTTTCCTGAAGCCTCACAGAGCTTAGAGCAGAGCACTGAGGGTTTGGGACCTTGATGACGGGTGGCATGAGAGAACACAAGGCACCGTGGAAGCCTGGCCAGCCTGGCAGGGGCGGAGAGGGGTTCTGGATGGTCAGTACTTGAGGACGGCTCTGGGAGCTGGAGAACTTGAGGGGCTCCTGCCCAGCGGGAGAGGACTTAGAAGGAAGTGGGGGGGAGGGCACCTCTCTGGAGCTGGGCAGCACAGGTTGGGGAACCTTGGTGACCCGTGTGTGTAAACGGCCATCCCCTGCTCTGTCGGGATGCGTTGGCTGCTGGCAAGGCTCCACGGTGTCACCAGCCCAGCCGTCCTGGGGACCTTGGGACACTGGCCCAGCCCAGTTGTGTCGGAGCTGACAGCTCAGTGCGGCGTTGATTCCAGGGCAAGTAGATCCCAGCTCGGCTGTTTTCTGTTTCTGACACTCTGGGCAGGTTTCTCAGCCATGCTGAGCCTGTTTCCTTATTCACAAAACGGGCCAAATACCTACTTCTTGGTTGCATGAGGACTAAAAATAGTCTACGCACACGGTGGGTGCCGAGGAGATGGAAGCTGCCGTAGTCCGTGCTCCTGCTCTGATTTCCGCCCTCGGGAGTTCAGAAGCTCCTAGGCCCCATAAAACGCTGCTGTACATTCCGGAGCGACATCCCCGACAGGCTGAGGCCACTTCCTGCCAAGAGTCATTCAGGCGGCTGTGAGTCACTCACTGCTTCCCCGCTCTAGCTGCCTGAGGACCGGAGGCCACTGCGAGAGCAAGGGGTGCCCGCTGGGGGCAGAGGCCAGCCTCGCCCGGTGCACCTGTGGCAGAGGCTCAGAAACGGGGTGTTTGGTGGTGGTGATGGGGTTTTGTTTGTTTGGTGCTATTAATGTACAAATGTTGGAGCACCTGGGTGGGTCTGTCGGTTGGGCATCCGACTTCGGCTCAGGTCATGATCTCACAGTTCGTGGGTTCGAGCCCCGAGTCGGGCTCTGTGCTGACAACTCAGAGCCCAGAGCCCCTTTCGGATTTTGTGTCTCCTTCTCTCTCTGCCTCTCCCCTACTCACACTCTGTCTCTCTGTATCTCAAAAATAAATAAACATTAAAAAAATTAACATACAAATGTACCCGCTGCAGTTTTTCCTTAGAGTCCTCATTTCTTTTTTTTTCTTTTATTTATTTTTTCTTTTTTTAAAAATAATTTATTGTCAAATTGGTTTCCATATAACACCCAGTGCTCATCCCAACAAGTGCCCTCCACTGTGCCCATCACCCACTCTCCCCCCTCACACACCCCCATCACCCCTCAGTTTGTTCTTCGTCTTTGAGAGTCTCTAAAAACATTAGATTCCTCATTTCTACTTGTGTGAATGCAGAAAGGGAACATTGTTATTTGTAATTATCAGGGGGAAAAAAAGAGAGAGAGAGAGAAGGCACAAATAAACTATGCTAGGAATGAGGATGAGACAGCTAAAAATGCAGTCATCAATTTTTTTTAAAGTTTATTTATTTTGAAAGAGAGAAAGAGGGAGAGAGTGAGCACGGGAGGGGCAGGGAGAGAGGGAGAGACAGAGAATCCTAAGCAGGCTCCACACTGTCAGTGCAGAGCCCAGTGTGGGGCTTGAACTCATGAACCACGAGATCATGACCTGAGCTGAAACCAATAAGCGGAAGCTCAACTGACTAAGCCACTCAGGCGCCCTGATTTTTTTAATCAAGAAAATACCACAAATGGCTTTTTTTGCTAATAAATTTGAAGACTTAGATAAAATGCACAAGGTAGAGAAAATGTAAGTTGCCCAGATTGACTCAAAGAAAGAGAATAGACTTAGATACTGAACACATGGGGTCACTGGTGAAAAGATTGACCCCACAAACATTCCAGGCCTTGACAGTTTCACTGCAAGTTTTATCAAACCTTCAACAAAGGAGTAATCGTCATACGAACAGAGATTAGAAAAAGGAAGTCTCATTTTTATGAGACTTGCATAGCCCTGCTAGTCAAAACTTGGAGAAGAGAATATGACAAAAGAAAACCACAGGCCAATCTGATTTAGTAACAAAGATGGAAAATAGCCTCAGTGAAAGACTGGCAAACCAAACTCGGCACCGTGCGGAACGGAAACGCATTCCCCTGCACATCACATGTATTTAGGCAAGCGAGGACGGCCCGCCTCAGGGAAATCTGTTGATATAATTCACCACGGCAGCAAATTGAAGGAGAAAAATGATCCGACCTTCCCCCAAAAGAATTGATAACATTCAACACCTATTCATGAAGACAATGTCTCCACACACTATTAAGGGAGCGACTTTCCTTAACCAAATCGGTGGCGGCTGGCCCAACAGAACAGAGACCATGCCTGTGACACAGGAACAGAAAGGACTTGAAGGGGCACTGTCAAACAAGTTTCCTTAAAATCAGGAACAAGACACTCGTATCACACAGAGAGCTTTGGAAGCTACACTTCAGCTCCTTGAGAGTTGGACTTGAGGAGCTAGAGGGGCATTAGTTTTCACTCGTATGTTTGCTGGGAAGTTTGTATTTTACTTTAGCGAGCCTAGTGTTGCCCACTCGGAAAGGGGGAAAGACCGTGTGGCGCCTTGGCTTTGAAGTGGGGAGACCTGTGTGCGAGTTCTTCTGCCTTGTGGTTGTGCGGGCTGTTCTGTGAAGTCAGAACCACAGGTCAGAGGTTAGGTGCTTCGGTGAAGCCGTCTCCATGCTAGAACATGATGGAGCTGCCTAAATGCAGGCCGTTTGGCCTGGCTCTTGGAATCCTGACAAAGGAGGGACTCACCGTATGTCCCTGGTCAGCCCTGCCCCTGCCCCCTGGAGCCCCGGCCCACCTGAGGACCTGTCAGTGGGTCCTGCTTTTTTGCCTGGAAGACTGGAGAAGGAGTCAGGGCAGGGTGGGGGTCGGGCGGACTGGATTCCATGTGACATTATATGTTCTCCAAAACTGCTACTTTTTCAGGCTGCACTTGATTCTGGATGCAGTGGGCGGCAAGGTAGGGGCAGTGGCCAGCCTGCTCTGGATACTGTCCCGATGCACTGGGGAGTACAGCCCACCCTCCCCTCCGGGAGCACACGTGTGTTCTGACACAAGTCTTTAGAGCAGGTGGCCTGTGTTCGCTGAGCCCACCGGTGGCCTTGAACATCAGGCCACGGCCGCTTGGTGGGGGAGGTTATTGCTTAAGGCTTCTGGATACGTTGGTGCTCTTTAAGCCTCCTTCTTGAGGTTCTCGCTAGTGAGTGGTAGGGCTGATTCTCCTGGACCACAGAGGTGAGAAATGGGATCAAAGGGACAGATTGAGAATGTTTAAATTAAGGACGTTAATCACTGAAGCCTGTTGGAATGATTCACCCCTCTCCCTGCCCCCAAAGTGGTGTGCTCCCCCAGGGTCTGTATCCCCTCAGATTCCCAGCCAGAGGGAAACCTGGGATTTCACTTTATCTCTGTGTCCTCCTTGCTCCTTTGATTTGTTCTTTCCCTCCACTTAAAGAGGAAGCAGAGGAGCTGGAGTTTTGAAATGGCTGAGAAAACCTAAGTCATTTGAACATGGTGTCTGTGTATCTTTGTCATGTGAGTTTCACAGTTGCTCAGTGGACAGGCCAGGCTCCCTTCTGAAGCACCCCCTTGCACCGTCCTGATGGAGATTGGTGTCCTGCCCACTTCCTGGGCTCCCTGCAGGGAAGGGCCACTGAGGGAAGGTGAGGGGCACTGTGAGTCCTTGTCTGTCCCAATTTTGAACCCCCCCTTCTCTCTTTCTCTTCTTAGTTGCTTCAGCATTTTGAGATCAAAACATCTTCTTGGACTAAAGCAGTTCCTGCAAAAACCCACGGGCTTCTGACGCCAGGGGGGCCCATCCATGTGCGTTTTGTTAACAGAAAGTGAGCCTGGATTCTTAAACCCAGCCAGCCGCCTGCCACAAACCAATGTCAACTGATGATGGTGGAGGGGAGGAAACCATCACTTTTAAAAAGAGGCTGTCTTGGTGATAAACTGGCCTCCCTCCATGTTCTTGGAGACTCGTAAATCTTTATGCAAAGTAAATGCGAAAAGATTATTTGGCTTTTGCAAACCAGAGTTGTCTTTTCTTTGGGGAAATGGCTGTTTAAAAACCAGTGGCACCGAATTCTCACGTCTCCTATGTGGCCTTACCGTTGTGCTATACTTGATATTCAATTAGGCATCACCTCCTATGCATTTGTGCAAGGAAATATTGGTTTACTTATGAATTCAGTGCTTGAATATATGTTCTGTAACAGTGCACCAGGACCCTGTCAGGAAGCAAACTCAACCTACTGTTTCTAATCTGACGAGAGAGCGTTACGAGTGTCCATGTAATATTGCAATTATGAGAAGAAAGCACCAGAGTCAACATTTTATCCTGAGCACCAGATTTAGGCCCTGCAGCAGGGCTCAAAGTTGAAAGAACCATAGTCTTGCTTTTCTCTCCAAACTAGTGCTGCCTTTTCGGGTGACAGCTCCTAAAGAAGTTGAATATTAGTTTTTGTTTGAAGGAAATAATCAATAAAATAGAGAACTCCTGGTGAAACCAAGAATAATTGGGTTTTCTAACCGAACGTAAACACTAGCAGATGTATAAGAAAGAAAACCCGACGATGTGGAATGTCATGGTCTCTCTCGGTTGAGAAAAATGAATTACACAAGCGTCGTGGAAAACAGCGTAACTTTAGTACATTTTTATTTCAAGGAAAAATAAATATGTAAATGGACATGCTGTAGATAGAATAATATTTTTATCTTCATGGTGTTATTTTAAAGACCTGAACTGGAAACGTGATCCAGCTGCCAGTGCTTATGTAAGGCTCAACTGGATGCCTTGGGCCTCAGGACTGTTCGCTCGTGCCAAGTTCTGCTGCCCCTCCCGCTACTTGCTGGATGCTAATAAGAAAAAACACAATTTGATAACATTCTCTGCATAGTCACGCATGACACTGCTTATTCTCAGTCCCATAAATCTTTGCACATAACCCTTCCCCCGAATCACTTCCCTACTAATACATACCATACATCTCCCCCACCTTTAGTCAGGCAGCAAAACGACCCTCCAGTAAAATAGAAGTCATACTCATGTCACACACCGTTTTGTTAAAGTAGGTAACAGTGTTAAATCTGTGTGTGAAGACAGAATAACTTGAGTATTAGAGCTGTAAAAATATGTACAGTTAAATATGAAATGATGTCATAGTAACTGACAAAATGTTGGATTACTTTGAGGTATGGAAACTTTTATAAACTAGAGACGATTTTATTCTGTTTGTGACTGAAATTAAAAAGAATTGAGGCTAAGCAAACTGAAGTGACCTCTTATTCTACAAGGCAACCCCCCACCCCCTGTGAAGTATGGCTCTGCCTGATGACCGGCATGCACTGAAGAGCTGGAGTGCAGGTCAGGCAGGTGACTGCTGGTCAGCTCTTGTCTCACGAACAGAGGGACAGACATACCGAAGGAGCCTCCTGAGGTGACACAACAGGAAGCATGTGGCACGGACTATCAAACATTCTTACCAGAGAAATGGAAATTGTATTGGGTAAGTCTGCAGATCTACGACGAGCTTATAGCAAACCAGGGTGCAGAGGGACAGGTTAAAACTCCAAGACACATATCATATGGTTTCACTCATAAGTGGAATCTAAAAACAAAACCCAAATGAATAAACAGACAAAAAGCAGAATCAGACCTAGAAATACAGAGAACCAACTGGTGGTTGCCAGAGAGAAGGGGTGGAGGAGGGGCGAAAAGCGGGTGATGGGGTGTGGGAGGTCCAGACTTCCAGTCATGGCATGAGTAAGTCCCGGGGACAGAAGGCACAGCCTAGGGAATACAGTCAATGGTACTGTGATAGTGAATGGTGACAGACGGTAGCTACACTTGTGGGGAGCACAGCATGACGTATCGACTTGTCCAACCACTGTGTGGTACACCGGCAACTAAGGTCACATTGCGTGTTAACTAGACTCAAATAAAGAAAATGGTTTTGAAGTGAAAAAAATACGAAGTGGTCCTTAAATGGAAAAATAAATAAATAAAACACACAACTTAAAAAAAAAAAAAACAGCCCCAAAACGACCCCAAAACAACTCCAAGCAGATGCAGTCCATAGAATCCAGAGTATAGTGAGGTCTACAACCAATAACTCCATTTTTTTCAGCAAATAAGGGACAAGGAAAAAGAAAAAGAGGAAGGGGACTTTGTAGATTACGAGAGATTTAAGCGCCCTACTGACCACACGCGATGTTGGACTTGGTTTGAATCTAGATTCAAATAACCCGCTTGTAAAGAGACATTTAAGAGATAGGGAAATTTGAACACTGTATTGGATGATAGTAGGGAGTTACTGCGTTTTTGTGGTGAGATAGTGGTAGTTATTACATTAAAATGAGGGAGAGAGAGCTTATCTCTTATCTCTAAGAGATACCAGTGGGTAATGTTTATGGTTGATGTCTTGGATTTGCGGGCAAACAGCACCTCCGTGGAGGGCCGGTGTTGTCGGGGCAGGGGTGGAGGGTGCAGTGATCCCTGGCCCAGCGTTGGTTCCTGTTGGAGCTGGCAAAGGCGAGTGGAGTATTCCTGACAGTACTCCCTCTGTGTGTGTGCGCGCGCGCGCGAGCTCGCGCGCGCGCGGTGTGAGCATTTCCATAATAAAAGCTATCTTCAGAAGCTAAGGACTGGATTGATTAGTAACTTTCAAGTTCATTTCTTTTTCATTACTATTCACTCACCAGCCAAACTGACTATAAATTAGCTTCTTCAGAGAGCCACACCTTTTCTTTCAATGATTGTCAGAAATGACCGATTTAACTCACCATGGGACAGCCGCTGTGCTGGGGTTAGGGGGACCTGGCAGCCTGAGGTCAGCCAGCTTTGGGAGCTGGGGACAGATCTGGAGATGGCGCTGAGTGGGGGACACAGGTGTGTGAGCGCTCTGGGTGCAAGACAACAGTGTTCCCTGCCTCAGCGCTCTCCAGCTCCAAACTCCATTTCTTTTCTTTTCTTTCATTTATTTTTAATGTTATTTATTTTTGAGAGACAGAAAGAGACAGAGTGAGAACAGGGGAGGGATAAGCGAGAGAGGGAGACATAGAATCTGAAACAGGTTCCAGGCTCTGCACTGTCAGCACAGACCCAGACGTGGGGCTCAAACTCACCAACCGTGGGATCATGACCTGAGCTGAAGTTGGACGCTTAACCAACTGAGCCACCCAGGCGCCCCCCCCAAACTCCATTTCTAAAAATGGGCCAGTCAAGTAGAAGGGGTCGCACCTGGCAGGGCTGGGAGACGACCGAGGTGCCTGGTACCGGGTGAGAATCGGCTCCAAGCTGGCCCACATCTCCCTTCTCCAGCGGGCAGGCAGGGCCCAGGGCATGGACAGGTGACGGGAGGGAGACTGGCCATCCTCCAAACTGAAGGAAAGCTGAACAGCCAAACACTAGGAAGGACCAAGGCCCTGGGCTGCAGGACCTTTAGGCGGCCCCCTCCCAGCCTGGGGTTCCTCTTCCAAGAGGCGTTTGATGGGCTTGACCCGTGACAGGCGCCCTGACCCAAGGTCACTGCTAGAGAAGAAAAACGTCTCCAGTTACTTTTAGCCACCATAACGCTCTCATTTAATAATGAAAATATCCAGTCCTGTGTAAAGAAAACATCCCTGAAGTTCACTCACAGCCAGGCCTCTCCGCCCCTCAGCTCTGGGCAGCTCAGGGAAGCCCAGGAGGGAGGGATGGGGTGGTGTCTGTCTCTTCCGTCCTGTCCTGAGTTTGGAGCTGGCAGAGGAACAGAAGGTGGCAGGAAGGGGCAGGGCGGCTTCTTGCTTTAGGCCCTTCGCCTGAGCAGACCTGCGAAGCTGACTTTCGCTCCCCCTGGGGTTTTCCTGATGAGGAACCTCCAACCGTAGCTCCAGGAAGCAGGCAGTGTCTCTTAACAGCCCTAGGGCACACAGGGCCCACTTCTGCCTGGCTCCCATGGGCAGAACCTCCAACCTCCCGCCTTGGGCAGAATCTAAAAGCCCTGTCAGACTGTTGTCCCTGCTCTTGGTGGACATAGCTGCTTCCCTGCATGTCTGGGATTGTGTGGGGGCTCTTTCAGGGGTGAGCCCGTACCCCAGTGCTCGTACCCCTTGGCCTGCAGGCAACAAGCCTCAGCTCCCTCTGAGTGGCTCAGTCGGCCTGGGGCGAGGAGGTAACCCCAGGCAGGGGCTGGGTGAGCTGGAGTGTGGAGTACTTGCCACCCGCCGCCTCAGCTGAGAGAGACAGAGTCCTGTTGCCTTAGTCACAGCTGCTCCCACGGAGACCTTGTTAGGCTCCTTCTGCGGGCTTCCAGGAAGCCACTCAGACTGGTCCCAGCTGACACCACGGACAGGACAGGCCCAACTGGACAAAGTGGCAGGCGCGGATGTCCGTGCCAGGACTTTCTTACTTTTTTGGATAAGATCAGAACCGTTACATGGAACGGACTGTCTGAGCCCTGTCTGGACCGGAAAGGGGATTGCTGAGAGCCCGCCTATTGTCATGTCTTCTAATTCTATGACATTTTTTTTTTTTTTAAGATTTTATTTTTAAGTAATCCCTACACCCAAAGTAGGTCTTGAACTTATAACCCTGAGATCAAGAGTTGCATGCTCTACTGACTGACACTACCAGGAGCCTCTCTATGACCTTCTTTTGATTTAAATTGCTAATTTAATTGTACCATGATCTGTATGATGATGTTGAGACTTGCTCTGTGGTCCCAGGCAGGGTTAATTTTTTAAAATGTTGCATGTGTGCTTGTGTGCAGGACTCAACATATGTCTTATTAGGCCTGGCTTGGTGTTGTGTCACTGGGGACAGCTGTCTGCTTACTAATGTCTGCCTGCCAATTATTGAAAATGCTGTGTTAAAAATTCCTGCTATAATTGTGGGTTTTTCAGTTTTTGCCTATTGTATTTTGAGGTCATGTTATTAGGTGCATTTAAGTAAAGCTGTTTTATTTTCCTCGTGAACCATCCATTTGTCATTACCATTATCATTATCATTGATCGCGTCCAGGCACTTTTGCCTCAAAGTTCATTTTCATCTGTCATTTATTTAGCTACTGCAGCTTTATTTTATTCCTGGCATTTCTGTTCCATTATTTCCTTCTACCGCCCCCCTCCCACCACAGTTCTTTTATTTTCAATCTCGCTGTGTTCTTATGTCCCGGTTATATAAAACATAGCTGGATTGAAAAAAAGTCCCATTTGGTCACCTCTGTCATTTAACTCTTTTTGAGTAGGTTTCCTGCCCAGCACGGAGCCCAAAGCGGGGCTTGAACTCACACTCCTGAGATCAAGACCTCAGCTGAGATCAAGAGTCGGATGCTTCACCAACTGAGCCATCCAGGCACCCCCCTGTCATTGAACTCTTAACATTTCTTGTGATCACAGATACATTTGGATTTACCTTATATTTTATTTTGTGCTTTCTGCTTAACTTCTTCTTTCCCACTCCCTGTAATTTTCCTTTCCTGACTGCTTTTTTGATTTGACTGTGTTTTCTTTCCCTTTCCCCTCTCCCCTGGCTTGACAATGATGTATTCTCTTACTACTTTTTTTTTTTTAAATTTTTAACGTTTTTATTTATTTTTGAGAGACAGAGAGAGACAGAGCACGAGCATGGGAGAGGGAGAGAGAGAGGGAGACACAGAATTCGAAGCAAGCTCCAGGCTCTGAGCCGTCAGCACAGAGCCTGATGTGGGGCTCGAACTCACAAACCGTGAGGCCATGACCTGAGCCGAAGTTGGACACTCAACCAACTGAGCCACTCAGGCGCCCCTCTCTTACTACTTTTTTAACGAATGCCCCTAAACTTTTTTTTAAGATTTTATTTTTAAGTAATCTCTACACCCAATATGGGGCTTGAACTCACAACCCTGAGATCAAGGGTCACACACTCCACCGATGGAGCCACCCAGGTGCCCCTTCCCCTAAACTTTTAACATTCGTACTTAGCAAAGTCTGCGATTAACTGCATCTCTACTTTCTCTTCAAAGTGCAGGGACATCAGCAGGGTTTAACTCTGACCCTGTGCTTCTGTCTTACCTGTTTCCCTTGCCCAGTGTTTTAGTTTCACCTTTTCTATATCCACATTATTTACTGTTGTAATTATGATTTTATAGTGTAAATACTCATTTAGATTTATATATCCACCTGGCTCTTCGCTATCCATTTATTTCTTGCATCTCAGATCCTCCTTCTGGTTTTAATTTCTATCTTTCTGAAGTACATCATTTAGAAGTTGTAGCTGTCAAAATCTGTTAGCGCTATACTAGGGATGTCAGTCCACGTGACTGCAGTTAACTGCTGTCTGGCATATTTGAAAGTTGTCAAGAGAGTAGATCCTAGGGTCTAAGAGAGTAGATCTAAGATCACAAGCAGAAAACTCTTTTTTTCTTTTTTTTGGTATCTATAGGAGATGAGGATGTTAACTAAACTTATCGCGGTAATCATGCTACAGTATATATAAGTCAAATTATTATGCCCTACACTTTTTTATTTTAAAGTTTATGTTGAGAGATCGTTTTATTTGAGAGATATTTTATTTTAAAGTTAATTTTGAGAGAGAAAGAAAGAGTGAGCACGAACAGGGGCAGGGCAGAGAGAACCCAAGCAGGGTCCCACTGTCATCACAGAGCCCAGTGCTGGGCTCGAACTCACAACCCTGAGACCAAGCCCTGAGCTGAGGTCAAGGTCAACGCTTAATCATCTGAGCCACTCAGGCACCCACATGCCATACACTTTAAACTTATACAGTGCTGTCTGTCAGTTTTATCACAATAAAACTGGAAAAAAATCTAAGAAAATCCCCATATGAAACAAAGCAAAACAAATCTATTGGTAGGAAACCCACTTTTACCTGGAAATGTCTTTGTTTCATGCTCATTTCTTTTATGCTTTCAAATTTTATATAAATAGTACCATACTCCATAACCTGTAATGCCAACATTAAGTTTTATATTCATGTTGTTACATGTAGCTCTACTTCTTTTATTTGAACTCTCCATAGCATTGATTATATTAATATAGCACAATGTATTTATCCATAGCCTTGAAAGATGCTTTTCCTTTTTTTTTTCTTTTTTTAAAAAATTTATATCCAAGTTAGTTAGCAATGATTTCAGGAGTAGATTCCTTAATGCCCATCACCCATTTAGCCCATCCCCCCACCCCAAACCCCTCCAGCAACCCTTGGTTTGTTCTTTATATTTGAGTCTCTTATATTTTGTCCCCCTCCCTGTTTTTATATTATTTGTGCTTCCCTTCCCCTATGTTCATCTGTTTTGTATCTTAAATTCCACAAATGAACGAAGTCATATGATATTTGTTTTTCTCTGACTAATTTCGCTTAGCATAATACCCTCTAGTTCCATCCACATTGTTGCAAATGGCAAGATTTCATTCTTTTTGATGGGCTGAGTGATAATCCATTGTGTGTGTGTGTGTGTGTGTGTATATATACATATATATATATATACACACATCTTTCATGGTATACACATATATTCTTGTATATATACATATATATACCATGAAAGATGCCTTTTCAACTAAGGTTTATTTTAAAATGACAGTTACTACTATATTTTTATTGTGAAAAATTCAAACACTGCACATAGAGAATAATGAGTCCCATGTATCCAGCCTCAACAATCAGCTCATAGTAGATTGTTTTATGTGTATCTCTACTTACTAGATTATTCTAAGGCAAACACTATACATGATATCATTACATGAATTAATAGTTCAATGTACATCTCTCAAACATAAGAATATTTAAAACAGATAACTGTAATATCACTACACCTAAAAAGTTAACAATGATTCATTAATATTATGAAATATCTAGTCAGTGTTCGAACATCCAATTGTCTCATGAATATAATCTTTAACATGGTTTGAACTAATTCAAATGAGATCCATTTACTGAGAGTGGCTGATTTGTCTCTTAATTCTTTTTTAGGTTTTTCCTTCTCTTCCTGTTTTTCTTTCTAAAATTTCCTTGTGATTTGTTTGTTGAGGAAATCAAGTCATTTGTCCAATGAAATCCTCCACAGTCTGAATGCTGCTGATGTCATCCTTCCGGTATCATTTAACATGTTCTTCTATTCTCTGTTTGCCCTGTATATCTGTGGCTGGATCTAGAGGCAACCCTCATCGTTGAGTAATTTAGTTGACTATGAAACACTACATTGGTAATTATTCTCTGTCAACACTTTGAAGATACTATTTCATTGTCATGATGCTTTGGTTATTGCTGTTGAAAAGTCTGAGGTCAGTGTATTCTTACTTTGTAGGCAATTTATCTTTTCTGTCCAACTGTCCTTGGCCTTGGTCTTCTAGTCCTACAATTAAATTATTTTTATTTATCTTACACAGAGCTCATTATAATCCCTGAATTGGGAGATTCATGTCCCTCATCAAATCTGGAAAATTCTCAGCAATTACTTTTTGAAAAATTTTATTTTTCCTCCTCTCTCTGTACTCTCCTTTAAGAACTTCTATTAAATGTAAGTTGGCTCTTCTCTTTTTGCCTTCCATGTCTCTTATTTTTTCTTTCAGGATTCCCATCTCTGTCTCTCCTGAGTAGTCTTCTTGGGAATGTCTTCAGACTTATTTTCCAGTTTATTATTGTTCTTTCAGCTGTGTTTTACCTGCTACTGAACATGTCCATTGAGTGTTCCATTTCAATAACCATTGTTTTCAATTCCATAAATGCTATTTAGTTCACCTTCCTGCATGCCTGGTAACATATTTAAATAATATCTTGCTGCTTTGTCACACTTTGATTCCTTCTTTTATTTTTAAAAAAATGCGTATTTATTTTGAGAGAGAGAGAGAGAAGTGTGTGCACAGAGGAGGGACAGAGAGAGGGAGAGAGAAAATCCCAAGCAGGCTCCCACTGTCAGTGCAGAGCCTAATGCGGGGCTCAAACTCATGAACCCTGAGATCATGACCTGAGCCAAAATCAAGAGTCAGACACTTAACTGAGCCACTCACACACCCCTGATTCCTTCTTTTATTCTTTACTAAATTTAAAGATAATCATTTTATAATCTAATCGACTTGTTCTATTATCTAGAGCTCTTAGGAGTCCATTTCAATGGCTCACTGTTTCCTTTGGCTCTTGCTCACAATGGCTAGTTTCCTCACTTGGTTTGTGGTTCTGGATTATGCATTCCTATAGGTGGGGTCTCATCTGTCAAGCACATGCAACCCAGATTGAGGGTGTGTTCCTGCAAAGGAACTTTATATTTGTACTTTATAGACACATCCAGAGTATTAACAGCACGAGATAGCTATTTTTTTATTTCTTGGCAGTAGGTTTCTTGGACAATGCATGAGGGCACCTCTGTGGCTGTGCTATTCTCACGGGAATGTTATGAGACAGTCTGGACAAACTCCTTTGTCGTTTTGCCACTGGAAGGATTTTTATTTATCTCTGAAAGTCAGGCCTTTAGCATCCCTGGCTTTGTGGGGGGCTCAGTTCTAACTCAGTGCTCAGGGCATGAGGGCTCTCTTCCTGGTATCCTTCCCTCTCAATCCAGGATGCCCTGTGTATGTTCCTGGAGCATACGAGCAAAGAGGAAGATGGCTCCGATTCCCCATGTGGGGCACATTTTGGAACAAACACAAGTGCAGGGAGTGAGGCCTTGAATATGAATGATCTCGATGTGTCCCAGGGTCGATGGCATCACACACGATGGCAGTGGTCAAACACCCCATCCTGTGCACCTCTCAGGATGCCATCTAGAAGAGGCAGAAGATTTTAGTCACGACCAAATCACTGCTTTGTTTTCTCTAAAGGCTCTAGGTTAGCTCTTGGATAAGAAAAACCTTCTCTAGAGCTTTGCTGGCTCGTTTCATCCGTAGGCAGTCTGCTGAGGAGCCAGCCCTGGGTCATCCACCGGGTGGGCAGGGCAGTGGAAGCGGAAGACCCCATAGAGAGTGAGTGGGATGCCAGGGCAGGTCTGCATTTGCGGGAGTGGTAAAACCACGAGGACTCCCCGGGTACCCAGAGTGGGTTTTTAAATGTCAGGCATGTGGTAGGTGGTTGTGTTAATATTACCACTCGTATGGATTTTAAATTACAGCCTCAGTGAAAATTGAGGATTACAACATGACTTGCAGAGGCCTTCTAGGTCCCCCAGAGCCTGAGTGGGATCTTAGAGGCAACAGTGAGTGGGCTGCTCCCGGAACATGATGTCAAGACAACCACAACAGACCCCCAAAGATGTTTGAAACTGCCTTCTGTGTGACAGAAAATATGGCTAGAACATATTTCACTTAAAATTAATTAGACATTTTTAAAATGTTTGTTTATTTTTGAGAGAGAGAAAGAGACAAAGTGTGAGCAGGGGTGGGGGAGGGGCAGAGAAAGAGGGAGACACAGAACTAAAAGCAGGACTCCAGGCTCTGAGCTATCAGCACAGAGCCTGACGTGGGGCTCAAACTCACAAACTGTGAGATCATGACCTGAGCATTGGACCTTTAACGCACTGAGCCACCTCAGTGCCCCTAAAACTAAATTTTTAAAAAGAAAACATACAAAGTGTTTTGGCTTTTGGTAGAGAGAGGAAGAGACGAGTCACACCCTCCTCCAGGGTGTGGAAGCAATTTCCTTAAATAGATTATTCCGGAAGAGTAGCATGGGGCTCCCTGAGCAAATGACCTCCCTGCCCCCCAACTAGCCCTGCCTCAAAGGAGTGCAGGGGACAGGGGGCCATGAAAGTGATCCATCTGGGCAGCTAGATTGATGGACACCAGAGTTCTGTGTCTCCTCACTATCGACCCGAGCACCATTGCCAGGTGAGACTTCCCTAAACACTTGCTATCTTCACTCTGCCCTGAAGCTCTTGAGGTGAGTAGTGGGTCACTGGACATGCCTCTGAGCTTTGATGCAGACACATGGGGGTTTGGGGCTGTCTAGACCTCAGTTTGGTCCAGCACTTGACTTTGGCAAGCACTGTGGGACCTTGAGGTCATCACATAAACAGGATGGATGGAATAGCTATCTTGCTGGGTCAGGGTTAGTGCTGTGTGCCTTTCCCCATGGTAATTCATGAAGCAGGCCACAGGGGTAACCATTCAGCACTCACCGCAGTCGGGTGAGCAAATCCCAGAGTGGGCCACACTGATATCTGAGCCGTGGGTTAGTGTGATGGTTCCGAGGACATGAACCATGTGTGGGCTGGTCCTGGGGGATTGAGCCATTACAAAGTCATGGCTCAGATGGGAAAAGGGCAAAAGTGACTGAAGTGAAGTCCAGGCGGCCTCGGAATCCACTGGCAGAGGGGAAGCGCATAGCACGGTGTGCAGCTGTGGCTGGGCCTGAGTCCTGGCCTCCCTGCTGACACACCGCAGGACTTGGGAAGTGACCAGGCCTCCCTGTGCCCCAGATCCCCATGGCCCTCCTCTGGTGGCAGTGCTGACCTCTCGGAGCTTCCTGGGAGGCTGCCCGGCCCTGGGAAGAAGGTCTATCATCACGACTCTCTCTGTTTCTTTCCTCCTTTCCCCCTCCTGGCACATCCTGTTTCTACCAGAGCCTCCGCTGACCTGCAGCTCCTGACGACACAGCTTCTTCGCTTTCCCACGTGGCCTTGATGCTCCCCATGGCTTCTGTCCCTGCACCTCAGCTCGTGCTGGAGTCAGCTCGGCCCTGGCTGCCACCCAGTCCCAGGCTGGCTCATGGGAGCTGACCGTTGTGTTTAAGCTATCCTCAGAATCAGTCACGGCAAACACGACTGTAGTGGCCTCTGATGCCAGCTTCCTGGAGTTGGGCCAAGCTTCACGGGTTAAGGGCCCCGTCGTTTGCAAGACTGCCCTCACTCCAGACATCTGGCACAAGTTCAAGGGTCCCCAGCCCACCTTCAGTTCTGACCGCCTGGCTACAGACTTAGGGGCTCTCACCACCCCCTCAGTTTCAATAATTTACTAGAAGACTCACAGAACTCAAGAAAGTGCTGTACTTATGCTTACAGTTTTATTACAATGCAGGGATGCTAATCAGAACAGTCAAGGTCAGAGATGCATCAAGGGGAGTTACCCCAGGGATACTTCCTGGCACATCGACCTGTGACTGTGTGCTAAGCATTGCCGACCAAGGAAGCTCACCTGAGCTTTGGTGTCAGAGTTTTTTTTGGGATTTCAGTATGTAGTCATGATTGATTGAACTGGAGTCCATGTAGCTCCATCTCCTGCCCCCTTGCCCCCCAGGGTCAGGCTGATATCCTATAACTCAGAATCCCAACCCTGTAATCACATGGTTGGTCTTTCTGGCGCCACCAGCCTCCTTCCTGAGTCACCTTGTTAGCATAAACCATCAGGTATGATCCAAGGGATCTGCTGAGAATAATGCTGGGGACGTTCCAAGGGTTGAGGGGCTGCCTCCCAGGAACCGGGGCAAAGGCCAGATAGCTTCTCTATTATATATAATAAACTCCAAGTTAGTGCCCACTGTCCCTCCAACCATTGCTCCTTTCCATGGTTCCCCACCCTTGTTTCTAAGAGCAAGCACTGGACAGACCAGACTCATCTTTTCCCACCAGGCAATGTCCCAATTTGGTAGTAAACCTCTGGTCAGGTGTCACTGGTTCAATCAAGGGGGATAGGAGATGGGGTCATAGGGTGTAAAGCATGACCGTCTAGTCTTTGTCTTCAGTTATGGCTATGAAGTGGCCAGTTTCTCAGCACTAGGGCTCCGGGAGCAGCGGGTACCCTGAGGGGTGTATTTGCTGTGTTAGAGAAGGAATGTCAGATAAATGATCGGGTGCAGTGGTTTTCATTTTGGCTCCTTAAAGTGCTTTGCCATCAAACTCTTCTCCCAGGGGAGGCTGATCTCCCTCCCTCCTCTCTCTCTCTTTCTTAAAAAAATTTCTTCACCAGTGTTTTCAGTCTTGTGGCACACTGCACACAGCCTGCTCTGTGGGGTCTCCTTCCCACCTGGAGTTCACTATTCTGAGGCTAAGGCCAAAGAGATGAATCGAGTGTATTTTCAGAAATCAAGACGTCAATTGACGTTTGTCTCGGGGAACCTTGGTGGCTCATTTGGTTAAGCCACCTGACTTCGACTCAGGTCACAATCTCGTGGTTCATGAGTTTGAGCCCCGCGTTGGGCTCTGTGCTGACCGCTGGGAGCCTGGAGTCTGCTTTGGATTCTGTGCCCTTATTCCAGTCGTTCTCTGTCTCTCTCTCTCTCTCTCTCTCTGTCTCTGTTTCTGTCTCTTAAAAGTAAATAAACATTAAAAGAAAGACAATTGTCTTAAAAACAAAAAATATTATGAAGCACCTACTTTGCAGTAGGTCGCGAGAAGGAAGAAGTGTATGAAGTTCCACAATGGCGCTGTCTGATGGAAAGAGAATGTGAGCCATATATGCAATTTTAAGTCTTCTACAGCCACACTAAAAACATAAAAAGAGATAGGCCAAATTAATTTTAATCGTGTGTGTGTGTGTGTGTTTTAATTTTAATTCAAGTGAGTTAACAGTGGAGTCTTGGTTTCAGGAGTAGAACCCAGTGATTCATCTCTTACGTATGACACTCAGTGCTCATCCCAACAAGTGCCCTCCTAACGCCCATCACCCATTTAACCCATCCCCCCACCTACCTCCTCTCTTAACCCAATAAGCCCAAAATATATTTTCAATATGTCACTGGTGTAAAAATTACTCCTGAGACATTTAAAATTTTTTTCAGTGTGTGCTGTGTTTCAAGATCTGCTGTGTGTTTTATGCTCACAGCACAGCTCAGTGTGGACCAGCCCCAACTTAAGTGCTAAACAGTCTCTTGTAGTCAGTGGCTGCTGTATTAGATACACGACTACATGTTTATTTTACGTGTATATTTTATATGACATATTTTAATATATTTAATGATAGCTTGTATATATTGTATGCATGTATATACATATGCATATAGGTGTTTGCATATATGTATGTGTATATATATATATGTGTATATATGATCTGTTTCTCTCGTAGAGAAAAGCCTTATTGGAGAACAGCATCCTCGGGAGGCCCCAGGCCTGTATCCTAGCTCCACTGCTTCCTGGACAGTTACTAGTCTTCCCAAGGCACTGCTTACTTCCTCTGTGGCACGCGGGTAATAATACCTACCCGGAATGGTTGGGAGAGGTAAATGAGGTTCTCTAATGGCTTGGAGCAGGTGATTAATAAATAGCTTATTCTCTGTTCTCAGAGACTTGAAACAGGGACATAGATGAGAATGGTAAGTTGGCTCCTGACCCACCTTGACCAGAATTCTTTTTTTTGCTAGGAAAAAATATTACTTTAACAATGTTATTAACAGTAGGTACTATAACTACGCCTGACCTTAAAGTTCCAGCTAGTAAATACTGGAAACTAGACTCAAATCCTGGTCTGTCTCATGCCAGAGCACTTACCAGTTCAACATCCTGCCTCCCTTCAAAACTCAGCTGAGAAGACAGAAGAATAATGAACAAATGTACAAAGGATCCTTAATTCTGTTAATAATTCTTTGTCTTAACGTAGCTACCTTGATTAAATCTCTCAATAAAAATGTGTTTTAATGTCTGAAAATGTGTTTGTTTTTTTAGCTAAATATTACTTTTTAAAAACTTAGTTCTGATAGGTTTTTATTTATTTATTTATTATATCTTAAAATGTTTTTTAGTTGACATCCAAGTTAGTTAGCATATAGTGCAACAGTGATTTCAAGAGTAGATTCCTTAATGCCCCTTACCCATTTAGCCCATCACCCCCAGTCTCCCCCTCCCAGCAGCTCTCAATTTGTTCTCTGTATTTAAGAGTCTCTTATGTTTTGTCCCCTCCTTGTTTTTATATTATTTTTGCTTCCCTTCCCTTATGTTCATCTGTTTTGTATCTTAAATTCCAAAATTGAGTGAAGTCATATGATATTTGTCCTTATCTGACTGACTAATTTCACTTAGCATAAAACCCTCCAGTTCCATCCACGTAGTTGCAAATGGCAAGATTTCACTCTTTTCGATGGCTGAGTAATACTCCGGTGTGTGTGTGTGTGTGTGTGTGTGTGTGTGTGTGTGTGTGTGTGTATACCACATGTTTTTTATCCATTCATCTGTTGATGGACATTTGGGCTCTTTCCATACTTTGGCTATTGTCGATAGTGCTGCTATAAATATTAGGGTGCACGTGCCCCTTCAAAACAGCACACCTGTATCCCTTGGATAAATACCTAGTAGTGCAATTGCTGGGTTGTAGGGTAGTTCTATTTTTAACTTTTTGAGAAACCTCCTTACTGTTTTCCAGAGTGGCTGCACCAGTGTGCATTCCCACGAGTAGTGCAAAAGAGATTCTTTTTCTCCATATCCTTGCCGGCATCTGTTGTTTCATAAGTTGTTAATGTTAGCCATTCTGACAGGTGTGAGGTGGTATCTCAATGTGGTTTTGATTTGTGTTTCCCTGATGATGAGTGATGTTGAGCATCATTTCATATGTTGGTTGGCCATCTGGATGTCTTCTTTGGAGAAGTGTCTATTCATGTATTTTGCCCATTTATTCACTGGATTATCTGTTTTGTGGGTGTTGAGTTTGATAAGTTTTTTGTAGGTTTTGGATACTAACCTTTTATCTGGTATGTCATTTGCAAATATCTTTTCTCATTCTGTTGGTTGTCTTTTAGGTTTGCTGATTCTTTACTTTGCTGTGCAGAGGGTTTTTATTCCCAATAGTTCATCTTCGCTTTTGTATCCCTTGCCTCTGGAGACGTGTTGAGTAAGAAGTTGCTGCGGCTGAGGTCAAAGAGGTTTTGCCTGCTTTCTCTTCTAAGATTTTGATGGCTTCCTGTCTTACATTTAAGTCTTTCATCCATTTGATTTTATTTTTGTGTATGGTGTAAAAAAGTGATCCAGTTTCATTTTTATGCATGTCACTGTCCAGTTTTCCCAGCACCATTTGCTGATGAGACTGTCTATATTTCGCTGGATATTTTTTCCTGCTTTGTCAAAGATTAGTTGACCATACGTTACTGGGTCTATTTCTGAGTTCTCTGTTGTGTTCCATGGATCTAAGTGTCTTGTTTTTGTGCCAGTACCATACTGTCTTGATGATCACAGCTTTGTAATACAGCTTGAAGTGCGGGATTGTGATGCTCCAGCTTTCGTTTTCTTTTTCAGGATTGCTTTGGCAGGTATTATCTGGTTCCATACAAATTTTAGGATTGTTTCTTCTATCTCTATGAGGAATGCTGGTGTTATTTTGATAGGAATTGCATTGGATATGTAGATTGCTTTGGGTAGCATCGACATTTTAACAATACTTGTTCTTCTAATCCATGAGCGTGGAATATTTTTCTTTTTTTGTGTGTCTTCTTCATTGTCTTTCATAAGTTTTCTAAAGTATCCAATGTATAGATTTTTCACCTCTTTGGTTAGATTTATTCCTAGCTATTTTATGGTTTTTCATGCAATTGTAAATGGAATTGATTCCTTGATTTCTTTCTGTTGCTTCATTATTGGAAGCAACAGAAATTCTGTGCATTGGTTTTGTACCCTGCGACTTTGTTGAATTCATGGATCACTTCTAGCAGATTTTTGTGGAATCTTTTGGGTTTTCCATGTAGAGTATCACGTCATCTGTGAAGAGTGAAACTTTGACTTCCTCTTTGCAGATTCAGATGGCTTTTATTTCTTTGTGTTATCTGATTGCTGAGGCTAAGACTTCCAATACTATGCTGAACAACAGTGGTGAGAGTGGACATCCCTGTTGTTTCCCTGACCTTAGGGGGAAAGCTCTCGATTTTTCCCCATTCAGGATGATATTTGCAGTGGGTCTTTTGTATATGGCTTTTATCATCTTGAGGTATGATCCTTCTATCCTGACTTCTTGAGGGTTTTTATCAAGAAAAGATGCTGTATTTTGTCAAATGGTTCCTCTGCATCTGTTGAGAGGATCATGTGGTTCTTGTCCTCTTTTATTGATGTGATATATCACATTGATTGTTTTGTGGATATTTAACCAACCCTGCATCCCAGGTATAAATCCCACTTGGTCATGGTGAATAATTCTTTTAATGCATTGTTGGATCTGGCTGGCTAGTATCTTGTGGAGGATTTGTGCATCCATATTCATCAGGGAAAGTGGTCTGTAGTTCTCCCTTTTAGTGAAGTCTTTGTCTGGTTTTGGAATCACCACCTTGACCAGAATTCTAATGAAATCACAAGGTCACATCCAGCCGACAAAGATCTGTTGTGTGGGCTAAGGCTTCCCAGTGTGTTGCAGCTAGAAGGTTAGTTTCACGGGCTGTCTGTATAACCTTGTTAATGTATGAGAGTTATCTATGATCAAATACATTTGGGGAACAATCAAGTTTCTTTCCTGCAGGAATTCTCAGGGCCTGAATATGTTAGCATATTAGTAGGCTTCACGAATCTCTAAAAGTGAGATATGTCCAGATGTATTTGACCATGTAGTCTTTTTTTTACAAAACGTCTCAAGGAGAGATGGGCAACATTTTTTTAAGTGTCCTGCCATATATATCTATGAAAGAAAGAAAGGAAGGAAGGAAGGAAGGAAGGAAGAAGAAAGAAAACATATATATACACATATATGTGCACACACATATATTTTGTGTATCTTAACAGACATTTATTTTTATTTTTTTAGATGTTTATTTTTGAGAGAGAGAGAGAAAACAAGTGAGTAGGGGAGGGGCAGTGAGAGATGGAGACAGAGGATCTGAAGTGGGCTCTGTGCTGACAACAGAGAGCCAGATGCAAGGCTCAAACTCACGAACTGCGAGATCAAGACCTGAGCAGACGTTGGACAATTAACCAACTGAGCCACCTAGGCGCCCCAACAGTAATTTAATTTGTCTTATGTGAATGCTTAAAAGCGGGATTCCAAGGTCATATGGTAATTACAATTTTAACTTTATAAGAAACTACCAAACTGTTTTCCAGAATGGCTGCATGAGCAAAGTATGAGAGTGCCAATTTCTCCACATTTTTCTTTCTTTCTTTCTTTCTTTCTTCTTCTTTCTTTCTTTCTTTCTTTCTTTCTTTCTTTCTTTCTTTCTTTCTTTCTTCTTCCTTCCTTCCTTCCTTCCTTCCTTCCTTCCTTCCTTCCTTCCTTCTTTCCTCTCTTTCTTTCATTGTATACACCACATCTTTCTTATCCATTCATCTATCAATGCACACTTAGGCTGCTTCCATAGTTTGGTTATTATTCATAATGCTGCAATAAATGTAGGGGTGCATGTATCCCTTTTATGTTTTTGGGGTAAATACCCAGTAGCTGCAATTACTGGATCATAAAGTATTCCTATTTTTAATTCTTTGAGGAAGCTCCGTACTGTTTTCCACAGTGGCTGTACCAGTTTGCATTTCCACCAACAGTGCAAGAGGGTTCCTTTTTATCCACATCATCGTCAACACTGGTTGTTTCTTGTGTTGTTGATTTTAGCCATTCTGACAGGTGTGAGGTGTTATCTCATTGTGGTTTTGATTTGCATTTTCCTGGTGATGAGCGATGTTGAGCATCTTGTCAGGTGTCTGTTAGCCACCTGGATGTCTTCTTTGTAGAAATGTCTGATCATGTCTTCTGCCCATTTTTTAAATGGATTATTGTTTTGATTTGTTTTGTTGTTTTGTTTTTTGAGTGTTGAGTCATACCAGTTCTTTCTACATTTTGGGCACTAACCCTTTATTGGATATGTCCTTTGCAAATATCTTCTCTCATTTGGTAGGTTGCCTTTTAGTTTTGTTGACTGTTTCCTTTCCTGTGCAGAAACTTTTTATTTTGATGCAGTTCCCTGCGATTTATATTAGTTCTTTAAGAACCATATGGAGCATGCCTTGGCTTCTCTTTATTTTCCTGATCACACCGGTTTGGGTTTAACAAGTTAAGAGAAATTTATACTCAAATGGAAAGATTGCCTATGGGAACACCCGGGTGGCTCAGTTGATTAATCGCCCGACTTTGGCTCAAATCATGATCTCACAGTCTGTGAGTATGAGCCCTGCGATGGGCTCTGTGCTGACAGCGAGGAGCCTGGAGCCTGCTTTGGTTTCTGTGTCTCCCCCTCTCATGCCCCTCCCCTGCTTACACACACCCGCTCTCTCAAAACTAAATAAACATTAAAAAGATTAAAAAAAGAAAGATTGTCTATGAATACAAGTCTTAAGATACATTAGATTAAACATCAAAAATTCATAGAATGATGCTATATTAGGGCTAGAAGACCCAGAGGGGATGCCTGGTCCTGCCTCCCCCCTTCCTGCCCTCCTGAGTTTAGGGACATGGCTTAACTACCTCTTTCCCATGACCCGTGGCTGTGCAGAGAAAACGGCTCCTTTATTGGGGACCAATCACTGACAGAAAGTCCTTCCTTACCCAGGCCAGGTGTGTATCTTGGAGTAGGTCTGTCCTTTCCATATGGCAGCCCCTCAGTCAACTTGTGTGGATGCTACTTCTGTCTCTGTGAAGTCTCGTCTTCTTCAGGTCTTCTCTCAGCCATGACTCATGCTGTGGCTTTCAGCTCCCTTGCCACCATACCCCTTCCTTCTTCCTCAGATGTGCTCTCTCTGATGTGTCCCTGCCCTTCTTAAAGCATGGCCCTTAGAGCTGGGCCCAGGACCCAAGGGAGACCTGGGACATGGCCAACTCTGAGGTTGGCTTGGCCAATGCCTCCTTTGTTTGGCGTGTTGTCCTCCTTTGTTTGGAGTGATTCTGCCAGGATGTGGTCAGCCCTCTGGAAACCTGGCAAAGACTTAGCCCCATCTTTCCTCCCACACAAACCACCCTTCACCTGGTGTCCTCCCCCCACATTCTGTCCCTTCCAGATTTTATCTTTGTTGGCTTTAGCCTATTTGGCCAATGGAATCATTTTTATATCCTGGTTTTGTTAACTCAAGTGTTGAATGACTCTGCTGGCGTTGTGTGGGTCGCAATCTTGGCAACCACAGCCCCTATGTCCATGCTAGTAAATTGACAGAAACATATGGAACTGATTGCTGCAGCCTCTCCAGCTTCTGGGTGGGAACTAGGTCCTGTTGCATTGCTCCCCACTCTTCACCACTCGGAGTCCCTGTGACTGAGGGCGTCTGCCTCTCTCCTCTGTCTCCCTGGTTGCCCCAACTGTAGCAGTTCTTTGGGGTTACTGCTCTCCCGGACCCCAGCGTAGGTCCCTGGCCCTCTGGATGATCACGAGGCCCAGGCTGCTGCTTGCCTGCATGAGCGAACCCCATCTCTGCCTCAGATGCCCCCTCTCTTGGAAGAGCTCTTGCCTGAGCTTGGAACCCCTGCCCTGCGTTCCCACTGTCCCTAGCTCTGCCAGGTTCAGTGTGGACAGGGGGAGAATCCCCCTCTCCCTCACTCTGAGCCTGTCTTGGCCCCTCACTCTGAGTCTTTGTAGATGGGACACAGTCAGGGCTCATGTCCCTGCTGTCTTTGACCCCAGGAACTCTACACGAAGCTTTCTCCTTAACTGCCTGGCTTCTCTGACTGCATTTAGTTTTGGACAATCATGACTGAAGAACTGTTGCCTTTTCCCACGGGCTTTTCTTCTTTCTCTTAGTCTTCACCACCTGCCTCTTGGAATGTGTTAGATAAGAAAACAAGCTCAGAGATTAAATATCTTGCTCAAAAATTATAATGACGGTAAGTCGCAGGTCTAGGTTTGAATCCTAGTTGCCCATGCAGTCAACACATATTTATTGGGCACCAACTGCAAGCTGTCTGCTTCCAAAGCCCAAGTTCTTTGTCCGCAGTGCACTGTTTCTCAAACTGCGGAGTAGGACTGGACGGGAGAGGCCTGGGGCTGGTGCCAGGTCGGCCGCGGAGGCACTGCCCCGGTCCCACCGCTAGGTGGAGCTGCTGGCCCGACCGTCCCAGACCGGCGCGGGGTAAACTGCCAGTCGGCACTCAGCCCGTCTCTAGGCCCACGTTATTTCTGGAAGCAGGGACGCTCCAGTCAGGCCAGGCGAGTGCTTTCAAGCGGCCAGAAGGCCACCAAGAGAGTTGCTGCATCACGGACATCTGGAGACTGAGGGGACTTGGAGAGACCTGAGTCTCAAGACATGCAGTTTGATTTCTCAGAAGTTGCAGCTCTAGAAGTCTCCAGGAGGCTCCGGAAGACTCCAGAAGGCGGGTTGGCCCAAGAAGAAAATGCTGGAGGCTAGACTCTTAGACCCACTTCTACTGGCAGGAGGCCGATAGAGATGATCCTGGAAAGGTGGAATTAAGTGTTAGAATTTCTTTTTTTCCCCCTGCACACGTAATTTTGAGAAATATCAAGCCTGTAGAAAAATTGAAAGAATAGTGCAGGGAACACTCATTTCTGTCTCACCAAGATTCACCACTTGTGAACACGTGGTTATGCCTGCCTGGTTTCTTTCTCACACTGTGTGTGTGTGTGTGTGTGTGTGTGTGTGTGTATAAAACATGGCAGTTGCAGACATGGTACTTCTTTCAGAAGTATTCACTTCAACATACCTCTCTTTTTTTTTTATGGGAGCTCTATTTTATTATATATATACAATACATATATTATATATATTAATGGTTTCAGGAGCTTCAGAACCCAGTGATACATCCCCTACATATAACACCCAGTGCTCATCCCAACAAGTGCCCTCCTTAATGCCCATCACCCATCTAGCCCATCCCCCCACCCAACGGCCCTCCCACAACCCTCAGTTTGTTGTCTATTTAAGAGTCCCTTACGGTTTGCCTCCCTCTCTGTTTTTATTTTTCCTTCCCTTCCCCTATGTTCATCTGTTTTGCTTCTTAAATTCCACATATCAACATGCCTTTCCTAAAGACAAGGACATTCCCTGACACAGCCTGATGCTGTTCTTGGTGGTATTGCTTTTTAAGAAGGGAAAATGTACTTGGCTTAAGAACTTGAAAAATCCCCAGTGAGATCTGGTTGCCAAGAATGAAAACACTAGGAAGCCAGTTTAAAAGATTCATCCTTCCCTCACGTGTTTTGAGAGAAATTTTAGGCTTGGCTGGGGATTCGGCTGGGTGCCCCTGAGGACAGGCTTGTGTCTGACCCCCCCCCCCCCACAAGAGATGGATTCACACGAGATAGAGTTCCTGGGCCTTGGCAGGCAGGGGCTCTGTGCATGGGGGATAGCACCGGCGTGGGGGCCGCCCTGCCATGGCCCAGCACCAGGCCAGTGGCCCCAGGGGCGGTGCTCAGAAGGCTCTGAATGCAGGGGCATAGCCCACCCCGGGGTCCAGGAGCAGGAAGAGAAGAGGCTCAGCTTCTCCAAAAAAGGGCCTGGGAGAGTGATTCTCAGAAAAATGTTGGCTGGGGCAAAGCATTGAAGAAATGTCTTTTCCCAGAGCAGAGAACTGGGCTGGGGGCTAGCGATTAACATGAGGTGCTAAGCATTGCCCCTGCTTCCAGCAAGCAGGGGGTGGGAGCTCTGGAGAGAGGGTGTACCGCTTTTCCTCTTGGACAGGGTAGGGGAGAAGGCAGGGCACAGAGCTGGGCTGAGGGCCCACTGTTGCAGAGCCAGCTCGAGCCGGCCTGCACTAGAGGGACAGTGAGCCGGCCTGCACTAGAGGGACAGTGAGGAGCTGCTGCTTGTTTTTTGGGAAGGAAACTTCCATCGAGACATGTAGACCCCAGCTTGAGTGGACACTTCCAGGGGCCACGACCCTAATCACTGCCCTGGCCAAGAAAGGCTGTGTGTTACAATAGCTGGGCCTTGTTGGAAGACAGGGGGACCCTTGGGAGGTCAGAGACCCTCTCCAGGTTGCTGCTTGCATGTTCAGTGACCTCTGGAAGCATCTCTGATGCTGTCCACACTCTTCAATCTGTCCTGGGCAGTCTGTCTTGATTGGACTCCATGAGGCCAAGCTTGGTTTTCAGGCCTCTCGACATTCGAATGCAGACCAGGCTGTGTCTGGCCCTGCCATGCAGGGAAGAAGGACCCACACACTCAAAATAAAGAAAAGAATACATAGCTATACTGAGTCATGCACCTGGGTATTCTAGAACTGCCAGGAATCAATCGAGACTAATTTGGCATTGATATTTGGCCAAGATCCCACACCGCAGAGTTGGGAAGGGGCCTAGGTGGTGTCTGGTCCCCAGTGTGCACAGGCAGGAGGGGCCTGGCTGCCCAGCTACCGGGCTCACTGGGCTTTCAGTGCCCTGGAGTGCCTAGTCCATGTGCTTTGATGTCCTGGCCTGTCTTTGGTGGTCTGCTTTCCACCTGGGTGTTCTCCTGGCAGATGCCCTGTCTGGACACAGGCCCTCGTCTCTTGGTGTGTACTATTTCAGCAGAGTCACCCATGCTCTGAGGGCAGGGCTGTTTCTAGGGTCCTTTATCTAAGACATCTCTCTGGGGATGCAGAGGAGCCAGCATCTTCTCTTTGCAGCCCATCCCTAACTTCTTAGGAAACACACCGCTGTTCCCTTTGCCCTCCATGTGGGACGGGCAGACCAGCACGGAGCTCAGGAACAAGCTTTCCTGCATCCACGTGATGGCGGGCCCAGCAGTGACAGAATTCCAGGGCCGATGGAGGACTGAGCCCTCATACCGTGGGAACAGCTGACCTCCCGCTTTAGATCCTGGACGTGAAGCCGATGAGTAATCATGGTGCCAAAGCGAGACCTAAGGGTGTCCGGCCACCGCCATGCAGGAGTGGTTCTCCCACTGTTCGGTCTTGGGAGCTCATTAAACTCTTAAAAGTGCCAAAAGCCCTAAAGAGCTTTAGCTCTTATTGATCATATTTATAGATATTTAGGGTATTAGAAATTAAAATAAAAAATAATTAGAGAAATTAATCTTTTCATTGAGTGCTTTTATTCCCTGGCCCTTAGTATCCTCGGCTGCTTCAAAATGTGTCCTCCACCATCTGTCACCTGTGCTCCCTGCACAGAGGCTGCAGGTTTTAATACGACCTACCCCTTCTTTGCACGTGGCCCGGTAGCAGAAGCCTCACTCGACCAGTGCAGCTCGTCTCAGGGAGGAAAAGTGATAGTTTATCTCAGTATGTCTTTCTAAGGTGTGCATGACTGCTAGCCCCATATCTTCTAGGAAAAACCTGATCAGAAGAGGAATCAGGTTAATATACATAATTCTCTCCCTCTTTGGCTTTTCCAGCAACATGACAATAGAATGAACATTCTACCCACCTGTGTGGTTTAGACTCCAATGTCCAAGACCCTGTTTGCTCTTCAGAGCTGCTTCTATCTTCCACTTTAAGCCTTTCAAAATGATTTCCCCCCCTTGGAGCCCTGCATGGTGTCTGCTGGTGAATGGATGTGCAGCTCTCGGCACTCAACACCTGAGCCCTGGAGCGACTGAGCGAAGTGTCAGGACGCCCACGAGGGCACAGCTGGGCTTCACAGCTAGCCTAATGGATTTTGGTTTGCATTAAAGCTGCAGGTCTTAGCCTTTTTGGTCTCGGCTTCCTTTTCAATATTCAAAATGACTCAGGACCCCAAGGAGCTTTTGTTTGTGCAAACGATATCTGTCCATATTTTTCCTGTTTGAACCTGAGAAAGTTAAAATATTTATTTATAAATTCATTTAAAAATAACGCCATTGCATATAAACATAAAAACATATTTTTATGAAAAATAACTACATGTCTCAAAAATAAATTCAGTGCCTTTTTTTACAGTTAATAAATGCCTGGGTGCATCTGACTCGTGATCTCAGGTGAGGTCATATCTTGAGGGTTGTGAGTCCCACATGGGGCTCTGCGCTGATGGTGCAGAGCCTGCTCAGGATTCTCTCCTTCTCTTTGTCCTTCCCCTGCTTGTGCTCTCTCTGTCTCTCTCAAAATAAATAAATAAACATAAAACACACACACGCATACACACACACACACACATTGTCTGGCTTAAAGGGAAACAGTTGGATTCTCCTCTTACCTCTGCAGGCAGTACAGTGTTGGAGGATGTGCTGGTTGAAGTGCTGGGTAAAATATGCCGTTGGAGTTGGGGGTAGATTTTCTTTCATAGCTTTTCAGGTAGTGGATCTGCTTCTTTGTTACTGCACTGAAATGTGACATGTAGTGGCTTCTTAAAGGTTAATTTCCACGTGGAATCTGAAACCATTTATCCTCTGTTTGTCCTTAAACCACTGGTCTAACTAGCTTTTTGAACAATATCTTTTACCCCGACATGTACCATCATGCATGGGTCCTTGGGAAGATTCTAAGATCTTCTAACACCAGAGTTATGCTGTGTTTTCCCACTGTGGACCCTTTCCTTCCTCACACGGTATCAAAAATCAAATTCGATAACACGGCCACCAACATCAGAAAAGTCTCCAAATATCCGGAGGCTTGTCAAGCTTAGGATGGCAGTTACGGTGTTTGCAAAATTCTAATTTTTGCTTGAATGCTCAAATTTTATTGTTGGCAACAAATGCTGTCTTTGTTTCTGTCGAAATGACAGGCTCACTTTGTTCGTTCTCCAAGAAATGTCTGTCAAATACCCAAGTCTGAACAACCATTGTTTGTTAGATTTCATTCTCTCAAGTAAAAACGGTATTCTATGCAAAAAAAAAAAAAAAAAAAAAAAAAAGTGGCCAGATTGACTTGCAGTGCAAATAGTCCCACAGGTGATTTCTTTGGGACAACCTCCACACTTGGGTATTCAATATATGTTCCTGTGCCCATTAGAATTTAACACAATTAATGTATTTTACTGCTTCCTCAAGGACAATCTCAAGAAGAATTGGCATTTTTAAAAATTTGCGAGTGTGCGTGGTGGAGAAGCAAATGATACCATTTGGAGCCTCTGCCTGAATTGTGCAAAGCCTCTGCAGCTTTACCCACCGATGTTTGTGACCGCCAGTGCAAATACCAGTAACATGAAAGAGGCAGGTCACATTCCGATATTATTATTCTGAAAATAATTCTGACCTCGTGCATGCCTACAAAGGTCATGGGATTTCCAGCATGCCTGGACTATACTTTGAACACCCATAAAGCCGATGTTGGGTATGTTCTCTCAACGTCTCTTAGCATGGCTCAGGCTTCCTGTGGGCTGGGCACCCAGCAGAAGTTCCATACGTGCTTGCCGGCTGGAAGCTTGGCATCTCTGGGATGCAAATAGAGGGAATGGAGTCTGTAGAAGTACTTGTCACGCAGTGTGTGTCATTAGTGCCCAGAGCCTGAGAGATACTCCCTGGAGACTGGTTGGTTTGGGCAGTGCCTGGGGAATTGGTATTTTTAAAATATTTAGAATATTTGGAAATCCTGCATCAAAAGAACTGACTACAGGACCATCAGGCCAAGAGCAGAAATGCAACCTGACTGTGACGGGTGGAAACCCACAGGCATCTCTTCCCTTCCTTGGCTTCTGCTTAAAACGATAAAGACAGAGCACCTTGTACCATGCAGGCGTGGACACTGTCGGGTGGTTTCCAGGGCCTTCCTGCAGAATGGGTTGAAGGTGGTAAGGGGAGAGGTGGGCTCTCAGAGGTGCTGGAGGGACCTGGGGTGCTGGCTTCTCTGGGTGCTATTGGAATCACAGGGGATTGGGTCTTGAACCAGGAAGGATGGGGCCCCCGGGCAGATGGCTTTGTTCTGCTACAGAGTTTGGAGCCACGTTGGGCAAAGTGCTGTTCGTGCAGTGCTGCCCTCGAACCCTCCCCTGGGGGTCTGCCTGTTCTTCTCACTCTGAGAGAGGTCTCCCAAATGTCCAAGAACCCTCTCTTTAACCCAAGGGACTCTTGGCAAGTCACCACTTTTCCCAACTGGAAGTGAGACTAATTCTGTGCCCATGTCCCACTGTAGGGCAGCCGCCCTGCTCTCCAGCTCTGGGCATCGTTTGTCCAGGCACAGGGCTTGAGGCCTGGAGCCCCGCAGGCTCCACCACCTATCTGTGAGAACATCCCTCCTGTGTACACTTCTGTGGCTGTGAGGAAGCAGAAGGGGCCAGTGAGAGCAAGGCTATTCTGGTTCCTGGTGGTGCTTATAATTTCTTTTGTTGCAAGTGTCTTTTTTTAAAAAAAATATTTTAAATGTTTATTTATTTTTGAGAAAGAGAGTGCAAATGGGGCAGGGGCAGAGAGAGGAGAGAGGGGGGACAGAGGATCCAAAGAGGACTCTGTGCTGACAGCAGCGAGCCCGATGTGGGGCTTGAACTTGAGAGCTGTGAGTTCACGGTCTGAGCCAAAGTTGGATGCTTAACTGACTGAGCCACCCAGGTGCCCCTCCTTTTTTGCAAGTGTCTTATACCCTCCAGAAAGCAACTCAGGGTTGTGTGTCTAAAAATCTTCTCAGATGGTTCTAATGCACAGCTAAGGGGAGAACCTGGTTTTGTTAGTTTGTTTATTCTTTAATATTGATTATTCAGTAGAGAAACCAGGGAAGGTATTTTGAGATCCAGGTGGAAACCAGAGATATGTACCCCAGGTATGTTTATGCAATTGGAAAAAAAAAAGAAAGCATTATTTTTCTGTGGCGTTTACACATATAGATTATTAAGCCAGAACTGTAGTTGGAATTTGGTTAACGCTTTCATTGATTATGTTTGCCTTTCTGTGATCAATACCAGATAAGCCTACGAAATCTTGAGGACCAAGTTTCTCAACAGCACTGTGGGCTTGTAAGGAAGTAGCATTATTGTACAACATTGTGGAATGTAGAGAAAACATTGTTGTGTTTCAGCAGGCTTTCTAGACAAATTTTGCTGAAACTTGGAATTTGGTTGTCTCAGTTGGCTCAGGCTGCTGTAACAGAACACCACAGGCTGGGTGATTTAAACAACAGAAATGTACTTCTCACAGTTCTGGAGGCTGGGAGTCGGAGATCCAGGTGCCGGCTGGTCCCGTCTCTGGTGAGGGCTCCCTCGCTACTTACGGACAGCCGCTACCTGCGTCCTCACAGCACAGAGAGTGAGCAAGCTCGCTGGTATCTCTTCCTCCACAGGCACCAATGCCATCATGGGGCCCCACCCTGAATGAGCTCATCCAGCCCTACAACCTTCCCAAGGTCGCCTCTCCCCATATCATAACGTTTCGAGTTAGGACTTTAACACAGGAATTTTGGGGGTAGGCAAGTAGTCAGTCCACAATACTGTGCTAAAAGCAAGTTTTAGAGTTAATTTTTTTAATGTTTATATTTGAGAGCGAGAGAGTGCAAGTGAGGGGAGGGGCGGAGAGAGAGAGGGAGACAGACTCCAAAGCAGGCTCCAGGCTCTGACCTGTCAGCACGGAGCCTGACTGACGACAGGGACAGACATGGGACCTGAGCTGAAGTCAGTCGCTTAACTGACCGAGGCACCCAGGGCACCCCTAGAAGTTAATTTACAATTGTGAAGGTGGTGAGAGAACCCTAGAGAGGTTTACCTAAGCTGGGGGTGTGTGTTTACATTTCAGCCTGGAGTGAAAGCCTCCTGGGGCTTAGAGACAACTCTCAGTTATCTGTCCTCGAGGGGTAAACAGTTGGCCCATGAACAACACTGGTGAGAACTGCATAGATCCACTAATACGTGGGATTTTTTTTCCCTGAGGACAACAGTACAGTTCTATAAATGTATTTTTTTCCATGATTTTCTTAGTAACATCTATTCTGTAGCTCAGTTTACTATATACTGTATATAGTGTATTTACTGGGTACCTACTATATACTGTATATAGTATATTTACTGTATATTTAGTATATACCGTATACAGTGTATAACACCTCTAACATGCAATGCAGGTAGTAATCAACTGTTTATGTTATTGACAAGGCTTCCAGTCAACCGTAGGCTGTTAGTAGCTAGATTTTGGGGGAGTCAAAAGTAATATGGTAGTTGTTAACTGTGTGGGGGTCAGCATCCCTAACCCCGGCCTTGTGCAAAGTTCAGAGCTGTATTTACACTCTAGAATGTAAGACTAAGGATTCAGGATCCCAGCTATCCAGTCTAAGGAGCAAGGGAATTATTTTCCCTCCTGGAGGAGAAGAGGACCTCGGATGCATCATTCTTCATCCCTTGGCCAAAGAATGTTGTCTGCTCTTTGGGAGCCTTCTGTCAGGCTCTCTTCATGTCACCTGCTTCTTGTTTACTGTAAGATCACAAAAAATCTGTCTCAGATCCATAACACCTCATATATGCATTTAGAATAAAATTAATAGAGATGAATGTTAAAACCCCAAAGTGTTAAGTAAAATATATTGAATGTTGGTAACTAGGCAAAATACCTTCTAAGTAGAAAAAAAAAAGAAATAGAATCAAATGATTAATATGATGGCAGTTGCATGATGACAAATGTGGTGATTTTAATTTGTCTTTCTTCCTAAAATTTTCTTAAAGAGTGTATATTAATTTGACAATGGAAAGAATTAAAAAAATTGTTTTTGCATCATGGTGATGATAGAGAGTACCTCCGTATTAGTCATCTATTGCTGTGTTGTAAATTAAGTCAAAACTTAGCAGCTTTGGGGCGCCTCGGTGGCTCAGTTGGCTAAGCAGCCGACTTCAGCTCAGGTCATGAACTTTCAGTTTGTGAGTTCCAGCCCAATGTTGGGCTCTGTGCTGACAGGGTGGAGCCTGGATCCTGCTTTGGATTTTGTGTCTCCCTCTCTCTCTACCCCTTCCCTGCTCACACTCTCTCTTTCTCTCAAATATAAATAAATGCTAGAAAAAAGAAACTGAGTTGTTTAAAAAAACTAACACCTTGGCTGCTTAAAGCAACATACCTTTATCAACCCACAGGGCCTGTGGTCAGGAGTCTGGGCCTGTCTGAGCGGGGTCTCCTGGGAATTCCTTTCCAGGCCCACCCCCCGCAGCAGCACAATAGGTAAATATGTCAATATTGAACTTGTAAAGAAAATTATATTAAATCATGAAATATGTTTGAGGGCCCTGCTGTTTTTTCCTGTTCTTCCATTTTGGGTTTCGTATAAGATTTCTAGAGTGTGTCATTGTGACTGTGCTGCCCGTCTTCCCAAAGCCTCCTAACCTGAGCCCTGCTGCCTAAACGTGCTTGTGCCAACACAGCTCTCACAGGCGCTGGAGGCTGGTGCGGCAGCACTTGGGCTTCCTGGCAGAGTTTGGTGTGCGTTTGGAATCAGCCACAGTAGCTGGAGAAGCGTTACGCGGTATGTTGGCAGTGAGTGTCTTCATTACCGATCCACACGATCAGGCATGAAGCAGGGGGGACTGTGGCTCGTACTTGTTTTGAGGCAAAAGATGGGAATGAAATAGGAAAGCCGCTCTCTGGAGACACAGAGGCTAATTATGCAGAGGCAGTGCCCTCTACCTGAAATCTTGGTCACCAGCCTCTGCACCTCACCTCCCTTTCCAGAGACCAAGGCCTTCTGACCGCCACCCACAGGGGAAGCCCTTGGGAGCTCCTCCAAGTTCTCAGCAAGGCCTCGAGGGACTCCCTTCCCAGTGCTGGCCAGACTGACCTGCCCCTGACCTAGTCCCTAGTGGGCAGTAGGGGCAGGACCATGAGTGAGCTAATTTTCAAATCATCGGCTCCTTTCCCCTTTGGGGAATGCCATGCCCAGCCCTTAGGGAGACACTTCTTAATGCACCCAGGAAAGCAGCGTGGTTCCCCCGAGGCCACCCAGGGTCCTGCCACCTTAGCAGCACAAGTGTCACTTGTGCACAAGTGTAGTTGTGTCTTTGAGGCCTCGGTGAGGCTGACTTCCAAGTCAGTGGAGGAGCTGTGGACGAGGGTTAGAAAGAATAAGGACCTGCAAAGACTGGTGATGCCAACATTTGGGGGTCCTGAGAAAGCTTCTGGGATCCAGAGGATACTCGTGTACATTGGAGTTTATTAAACAGAAATGAGTCACCTTCTCCAAGGATTGAAATACTACTGCTTAGACTCAGGACCAGTGGGTTCTTGGTTCTTAATTGTTAAGAAAATGTACAAGATTGTTAGGGTGGCCTGGTCCCTGCCCAAGCTTTGTCCCAGAAGCCATCTGGGGATGATGCTACCCTCCCTGGATCCTCAGCTCTTCTACTGGAATCGATGATCTCGCTGGCTCAGTGACCCTGGCAGAAACACCCAGTCAGCTGAGCCTGAGTCGTGTAACCTTCCCTGGCTACCAGGGAGCCAGGAGGGAGAGGGCTTGGCCTCCTGCAACCACACAGTGGGAGGGAAAGCCTGGCTTCCACCAGACAGATAAGAAGACTGCTCCCCTGGTTGGGTATCCTCAAATATCAGATGTCCACTACAGTGGCCAAGAAATTGTGGTACTTTAGTCATGCATTTGAAATGACTGGTAAAAGAATTCTGTATGTATATATGCTGTTGAACATTATATGTGTATACGTAATATTATATATACTATATACATTATAATTATATATAACAGTATATAACACTATATATACCACTTGATTTTATTCACTTTGAAAGAAATGTCTCTCTTTTGGCATCAGAGGCTTCTAATCTATAATTTCAAGACAGCGATTCCCACCAGAAAACCTTTTAGAGTCATAGCAGAGGATATACAGTTTAGGAATGACCAAGGTTTATGTCAGAGCTTGGAGTAAGTATTGAACTAAGTCTGTTTGGATCATCTGGGCATTCTCCCCAGGAGTTATTGGGTTATCCTGCCCAATGTTGGGACATTCAGATAAATAAGAACATGGAGTATTTATTTTGGCTCCACGTTTATAATCACCTTATTTCAAGTTTTGTGGTAGGAATGGTTGAGAGAAATGAAGGCTACTTGGTTCTGCACCAGGGAGGTTCACAGCAGACAACACATAATTAGAATGTTATAATGAGCTACACTTTTCAGCAGTGTGCTGGTGGGTGCGAAGTCCCAGAATAGACTCCTCAGTGTATCTTTTTAGAGACTTGGTTTAATTTCATGTTAAATAATGTAAAATCAAATAATGTTATATTAAAACACATGGAAAAAACACTTGGATGTATTATGGAGTTGAATGCAAAATATGAAATGAATGCTGGTAAAAATGGAGTAAAGGCCTCTAAAAGCAATGAGAAAATTGGCAAAAAATGGTCAGAATCAGTTTTTTCTAGAACTCTGGAAATAAACTACAAGCTTGCAGAAATTTGGGGAGCATTTATTAAAACAAATGCCTGAATCTTGGTAAGAATGGTAAGTTTTGTGGCATTTTATTCTGTCCTATTCCCCGTCCCCCTCATCACAGCCTTGAAAAATAACAGCTCACATTTGCCATGAAAATCAGCAACCTGGCAGGCACCTAATGGAGCAGAGCTGGCTTGGAGCACTTCCAAAGCCCATTACCAGAAAACCGTCATAATTTGACCTGCTGGTGGTTCCCTGGAAGACCTCATTAGCTAGGCTGTCTGTATTTGACTGTGAGCAGTCAGCTCACACACTGTGTGGAAAGCCTTTTCCCAGGGAGTGTTTGTTAAAAACAATTCCAGGCAATTGATAACAGTTGGGTCAAATAATAGACTAATCAAGAAGCTTAAGATGAAAAGCCGGGGAATGCAGGATCCATAGGATATTGAGAAGTTCTAAAATCTTCCTGGGAACCTAGAAGGCTCCTAGAAGGCTCCTAGAAGGCCGTGCTTGTGTAGGGCTGTGAGCATGCTAAGGGCTGTATGCCACTCAGGAAAGACCTGAAAAGGCTCTAAGCTCTCACCTCTGGCTGATCTTGAGGTTCTGTGCAATCAGGAAGTAAACGTTATAAGAGTTATAAACTGTCTGAGCTTTGAAGGCATGCCCAAAAAAACACAGAGCCCCTCAGCAAAGGCTGTGAGACTTATTGGTTCCAGGCCTTTAAGGAAATTTCTCTGCAACCATTAACTGACCACTAGACTGACTAACTGGACAGAAACTTCATTGGCCATATATGACAAAGAATACCTACTCTACAGAATTGGTTCGAAAAAGACACTGAAACAAACCAAAAGCCAAGTATAACAAACAGCAAAAATAAACTCTGAAGAGAGGGAGAACCTGATTTTCAGAGTTGCCATAGGATGTTATTTGAAGTGTTCAGTTTTCAACAAAAAATTTGTGAGACATGGAAAGAAATAAGAAAGCATGACCCAGTCACAGGAAAAAGAAACAAAAACAATCTATAAAAACTGTCCCTGAAGAAGCCCAGATATTGGACTTACTAGTCAAAGACTTTATATTAGCTATTTTAAATACATTTAAAGAACTAAAAACATCATATCATATGAAAAGAAAACATATATATTAATTATATATAATTTCCATCTCTTTATTGGTGCCCTATATTTGTAGTGCCATCTTCATTCTCCTATTTTATTTTAATATGACATGGCTATATATACATATGTTTATATATATATATAAATTCTGCAGTTGGAAAGTGCAATAACTAAAATGAAATCTTCGCCAGAAGTGCTCAATACCATATTTGAGCAGACAGAAGTAAAAAGTCAATGATTTGAGGATAACTTAACTGAGATTATTCAGTCTGAGAAACAAAAAGAAAAAAGAATGAAGAAAAATGAACAGATGCTCAGAGACCTGTGGGTACCATCAAACGTACTAACATATGCATAATGGGAGTCTCAGAAGGAGAGCAAAGAGAAAAAGGGGCAAACAAAATAGTTGAAGATCTATTGGATGAAAACCTCCAAAATTTGCTGAAAAATATTATTTCATATTTTACATCAAATATATTTAGGGGCTCTTGGGTGGCATAATTGGTTAATCATCTGACTCTCAGTTTTGGCCCAGGTCATAATCACATGGTTTGTGGGATTGAGCCCCGTGTCAGGGTCTGGGCTAACATCACAGAGCCTGCTTGAATTCTTTCTCCCCCGCTCTCTGCCGCTCCCCTACCCTCTCTCTCCCAAAATAAATGCTTAAAAATATATAAATAATAAATTATAATACACACACACACTTAGATTTATGAGTGCTCAATAAACTTCCAAGGGGTCAACAAACTTCAAGTATAGTGAATTCAAAGAGATCCACACCTATACACATGATAAGCAAACTGTCAAAAGAAAAAGACAAAAAAGGAAATCTTGAAAGCAATGAGAGAAAAGTGACTCATCATGTACAAGTGATCCTTAATAAGATTCGAAGTTATTTCTCATTAGAAACAATGGAGGCCAGGAAGCAGTGGGATGATATATTCAAAGCTATCAAAGAAAAAAAAAACTGTAAAAGATTCTATATCCAGCAAAATTGTCCATCAAAGATAAAGAAGAAATTAAGATATTCCCATATAAATAAACACAGGAGAATTTGTCACTAGGAGGTGTGCCTTACAAGAAATATTAATGGGGTTCCTTTAGGCTAAAATAAAATAAAACACTAGGCAGTAACTTGAATCTATGTGAAGAAATAAAAAGCACTGGTTAAGTAACTACATAGCTACATATAAAAGACATTATAAATATATATATTTTAATAACTTTTTTTATCTGACCTAAAATACAACTGCATAAAGCATAATTAGAAATCTGTGTCAGCGGTCACAACAAAAATGAATAAAGATGTAATTTGTATGAAAATAAAATCACAAAGCAGAGGAAGGGAATGGAACTTTATAGGAGCACAAAATTTTATATGCTATTGAAACTAACTTGGCACACCAGTCAGAGTGGCTAAAATGAACAAATCAGGAAACCATAGATGCTGGCGAGGATGCGGAGAAGCAGGCACCCTCTTACACTGTTGGTGGGAACGCAAACTGGTGCAGCCACTCTGGAAAACGGTGTGGAGGTTCCTCAAAAAAATGAAAATAGAGCTACCCTTTGACCCAGCAATAGCACTGCTAGGAATCTACCCAAGAGACACAGGAATGCTGATGCATAGGAGCACGTGTACTCCAATGTTCATAGCAGCACTTTCAACAATAGCCAAATCATGGAAAGAGACCAAGTGCCCATCAACTGACGAGTGGATAAAGAAGATGCGGTACATATATACGATGAACTACTACGTGGCAATGAGAAAAAATGAAATCTGGCCATGTGTAGCAACATGGATGGAACTGGAGGGTATAATGTTAAGTGAAATAAGTCAGTCAGAAAAAGACAGATACCATATGTTTCCACGAATAGGTGGACTTTGTGAGACTAAGCAAAAACCAGGGGTAGGGGAAGAGGGGAAAGAAAAAAAAGACACAGAGAGGGAGGGAGATAAAACATAAGAGACTCTCAAAGACTAAAAACAAACTGAGTGTGAGGGGGGTGAGGGAGGGGGTAGAGGGGGTGACGGGCATTAAAAAGGGCACATGTTGGGATGAACACTGGATGTTATATGTAAACCAATTTGAAAATAAACTATTATAAAATTAAAAAAAAAAGAAACTAACTTGGTATTAATTTGACCTAGATAGATATAAATTAAGATGTTAATTGTAATCCCCTGAGTAACCATTGAGGAAAAAACTTGGAAAATATATAGTAAAAGAAATACTAAGAAAACAGAAATGGTACACTAGGTAATATCTACTTAATAAAAAGAAAGCAGTAGCAGAGGAATGGAGGAACAAAAAATATATAAGAAATACAGGAAGCAAAAAAGGGCAGAGATAATTCCAAACATATCAATGATAACATTAAATGTAAATGGATCAAGCCATCCAATCAAAAGGCAGAGATTGTCAAACTGGATTAAAAGAAAAACAAGATTCAACACATGCTGTCTATAGGAGACATACTTTAGATCCAAAGATACAAATTGATTAAAAGTAAAGGAATGGGAAAAAAGATATGTGATGAAAACAGCAAAGATAAGAAAGATGGAGTGGCAATTCACTGGACAAAATGAACTTTAAAACATGTTACTGGAGCTAAAGGAAGGACATTTTATAAAAAAGATAGGGACAATTCATTCACAAGATGTAACAATTATAAATATATATGCAACTAACAGCAAATCCTCTAAATACATGAAGCAAGACAAAATTGAAGGGAGTAATAAACAATTCAACATTTCATATGCCTTACTCAAAAATAGATAGGACTGCAAAAAATCAACAAATGAAAGACCTGAATATCACTGTAAACCAACTAAGACTAACAGGAATCTACAGAACTTTCCATCCAACAACAGTAGAATATACATTCTTTTCAAGTATACATGAAGCATTCTGAAGAATAGACCACATGCTAGGCCATTAAAGCTAAATGAGTTTTTAAAGATTTAAATAACACAAAGTATATCCTCTCACCCCAATGGTATACAATTGCAAATCAGTAACTGAAAGAAAGTTGAGAAATTAACAGTCTACTTCTAAACACCCAGTGGATCTAGGAAGAAATCACAAGAGAAATTAGAAAATACTTTGAGATAAATGAAGTTAAGATGCAACATATCAAACTTAAAAGATGCAGCTAAAGCAGAGCTGAGGGGGAAATTTACAGCTGTAAACACCTATGTTAGAAAAACAAGAACTTCTAACATCAATAACCTAACTTCCACTTTAAGATACTAGAAAAAGAAGTATAAATCAAACCTAAAGCAAGCAAAGGAAGGAAATAAAGAATAGAGTAACTACAAATAATGGTACAGAAAAACAATAAAGAAAAATCAATACAACCAAAAGTTAGTCCTTCAGAAAGATCATGAAAATGGACAAACCTACCTACTTTAGCCAAGATAAAAGAGACAAAATTCAAATAACTAAAATCATAAATGAAATAGGGGATATTATTACTGATGCTACAGAAACAAGAAGGACTATTGAGGGCTATTTGAACAATTACATATTAATAAGTTAGATAACAGATGAAATGGGTAAATTTTTAGAAAGATACAAATCACCAAAACTGACTCAAAAAGAAAGAGAAAATCTAAATAAACTTGAAACAAGAAGACACTGAAACAGTAATAAAAAAAAGAAGAAAGAAAAGAAAAAGAATAAACAAAAAAACCTGCACCCAACTATCCACACAGAAAAACCCAAGCCCAGATGGCTTTATTGGTAAATCCCACCAAAGATTTATAGAAGAATTAATATCAATTCTTCACAAACCCTTCCAAAAAAAATAGAATAGGAAAGAACACTTCACAAATCATTCTATAAGTTCAATATTATTCTGATATTAAAAAAGACAAGGACATCACAAGAAAAGTAAACTATAGACATTATCTCTTATGACTATAAATGCAAAGTTCCTCAACAAAATACTAGCACACCAGATTGAGCAATACATGAAAAGATTTATACACTTTGATCAAGTGAGATTTATCCCCAGAATGCAGGATTGGTTTAACATGCAAAAACCAATTAATGTAATGCATCCTACCAATAGATTGAATACAACAACCACATGTTTATCTATCTGCTGTTAATAGACCAGACAGCAGAAAAAACATTTAACAAAATCCAATACCCTTTCATTTTAAGACATTTAACAAACTAGGAATAGAAGGGAACTTCCTCAACCTAATAAAGGGATCTACGAAACAAACAAACAAACAAACAAGCAAACAAACCCAAATATACAGCTAACATCATACTTCATAGTGAAAGATTGGATGCATTTTCCCTAGGATTAGGAACAAGACAAGGATGTCTGCCTTCACTATTTCTATTAAATATATATATATATATATATATGTATATATGTATATATATATCTAAAGAGAGAGAGAGAAAGAGAGAGAGAGAGAGAATCCCAAGCAGGCTTCATGCTGCTATGGGGCCCAATCCTACCACTCTGGGATCATGACCTGAGCTGAAATCAAGAGTCAGATGCTGAATTGACTGAGCCACCCAGGCACCCCACTATTTCTAATAAATATTGTAATGGAGATTCTAGTCAGGGAAATTAGGCAAGAAATGGAAATAAGTGAGAAGTAAAAGTGTCTCAGTTCACAGATGACATAACCTTATAAGTAGCAAATCATACGTAATCCACAAAAAAAATTGTTAGAGCTAATACATTAGCTCATCAAGGTTGTAGGATACCGACACAGTATACAAACAAAAACCAAACAGGTGTATTTCCATAACTTAGGAGTGAAAAATACAAAAACAAAATTAAGAAAACAATCCACTTACTATAGCATTAAGAGGAATAAAATACTCTGGAATAAATTTAAAAAAAAAGAAGTACAAGCCTTGCACGTGGAAAACTACAAAATATCATTGAAAGAAAGTACATGAAACTTAAATGGAAAGACATCCCATGCTCATGGATCAGAAGGCTTAATATTGTTAAGATGGCAATGCTCCCCAAATAGATCTACAAACTCAACAAAATCTTTATCAGGATCTGAACTGGACTTTTTGTAGAAATTAACAGGCTGATCCTAAAACTCACGTGGAAGCCCTAGGGACTGAGAGTAGCCAAAATAACTTATTTTAATTTTTAAAAATGTTTATATATATATTAAGTAGGATCCAATGCAGGGCTTGAACTCATGACCCTGAGATCAAGACCTGAGCTGAGATCAAGAGTCAGATGCTTAACCGACTGAGCCACCCAGGTGCCCCTCCAAAATAATCTTAAAAAAAAATGTCAGACTACTGACATTTCCCAATTGCAAAACTGACTATAAAGCACAGTAATCAAGAGAATATAGAATGCATACAAGGATAGACACAAAGACCTAGAATAAATGAGAATCTGGAAATAACTTCTCACATTTAGGTTAGCTGATTATTGACAAAAGTATCAAACTAATTCAGTGGACAAAAAAACAGTCCTTTCCACAAATGGTGCTAAGACAAATGGATATCAACTTGCAAAAGAAAGAAATTGGACCGCTACCTCACACCCCACACAAAATTAACTCAAAATGGATTAAAGACCTAATGTAAAAGCAAACGCTATAAAAATTTTAGGAGAAAGCGTAGGGGTAATATTTATAGCTTTGGGTTTGGTAATGGTTTTTTAATATGACATTGAAAGCACATGAAACAAAATAAAAAGTAAATAAATTAAACTTCATTAAAATTAAATACTCCTGCGCTTCAAAGAGCACCATCAAAGAAAGTAAAAGCCAGGGCAGCTGGCCGGCTCAGTTGGTAGAGCTTGCAACCCTTGATCTCGGGATTGTGAGCTCAAGCTCTATGTTGGGTGTAGAGATTACTTGAAAGAAAGAAAGAAAGGAAGGAAGGAAGGAAGGAAGGAAGGAAGGAAGGAAGGAAGGAAGGAAGGAAGGAAGAAAAAAAAGAAAGAAAGAAAGAAAGAAAGAAAGAAAGAAAGAAAGAAAGGAAGGAAGGAAGGAAGGAAGGAAGGAAGAAAGGAAGGAAGGAAGGAAGGAAGAAAGGAAGGAAGGAAGGAAGAAGGAAAGAAAAGAAAGAAAGAAGAAAGAAGAAAGAGAAAGAAAGAAAAAGAAAGGAAGAAAGAAAGAAAGAAAAAGAAAGAAAGAAAGTAAAAGAGTAAAAGCCAACAGAATGAGAAGAAGTATTTTTAAGTCAGATGTTTAACAAGAGACTTGTAATTAGAATATAAAAAAAACTCTTATGACTCAATAGTAAACAGACAAATAACCCAATTAAAAATGGGCAAAGAATCCTGAAACCCATGTTGGAAGTTAGGTAAGTCGAGGGTCCCAGGCAAAGTTACTGTGATAGATTAATTTGCTAGCGTTGTGTAGTCTATGGGGGCAGAGTTCCTTGCAAGTTGCAGGATGCATCAGCTCCATCCTTCAGAAAGGATACCTGTAAGAGGTATGTCAATTGGACATACTTTCAACTCAGGCACGCTCAAGAAACGCCTCCTGTAGCCCCTCGGCTTTAATCCTCAGCTGCAATGTGAGTCAAGTTCATTCTGTTAAACTCATGAGCTTAAGCAGGGCGGCACAGCTGAGGGGCCAGCTCATCTTTCCCCCAGGACGTGCAGCCACAGGGATCCCGATCCCTTCCTGAATCATGGCATGCTGCTAAGAATAGTGAGAGTACAGTATATGCGCCTATGAAGATCTTCCCCGGGAGTCATGAGTATTTGCAGCCTTTCCTGGAATAAAGAGATCCTGAGCCCTCAGTACCGCTTTGAGCGTGCCCTGTGGTCTTTCTCTTCGAAATCCAGCCTTAAACTCCCCTCCTCAGGAAACATATCTTGATTTTACCAAATCTCTCTAATTGAATTTCTGGAATGATGAAAGCTGAATTTGGCCGATGGATAGATCAGTGCTGCTTGAAAAGTAGGTGTGCTGGGCTATGAGAGAGGACTCTGGCTCCAACATTCTTTTTTAGCCTATTTATCTCCTTTTTGGATAAACTGACATATGACACGAATATTAGTTATAACTCTTTGGTTGCAAGTGATAAAAACCCAACCCAAAGTAGCAGTGCTACGGTGACATCCTCTCCTTTGTGACTTCTGCTTCGCTTTTAGGGCTGCCTCCATTCTCTTCCATGGTGCACTGGTTTTCTTCCAAAGCATGGCCCTAGAAACCTCCATGATTGCTGCTTCACGTATCTGCCAACTGGCAGGAGTACTCTTTCCTTCTGGTTGCCAGTTCAGAAAATCTGTAGGAAGTGCTCTGATTGGCCCAGGCTGAGTCAGGTGCTCACCAGTGAACCAAAAACTGTGGCTGGAGACGGTCAGTCTATATGGATAAAGGGAGGGGCAAATTCTCCAAGGAGGAAGTACAGTAAAACCTTGGGTTGTGAGCATAATTCGTTCTGGAAACATGCTTGTAATCCAAAGCGCTCATATATCAAAGCAAATTTCAAGAACCATTGGCTCAGTGGTGATCATGTGACATTCGGTGTCACCTACTACTTGTACTGCAAGACATCGCTCGTTTATCAAGTTAAAATTTATTAGAAATGTTTGCTTGTCTTGCAGATCACTCACAGAACAGGTTACTCACAATGCAAGGCTTTCTTGTGCCTTTTTTAGAGGAAAGGGAGTGGTATTGGACAGAAAAACAACTGATGTCTGTTATGTGATGCTGACTGGGTTCTTTGATGCTGAAGCTTGTCAGGCTGATAAACTCTCGGTTTAGCAGACTAAGAGTGATACTCTTTTTTGCCTGTGCAATGCTTATTTACCTTTTCCATAACAACCACCCCAATTTCCTCTGTGGAACTACCTTACTCCTGTCCCCAGTTCATGTGTTGAGAGGGGACCCCACCCAAGCCAGGAGTGGGACACAGGACTGGTAAGTTAGCACACTCCACTTACTGTAGCCACCTTGATGGTTCCTGTGAGTGTCTTGGGGGCTGGAGCTGTGCCTCTCTCAGCTCTGGGCCTACCACAGCAGTGGTTCCCAGACCTGGATGACTTCAGGAACACCTGGGGCCTCTCTCCAAATGTATTGAATCTGCAAGTCTGGGGGTGATCCTGGGCATCTATATTTTTAATACGTTCTCTAGTGAATATGGATGATTGGGTTTGGATATCATTACCCCTCCATGTTTGTATACAGTAGGTACTTTATAGCTGTTGGTGTAAGGCTGGAGTCAGCTTCCCAGGTGTGATCATACTAGCTATCTTTGAGTTTCCCATGGAAATGGAGCTGCCAGGACTCTCTGTGTGTATTTTGAGGTGGTCCTGCTACTTTTGTTTGGTGATCCAGGTCCTCCTTGGTGACATGCCACTTGCTGATGGGAACAAGGCCTCCCAATTCCAGGAGCTGGCAGAGCCCCTGAGGTCTGGGACACTTGAGAAGACAGCCAGCTTGAAATGGACTTGCCGGTTTTGTTCCAATCAGGCCACTTCAGGATGACTCAGTTTGAATGTCAAGACCTTCTAAAATTAATCTGCAGCCACATCTAAAATCAGCACCTTGTATAAAGTCACCAGCTCCCTCCTTGCCCCGTGGAAGATTTGGGAACCTGGCCGTGGGGGCTGGGAGGGGGCTGAGGCGGGATGGTCTCTATCTTTAGCCCCTCAGACATTTGTCTGAATTTAGACTTGCTAACAGACAGTTTTCCTTCTGCTTTTTCTTTTCTTTTTCTTTTAAAATTATTTCCCTTCCAATTGCAAGCAGGGGCTATTTTTACGGCCAGGGGTTTCATTTCTCAAAAGGATGACAGGCAGCAGATATTTTAGTACTGTGTCCTTAGTTCTTGTTAATGGGATTAAGGTACAAATTTAATCCAAGATATTCTGAGCTTTTTTTTTTAAGTCTTTTTTTTAATTGAAAAAGTTGGATATAAACATTGTAAAAAAATTCAGATAATACAGAAAGTTCTAAAAAAAAGCAATAATTATTGCAAATTCAGCATCCAGAGATAAATGATTGCTGGCATAATGCTTTTAAACAAATCCTTACATTTCACAAATTTAAAAAAATGAATAATTTTCATGAATAGTAAGCGCAACAAAATCCTTGGATTCTTTGTCCAAGACAGTCTCTTAGAGGGAAGAAATCAGATATTTAGAGTCTCTACATCAATGTTACTTTTAAATTGTCTTTCACTTTCATAGTCTGTTGGCTAATTATAAATGAGAGCCTTCTGGAAGGCAATTTGGGCTCATATATTTAAAAACACAATCCTTGACATGGCACATGAATTGTAGGAATTTATGCTAGAGCAGAGCTTCCCAAGCTGTCTTGGTTCTTGGTGCTTTCGGTGTCTCAGAAATGTTTTCACAGATCCTCCTAGCCAAAAGAAATGCGTCATAGGCTCATTTATTATGTACTTAGATCCAAACAACTTAAGTATTTGTGGCCTAACAACTTAGAAGTCCGCACGATTTCAGTCAGAGTCTCCTTCACTGGTTTAGTTAAATCATTAGCCAAACAGGAATAATGGTGATATCTGTTCTCATAGTGAGAATTAAATGAGTTTGACAGGATTCTGACATTTGATTAGCACTCGATAAATATTAGTTATTAATATTAGTGGCTAATCTCTTAGAACCATGTTTTGAACATGTAGTTCACAGTAAGAATGGGAGAGGGCGCCTATAGGCACTTTCTGAGCTCAGGGCCGGCCAGGGAGCACCTGCCTCTCCTCCCCACCCCTGCCTGGTCCACCAGTGGGCCAACTCCTTCTGTTCTCTCTGCTCCTCCTCTTCTCATCCTTGTCTCCCTCTCTACATCATCTACCAGCATCCTGTTTTTCACACCAAAGAGGAACAGGAAGTGTAAACAATAAATGACAAAAAAGAAAAGGACATTTTTTGTGGGTAAGGATGTCTCCTGATTCAATGGGCTCCCATCCACCCTGATCTTGGAGTTGGGCTCTTTGAGGACAGCCTTCCATGTGTTCTGTGTAGAATTACATGCAGAGTATGCTTAAGGCTTGACCTAGCTCCTGTAAGAGCGTGGTCCTGGCATGCCTCACTCATTCTGGAGTGCAGGGGGCTCATGCCCACCTCCCTGCCATGCCCAGATTGCCCACTCCTGGAAACACCAGGCTGCTCCTTGGCTATGGGAGGGAACAGGGGATGGTGGCAGGGGAACGCTGGTGACAGTAGATTCTCCTTATCCTCGAACTGGCTCAATTTGTAACATCCCCTGGGCACGAGGCTCAAATAAGCTAATTCCTTTAGGGAAGGCTTCACGTGGACCTGGGGTTCCTGTAACACTAGGCAGGGCTCTGAGGAGATAAAGTGGCAAATCTAATCATAACCATCACACAGCAGTTGTTAATTTAGCACCTACAATGAATCAAGAGCCATACCAGGTCTTTTATGTACCTTATCTCACTTAATAATGATAAATACCATATGCAATGTATGTCATTTATCTCATTTTGCAGATGAGGAAACTAGACCCAAAGAGGTTAAAATTTATTCAAGTTCACACAGGTGGCAGGCAAAGCTAATACTGACCACCATCTGTCTGACTTGGAGACTAGCATTATGAGATATGAAAATATTATTTGAAAGATTGCTGTATAACCATGAAAAATCGGAAGTCAGCCTTAATTTCTAACAATAGGGTACTGAGTACATAATGTGTAATACATTCACAGAATGGAGTATTATATAGGGATTAAGAATGACACTGTGTTATTTATTGATGTGGGGATGTTTGCACAGTATAATTTTAAGGAGGAATATATGGTGTGATTACATTTTGAAAGCTAAAACAAATGTTCTAATACCTTACAAATATTGTTAGGTAAAAAAAAAACATGTATGTGAAGACAGATGTCTAGAAGTATAAATGCCAAAATGTTAGTCTTAGACCTTTGCAAGGTGGGACTATGGGTGATTTTTACTTTCTTCTTCATTGATCACATCTATTTTCTAATTTTCCAAAACACCCATGTATTACTTATTTGAAAAAGACAGAAGAAAAGAGAATCCTGGTCTGGAAATAAGGAAATTCTGTGTTCTGATGCCAGCTCTGCCTCTGACTTATTTTAAGCAAGTCCTTTTCCTTCTGGGTTTTGGCATCTTCATCTGTAACATGAGTGATTGCTTAGTAGACAGGAAAGCTCATGAGAATAGGGACCGTGTCTATTTTGTCCTAGAAGTGTTTGTAACAGAAGCTGTGCTCAGTAGTGAATCAATGAATAAATGAATGAATGATATGAGATTCAAGAATAAGGGGCTGTGGTGGGTGGGAGAGACAGGACATGTAGTCCTCAGAAGCACTCCAGAGGCAGAGGACCTGGAGATTGTGGGACATTTTGTGCACACCATGAATAACAGTGAGACTGGTCTCTGTTACATTCAATTCACCAGCGTGGGATGTTGGTTCAGAGCTCTCGGCTTAGTGTTGAGCATACTTGGGTTCTAGTGTCAATACTGCTCTTTGCCAGCTGTGAAATCTTGAGGAAATTATATCTTTTTCTGAGCTTGTTTTCTCATCTGTAAAATGAGAGTAATAATTAACACTTAGCTCATAGGGTTGGTCTGAGCATTTAAACAGTGTGTTTAGAAATTAGTTCAAAATGGTAGACTGCATCTCGGGCATTTTTTCCTATCCTAAACCCTTAGAAACACCAGAAAAGATAGATATTGTATAATCCATTAATGTTCTGTCAAACAAGAGGAGGCAACCTTAGTGGATCTGAAATTGTGAGGAATTGATGAAAGCAAAAAAGATGGGGGAGTTGGAAGAATGAAAGCACTGTCTAAAACACGTGCAGGAGATACCACTATGAAAAGTGGGAGTGGCTTTGGAGGTGCTTTGAGCTTGAAGACAGTGGATGTGGGGGCGGTAGTAACTGATGAGGTAGTGGGCTGGCATGTTGCAGTAGGAACAGTTCAAGACAACCAGCTACTTACTCCTCCTACCCCACCTTCCCGTTTAGCCAAACAGGAGCAGCAGAGATATATGCCTTTATCATGCAAATGTTGACACTCAGGCTGGAGAGCAAGGCAACCCCCAGGAAGAAAAGATATTAGAGACTGGCACACCTTTTCCATCAGTTTGTTTCTTACCCTTTATCATTCCTCCCATTCAATGACTGGATATCATCCATAGACTATCTCATATTCAAGATGAGTGCACAACCAAGAGCCATTGGACACTGAGGAAGACCACTATGATGAAATAGGTACAGAGTACAATAGACAGAAGCCCTGGCACCCAAAGAAATAGAACCAGCAGAGAAGACATATTAAACATTTAGAAAGAGCATAAACAGCCTCAGAAAGTTATTAGAGAAAACAGTCTGAGATCTCAGAAATAAAAAATAAGATTCTCAAAGGCATCCTCAATAAATAGGCTACGAACAGGTTGGACAGAGGTGAATGATAGCATATAAGTGAGTTGGGAGAGCAAATTGAGGAATTCTTTTACAATATATTGCAAAAAAAAGATAGAGATCATAAAATAAAAGTTAGGATATGTGAGGAGTAGATTCAAAAGTTTCAATAACCATCAAATAGAGGTTCTGGAAAGAGAAATAGAGAATGGAAGTGAAGGAGACTAAATTAAGTACAAAAGGAAATTTCTCAAGTTGATGAAAGACAACGTCCTCATACTGAAAGGGTCCACCACATGACAAGCAGAACAGTAATCAACATGACGAACAGACATGCCTTGGTGAAATTTGGAACATGAAGGCTGGAGAAAAGAAAAACAGATTACTCATCAAGGAAAGCAGATAAATGTCAGATTCGACTACAACACTGCATGCTGGAATACCGTCAGAGATCCAGGAAAAAAGGATTTGAGCCAGCCTAACTATCATTCAAGTGTGAGGGATAAAATATACAAAGACAATTTCAGGCTTCCAAGGATGATAAAATACATCACCTTCAGTTTTACCTGTAAGAGGCTGTACTCCAATACAATGAAAATAAACCCAAGAGAAAGCTATTGGATTCAAGAAGCAGTGATGAATAAAGAAATCAGTAGAAATTGCTGATGTCTAAATAAGCATTAACTGAAAACACAAAACAAAACAAAACAACAACCTTGCCATCTGGAACTGAAATCGTAAAAGAACCATTGTAGGTGGGGACAGAGGGAGAGGAAGAAGTGTGAGTGGAGCAAGGTCTATGCGATATGAAGTGGCTGATCATGACGGGTACTCTACTTAAATAGACTATGAAAGAAAAAAATAATGATCAGATATTGGAGTTAAAATTTAAAAGTAAGCACCCGAACATCACAAATTAAATCAAGAAGATCCAATCCATCCACAAAAAGGAAACAAAATGGGGGGAAAAAAAAAGAAAGTGTGGTAAATACAAACACAAAATAAGATGGCAGTAACAAGCCTTCACATATCAGTAATCACAATAAATGTGAATAGCTTAAATTGACTTGTGAAAAAAACAACAGATCAGGAGGAAAAGAAATCTCCAATATGTAGCTACATGCCATTTCTAAGAGAGATAGCTAAAACAATGACAGAAACATTGAAAATGAAGGACCAGAAAAAAATATTGTGAATATACATTGAGAAAAAAGGAAGAATGTCAAGGTGCCTGGGTGGCTCAGTTGGTTGAGTGTCAGACTTCAACTCAAGTCACAATCTCACGGTTTGTGGGTTTGAGCCCTGCATCTGGCTCTGTGCTGACAGCGTAGAGCCTGGAGCCTGCTTCAGGTTCTGTGTCTCCCTCTCTCTCTCTCCTCCCTGGCTTGTGCTCTCTCCTTCTCTAAAATAAATAAACATTAAAAAAATTTAATAAAAAAGGAAGAATGTCTAATGATATTGACATCAGAAAAAAAGTACAAGGTAAAACAAATGTTATAATAAGGAAAAAAATTCATAATGATAAAATAATTGTGAACTTTTATTCACCTAACAACCTAACATTAAAATATAGAAAGGAAAGTACACTTTAAAAAAACCACAGAAGCCATACCCAAATGGAGTTTATTTAATAAATATAATATGTGTTAATAGATCAAAAGTTCAGAAGATTGTAAGGTATTTCTTGTAGATTCTGGAAAGGTATTCAATAAAATTCAGTGTCTGTTACTAATAGAATAATTTAATGAAACAAAAATAATTGGACTCCTACTTAATATAAAATATATAAATATATAATGTCACCATCAAGAAGAAGAAGCACTAGATACCTTCCTGCTAAGGTCAAGAAGAAGAGAGACTGCCCCTGATAACCTGTATTATTTAATATTGTCTAGCTATGTCAGCCAACATAACAGAACTAGAGAATGAAACAAGAGCTTGAAAAATGGGAAAAAAGTAATATTATTCTTACTTGTAAATATTATGATTGATTACTGGGGAGACTCAAGATAATTTATTGGATAATTATCATACATGATAAAGAATTCAGTAAGTTAGGGTTTGTACAAAATTAATATGTGGAGCCCAATAAGCTACATATATACAAACGACAATGAAAAATTATAATGGAAGAAATTATTTTACTTACAACAGCAATAAAAGAGACGAAATGCTAAGGTAGATAGTGTCAGAATTGAGTTAAATTGTGGACATACAGCTGGTGTTGCAGGATTTCTTGGTGTGTGGAAAACTCACACATCTTATGTCTGAAGTGAGGTAGTGCGGTAGTAGCAGATTAAGGGTAGAGGAGACATACAAGAGAAGTAAGATTTGTTTAGTTTAGTTTTGTTTTTTGTTTTTGTTTTTAGGGTGGAAAACCCTAAAATATTCCATAAAAAACTCTGGTTGGAACTAATAAATTCAACAAAGTTGCAGGATACAAAGTAAACGCACAAAAACGAGTTGTGTTTCCATACATTAATGAGAAATCCAAAGAGGAAGTTAAAAAAACAATTCCGCTTACAATAGCATCAAAAAAATAAAACAAAACATTTGTACCCTGTCAGTAACAAAACATTGCTAAAAGAATTAAAGAAGACACAGATAAGCAAACAAACAAGCAAACACATAAATTACCCCTGAGTCATGGATTGGCAGACTTAATATTTTAAGATAATGACTGTTACCCAAAGCGATCTACAGATTTAATGCAGTCCCTATCAAAATCCTAACAATGCAGAAACAGAAAATTTCATCTGGAATGAAATTCTGCAGAAACACAAAATTCAGGGGCACCTGGGTGGCTCAGTTGGTTGAGCGGCCAACTTCAGCTTAGGGTCATGATCTCACAGTCTGTGAGTTTGAGCCCCACGTTGGGCTCTGTGCTGATAGCTCAGAGCCTGGAGCCTGCTTTTGATTCTGTGTCTCCCTCTCTCTCTGCCCTTCTCCTGCTCATGCTCTGTCTCTATGTCTCTCAAAAATAAATAAAAATGTTAAGAAAAAAATTAAAAAAAAAGAAACAAAATTCATATGGAATGTCAAGGGACCCTGAGTAGCCAAAACAATGTTGAAAATGAACGATGTCGGAGGACTCCTACATTTTGATTTCAAAACTTACTATAAAACTACAGTAATCAAAACAGTGTGGTATTGGTACAAAGATGGACATATAGATCAATAGAATAGAATAGAGAGCCTAGACATAAACCTTTGCATTATGGCCAATTGATTTTGGACAAAGGTGCCAAGACTATTGGATAGGGCAAAAGACAGCCTTTTTAACAAAGCTGCTGGGAAAACTGGATATCCACATTCGAACAATTGATGGTGGACCCTTCCCTTATACTACACACCAAAATTAATTCAAAGTCAATAAAAACCTAAATGTAAGTGCTAAAACTATAACACGTTTTAGAAGAGAGCCTAGGGAAAAAAGCCTCTTGACATTGGATTTGGCAATGACTTCTTAATATGACACCAAAAGCACAGGCAAAAAATGCAAAAACAGATAAGTTGGATTACATGAACCTTAAAAACTTTTGTGAATCAAAGGTCACAGTCAACGGAGTGAAAAGGTGACCTACAGAAGAGGAAAAAATATTTGCGAATCATATATCTGATAAAGGGTTAACATCCAGAATATATATAGACCTCCTACAACTCAAAAAAAAAAAAAAAAAAAAACAAAAACAACCTGATTTTAAAAATGGGCAGGGCTCCTGGGTGGCTCGGTCAGTTGAGCATCCGACTTAGGCTCAGGTCATGATCTTGCAGTTTTTGAGTTCCAGCCCCACATCAGCCTTGATGCTGTTAGACTGCCGGTGCAGACCCTGCCTGGATCTCATGTCCCTCCTCCATTTACCCCTCAACTGCTTGTGCTCTCCCTAAAATAAATAAGTATTTTTAAAAAATGGGCAAAGGACTTGCATAGACATTTCTTCAAAGAAGATATACAAATGGCCAATAAGCACGCGAAAAGATGCTCTACATCGCTAAATGATGAGAGAAAGGCGGGTCAAAACTACAATGAGGTACCATGTCACATCTATTAGATGGCTCCTATATAAAAAAAGCAAACAGAAAAATAACAAGTGTTGGTGAGAATGTGAAATTGGAACTCTTGTACACTGTTGGTGAGAATGTAAAATGATACAGCAGCTGAAACCATGGTAGAGTGGTTTCTCCAAAACTTTGAAAAGTAGACTTACTGTTTCATCCAGAAATTCCACATCTGGATATGTACCCAAAGGAACTGAAGGCAGAGTCTCAAAGAGGTAATTGTACCCTCGTGTTTAGAGTAGCATTACTCACAATAGCCAAAAGTTAGAAGCAACTCAATTGTCCACGGATGAATGGATAAACAAAATGTTGTATCTACACACAGTGGAATATTATTCAACATTAAAAAGAATGGAAATTCTAGGGGTGACTGGGTGGCTCAGTCAGCTAAGCGACCAACTTCGACTCAAGTTATGATCTTGCAGTTCATGAGTTGGAGCCCCGCATTGGGCTCTGTGCTGACAGCTCAGAGCCTGGAGCCTACTTCAGATTCTGTGACTCCCTCTCTCTTTGCCCCTTCCCTGCTCATGCTCTGACTCTCTTTCTCTCTCAAAAATAAACAAACATCAAAAATAAATTAAAAAAAAAGAATGGAAATTCTGATAAAATCTACAACATGGGTGTTGTACACTGAGTACATTATTCTGAGTGAAATAAACCAGTTTCAAAAAGACAAATACTGTGTGATTTCACTCATATGAGGTACCTAGAGTAAACAAATTCATAGGGACAGAAGGTAGAAGAGTGGTTACCAGGGGCTAGGGGAGGGAGGAATGGGGAACAATTCTTTAATGGGTACAGAGTTTCAATTTTGCAAAACAAAAAGAGTTTTGGAGATCTGTTATACAACAGTGTGAATGTACAGAACAGTATACTTACTGAACTGTATAATTAAAAATGGTTAAGATGGGAGGGGTATCTGGGTGCCTCAGTCATTTGAGTGTCTGACTTTGGCTCAGGTCATGATCTTATGGTTTGAGCCCCACGTCGAGCTCTGTGCTGACAGCGAGGAGTCTGGAGCCAGCTTCAATCTGTGTCTCCTCTCTCTCTGCCCCTACCTCGCTTGTACTCTGTCTCTCTCTTTTTCTCAAAAATAAAAAACATTAAAAAATTAAAACAAAATGGTTAAGATGGTAAATTTTGTCATGTGTATTTTCTTACAAGTAAAAATAAAACAAAAATAAAGTAGAATGAAGAACTTTTTCACTTACTATATTGGTAAAACAAAGTATGTCACGTTCTTATAATGGACCCCACTGTGTAGCTATAAAAAAGAATAAGGAACCCTTTATGTATATATAAATGTACATATAAATGTATATATAAAAGTACATTTATAAAACTCACCAAAGTATGTTAAGTTAAAAAAAACAAAACCCCCAGGGGCACCTGAGTGGCTTAGTCAGTTAAACGTCTGACTTTGGCTCAGGTCATGATCTCATGGTTCATGGGTTCGAGCCCCGCATTGGGCTCTGTGCTAACAGCTCAGATCCTGGACCCTGCTTTGGATTCTCTGTCTCCCTCTCTCTGCCCCTCCCTCACTCACACTCTGTCTCTCTCTCTCTCAAAAATAAATAAACATTAAAAAAAATTAAAAAATGAAGTGAATAATAATGAGATAGCATTATACCTTTGGTGGTTTAAACATATAGCCACTGATTTTTTGACATTCCTCGCATAATGAAATCTGTGTCCCACTGTGTGAAACAGGGCAGTGCTTTGTGACTATCTACACCGTAGTGATTCTATGTGATTTCTGTCGTAAAGGCTCATGCGGCTTCTTCTGCCTTCCTCGATCTGCTTTTGGAGACCTGAGGCCTCCACGCTGTGAGGAGAGACCGCACATAGGACGCCTGGTCAAGAGTCTTGAGTGAGCACAGGGGCTAGATGTGTGAGGAAAGAAACCTCCAAGCAGTTCCAACTCCCAGCCTTTTGGGTCTTTCCAGTTGAGATCCTAGACATGGTTGGAGCAGAGGAAAACCATTCCCCAAATGAAAAACTCCCCATCCAGAATGTGTGGCTTGACACATGGTCATTATTTTGTGCTGCTAAGTTTGGAGTGTTTCATTACCCAACAGTAAAAAACCTGGACAACTTGCCCTTTTGGGAGGAGGGCAAGAACACGTGTAGGTATTTGCACACGCATGAACTATGTCTAGAAGGGCTCCCACAGTGGCTACCTCCCAGGGAGGGGAACTGGGTGATTAGGGATGGGAAGGAGAGAGACTGTCCTTCCACTTAGGTACCTCTTGTAATACACATTCCTGTGACCCAAAAAGGAAACACAATGTGAAAGTACTGGGAAGGAAGAGACAAAAGTGTTCTTGTTGGCGATTTGTACAACATTCTACACGGCTAACCAATAGTGTTATTTGGCAATGGTTAAAGTGAGTGACAGTTCAGTAGGTTATGATATCATCAAGCACACACGGCCCTTTCCTAGGACCGAGTGACATCAGGTTGGAAAATGCCAACAGCAACAATCCACCATCAGTGGTTTGTTTTTTTCCAGACAGCCCTTTTAAAATTAAATTCCAGAAAAGCCATCTTTAATCCCCTAACATTGCAGGTGGGATGGCTTTTCCTCTGGAGTAGAGGGAGCAGCCAGGGAGAGGTCCACCCAGGGTGGATGCAGGGAGGACAGGTGGGGAGAAAGGATACAGGCAGCTCCCTTGAATCGTCCTCACCCCTGGAAGGGTTGCTGGTTCAGGCAGGATGAGGCTGGCAGCACAGAGGAGCACTTGACCAGCAGTGAGAGGGCTGGGAGGTGGCAGAGGAGGGAGAGAGAAGAGGTTAAATAATGACCGATGGGACTGCAGCTGTGGTCACAGGCATCACTGGACCAGATCTCCAGTGGGAAAGGGCCCTCGTCCCTTCCCTGGCGGGAGCTCATCAGGAGCCTCGGAGTGTAAGGCAAAGTCCAAGAAGTGGAGGATGTGTTCCAACAGAAGGGTTAATGCTTAAGCCAGTGCTTCTCAACCTTTGGCACCCCCAAACCACTGGGCAGGAGGTGCAGCAGAATGCAGGTGCCAGGGTGTCCCACTCTCAGAAGCTGACATTGGAGAGTCCTGGAGGGGTGCAGTATGCAGCAAAGCAGAGAAACCCAGCCCCTGATCTCAGGCACAAGCAGGGTTTGGGACCTCTCCTGCTATATCTGCCCACAGGCAGGTCCAGCAGCTTGAGTCGGAGACTAGGAAGTGTGCAGTTTGTCTTCTCTTTGACATCTCACTCCTGGGGTCGATCACCTGCTCTCTCTACCTGTCCCCTGACTTAGTTCATTTTTTCATTAGCTTCTCTTTATATCCACCATTAATGATGGTAACAGCCATTTAAGAAAATCCCAATATCCACGCCAGTGCCCCAGACCAATTAAATAAAAATCTCTTGGGTAGACCCCCAAGGGCACAGTTTTTCGAAGGTTCCTGAGTGATCTAATATGCAGCCAAGACAGCCATTACTTACAGGTGATCCCATTGGCTTTGAGAGGGATGGGTTCAGAAATGGGCACAGTGACCAGATTCTGCCCAATGAGACTTGAAGAGAAGTCTTGTGGGTGAGGCTTTTTGAAAATCTAGCAGTTCTGGAAGATTATTCAGTCATAAAAAGGAATAAACACTGGTACATACTACAACATGAATGCATGGGACAGGGAGTTTCTGCTTACCGGTTGTGAGAGCTCCTTCTGGGATGATGAAAATGTTCTGGAACTAGACAGTGGTGATGGCTGCACAGCATTGTGAACGTACTAAATTTTACTAAAAGATATGTCACCTCTCCTTTGTGTCAGGGTGAGAAGAGCAGCCTGAGGGAGAAGCCAATCGTAAGAAACGTAGAGCAGAAAAATAGGGCAAACCCGGTCACAGATGACAGGATCGGGCTGCTGAATCAGTGCGTCCTGGGGTCTGTCATACTTCCCAGGATCTTATTATAGGTGATGATAAATACCCTTATGGTTTAAGGCTGTTTGGGTCAGGGTTCGATATCAACGGTTTTAGAAGATCTTTCTCCTCTAGTTCCTGGGACTGGATGACATCACGTGGTCTCGAGCCTGCTTGGCTGAGGCCACCTCCGCACAGTGTCCCCAGTTCCCAGAGGCCACCCCATCTTTCCCAGCTCTCCTGGACAGTGTCACTGGGGTTCCAGCCTTAGTTCTGCAGGAGCTCTGAGAAGATAGAATGCTTTGGCCGTTGAATGGAAGGGCATGTTCCTCCCTAAACTGCCTCCTGTCTGTCTTTCTAGATGGAGAGCAGCTTCAGTCAGATTCCCCAGGAAGAGGTTATTAGTGTGTCAGTGACTTCAAAGACTGAAGGGAAAATTGCCATGAGTCTCATGACCAACTTCCGCTCTAAATTAGAGCTGTGGGTGCCGTGGCATTTGGAAGACTCGGGCTTGAGTCTTTCAGACACCATGAACACTGTCATGGCTGTCAGACCGGGATGCTTCCAGACTCACCCTCAGAGTTAGTTGTCGCCAGTGCCTGAAGGAGAGAGCTCCTCTCAACCCTCTGCCTCCCATGCCCATCCATACTGCCTGAGCAATGTCCAACCCTGCTAGGGACGAGTCTTTCCATCCCATTCCTCCTCCCTCCTACCACCTGGGGTTCCTGTTCCCGTGGCTAAGATGTATCTACACCATAAACTTTGTGTAAACTTCCATCCTTTCACTGATGCCCTGTCCCTCCCGTTTCTACTTCTGTCAGCATTGGGGCCAATGGGGTGTCTGCTCCATGGCCCATCTAAACAGCCTCACCATTCCCTGACCTCCCACCTCTTATTGTGGCCAATCTGCAGTGGGCACTGCTAGGGGCCAGCCCTCGCCCCCTCACCTTACTGCCTTCTCACAGCTGACCCGTGAAGAGGGTGGGCTACACAGTGGGAAGAACACGTGAACGCCTGCCCTTCTTACAGGTGAGGGCCTCTCCACGGCCCTCCTGCCCCAGGCTCTGACAGACTTATGCTCGGACAGTAGGGCTGAATCCTCTCCTGGTACTAGGGACTCAGGGTTTGGGCCCCAGGGGCAAAGGGGATGAGGAACCAGGCTGACATGTTAGGATAGACACCCTGGAGGCGGCAACTTGACTGGCAGGATGCTGGGCCATCTATGGGCCAAGTATCCATAGATACTTCCTGGACAGGCAGCCGAGATCCTCTGAGCCCTTCCTATCCTTCCATCCATCCATCCATCCATCCATCCATGCATCCATGCAACTGTCTGTCCATGCATGCATGCATGCATGCGTCCTTCCATCCATGCATGCATCTGTCTGTCCATCCGTGCATCCATCCATCCATCCATCCATCCATCCATCCATCCATCCGTCCATCCATCCATAAAGCAGTGTCACTTAGTGCAGGCTTCCAAACTCCGTCGTGTATAGGGCCATGTGGGTACCATGACAGAGTGAAGCAGACAAGGAGGAGGAGGATCGGTAGCCTTTTACACTTGATTTTGATGCTGGAAATGGAAAGGGGAGCAATGAGGTCAAGGAGGAAAGTAGGGAGAAGGGTCAGCCAATTGACCAAGGGGAAATGTGGGCCCAATGGGGCCTGATACCCTGGTTTTTCCAGATAATCCAGAAACGTGAGCTTTATGTAAATTCTCTCAATTGTTAAATCTCAATAACTAATTGAATTTAAAACACCGGGCAGGCTCCAGTTGTGCAAGTCAAACAAAACGTGTGTATGGGCTGGAGTCAATGCTAGGACCCTCTCTGGCATGGGATCCAAAACACAGGCTTTGGAGTTAGATCTAGAGCCTGCTCCACCACGGGCTATCTGAGCGATGTGGGGCAAGTCATTCAACCACTTTGAACCTCAGTTTCCTCTTCTGTAAAATGGGGTAACACTTATCCATCTCACAGGGTTGATGTGAGGGCTAAAGTGGATAATGCACACAGTGCCCACTTAGAACACACGATCAAATGCGTGACTGTTGTTACTGTTTTTATCAGTAGTAGTGAGTGTCTGCTCTGGGCCTGGCAGAGGTAGGTGTGGGCAGTGGGGTCCCTCGCAGGCATGGAGGTGCTGACTCCAGCGGGGCTGGCCCCAAGCAAGCCCCAAGGATGAGGACAAGGATGACGGGCCTCCAAGTCAGTACCTAGACTTCCTCTTCTCTCCTTCCACCTTCCCTTGGCATCCGCCCCTAGTCTTCTTTGGTTACTTCTGCTGAAAATGAAAAGGGGAAAAAGGAATTTTTAAAAAGCAGAAGAAGGGGTTTGGTTTTATTTTTTGTTTGCTTTTTAAGCTGATTTGAAATCCTGGTTTCCAGAAAGTCAGCACAGATCATGGGATAAGTGCAGGGAATGAAAGAGGTGATCTTCATGGAGGTCAGAGCCTGGGGTACTGGGAACCCTGTCCTCCTCCAAGCATCTGCTCAGTGAGTGTTGTGCGGAAGAGCGGCTGCAGTGAGGACGCAGTCACCTGCTGCATAGTGAGCACAGGGGCGGGAAGGTCCATGATTTCCATCTGTATCCATGTCAAACATCCCCCTGGTTGCTTGAATTGACCCCAGTTAGTTTCTGTTATTTGAATCCCAGACAGAGAGGCTTTGGTTCCAGGGAGCAGTGACTGGTCCGAATTCTTATAGACTGAGGAGGGGCTCACTGTGGGTCCCCAGCTCTTCTTGCTTCCTGTGGTGTTACTTCAGCTTCTGCCTCTCCTGAAACAGCTGTAGGTGGAGTTCCAGCTCCCTCTCGCTGGAGCCAGTGGGCAGGGATGGAGCCTGGGCAAGTGCGGGTCCTTGGCACTGCTCTTGCTCTGTTAGTATACTCCCTCCTCCTCCTCCCTCAGTCCCCTTCCCTTTCCTGTCTCTCCCTCTCTCCACCTTCCTCCCTCCTTCTTCCCTCCTCTCCTCTCTCTCCCTCTCTTTCTCTCTGGCACCCCTCACTGACCAGCCGACCTTCTCCAGGTTCCCAATTTAAAGAAAAAGACATCTTGTGGGGAGGGAGGGTCTGAGGAAGTTTCTGGTTGAGTAGCTTCCTGTCTTTTGTTGCTGGCCTGCTCATGGATTGATTGCCCTATATAGGTCAAGTGTCAATTCTAAGTACTGTGTGAACTTGAGCAAATTCCTTCATCTCTCTGAGCTTCCATTTATCTCATCTGCCAAATGGGACAATATCTTACAGAACAGTGTGAAGAACATAAATATAATCCCAGTGCCAAGAATTCGTTGAGGTCAGGGACAATGTCTTAATTATGTCTGGATCCTTAGATTCAGGTTCATGGTAAGTGCTCAATACATGTCTATTGAGTTAACTTGTTTCAAAGTGGTGTATGTATGTATCAGTTAAGAATGCTTTGTGGCATTGGGGATGGGTAAAATAGGAGCAGGGAATTAAAAGATAAAAACTTTCAGTTATAATAGAAATAAGACTTGGGGATTCAAAATACAGCATAGGGAATATAGTTAATAACATGTATCAACTTTATATGGTAACAGATGGTAACTAGATTTATCTTCACAATGTATATAAATGTTGAATCACTATGTTACACACCTGAAACTAATATAATATTGTATGTCAATACACTTCAATAAAATTAAGAAGTAAATAAATAAAAATAAAACACGAAAAAGGTATTGATTGAAATAATAATATCTAAATGCATTTACCAATTTTGATTGACATAAGTATCACTATAACTTGTGCTTTCTGCATATAATATTCAAACACACACACACACACAAATAGTTTTTGCTACAAGAAACAGAACTCTTCTTTAGAGATGCCTAGTCATATAACAAGATTTTCCAAATCATGTTGCTTGCATTGGTTCAGCAATAATGGCATCAGTGCAAGCTTATGTGCAAATCTCTTGCTTGTTGCCTTGTGATCACAAAATAGCTGCTGTGGCTCCATTTTATTTGTGTTCAAGGGAGCATGAAGGAGAGACCTGCAGTTTCCTCTTAATCAAGAAAAGCAGAAACCTTCCCCAATCCTAGAAATTTTTCACTAAAGTTTCATTTCCCAGAGCTATGTCAATGTCCACTCAGTTTCAGGGGAGGCTGGTAAAGTATTTAACTTCCCCAAGCTCCTAAAGGGAAGTGGCAAGGGACGGGGGAGAAATCCTTTGGGTTTGCCAACTAGAGTCTGCCCCGGATAGTGGTGCTTCTGCTTGCCCCTTTCCAATGGAATTGTGGGATGGAGATTTTGTGAGCTTATCAAGAGTGTGCTTAGAATACTCAGAGAGAAAGTCAAGTGTAGGATTTGGGACTTGGGCCAGAGTTTGTATCACTAGATGTGTGGCCATCAGCTAGTCCATCCCCCTCTCTGTACTTTGGCTTCCAGGCTCCTGAATGAGACTAACTGGACAAGATGGTGTCTGAGGGCCCCTCCAGCTGTTATGCTCTGGCTTCATGAAATCACTCTGTGAAGTCCAGAGAGGAGGGAAGAATAGGGCAGAAGGCAAAGAGTTAAACACAACAATATGTATAGTTATGTGCACATGGGTATAGGTGCATTTGTAGGCAACAGGAGCAGAAATGCTGGGTTAAAGCATCCCCCACACTGGGTCATCTGAGGCAGGAGTGAGAAAGCTGTAAGTTACTACGTGTGACAGTGCCAACCCATGCATAGTTCCAGGCCTCCGAGATGGTTGCTGTCCCCAGACCCAGCCTGGTGGGGAAGAGAGGGTGGCATAGGCCATAGAAGAACCCGCCAAGGTTCTTGGACTCCTTTCCCCTGACTCTTCTTTCTAGCAGGCACCCATTTGCTATTAGCTCCAACAGCAATCAGAGCTTGTCTCTTGTTTCTTGAGCTTGTCTGTGTTTTCTACTTTTTCTAAACTTTATTTATTTAGAGAATGTGAGCAGGGAAGGGGCAGAGAGAGGGAGAGAGAACATCCCAGGGAAGCCCTGCACTACCAGCATGGAGCCCCCAGCAGGGCTCAACCTCACAATCTGCAAGATCATGACCTGAGCCAAAACCAAGAGTCAGACGCTTAGCAGACCGAGTTCCCAGGCATCTCTCCACTTTTTCTAAAAGCCAGTGTCTGCATCTCTTAAAGGAAGAAATTCTCCCTTACCCCCAGGGTGGGTTTAGATCCCATTTTAAAAGTAGCTTTGTTTTTTTTAGTCATTGTTTTTTAGTTTGTAAGAATGATCTAGGCTTATTATAAAGAAGTCAGTCACTGTAGAAAAATACAAAAACTCGATTTGTGTATTTTTTGTTGGTTTTTTGTTTTTTACTAACTTTGTATGTTTTTTTTGTTTTGTTTTAATTTTTTTTTCCTGCTCAAGAAAGAAGGGCGTACGCTGGCTTTGTTGTGAGATCTTTACTCAAAACTATAATGTTTCTTACATACATACAAATAGAAAATTAAGCATAAACTCCTTATGCTGATGGCTCTTACATTACTATCAAACCAAAGCAAATTTAGAAACCATATATAACCAACATGACAAGACCACTAAGATTCCAAATAATATTAATTTAGCACGAAGGATGTTCATGTTTTACTGAAAATGAATAACTTAACAGTGTGTCTGGAAGACATACTGCTTTACTTTTGTTTTTCATTTTGTTTTGTTTTTTTCTTTGTTCAGTACATCTATACTTCAATTCAAAGGATTGAAAAAAATCTTAAAAATTTTTTTTAATGTTTATTCATTTTTGAGAGACAGAGATAGAGCATGAATGGGGGAGGGGCAGAGAGCAAGGGAGACTCAGAATCTAAATCAGGCTCCAGGCTCTGTCAGCACAGAGCCCGACACGGGGCTCGAACCCACGAAACGTGAGATCATGACCTGAGCTGAAGTCAGATGCTCAACTGACTGAGCCACCCAGGTGCCCCTGAAAAAAATCTTAAACTTCATTTAAGAGTTTTGAATCCTCCAAGTAATATTCATGATGTAATTTTGGTGATGCAGCTGCAGGAGACAGTAAGTAAGTAAATGTACTAATTGAAACCAAGATTTTCAGCTTAAGGGGAAAAAAAGATACAAATATAAAACCAAAGAAGTTGAGGAGGATATGTAATATTTGTAATATTAACTTTGAATCTGAAGTATCAGTAAGAACATACGAATTTTTAAAGATGAATTTTCTAGCTCCGTCCCTGGGAAGTGCTGAGAAGCAATCACATTTCAGGAGCAATAGGCATACTTAGCACCCAGATTTTGGTTTCTACTCTCATTTTCCACTGAAATAAATTAGAAGTCTCGGAGAAATGGCTGATTCCAGCAATGGAGAGAGAAAAATACAAGGTGAGCTTGCAACACTCATGCCAGAAAGAAGGAAGATTTTGGCAATGGTAAGTTTTATGTATCTACTTAGGAAGGTTATGGTGCCCATCTTAGTCTAGATGTTGCTGTGAAGGGATTTTGTAGATGTGGTTAACATCTACAATCAGTGGACTTTGAGTAAAGGAATTTATCCTCGATAATGTGAGTGAGCCTCACCCCATCGGTTGAAAGCCTTTGAGCTAAAATGGAGGTTTCCTGGTAAAGGAGGTGTTTTGCCTGACTGTAACGTGAAAATCCTGAGTTTCCAGCCTGCTGCCCAGCCTACAGATGTCAAACTTGTTTGTCCCCACAGGTTGTGACTTATAGTATAATAATTATAATTATGTAACAAATATATAATGTTTAAATATATCTATCAATTTATATGCAAATATATAATTATATATTAATGTATAAGATATAATATAATTATATATAGCATGCTAAATATATTTATGTATTGAAGTAATATATAATACACAAATAATCATATAATAAATATAATAATGTTACTACAATAATATAAATTATTTGTTCTGTTTCTCTGGAGAACCCTGACTGATACCCCTTTAAAGACGAATAGAGACACAGCAAAAGAATGGGGGCCAGCTAGATGGTGCTCCCACTGGCCAAATCTGGGACTGTTTGAGCATCAAAAAGAATAATGACTGAAGTGATTTAAAAAAATTGAGTATGTAAAAACCCATGAGTCTATGGTAATGTTTAAGAAGAGAGAGAAAGAGGAACAGAAAACTCCATCACTTACCACCCTAGATGGCTCTTATACCAATTTCTTATTCTGAAATAAAAAGAAAGAATTAACCATTTAGACTACCTTTTTAGCAGAAAGTATAGAAGCAATGTTTTGCAATCCCCAGCGAAATAACTGAGTTTGGAATGAGTCATCAATAGATGCTAAAATCATTTAGTTGAAAGGATCATTTAGCGTTAGGATCAGCATACTTGCATGGTGCCACCCCGCCATCTCTCAGCTCATCTGCTCATTGCAAGATAAAAGTGTCCCGCCACAATGGAAAGAGTGGGCTGTCACCACCTTAGCCAAGCAAATGAAATACTGCTAATAACAGCAAGAGGCAACATCAGGCATTTCCTGTTGTGATATGGTGTGAGGTACACAGCCTCTGGGGCCAAGTGAGCCTGCTGACTAGTGGTTAGACTCAGCCTCCAGTTGGTAGTAAATCAGTCCAGGGGAACAAGTCAAACCAAACCTGGAGGAAACACAATTCAGAATATGGGACATTCTATAGGACGATGGACCTGGATTTTTCAAATGAATATCAGACCCTCCCTCCCTAAAAGGTGGAGGCCATTCAAGATGGACTAAAATGCCCCAGCAACAAATGCAGCGTGTGAACCTTAACTGAATCCTGTATCAAAAAGGAAAGAAAAGAAAACCCTATAAGGGTAAAATTAACCTAGTAAAACTGGTAAAATTAAATTAAATTTAATATGGAATGGATATTAGATGGTATAGATATATTATTGTTAAATTTCTCAGGTGTGATAATGACAGTACAATTTATGAGATGCGCACTGAAGTCTCCATGAGAGAAGAAGTGTCGTGGTACCAGCGGCTAAATTTCAAATGGGTCATATATATTATATATACATCTTTAAAAAGATATAATATATAAATTGTGTATACACCATATATAAGACACAAATTATGTATACATCACATGTATTGCATTTAAATTTTATAATTTATAATATATGATATATTGTATCTAATCTAATATATTATATGTATATCTTGTATATGTAATATTTTATCACATATATAATACATGGCAAAGTGTTCACAACTGTTGCATTGAGGTGATGGGTATATGAATGTTTGTTGTATTATTTTTTCCAAAAGAAGTACTAATGTTTATTGATAGATGTAAGATTAATGCTAATGAGACACATTTAAGATTGAAGTATAATTGAGATAAGTTATATTAGTTTCAGGCGTATGACACAGTGACTTGACAAATGTATACATTATGCAGTGCTTACCACGATAAATGTAATCACCACTGGCACCGTAAAGTTTATTACAATATTCTCCATGCTGTATTTTTCCCCCCTGTGACTTATTTATTTTACAACTAGAAGTTTGTGCCTCTTAATCCCCTTTACCTATTTTGCCCATCCCCCTACTCCCTCCCCGTGGCAATCACCAGTTTGTTCTCTATTTATGGGACTATTTCTGTGTGTGTGTGTGTGTGTGTGTGTGTGTGTGTGTTTGATATATTTTTAAGATTCCACCTGTAAGTGAAATGATATGGTATCTGTCTTTCTCTGTCTGACTTATTTCACTTAGCATAATACCCTCAAGGTCTGTCCATGTCATTTTGAATGACAAGAGTCCATTATTTTTTATGCCTGAGTAATTTTCTGTTGTGTATGTATGCCACATCTTTATCCATTCATCATCATCAATGGACATATAGGTTCCTTTCATATCTTGGCTTTTATAAATATTGCTGTAGTAAACATAGGAGTACATACATCTTTCAAATCGTGTTTTCATTTTCTTTGGATAAGCACCAAAGAATACTATTTTTAATTTTTTGAGTAATCTCTGTACTGTTTTCTACGGTGGTTGCACCACATTACATCCCCATCAATGCTGCATAAGGGTTCCCTTTCTAGATATCCTCCCCAACGCTTGTTATTTCTTGTCTTTTTGATACTAGCTATTCTGACAGGTGTGAGGTGACATCTCACTGTGGTTTTTTAAAAAAAATGTTTATTTATTTATTTTGAAAGAGAAAGAGAGCATGAGGGAGTGGGGGGGGGCAAAGAGAGAGAGAGAGGGAGAGAGAAAATCTCAAGCAGGCTCTGTGCTGAGAGCGCAGAGCCCTACATGGGGCTTGATCTCACGAACCATGAGGTCACGACCTGAACCAAAATGAAAAGTCAGATGCTTAACCAACTGAGCCACTGAGGTGCCCCCTCACTGTGGTTTTGGTGTGCATTTCCTTGATCATAAATGATGTTGAACATCTTTTCATGTGTCTATTGGCCATCTGTATGTTTTCTTTGGGAAAATGTTTATTCAGGTCCTCACCTCATTTTTAATAGGATTATTTGTGGGATTTTTTTGCTGTTGAGTTGTAGGATTTCTTTATATACTTTGGATATTTACCCCTTATTGGATGTATCATTTGCAAATATCTTTTCTCTCTCTGTAGGTTGCCCTTTCATTCTCTTAATGGTTTTTTTTTTTTTTTTCTGTGCCGAAGCCTTTTAGTTTGAAGTAGTTCTAATAGCTTCTTTTTGCTTTTGTGTCCCTTGCCTGAGGAGACAGATTCAGAAAAAAAAATTGCTTAAGGCTGATGTCCAAAAGTTTGCTGCCTATGCTTTCTTTTAAGAGTTTTATGGTCAGGTCTCACATTTAAGTCTTCAATCCATTTTGGGTTTATTTATGTGTATGGTGTCAGAAAGTGGTTCAGTTTCATTCTTCTGCATGTTGCTGTCCAGTCTTCCCAGCACCATTTGTTGAAGAGACTGTCTTTTCCTGTTGGATATTCTTTCCTGTTTTGTCATAATTTAATCAGCCATATAAGTGAGGGTTTATTTTTGGATTCTATATCTGTTTTATTGATCTATGCATCTATTTTGGGTCAGTACCATACTCTTCTGATTACTATAGCTTTGTAGTATAGCTTGAAACTTGGGATTGTTGTGTTATTCTTTCTAATTTTCTTTATGTTTGAAATCTTCCATTAGGCAAAGGTAGGAAAAAAAAACCCTGTAAAATCAATAAAATCAAAGTAACAACATAAATTTAACGTACTAAAGGATCTTGCCTTATGAAAAATGAATCATGCTTTGCAGGGTGGCCAGTTGGATGCCAGCCCTTGCTTCTGTTTTAATTTTCATGTGCACCATGCCCACAGAATGTAGTGCTGTGAGAAGACTCCACTCTCCAGCCACTGTCTCCCCCTAAACTATTGTCAAACTTGTTTATGGGGCATTATGGGGTTGTTTGGCCTTCTCTTAACTTGATGCCAACACTGACATGCAAAATCTGTTTTTTTGTGTGTGTTTATCATAAGACACAGTAATGTACTTGGTGCCAGTATGATTCTAAGTGGAAACGTGCATTCCAGCCTGATGTAGCTGATAGCACTGAATTATAAGGTGGTCGTGCACATAGGCCAGGTGCCAACTTGGTGTTTGCCTGCTCTGCTTCCTTTCTATCAGCACACTGATTACAGCATGGTACCAGCTTTTTATTTTAAATTTTTTTAATGTTTATTTATTTTTGAGAGAGAGGGAGAGAGTGAGCAGGGGAGGGCAGAAAGAGAGGGAGACACAGAATCTGAAGCAGGCTCCAGGCCCTCAGAGCCAATGTGACACTAGAACTCGCAGTCTGTGAGATCATGACCTGAGCTGAAATTGGTCGTTTAACCAACTGAGCCACCCCAGTGCCCCTGCACAGTGCCAGCTTTAACACTGATGTTCCCAAATTCCCTTCGTTGCTAAACTAAACATGGCACGTGACCCAGTTCTGGCCAATGGGAAGAAGTAATTCATTTATTGGGTGAGGCTCCTAGGTAACCTGTGCATAAGAGATGCACTTGGAAGGCGTGGGACTTCAGTCTTCTACTCTTTGCCCCTCTGCTTCTGGAGGTGCAGAAATGTCCCATAAACAAATTAGAGAAACTGAGTTAAAAGATGGAAGGAAACCAAGTCCTTGACAATGTCCTTGAACAACTGCATGTCCCCTAGACTGCCTTTCTCCAGACTTCTTATTATATAGGGAGAATAGACTCATGTGTTTAAGCCAGTGTTCACTGACTTAACTTGCAAATAAATACATCCCTGAATGATTCATTCTGAATATACTAATATTAGACCTTTAGATTATCATATTGGGCATGAATTTAGATGCAAAAGTTCTTTCTTTAAAAAATTTTTAATGTTTATTCATTTTTGAGAGAGAAACAGAGTAAGCGGGGGAGGGGCAGAGAGAGAGGGAGACCCAGAATCCGAAGCAGGCTCTAGGCCCTGAGCTGTCAGCACAAAGCCTGACATGGGGCTCAAACTCCCAAACTGTGAGATCATGACTTGAGCTGAAGTTGGATGCCCAACTGACTGACTCACCCAGATGCAAAATTTCCTAACAAAATATTAGTAAATACATTTTAGTAATATATAAAAAGAATTATACATCATGACCAGGTAGGAATTATTTCAAGGATGCAAGGCTGGCTCAATATTCAAAAATCAATCAATGTAGGGGCACCTGGGTGGCTTAGTAGGTTAAACATCTAACTCTTGCTTTTGGCAAAAGTCATGATATGATGGTTCATGAGACTGAGTCACACGTTCAGCCCCCAGTCAAGCCCTGTGCTATCAGCACAGAGTCTGTTTGGGATTCTCTCTCTCCTTCTCTCTCTGTCCCTCCCCTGCTCGCTCTCTCTCAAAAATAAATAAACTTAAAAAAATCAATGTAATTTATCACAATCTAAAGAAGAATAATTAAAATTTTTTTTAAGGTTTATTTATTTTTTGAGAGAGAGAGAGAATGCAAGTAAGGGAGGGGCAGGGAGAGAGGGAGACACAGAATCTGAAGCAGGCTCTAGGCCCTGAGCTGTCAGCACAGAGCCCTATGTGGGGCTCGAACTCACAGACCGCGAGATCATGACCTGAGCTGAAGTCGGACGCTTCACCAACTGAGCCACCCAGGCGCCCCTAAAGAAGAATAATTATATAATATCAATTGATGAAGAAAAATCATTTGACAAAATTCAAAACCCATTATGTTAAAAACTCAGATAACTAGGAATAGAGAGAGCTTTCTTAATTTGATAATGAACGTCTTAAAAAAACCCCTACAACCAACATCATACTTAATGGTGGAAGACTAAATACTTCCCCAGATGCTACGGGATCTCAGAGCAAAGGCGCTGACCCAGCTGGCAGACCTGGGGAGGTTTCCTGGATGGCGGGATTCTTGAATGGGGTCTAGAGGTGAGCTGGAAACAGTGAGGCAAAGCGGACGATGCTGGCGAGATCTGGAACAGCTTCTGCCAAGGCCTGGAGGGAAGCTGGCAGGAAAAGCCTGGGCTGGGGTTGAGCCTAGGAGTGCAGGGAGAGGAAGGGGCAGAGGCAGGCGGGAGCCTCACAGAACCACCAGGACCCTGCGCATTAATATGAAGTACAGTAAAACCCTGGATTGCAAGTAAATTGTTCTGCGAGTGTTCTGCAAGATGGGCAAGCATTTCTAATACATTTTAACTTGATAAACGAGCGACCTCTTGCAGTACGAGTAGTACGTGACACCAAACATCACGTGATCACAACTGAGCCCATGGTTCTTCTCTCTCTCTCTCTCTCTCTCTCTCTCTCTCTCTGCGGGATTGTGGGTGATCGTTTCCCATGCTTGGATGCTTGGTCTCAGGCTGGTGTTTGGCAGAACTCAGTGATTGTTCAGAACACTGAAAGGTGCCCACAACTGGCACTAGTGTATTTTTTGTCACTTAAAAGCACCTGTAAGCAAAAGTCTTTTGCTTTTCCATACCAGAGTGATCTTAGGAATGTTTGGCTTCATTGTAGGTCAGGCTGCCTGCAGATAGAGACCCTTTCCTCTGCTGTCTTACTGCCAGGTACATTAAATACAATATATGATAAGAGTTTATTAATGCTGTACTGTAGTCAACATCCATGTGAAGGTATACAATGGCCCCCATGCAGAAAAAGGTTGAAAAGAAAGGCGGTAAGAAGGAGATGATTAGGTGGAAGTTAAAAGGAAATCAGCGAGAAGTACAAACAAGGTATGCAAGTGGTTGGAATTCCAAGATTTTGTAAGAAGTCTATGTCCTCATCTCGTCTGCAGAGGAGGAGGAGGAAAAGGAGGAGGAATCCCTCACCTCATATGAGATTAGGGAGATGTGTATAATGTGGGAAACAGTGCAAAATTTTTTAGAAAACACCGCCCGAATAAGGCTGCAGCAGTGCGAGCGATGAACCTGTTTAACGACAATGCAGCGTCACATTTCCGTGAAATCCTCAAAAGGAGGCAAAAGCAGGTGTCATTGGACAGGTTCCTTGTTAAAGTTACATGAAAATAAGAAGTTTCCATTGAGCCAACAGACAGCAGTGATTCCAATAGTGATAGTGAAAGTCGTTCTACACAATTATCCTCCTCTCTTGTCTCCCTCACGCCAGACGCAAAGGTAAGTGCAGGTTAATTGGTTTAGTTTTCTTATATTTTGTATTTTCTTTATTATTTTGTATTATATTACAGTACTGTAATCATTTTTATATGAATGTTTTTGGGTTGTGGAATGAATCATCTGAGTTTCCATGATTTCTTACGGGGAAATTCACTTTGATATACAAAGGGTTTGGATTACAAGCATGTTTCCAGAATGAATTATGCTTGCAAACCAAGGTTTTACTGTATTTGAAACTTACTATAGAATCTCAGGAGGCAGTGAAGGGCAGGAGAGTGGCATGGTTAGAATAATATTTTATTTTATTTTTTATTTTTTAATTTATGTTGAGAGAGAGAGAGAAAGAGCAAGTAGGGGAGGGGCAGGAGAGAGGGAGACATAATCCCAAGCAGGATCTGCATTATCAGTGCAGAGCCCGATGTCGGGCTCCAACTTGCAAACCATGAGACCATGACCTGAGCTGAAATTAAGAATTGGATGCTTAATTGACTGAGCCCCACAGGTGCCCCAATTTTATTTTATTTTATGTGTTTACTTATTTACTTTTGAGGCAGGGGAGGGGCAGAGAGAGAGGGAGACAGAATCCCAGGCAGGCTCTGCACTGTCAGCCCAGAGCCTGTCACAGGGCTCAAACTCATAAACCTCAAGATCAAGACCTGAGCCAAGATCAAGGGTTGGACACTTAACCAACTGAGCCACCCAGGTGCCCCCATAATAACGTTTTAGAAAAATCTCCCTGGGCGGTGGAGAGGGCAAGTGGGAGGGCAAGGCAGATGAGAGGTGGGAGGCCTGAAGGGGGACCTGCTATGGGTACAGAGGAAGCAGTCCGGGGGTGGGGACAGAGTTAACTAGGGCTGTGCAGACACAATGTGGCTATAATCGTTTCGGAGCCCAGGCCAGGACCCCTCCAAGAATCCCTGGAACACAGCTTCCTCCTGGTGGCCAAATTGTCCCTGCCTGGACTCTGGGGCAGGGTGGGTCCAGCTCGGGGCTACCTCATAGCATTCCCTGAGATGCTGAGCCAGACGCCTGGTCATGGCTTGGGAATGTCTTAGTTTCTGTAGATGGCTTGCACCAGTGTCAGAATTTTAGAATGGGTATGTCAAGGTGTTCCCTCTCCCTCACCTGGGGGCTGCAGCTGCAGTTGGTGAAGACCTCAGGCACAGGTCCCACACGAGGCAGAAGCTTTCCTCCAATGGTGTCTATGTTTGCGTGTCTGTAAAAATGAATTGGCTCAAAATATCTACCTTGTTCAGGTTTTTCCCCCATTTGTGGAATTTTGGGCAACAGCAACAATTTATTTATTTATTTATTTATTATTTTTTTTATGTTTATTTTTGAGAGAGAGACAGAGCATGATGAGCAGGCGAAGGCCAGAGAGAGAGAGAGGGAGACACAGAATCAGAAGCAGGCTCCAGGCTCCGAGCTGTCAGCATAGAGCCCGACGCGGGGCTCGAACCCACGAGCTGTGAGATCATGACCTGAGCCTAAGTCAGACACCCAACCTACTGAACCACCCAGGCGTCCTGACAACAATTTATTATGTGACGGGTTATTATCTACCATGGGTAGCTCATAGAGTATTGTCTGTACCTTCCAGACTGAGGACTCCTTGTGGGCAGGGACCTGCTTTATTCTCCTCTGTGTGTGTCCGCAGTGTCGGGGCCAGCCAGCTCGGCGTTTACTGATCACAGATCTGGAGATTTCACTGCCTCGGGGGGCAGAAATCTCTTCCAACAGCCTTGTTTCTATGTTTACCGGCAGATGTGATGTGGGTCTAATTAGACTGTAAAAAACACCTCCCTACTTCATGTTGATGGCGGGGTTTACATAAAGTATATATACTATATACATAGTTTGCATAAACTATATATGATACACACAGGATAGTATCAAGAATGCTAACCACTGCTTTGCCCTTCGGCATTTCTGTTTCCCACAGACTTCCCTTGTTCAAACACGTGAGCTCTCTGCTTTCATTGCTTCAAGGAATGGGTCAAATTCTTGGCTTCTGACTTTTGAAAGCAGAGACCTGTTCCTAAGCCAGTAGACTGGGGGCAGTGCCTTACGAGTTAACCTAGACCAAGTCTTCCTCCTTTCGGATCAGAGAGCTACTCTTAGGATGGGATTGTGGAGAGTCAGAGGGGAAGTGAACACAACTTAGATGTGTTAGGTTCTAAGAGAGGCCCTGGCCCTGCTGCCCAGACAAGGTCGGGGGGTAGGGGTGGGGACAGAAATCCTAGCCCCGTCTGGGAGAATCTGAGAGCAGAGTACACTTTACCCAGAATCCCCTGAGCAGCCATGCACAAGGCAGGGGAAACTCTCCTGTCTTGTCTGGGCAGTGGGCTAAGGAAGCCTCGGAAGCTTATCCATGGCCTCGACATGCAGGGAGAGGTAAAAAGATTTCTTACATTTGTCCCCCTGCTAAGAGCCCCCCACCCCCAATGTTAGGTATCCTAAACCCTCAGTCATGAGGGATATGAGGTATTCCTCCCTAGACCTGGGCCAGATCTGGGATGCAGCTGTGTGGGTGACACAGTGGACCCCAGCCTGGAGAAAGAAGGGAAAGGCACCCTGTGGTATAGAAGTAGCCAGAAGGTAGATGTGAGACCAGAGCTTTCTAAGTCTGGAGAAATGAGAAGGGGGCAAGAATGACCTTCTGGTGAAATAAGACTTTGAGAGAGAGGAGTAAAGGAAGTCAATTAATTCTTGTACAACCAGGACTGTGGCTTGAGCTTTGTCCCTACTGCCTATGAATTCCTATATATTCAGCCATCTTTTTAACGGTTATTTATTTATTTCGAGAGAGAGAGAGAGAGAGAGAGAGAATCCATGCTTAGCGTGGAACTCCATGTGGGGCTCGATCTCACAAACTGAGAGATCATGATGAGCCAAAATCAAGCCAGATGCTTAAATAACTGAGCCACCCAGACTCCCCTTAGGCATTTTTTATTTAAGAAAGCATTGTGTTTTGAGAGCAGGAGCCATTGAATCGGACATTGTCAGATGTTTACTTAGAATGAACAAAAACTATTATTATGTTCTGTGTTCCACTCCGTAAAATGTAAAATGCAAGAAACATGATTTCATGGCAGAAGTGATGCTGGCCACCTGCACTCTGTGAATGTCATCACTGTCCGCCCTGCTGCACCCGTCACCGCAGGCCTACCAGTCAGAGCTCGGCCATGCCCTCGGTGCTCCTACCAGCTCCTGGGGCCAGGAACTAGGCCAGGCTGGAAGAAGCTGGCTTTAGAAGCAATGCGGGTCAGCAGGAAGTAAGTGAATTAAGCATGGCCAGTGACTTATAAAACCATAAGCAAATGCAACATACTTAATGCAGCAAATGTCAGTAAAAGAGAGAGAGGAAGTGACAAGGGTGGGACATATGTGAAGACAGAAAGGCAGCGACTTTGATTGAACACATCTTGCCCACTTACGAGACACCAGCTCCAGGTAGGTCTCCGCCCTTTGGTGCTGAGTGCCTTCGCTGACCTTGGGTGGACCATGCCCAGAGCCAGGAGCAGTGGCAACATCCTAGCATATATATGCTGAGCGTCTGATCTGTCAGATCAGCAGGGGTCAGAGTTAACCAGACCCAGTCCCCACCCTACAGGAGCACCAGTTGGGGGTTGTGGTTCTCAAACAGAGCATGGCTGGCCTCCACTCAAAGGCAACCACAGTTCTGTGTAAGAGGTTGTCATTTCTCGACTTACAGTCTGAGAATAAAATGATTCTTCCCCACAAAGAAACATAACCTCCTCCTTCTACTGTGGCCACCACCAGGCCAGGAGGGACACAGTGATGCATCCGTACTCACCATCAGAATCAAGGACTGGGTCCTAATGCGGCTTCCCCCCACAATCACAGAATGACTTTTGGGAGGTGCTGGGTGTGGAGAAAAGCAGGTGCAGGAAGCAGAGGAGGGTCACTCAGCCTTGCCTGAGTTAGATGAGTCGAGGAAGGCTCTCTGGAGGAGATAACATGTGAGCTGGGTGTGAAGGGTGATGAGGGCGGCCAGGTAGCCAAGTGAAGACACGAGGCGAGAAGAGCTGGGTCTGGCAGCAGGTGCATACGAGTCTTCAGGTGAGTCTTCAGGAAGAGTACATTCAAGGTCCCAGCACACACAGGGGACTGTATGAACAAGGGTGACACGAGTCGGGCAGCTCCGCCCCACCCAGGTGTCCCCTCACAGCCACGAGGATGCTCAGGGGGCAAAACACCCAGCAGGGTACAATTAGGTTTCAGATATACATGATGAACTTGAGTAGAGTGGGTAGGAGCAAAAGACGAATACGGAAAAATCCATCGTAAAGAAAGACGGAGGAACCTGGTATGAGGGGAGAAGTGGCCCGATGGCATTCTAGTTGCTCCACGGCTTCACCAACAGTAGGTGTGGTCGGTCTTTTAAATTTTATCTGTTTGCGTGTGTGTGTGTGTGTGTGTGTTTCCAATTTGCATTTCCCTAAAAACCAATGAAGCGTAGCATCTTCTCATGTGTGTTTTGCCACCTTCGGTGAAGAGTCTCTTCAAATCATTTGCCTGGCTCTTTGTTGTTTGTTAAGACAGGGTGTTCACCTTCTTGTCACTGAGCTGCAGCAGTTATTTATATATTCGCAGTACAAGTCCTTCGCTCCTATGTGTCATGAGGAGTTTTTATCCGAGTGGATGACTTCCTCACTTTCATAACAGTCTCTTTGGAAAAGCGGATTTTTTTTAATTGTGAAGAAGTCCCATTTATTAATTTTCAATGGGACTTTAATATTCAAAATATCGAGGTGCCAAAATTTAGAAAAATACTTATGTAACCAAGCCATGCTTGGACATGAGGCTGCTTCCCACTTTTCACTGTTTCATTTGTCGTGAGGAACATCACTGTACTTAAAACTGTGTTCTGAGGATAGTTTCACGAGCATCTCAGGAGGCCAATGCTTGCAAAGATTTTGTACATGCCCTGAAATGGCCTTCCCTAAAGGGCACCTGGTAACTTGTATGGGAAGCCCTGTTTCAAGGGACCGTCCAGTCCTCCTAGGAGTCCCCTAGCTTGTTATATTGTAGATATGCCTGGAAACATACCTGTGCCATTTCGTCCCTGCACTTTGTGGGGGAAACCAATTTTTCATAGATAATACAAAGGCAATGCCAGTAAATTTCCAGTGAGCATTTCCAAAGGCCGGAATCTTATTTCTAAAGGAAGTCAGCAGTGATTTATTGAAGGAACGCTGGGCAAAGGGCTGTTTGCTTTTTGGCGCCTCTATTTGCCTGTCTGTAGAGCTGGCAAAGGTCAGCCTGCTTCGTCTCACCACGGGGAGGGCACAGACCGGATTAACTGAGAGACACTGTTCCTAGCCTTTAGGACGACGTATCATAATAGTAACTGCCATTTATTGAGGCCACTAAGCCCTGGGCCAGGGGGCCTATGTTACCTCTAATTCTCAACAACAGCCTTGCTTGGTGAGTATTATTGCTCCACTTAGAAGCTGCAGGCAGTGACTGGCCCAAGGTCACATGACTAATGGTGACAGAGCCTGGCTTTCTGGCTCTGAGCCCATGATGGTGTCATTTTCTTGCTCTACTGCATTTTAGCCACACCGTAGACCACACACAGGACAAAAAGGTTTAAAGACACAGAGGAGGAACACAGGCAAGTTGATTATCTTTTTGTTTTTTAAATGTGTATTTATTTATTTTAGAGAGAGAGATAGAGAGAGAGCATGTGTGGGAGGAGCAGAAAGCGAGAATCCCAGGCAGGCTCCCCACTGTCAGTGCAGAGCCCTACCTGGGGCTTGAACTAATGAACCTAGAGATCATGACCTGAACTGAGATCAAGAGTTGGAATCTTAACCAAACGAGCTACCCAGGCGCCCCAAGCAAGTTCATTATCTTAAAAGTTTTGTTTTCCTTTTGGAGACTTCATTTGCTGGTGGCCAAAGGGAGTAGCTGGTTCTTGCCAGAAGCCTTGTTTCCAGAAGCCTTGGAAATATCCTGGAGCCAGTTGGTGGCCCAGTGACCTGGCCTGCTCCCCAGACTCCTCCCGCAGGGCCTGGTTAAATAGGATCAAGACGGGAGTTCAGCATCTGGGGTGGTAAGTTTGGGGGCCAGGAGGCAAAGCCTGAGGTCTGAGGTCTCCTCTCAGAAGATCCTCTGGGATGTTGCTCTCCCATTTCTGCAAAGATCTCCTCAATTATGCCTGGACAGGCCTGGGAGAGTGGATAGATGTCAGTGCTCAGCACCAGCTTGAGCACAGGTGGTGAACTATATGTCTTTAGTCTCCTTTTCCACCTTTATCCTTGACTCCTATCCCTTCACTAGGTACTCATATGTCCTGATTTGCCCAGGACAGCCCTGGTTTATGTCTACTGTCAAGTGTAATCTGCCCCTCCAACCCCTTTTGGTCTATATTCAGACAGACCAGTTAGAGGCACTTAGGAGAAACTCTCACTTGAATACACATCAGGGAGTCATTAGAGTTGCCTCTCAGAAGGGCATTATTATGATAGCATAGACTAGCCATGACTCTTGATTGTAAATGACCTCAAATTGACTTTAACAAGAAAAAGATATATTGGTTGGCATAGCTAGATAGCTGGAGAGCTCAAGCCTGACTAGAACCAAGTTCTCAAACAACATTGTTACTTCTGTCTCTCTGTCTCTGTTTCTCTCTGTCCCCATCTCTCCAACTCTCAACTCCTGTTGATTTCATCTTGTAGGCAGAATTGTCCACCTGGTGGGCAAGCTGGCCCCTGGAGACTCGACTCAAATACCCCAACTTAGCAACTCTCCCAGAAAGAGGAACATACCTTTCCTACGGGCATGTATCCCTTCATGTCCAGGGAAGTCTGAGTGGCTCTGCTTGGGTCATGTGCATATCCTGGAGCCAATTGCTATGGCTTTGGGGTGGATAGCTCACCTGGGCGATGTGAGCAAGGGGCAAGGGGCAAGGTCTCATCAAACCACACCAAACAAAGGTAGAGTCCCTAAAGAAAGTAGGTCAATTAGCTGAGCAGACCAAATTGCTGCCTCTGCCATCCACTGTATACAGCCACTGTCTGCATTGTCACTTCTGATATTCTGGGGGGTTTATGGATAATGTTTATCATTTTTACAATGATGGCTTTGTGGATATTTAAAGGGTATAATTTACCCCTATATTACAGGGGCGGCTTGAACAGTTTAAGTAGTAGAGCAAAGGATGGAAAAGTGGTCAATCGAGGACCTGACTTCTGACCTCAGACTATCTGCCTCTCCCACAATATCCTGGTGATGTTTACATGTGAGAGGGAGTGAGGATAATCTGTCAAGGGGCCTTTCTTGGATGTACATCATGCATATGCTGCCCTGAAAGAACGTTTCTGGACAGACATATCCCCTTTTGGACTCTCCTTGTCTCTAAGAGATGAAGCCTGTTGTCCCAGGAGAGAAGCAGGAAGCTGGTCCATTCCAGTCACCGAGGATGGCCAGGTGCTGACTGATCTCAGCACAGGACCTACAGTGTGCCCTGTTTCTTTGGGTAAACCCACCATGTCTTCTCTGAATCCTGATGATCGGTATATAATAATGGCAAAAAAGTCCTACTGCTATTGAACACAGGATTCTTCTGACAGTCATAAGAATATAAGCAAAAACTCTTGCTTCGTAAGATAGCACGATGATGATGATGGATGATGAGAGTTGTCATGGTGCCTGTGCATAGCCTCCTATTCAGTTCTTGAAGAACAGAAGGAAAACCTGGGGGCGGTGTTATTTTCTCTCCAAGGGAAGGGAGGACTGCCCTTTGCTTGTTTGCATCCTTCCTGATTCGCAAAATCATTTCCCCAGACCTTACAGTTCAGACGTGCAGGTCGGCAGGCACAGGACACACGGTCTGCGTTTGTGCTTACTCGTTCTGCTCTGCCATATTGTGGTTTCCCAACCAGTGCCCCAGGGGACTGCTTCCTCATTTCCATTTGTGTTTTCCACAGCATTTCTTTCTGATGACAAAAATAGTACATGCACAAAATTTGGAAAATTAAAAAGCGAGAAAACAACCTCACCCTGAAATCGCTCCACCCAGAGATGCCAACAGTCCAGCAGCAGTTAGCAGTGTGCTGTTATACAATGTAATATCCTGCATTATCCCGTTAACAACACAATAGCGGTGTTTCCCCATCACAAAACCTCGGGAAGCACTGGCTCGGCAAACATATCATACATGGCTATATCATAGATTAGTTAATTGCAAGTGGTAATAGGCCTGTGTGCAGAGGTCTGGGGGTGAGCTGGGCAGCTTTAGGCCCCCAGGGTCTTCTGTGCAGAGCTGGAGGGACACAGAGAGCAGGAGACCTGGGGCAGAGGAAAAGGGCAGCCCATAATACATTGCATATTTGCTTGTCTGTTCATCTGTTCCTGCCTGGATATTTGAGGGCCCCACCAGGCCCCTCCTCGTTCTCCTGCTAATGCCTACTTCAGGGCTGTAACATCCCTCCCTCCAAGACCCTCCCTGATCCTTCCCAGACCCCCTCCTGTGTCCGGTGTGGTGCACTCCTGGAAGAGGGGCTCCACTGCACCCACCACTGTTTCTGCAGAGCCCAGCCCTGTGCTGGTACTTCGTAGGTGCTGAGAACGTGAGCAAACAGGAGCAATAAAAGCAAACAACAATAAATAGCGAACACGTAGAAACAATAATCTCGCATTATTACAATTAAGGTGATGAATACCTGCATGATTAAAGCTTTGCTAAAATTTTAAGTTATTTCCTACACTTGAAATTCTAGGATTGAAGAACACAGACTTTTTCTTTTAAGTTTATTTATTTATTTTGAGAGTGAGAGTGAGTGGGGGAGGGACAGAGAGACAGGGAGAGAGAGAATCCCAAGCAGACCCCGAGCCGCCAGCCAGCCCAGAGCCCGACTTTCGGTCCCGACCTCACATACTGTGAGTCTTAATCTCAGGAACGTAACCGTGAGATCCCGACCTGAGCAGAGATCAAGAGTCCGACACTTCACCGGCCGAGCCGCCCGGGCGCCCTAAAGAATATAGACATTTTGATGGCTCTTAATACATGTTGCAAGACTGCTCTCCAGAATTTCCATTATCTGTCATAATCTCAGAAGTAGTATGTGCAAGTGTCTGTCTGGTTGTAAGTAATGTAGTTTAAAAAATGATTCACTGATTTGATGAAAGTAGAGGCAGGAATGATATAATTCATTGATTTAATTAACGCTTTTTAAAAAATTTTCTGGCAAGAGTAAACTCTTAAAACTTGTTTATTGATCATTTGAAACTCCAATTTTGTGAATTGTCCATGTGTACCATTTGCCCAGTTATACTGAATCTTAGTGTTTTGTTTGTTTGTTTGTGATCGTGAAAACAATGGGCTATCATCGTAAAAAAATCAGACATTATAGCAAGTCATAAAGAAGAAAGTAAACATCTCCTACATTCCTAGTCCTTGGACTTGTAACTAACATTTTTGGATAATGTCCTTCCAAACTTTTAACCTTATGTGTTAATGGTATTTTTTGAAATTAAAAAAATTTAAATTTCTGTGTACTCTCAAACTAGCATTGTTTGTTTCAATATTATCTTCCAATGTTTTTGTGTTTAAAAAAGTCTTTCCAATCTAGATATCACATGAAGATATGTTTAGGGGTGCCTCAGTGCCATGGTGGCTCTGTCGGTTAAGCTTCCAACTTCGTCTCAGGTCATGATCTCATGGTTGGTGAATTTGAGCCCCTGTATTGAGCTCTGTGCTGACAGTTCAGAGCCTGGAGCCTGCTTCAAATTCTGGGTCTTCCTCTCTCTCTGCCCCTCTCCCATTCACATTCTGCCTCTCTCTCTCTCTCTCTCTCAAAAATAAATAAACATTAAAAAAAAAGGATTACCATGTTTAAACAAAGAGCTGTGTGTGTCTGTGTTTAGTTATGAAGATCATATAGTATATTGCAGAATATTTAGGAAATTAAGAGGAAAAAATCAGCCATAATGCCTTGACCTTAAACATCTATTTCCTTTGTGCATGGTCTTTTTGAGTCTTAGATCATGAGCACTTATGTTTATTTTTAGCAGTTGCAAGGCTAAAGTGCATGCACAGTTTTTTTGTCTTCTCCTTTTCGCTCACAATTATACCGTAAGCATTATTTTCATGTTGCTACATCTCTCGAATGGTTGTTTAGAATGATCCCCCAGCTGACTCCATCCTGCTGATAACCATCTAAGTTGCTTCCAATTTTTTCGTCAAGTGATATTTTGCAACACCAAAGCCCAGCGAAGCAGAATCTCCCACTGTTCCCTGGGAGCTGATGGTAATACGGTTTGACTTCTGCTAGTTTCTTCCTTTCCTCTGAGGAGTGTTGGGAGACATCGCTCTCAGAGAATGGTTAGAAAAATGACAATCATAAAATTAAGAAAAGAGAGAGCATGAGGTGAAAGCACGTTAAGCTTTTAGAAGAAAGTCGTTTTAAGAACTCAGGCTGTGCTGTTTAGGTTTTGTTTTTGTAACTCATGAATCGGGCGTGAGTTTATAATCCTAATTTTGACAAAATGCTTTCCATCCGGGCAGTGCTTGGTGCTTTTTCTGGGAAGCAGTTTGGTGTATCAGCTGAGGGATTTAGTGCAGGAAGACCAGGGTTTGGATATCTGCTTCTCTCCTTAGCAGCTGCAAGCCCTCCTCTTTCTGCAAAATGACAGTAGCAGTAAGCCAGGAGGGAGAACTGGTTAAGATCACCCGCCATGGGTGCTGAGCAATGATGGGAATAAAAAGGAGGAGTAGCCAGAGTGCAGGAGGCCTCCCAGGCAAAGGGAAGTGAAAATGTTTTATTCCTGGGTCTCAGTGTCTCCATTCGTTTGGGGGCGGGTCTTGGTATAAGGTCTGCAAAGCCTTTCCTGTTCCTCCAGGGAGCCTCCCAGGGACCCCTGCCCTGGCACCTGTCCATCCTCCTCAGCAGGGCGTCCAGGACTCCTCTGTCCACTGGGCTCAGCCTACTGTGCCTGAGAAACCTTGCAGGGCTGTGCCCTGGCCTCCAGGGCAACAAAGGGCTGTGGCATCCTCCATAGCCTCTGACATGATTTGGGGAAGGGGTGTGAGTGGGATCCATAGATTCAACACACATTTATAAATTTCGAACAAGTGTCATTGATTTGGTGGCAAAGCTGGTTAGCAATAACCTTATCTTCTCTTTGAATAATGATCATTAATCATCGCCACGCCCTCTCCCCCCCCCCCCCCCCCCCCCCCCCCGCCAGTAGAGAGCCTGGAAGGCAGGATCAGAGATTTGGTTCCAGGCCTCTCTGCGCCCATTTGTAAACTGGGAATGATAATAGCACCTACCTCATAGGGCTGTTGCGGAGACCGGAAGCTATACTACGTGTCCAGGAGACAGCAGAGCGCCAGGCACACAGTAAGTGCTCAGTTAATGTTAAGTTGTTGTTACTATAGTAATAAGTATCGGCAAATGGGAAGACCGAGCGCCTTGTAGGCATGGGACTAGATGTGAAGATGTCCTAGAGGGCCCCCACAGAATCCAGGTAAAAACTGGTGCGTCTACAGGCCAGAAGGAGGCCGGGGGTCCCGCGTGAGGCCAGAGCCAAACCCAGGGCTGGAGAGCGGGCTCCCGCCGCGCGCTCCCAGCCGGGACGCGCACCAATCGCCGCACTTAACCTCAGGGTTTGGAACGCACCCTTTCTCCCGCGGGTCTCTTCTCCCGGGAGGCCTGGCGTCTTAGTCTCCGCCCCGGGGCGGTGCCTTTGGAGCGCAGGGAGTCCCGCTGGCTGCAGCGCAGGCACTCTCCTCGCTCCGGGTCCGCCGAGGGTTCCGGCGCCCGCGGTGGCCCTTTAAAAGGCAGAGTCTTGTCCGGAGGGGGCGGGCGGGGGGCGCTGACCGCCGCCCGAAGCCCGGCCCCTCCTCCCCGCCCCTCCCTCGGTCCGTCCCTCCCCGGGTCCCCGCGTCGCTCGCTCGCTCGCTCGCTCGCCGGGCGAACGCTCCGCCTCCGTCAGTCGGCTCGGCTGTCTAGTGAGCGGCGTGGAGCCGGAGCCGGGGCCGGACGCGCGGCTGGGGGCTGGGGGCTGGGAGATCGGCGCCCGCCGCCGGGCGAGGCCTGAGCCGCGATGGCCGAGATGGGCAGCAAGGGGGTGACCGCAGGGAAGATCGCCAGCAACGTGCAGAAGAAGCTCACGCGCGCGCAGGAGAAGGTGAGCGAGCCGGGTCCCTGGCCTCCGAGCGGTCCGGGCCACCTGTCCCCCCAACCCCTTCACCCTCAGGGGCAGGTCCTCACCCGGGATCAGGCACTGTCACCTCCGGACGACCGCTGCCGAGGGCCTTCGGGGGTCCACTGGCTGCAGCCCCCAGCGCTCTGGGCTCCCTCCCCGGTACGCGTCTTCTGTCTCCCCACCCCCGGCGGGGGCAGGAGAGGGCGCAGCTGTCCCCTCAACACCCCCCCCCCCCGCCGGCCTCGTTTCCCTCCCCCTCCCGCTTTGTATCTTCTCCGCCAGTCTGCAGGGAAGAGGCGGCCCACGCTCTTCTCGGGGCGCGAGGTCCAGGGCCCGGAGACTGGGAGGCGAGGTGGCGCCCCTAGCCCCCCGGCCCCAAGCGAGCCACGCGGGCGGGGCCGGCTCAGGGGGAGGGAGGGAGCCTGTCCCCTGTCCCCCAGGGCCGCTGTGCTCCCGGAATCCCGAGGCCGCCCCGAGGCCCGCGGGTGCTAGAGCGCTCGCTCCGGGCCTCTGGGCGCTCCCTACGCCCTTCCTTCCCTTCTCCCCACCCGCCTCTCCACCTTCTGTCCCAGCCGGCCGAAGGAGGGATCGAGTTTCCTTTCCAGAGAGGTGCGGGAGGCCTGGACGCTACGGCTCGGCCCCCAGGGAGCAGGGCGCTGCGCGCCCCTGGGGAGGTGCTCCCGCTGGAGCCTGGGCTTGGCGTTTCCGGCGGCTGGGGAGGGGGTGGTGGCTCCGGCTCGGGGAGCCCACCACCTGGGTGGGGAGCTGGCCCGAAGGGGCTGGGGCTAAGCTGGGGGCGTGGAGGGCGCCTCGGGAAAGCCGACCTCTCAGTGCCCAGAGCCGCGAGCAGCAGGCGAAGGGGAATGGAGCCCCCGGCTTCCTGTGGCCGCGTCTGTGCAGGATGTGCAGTACCCGGGGGCGGGGGTCCGCACCCGCGCAGTGTTCTATCCCGAGCCACCTCTGGTTCATTGAATTGGATCACGCCAGCTGCTGACGCCACTTCCCCTGCCGACTCGGACTCTGAAATCTAGGATTGCAGAATCTGTGCTCCAGCCGGGGTGGTCCCCCAGTGCCCCCCAGCGGAGTCAGCCCTCTCTCCCGCCCGACGCTCAGCCGGGAGGAGGAATCTGGGGACAGGCCGGCCTTCCCCTGCCTGGCTGTGGCTGTTTATAAACAATGACTTCTGCAGCTGAGACTGGCGGGCTCCCTAAGGATGCAGCCACGTGATGGGGGGTGGGGGGACGGCGGCTACAGCTTCCCGGGCGCCTCCCTAAGTCCCGCTGCTCATCCTTGTAGTCCCGGGCTAAGGAGATAGATGAGTGTGTGTGGAGGTTAGGGCCTCAGCCAGGCTCCAGATCTGGCCTTGTCTCAGCGGCTGTAAACCGCCCCCCCCACACCCGGCCGCCCGCACTACGGCCCGGGCGGGAGGAGGGATTAGAGCATCGCAGATAGCCGGCTGGGGGCTGGGAAGGCTTCTATGAACGTTGGTGGGGGTGGAGGGGCAGATGCTCCTGCCCTTGCTTCCTCCCCTTCCCCCCTCCCTGACCCTGGACTGGGTAATCCATCTAGGTGCCTGGAGCCGGCAGCTCTGGGCTAAGCCTACTTCCTGCTCCTAGGGGCCTAGGAAGATGAATGGGAAGCAGAAGGTTAGCTGAGACCAGTTCCCCGCCCCCACTCCACTGACGCCCTACTCCTCTCTGGCTCTCCTTTGCTCTTTTGGTGCCCCCTTTGTCATGGTTTGCCTTGTCTCTGAAGCAGCATCTTTCAGTAATTTCAGGGGCAGTAGTCATGAGCTGCGCCCCCTCCTTGTAAGTGGCAGTATGTCATCACTGACCCCACGGAGCTGCCACCCCTCCCTCTTCGGCTCCTGTTCTGTGGCATGGGCAGTTGGCTGACAGCTGGTCAGCCATGGAAGCTGGCCTTGGCCAAGGGCTGGCACTGCCCAAGCCTGGGCTCTAAGGGACTGAGTTGTTCAGTGCTACTGCTGCTCTCTGGCCCTCAGGCTCTGGTTAGGAGACCCTCTCCCCATTGGAAGCCAGAGAGTAGCCTTCTTTCAGTCCCTTCCCTTGTGGGCCCTGCGGCAGTACCCTCTCCCAGAAGCCTGATGCCTCTCCTCTTTGCCCTCCTGTGGTTCAGAGTGTGTCAACATCTGCTGGTGGTCTTCAGGACCCCGTCTAATTAACAATGTCAGTGGTGTCCCAGGCACCCCCTCCCCGCCCCTACCCCCACTTGGCCTCTGCTAGATCCGTGAGTAATGGGGACGTTTCAGTGATCTGGTTGCCATAGGAGGGCGTCTCCTGATCAGGTACAAGCAGTAGCTTTGGTGGAGGGCCTAGATAGTATCCGGATAGGTAGAAGGGCCCCATCCCTCCATTTCATCTCTCCCAATTTCCCTACATCTGCTCCCGGCCCAAACATCCAACAGGACTCAGAGGGTGACAGTGGACTTAAGTTTCCTTGTTGGCCCTCTGGTGCCTTTGCAACCAGCCCTCCTCTGCCCCCAGCTTGGGTCTTGTGTTGGCATGATCCATCCCATCCTCCCCCCACCCCTGTGTCATTGTCTGGGTGCTATCCCCGAGGGGAGGGCAGATCTGTGTGTGCACCCAGGCATTCACCTGGCCCCAGCGGATGTACAGTGACCGTTTAGGAACAAAAAGGGCATTCGAGGGGTGGGCCTGGCAGCCCTGATGCAGGCCTGTGGGTGGGCTGATTTGTGCCGCGTGCTCCTCGTTCAGCAAATTCTGCCTTGGACACGTGCTGTGTGCCTGGTCCTGGGCCGAGCCCAGGGTCCCACGGGGAGCGGGGTGTGCTGGCTTTGACTGTCCTGGAGCTTACTGTTGTAAGGTCCCATGGCCTCTGGTCATGAGGAGGGCATAAGACTATATCGGAAGGGTCAGCAGGGTCTGAGCTTGGCACCGTCACTGCTTGCATCCCAGCTGACAGCTGCCCCCAGAGTGCTGGGGTGCAGAGCGTGTGCCTGGAGCTCAGGCCTGGGGGCGTCATGAGGTCATCTTCCCGTTGCATTTGGCTTGTTGGACCCTCTATAAATGACTTTGTCCATTTTTGGGCCTCAGTAGGGTGGCCGGGCAGAGCCAAAGGTAGGGTGGAGCCTGGGTCAGATGACAGAGGATTAGAGGTTGGCGGGCTGGGCTCCTGGTGGGGGGGGAGGGGATGGTGGGGGAGAAGGGACAGCTGGGGTGGGGGTGGAATCTGGCCCTCACAGCATCCTCACGTCCTCACGGAACAGTGTGCTTGAGGGAGGCCGTGTGCTGGCAGAGCCGGGGCTGAAGATGAGCACAAGGAAGGAGGCTCTGGCAGGGGGTGGGGGTATACACTCTGTCCCCCTCGGCCGCCCTGAGCCTGCTGGGAGGGGGGAGGCCCAGCTGGCAGGGGGCAGGACCCAGGGCTGGCAAGTCGGAGTGAACGCTCACCAGAGAAGGAAGGTGCGGCAGTTATTTATAGGACCCTGACACATGGCCCCGATGGCACCATGCTCGCCTGGTGGTCAAGGTCTCCCAACAAAGTGGCCGAGTTAGCCTCCGCTGGAGCCAGGCTTGTATGACCAGGGCAGCTGTAAGAAGAGGGGGGCCACAGGGAAGGGCAGGTGCCCTGGGAGTGGGGCCTACCCGGGTCTGCAGGAGCCTGGAAGGCACCAGGCTCCTGTCACCTCCCCACTTCCCCAGGCCCCAGCCAAAAGTTGCTCCCCTTCCCCCACATTCTGCATTTCTCTTTCCTCACCTTGGTGTCCATCAATCTGTCCCTGGGTGTCTGAAGACTCTTCCTGCCCCTCTCTCTTGTCTGTGCCCACACCCCACCCCATGTCGCCTGTTCCTTGGCCTCTCTCTATCTGCCTGCTCTGTCTCCTTCCTCTGAGTTTGCACAAGGCTTTCACACCTCTCTACCCTTGGAGCAGCTCCTCCCTGAGGCTGAGTTATTGATGGAGACAGTTCCCTTTGCCCGCTGGACAGAAGCCTCCTGAGCCTGGCATCATCTCTGGGAGCATGTCTATAGGGGCTCAGGACATTTGGCTAAGGAATGTGGGCACGGAGAGATTGGAAGCATGGCCTCCAGACTTCCCTGAGCTCCAGGGGGTCCTGGCTGGCTGGGGCCTGGGGGTGAGCTGAGTCCCCACTCAGCAGAGCCTGCTGGCTCACGGCAGGACTCAGAGAGAGGGAAAGGGAGTTTTGCCCAGCGGCCTGCCGACGAGGGTGCGCTCCCTGGGCTACATGGGGGCATGGAGAAGGTGTTCTTGGAGGGTCCGCGTGGGCCCGGGTGTGGGGTGAGAGTGAGCACAGGAGGCCACCAGCTTGCTGACCAGATCCCTGTCCCTGGACTAGGCATTCTTTTTTTTTTTTTTTTATAATAGTTTATTTTCAAATTGGTTTACATATAACACCCAGTGTTCATCCCAACACGTGCCTCTTTAATGTCCGTCACCCCCTCTCCCCCCTCCGTCACCTCCCTCACCCTCAGATTGTTCTTAGTCTTTGAGAGTCTCTTATGTTTTATCTCCCTCCCTCTCTGTGTCTTTTTTTCTGGACTAGGCATTCTTGATCCAGCTTGTCCCTTGCAAGCTGTGTGACTTACACAATGTGAAGAGAATGCTTCCGTCCCTCCCTCCTGCCTTAACCTAAGGCCAGGCCTTGCACTGTTCTTTTTCCACGAGGTCCTAGAATCTCTGGGTCCTACCCTCGGTGTTAGGCCTCTTTCTTTCCACAGGAGAAGGGACCCCAGGGGCACATCAGAAAGAGCATGCGTGGGCTTGGCAGGCAGGTGGGCCTTGGTTTCTCTCTTGGGACCTTGGGCAAGCTGCAGGACCTTCATGTATAAAGTAGGGTAACAATGGTTCCCTGCACATATTTGTCTTGGAGGGTAAAGCCTTGGACAGTGCCCGGCACATAGCAAGTGCTCACTAAATGCCAGCGCTGTGGGGCAGGGCAGTATAATGAAGCCACGCTGGAGCCTGCCATCCCTGCTGAGGCCTGCTTCCCAGCACTCTCCCTGTGAGTGTCCATTACAGGCCTCTACAGACAGTTAATCCCTGCTGAGCCCTTAGCTGATCAGGGCTTATGATGGTGTGCGTGTGTGTGCATGCCTGTGTGTGTGCATGTGTGTGTGTATGTGTGTGTATAGAGGGGCAGCCTACAGCAGGGGAGGGGATCAGACAGTTCTGGAGAGAATCTTAACTCACCTACACATAAACTCGGACGCGCTGGGTAAGTTCTTCCCCCTCTCTGGGCTTCCTCACTTTGGCCATCAGTAAAATGATGGGGGTTGTGCTGGGCACTGTTCTAGGGACGGGGGTGCAGGGCTGAACAAAACCAAGCCCCGCGCTCAGGGAGCTGACATTCTAGCTCCGGGAGATGGTAAAGAAACAGACAAGTGTGTTGGCAGGGAGCAAAGCAGCAGGTGGATTCTGAGAGTCGGGCTCAGCCTTTCCCAAGCATCCCTAGTACCACTGAGGACTCAGGTGTGGATGTGAATGTGGGCGCTCTCGCAGCGCAAGGGATTGGCCAGGGAGAGGCTGAGTGGAAGCTTCTGGGGTCCAGGTAAGACAGCCCCTGGAGGAGGAAGGTTTTCTGTTAGACATCACCCTTGGATGTTGTGTTTTTCTAAAAACTCTTCAAGTTTCCTTTTGAGATTAAAAGTGCAAAGAAAAGGATGCCCATGCAAAACCGCTCACCAGGGCCCTGACAGAAGACAGGCCCAGCAGCTCTGGAGGCTGGGCAGGGGCTCTGGATTTGGGATGTAGGATGAAGGTGTCAGAGGGGCCGCTGAAGGAGGAGGAGGGAGGCACCAAAGATGACCCAGACTTGGGGGTGGGCACTTGTAAGACTTTTTAGAAAGCTGAGTTTGAGTCTCTCCCTAGGCATTACTGCCCTTGGGCAAGTCTCACTGACCTCTCTGAGCCTGTTCCTCACTTGGTATGGGGGTATGTGCCTTGTGGGATGCTGTGCAGATTAAATGGATACAAACAGAGGGCGAGGCTCACCATTCCCCAAAGGAGCTGGTCTTATGCTGTGGAAGGGGCACCCTCGTGGGGACTGGCTGGTGCCTGGGGGTCCTGGGGCCTCCCTGAAGGGGCTGTCACCTCTCAAAGAGGCCACTCACTTCAGGCAAAACTGACTCCATGCTAAGGGCTGACAGGGGTCAGGGCTGGACAGTCCAAAAGGGAAAGGCAGGCTCTTCTTGCTCCAAGGGGAGCCTTGTCAAATATCGACTTGATAGTAAGAGCCGTGGTTTACTGTGTACCTGCTGAGTGCCAGGTGCTTGGTAAAAATTCTCGTCCCTACTGCAACCAGGTGAGGTCACTATGATTCCCATTCAGCAGATCAAGAAACTGAGGCTGAACAGTTGTGTAACTTGCCCGTGGGCTCTCCTGGTCAGCTATCTGGGTTACCAGGTCTCTGGTGGAGCCATGCAAATGAGATATGAATCTCTAGTGACCCCTCCTGACCAGGAAGGCCTTGTCTATCAGGTGGGTCATTTGACAGATTTGGATCCCCAAGACCTTCTTCCACCCCCATTAAATTAATTTAGGGGCCCTTGTTCCCTCCTGGGTCGTCACTTCTGTCTAGGCTTACACTTGGGGTGCGACCTTAACTCTTTTGGGATGTGGGGCAGGCTCTGGGGTGAGGAGACTGCCTGAGGTTTCCCGATGCAGTCTAACGCAAGTGTTTCTGCATGCAAATGAGGACTAATGAGGCAGCGTGGTGTGTATTCATGTGAATGTGTGTGTTTTCCCAAATATAAAAGCTGTATCCAGTTCATTCAGTATAAAGAGACACTCTTTATTCTGAGATTCTGTCTACTTTTGTTTATATTGTTGCAACAGTGTTTCTTTTATAAAATGATGTTAATACTAGTTGTTTTTTTAATGTTCTAGAGGAGGAACTGACCATGCACACATGCTGAAGTCTTTTCCTGGAGTGGAGTCTAAAAGTCTGGGGCCCACTACCCTGGACCTTGCTGCCCACCCCTGGGGGACCTTGCCACCCACCCCCTGGGAACTGGCTCCTTGGGGTGGGAAGGCAACTCTCCTGGGTGCGGGCTTGAGGCTGGCCCAGGGCAGCCTGGGGCAAGCCCCCTTGAATATCTGCGGGTGGGTCCCGCCTCCTCCCCAGCTCAGCACACACAGTGCGCTGGGTGCATGCATTTCACATGGGTGCGTGGATTCCTCAGGCAGGGCTGGCAGAGGCCTGCGAGATGCCGTGAGTTTTCAGGGTGCAAGGCGAGTGCGGTAGGAGAACCGGGCTGCAGGATTTCAGGCCTTCAGGGAGTGGAGAAGTTCACAGAGCTCAGGACTTGGAGTCAGATGGAGGGGGCACCTCCCGCCCCACACAGGCCATTCCGAGGGACCCAGCATCACTGCATAGAACTGTCTCCCACAGTAAAATGGCCCAAGACCATGGTGGGGCTTACCTGAGCCAGAGGCTGCAGAGCTTGGGCCTAGAAACTGGGGTTCTCAGGAGTGGCCTGGCCCCCTGCTGGGGACCATGACTTAGGCCTGATGCCAGAGAAGATGTGGTCTGGGCCTTCTGCCAGAGTCTTCTTCCAACCTGAGAAAGCTTTTAGGTGACACGGGTACCAGGGATCGCTGACTCTGGGTCTGTGTGGTTTGCTGGACCTGTGACCTGGCTGTTAGGGCTGGCGAACTGCCGCCCTCAGTCCCATCTCCGCTGTACCCTCTGTGGGCCTCTTCCCTCTGCTTCCTGGACTTCACCTTCAATCACACTGCCCCGAGGATGGGGTGGGATCGGGGCCCTAGCATGGGTGGGGGGGAGGGGTGGCGGGGGTTGGTGGAGTTGGAGCCTGGCTGCAGATGGTGGGCTCCGGGCGCTGAGAGCCATCTGTGGTGTCCTGCAGGTGGGCATTTGTGCCCCCCATGCTGTGTCCAAGCCTGGGGCGATGGGCTGGGCCCCAGCCGCCTCTGACCCTCTGAAGGGCAGTGAGCTGCAGCCGCCTCTGCAGTCCCAGGGCCGCAGTGCCTCTGGGCTGCGCCCCGCAGACTGGGAGTGAGTGGGCGGCTGCCAGCAACAGCCGCCACAGGGCTGCAGGGAGGGACTCATCGCGGCTGGTGCTGGGCCAGTGCTCCGAGGCCTTCTGGGCCTCTGGAGGCCTCCCTGTCCTGGACCTCCCAGGGAACCTTCACAGGGACGTCCCGCTGGCTCCTTGTTTAGGTGCCTCTACTCACACTGAACTGGCTCCCTCAGGTTGCCGTGCCCTTATTTATCCTGGCCGTCATTCCCCTGTTTGTGGCTTGCCCGCTGTGGCGCTGAGGGTACCGGGAGAGACCCTGCCCCTGCCCTCAAGGAGCTCCCAGGGCCCGTCACGGCACTCGGAAGAGACCGAGGCAAGGGCACTGGTGCCTGAAGAGCTTCTCATCCATCCCGGGGCAATCAAGGAAGTCTCCTCAGAGGAGGCGGCACCTGAGCTGGGTTTGAAAGGCAGAGGAGGTGGGTTGTGGGGTGGGCAAGGATGTTTTTGGCAGCTTATCGAGAGTGGCTGGAATGTGTGTAAGTGCGGGTAGGGGGGATGGGGCCCAAAGGATAGGTGGGGGGAGGCAGGGAGGAGGCCCTGAAGGGCTGGGAGGGACCCCAGACCCCTATATACCTCAGTCTGCTCATCTTTCTTCCTCACATGTTGCCTGAGCCATTTGTCTGTCTTCCAGTCTGGGCTTAGCTGAGGACCAGTGTCTCACTGTCCAGGGCCCAGGGAGCCCCTGGCTTTGAGAAAAGGAGACCCAGGGTGAGAGGGCAAGTCCTGTATCCTCTGAGGGAATGGCCTCAGGCTTGGCCAGGTTAGGATCTAGGTATGCCCGGGAAGGCACAAGGGGGTCTGGGGCAGGGCTGTCATCCTGGAGTCCACTCTGTCAGACCGGGGGTCACAGGGGTTAGGTGCTGTCTGTTCCAACTCAGGCTTGCTGGAAAGGGCACAACATCTTATACTCCCTGCCTCACATGTGTACCTGCTTCTGGGTTTTGGGTCCCCAAGGTGACACTGAGGGAGATGACACCTCTAGGCTTGGAGAGCTTAACAGGTGGGAGGGGCCATCAGGGCACAGTTCACCTCTCTTCACGGCAGCCCTGTGTGCTCTGCCCTTCGTGGCCAGGCTCCTGGAGGTTCTTTAGTTCCTGGGTTGGAGCAAGGGAGGTCCTCAGAGGGGGAGGGTCTTCAAGGGAGGAGGGGTCATGCCAGCGGGTGGGGCCCCCTGGCTGTCAGCGCAGCCTGCCTGGAGAGGGGTGGACAAAGGAACAGTACTGTTGTCTGGATGGAGGCTCAGAGGCAGCTGGCTGGCAGGGCGGTTGGGGTTTCTGCTCAGGCCTGTGGCTTGAGGGGCTCTCAGAGGCCGTGAGGCCGGAAGGAGGATTGGGTAACGGGAGAGCCTTTGTCAGACTGGCCCCTTTTCCAACAGCTGCTGCTACTTTCTTTGGACCCTTTGCTCAGCTCAGCCTCTCTCCAGGACTGTGGCCAACATGCCTGAGCCCTGGACAAGCCTGGGCCAGCCATTGGGCACTGGGGCCGGACCTGGCAGAGGAGACCTGGGCCAGAAGAAACCCCTCAAGGGGACCCCCACTCCCCTCCCCCATCCACTATAGAGCCCCTATTTCTCTGCTCTGAGGGGGGAGCATTCACTCTCCTAGGACATGATAACTATCTTCGTGGGTGATGCAGGTGCTAACCTGGGGCCCTGGGCACTAGCAGCTGGCCAGTGGCAGAGACTGAACTGGGGTTAAGAGATGTGTGCAGAAAGAAGACAAACCCTAACAGGAGAATGGAGTGTGGCCCCAGTGACCACTTGCCTACTCTGCGGGTCTGAGCAAGTTGTGGCCTCTCTGCACTCCCATTTCCTCCTCTGTGCATGGGAACAAGAGTTCCTGCCCCAGAGGCTTGTGGACAGGGTCCAGGAGAAGGTGATCAATGCCTGGTCCCTGGTGGGAGCTGACACACAGGTTTTTTCCTGGGAGCATCTTGAGGAAGCACCTGAGAACCCACATGGATGCACCATTCTGGTTTTTGTGTTTCGAGCAGTTTTGCTTATCACAGGAGTCTTGAAATTGAACTGGGGTATACCTTTTTTCCCCTCTTTTTTCCTGTGTTGGCTGAAAAAGCTAAATTGGGAGGTGGTGGTATCACCTCCTCGAGGAGGGAAGTAGGAGCCCCCTGAGCAGAGCCCAATCGAATGAGGCAGGGGGCGAATGGTTCCAGGTAAGGGACCAGGTGAGGGACCAGGTGAGGGACCAGGTGAGAGGCACGGAGCTGGGGTCAGAGGGGAGGGGTCGCCCATCATTCGTTCATTCGAGGAGCCTCTTGGCAACAGAAGACTAGAGGCTTGAGAGACGTGGGCTGAGCCCTAGCTCGGCCTCCAAGCCTCGGCGTGCCCATCTGAGAGTGGAGAAGCATGAGACTCTCCTCTCTGTGAGACAAGGTGAACCGGGACTCCTGTAAGTGCTAGTGGCAGAGCTGTGTCCCTGCTGGCTCCAGCTGGGTCTAGAGAGTTTAGGAGGGGAGCACAGTGTTCCTACCTCTGTGGAATTTTGTGATCTATGAAGAACCGTCATACCCGCCGTTTTTCATTTTATTCATTGTCTTGCTGACCTGGGACGTAGGCAGGACTGGGTTATGGTTCCATTTGGCAGATAAGAACACTGAGGCTCAGGGAAACCCTGGGATTTCCTCCCTTCCATTCATCAGACTTGGCCCCAGGTTGGTCTTCCCCAGGTGCTGCCATCCCCATCCCTAAATCCAGGGCTAGGGAGAGACCATTGAAGTGCACACGTGCATGCCTATTGCATGGTGCGTGTGTGTATGTGTGCGCGCGCGTGTGTGTGCGTGTGTGGTGTGTGTGCGCGCACGTGTGTGTTTGAGTGTGTGTGGTGTGTGTGTGCACGTGTGGTGTGTGCACGTGTGTGGTGTGTGTGTGTGTGTGAGTGGTGGGGAAGCTGGCCCTTGGTCGTCTCGGAGGCTGGCATACCAGAGGAGAAGGTGAAGTTGCAGAATTGGCCCTTTCCTGAGTCGGGGGGCTTCCTCATAGCCCGACATTCACCAACCAACTTCATGAGAGAGGTGGGAACTTGGCTGCCCCCAGGAATCGAGGGCCTTCAGAGAGTCAGGTTTGGAGAGAGCGGGCCTGATCCCCACCCCCTGGCGACCCCAAAAGTAGAGGGGGAGCAGAGCGCAGGCACCATTGCTCCCACCTCCCATGAAAAAAGAGCTGGGGGACCCTGGGACGGGGGGAGACTTACGGGTGAGCTAACGGCTGGGAGTGCGAGCTGAGTCCTGATCTAAAATGAGAAACAAAATCCACAATTAATTGGATGCATTTGCTGAACCTGGGACAGGACCCAAATACTGTTTTTCTGAAATACTAAACTAAGCCAGGGGTTTATTTATTTGTATCCCCTCTCCACCCCTCATGGATTCCATCTGACAGTCTGTTCTGGCAGTGTGCTTGAATGAGCTAGAATGTCACCACCCTCCCCAGGTTGACTGCCTCCCCCTCCTGGCTGGGTGGACTCTGGGTCTGGAGGACAACCAAGGGGGGCCCCGGACCCAGGGTGAGGATTTTGGGGAGGCCCTGGTCTGGATCTGGTGCACCGGTGGGGGCCTCATCCTCGTGTCTGATCCCGGTGCTGCTGGCCTAGGACACTGTAGAAACTACCTTAAGGGTGGGGCTGGAGGGCTGAGTCAGCACCTTGGGAAACCCAGGGCAGCAGCAGGACAGGACCCGGTGCCTGCCTCTCCATGTGGTGCCGCTGCACTCACAGGTCATGCTGTCTGCCGTGCACCCCATAAGACCTGGGGAGGCCGCCACCACGTTCTGCAGCTGGTGCAGTGCCACTCCTGAGCAGCGCGGTGGGGAGAGAGGCCTCTGGGCAGCCATGTGTCTCAGCACACCCCAAGACTTGGGATTCTAGCTTGTGCTCTCCCTCCCCCACTTTTTTAAGAAAAAAAAATTATTTATTTAGCACAAGCAGGGCAGGGGCAGAGAGAAAGAATCTCAGGCAGGTTCTGCACTGTCAGCACACAGCCCAAAACGGGGCTTGAACTCACGAACCTTGAGATCATGACCTGAGCCATAAGCTGAACTAGCTGAGCCCCCCAGGTGCCTCTCCTTCCCTTTACCTGGGACTTGGGGCAGGTACTTAACCCCTCCCGTGATGGTTTGCTCCTTCATAGAATGCGGTAACCATCTTGCCTGCTACCCCAGAGTCTGTGAGGGTGGGGGCTGGTCCCGTGGGGAGCCTGTGATCCTGACATCTGCACCTCGTAGACACTTAACGCTAAGTGAGTTGGAGTGTGAGGCTCCAGTGCAGAAAGTTTGGGAAAGGTTTTGCAAAGCACCTTCTCCAGTGTGGCAAGGTAGAAGGCTTGGGTTCATATCCTAGCTGTCTGGGCAAGTTACTTACCCTCAGAGCCTCAGTTTTCCTGTTCGTGAGGACTAAATGGGAAATAGTGTCTCCGTTTCACACCAAGGCACTGATAGTTGGTGTGCCAGCTCACAGGCCCAGCTCTATGCTGGGGTGGGGTGGCCGAGGCACCTTAGGTGGGTGTGGGGTGTGCGACTGTGCCCGGCACTCTCTGTGTTTCCTGTTGGGCTCTCTTGGCTGAGGCCAGGGCATCCTTGGCCCACCCATGGTGCAGGAGACCAAGTCCAGCTTGGACCCCAGATGGTGGGCCTGAAGGCTCTGGGGAGGAAGAAAGGATGCGTTGCCTGGAGAGGGCCTCATGGGGGCAGGGTGACAACATGGACACCCCTTTACTTCCCACCCTCTCAGCCCTCCCACCCTGATTCCTTCTCCTTGTAGGCAACAGAATCCCTTCTGGCTTTTAGAAGATCTAGAAGTGTCCAGAGCTGTGGCCAGGGACCAGCCACCAGAACTGGGGCTGGGCGTCCATCCCCAGGCCTTGCCCCTCTCTGATCTTTCCTGTGCCCTCCTTTGGTACATTCTGGTGATTTTTTTTTTTTTTTTTAAATTGGTAACTCTATCTCACTGTTCAACTTCCCCTTGGTGTTGAATTGTTTTTCTCCTGGTAAAGAGGGCCGCAGGGGAGGAAGGGGCAGTAGGTATGAACCCAGCAGGGAAGCGGGGGGTGGGAGATGCTGGTGTTTGCTATGATTTCTGGAGGTCTCTGGCACCCCTCGCTGTCCTCACCACCTCAGCCCTTCTGGAGCCTTGGGTGGGAGCCTGAATGTGTCGAGTGGAGGTGTGGGCCAGACCCCTGGGGTCCCTCCTTAGTCGGTGAGACAGGGACCCCCGTGCTGATGGTCTGCACAGTCCTGGGAAGGCAGAATGGACGGGCCTCTCATGCTCACCTGGTCCTCACCTACTTCCTTTGATTATAGAGGTAGGACACTGAGACCTGGAGCGTGATGACCTGTCCAGGCCTCTGGTGGTCGCCATATCAACCCCCTGAGCTGTCCGCTGAGCCAGTGAGGCCTCCAGGCCCCGGTTCCTGCCCACTGTGTCTGCTGGGGCTGGGGGAGATGGTGCCTTCCCCTCCGGTCTGCTCCTTGCCCACCCTATTTCTCTAACCTTCCCCCCGACCCTCCAGAAACACAGTAAAGCAGAGTGCAAGATCATCAGAAGGAAGCCTGAAGGGGCGCCTGGGTGGCTCAGTCGGTTGAGCGTCTGACTCTTGATTTTGCTCCAAGCTGTGATCTTGCCGTTCGTGCATGGAGCCTGCTTGGGATTCTCTCTCTCCTTCTCTCTCTGCCCTTCCCCTGCACACACACTCTGCTCTCAAAATAAATAAACAACTGAAAAAAGAAACAAAGAAGGAAGCCTAGGAAAGCCTGTCTTGGCCCCTGAGCATTCATTCTATCTGCCAGGGGCAGGGGCAACCACGTGGCACCCCTGGTCTGTTGGCGGCCCCACTTTCTTCCCCCACCCCAGGCTTCACCCTTGACCGGCTTACCTGGTGGTCAACCTCTCCTTCCCCTCCAGTCCCTTCCCAGTTCTCCTCCTGCCTCCACTACTGAATGCAGTGGAGCTAGCCTGCTCAGCTGGGGGCTGTGAACTAGCCAGTCTCCACCCCTCGACTTCCCATCTGTGAAGCTGGGGGTCCATGTGGTGCCCTTAAGGGTACTGGGGACTCGTGGATGATACAGGGCTAGGCAGAGAAGCTTCTGGTTAGATGAGGGCCTGGGAGTAAGCACAGGGGCTGGGGTGAGGGACCCTCCCCTTCCCCTGACTGCTGGGCCACGGCTGCTTGTCTGCACTTTGGTGGCAGGACTGGGTGGGAGCTATTTAAAGGTGATTCTGGGCATCCACTCCCCTGAATAACAAAAATAACAACAATAACCGAAATAGTAGCAATAATGTGTTTGAAAAAAATACCACTTATCTTGTCTTCTTTAGGTGCTATTTACTTATTTATTTATTTTTTAAGTATTTATTTTAGAGAGAGAGAGAGAATGAGTTAGGGAGGTGCAGGGAGAGAGGGGGACAGAGGATCCAAAGTAGGCTCTGTGCTAACAGCAGAGACCCCCATGTGGGACGTGAACTCACGGACCACGAGATCGTGATCTGAGTTGAAGTCAACGCTCAAACAACTGAGCCACCCATGTGCCCCTGGTTACTATTTAATAGTTACATTTTCACAGATGTGGACGCAGAGCATTCCAATTGGTGAAATAAACGGATGACCTGTTTGCATATTTAGGTTGAACTTCTCTGATCGGAATAGACATGTGTAAAGGGCTAAGGGCATCCAGTGGGGCACGTGAGTCTCTGTGACTGGGGTGGAGTCAGGGAAGGCGACCTGGAGGAGGTGATATGAAATAGCAGCATGGGCTGGCATCATTAAGGAACTAAGGTTTCCTGATGGAGATTTTGGGGGCCCAGGGCTGACCTTTGTTGGCCCTAATGCAGGTGGGTGTGGCAGGGACTTCACCCTCTCTTTCCCCACCCCCCACCCCCGGCCCTGGCTTTGGGCTCTGCTGAGCTGTGGGCTCAGCCCATGCTTTGTTGCTTTTCTGCACAGGCTGTTCCCCCACTGAGCTAAGCAAGCAGCTGATGAAGGAAGGGTCTGTGGGAGGCCGTGCTCTGGAGGGACAGATTTCACCCCTCTGTTGATGGCCACTGTCCTGGAGTCTGGGGCTGAGAATAGCACCCACACTTGCATGGAGGGGACAGGTGGGGCGGGGTGGTGGCTCTGGGGGTGGTTGGGCTGACATCTCTGAACAGGTGGTGTGGGGTGCTGGGCCAAGGGTGGGGTCGTTCCTGTCCTCTGCAGGCCCCTCCCAGCATGACAGGAGGCCAGCGGGTGGCCCTGTGTCGCTCACATGCCCTGGCTGAGAGCCTTCTCTGACCTCTCCCTGGAGGGGGCTGCATCCCAGGCTCAGTGCCAGCAAAATCAAGGTGCATTAGGGCTGCTCATGGTGGCTGCCGGGGGTTACAAGAGGCCAGTACCCTTAGCTGTTCCCTTTCCATGGGGCCTTTACCATTTTGCCCTCTTACCACCAGAGGGGGCCAGGGTAAGGGGGTGGCTCGCAGGGTCCCAGCAGAGCCATGGGGCTGCCGGGGGGAGGTGGGGTGGACTGGCGTTTGCTGTCCACCAGGAGTGTCGTGTGTAAGCCTGCGTGAGTCATGGGCAACAGGTGCCCTGGGTGGCAGGCACCAGGAAAGGCATGTGTGGGCTGGGGGTGGGAGGGTGGGGCAGGGTGGGGACCAGGTGGGAGAGGCTGTCTGAACTTCCTGGCTTGGGCATGAGGACTCCCAGGTTAAGATGGGGGGAAAGGGACAGAAAGGAAATCACCTACTCAAGCATACTTCATCCTTAATCCTCTCATGAGGGAGAGGTCTTGGCTGCGCTTACTGACGAGGCTCAGGGCTCAGAAAGGTGTACTCCCTGCCTAGGGTTGCACAGCCTGGGCCTGCTCCCTGAACCTTCTGCCCTGAGGCCTGTCCGCTTGGAAGAGGTCCTGAGCACAGATGTTCCTTCCTCCCTCCCCTTCCCTTAGCAGCTGTCCAGACGAGACGCTCTGAGGGGGCCCTCCAGAGCAGGAGTGACAGAGCGAGAAAGTGGGCAGGGAATGGGGAGTGCAGAAGCCTGATGTGGGGTCTGCCCTGACTGCCTTGGGGTTCCTGGCTGTTGTGTCCCCGTCTCCCTCCTTGACATCTCTGGGCACCTCAGACTCACCATGACCTTCTGGTGTCCCCATCTCCGATGATGACAGCTCCTTCCCTCTTGTCGCTCAAACCCTGAGTCTCCTTTGTTTCTCTTTGTCACCCCACATTCAGCTACTTCTCACCATTTCCTGCCCCTTGCCAAACCAACGTTGGCTCTACCTGGCTCACTGCAGACACCTTTGCAGATCACAGCTCCCCAGGGCTTCCTATTCCATGCAGAGGTTCAAAGCCAGAGTCTTCCAGGGGCCTCCAGCTAAGGCCCTCTGGTCTGGCCCTGGCTGCTAAGGCCATTTGTGCAGTGGTTAGAGCAACGGCCTTTGGAGCCAGGCTTGGGGTTTGGATTCCAGCCACCCTGCTGGCTGGCCGTGTGACTCCAGAGAGATTTTAAAGCAGTGCCTTGGTTTCTTTATCTGTGAAGTGGGGATAATACTAGTTTCCTTTGTGAGGATTTGGGGGGATTGATGAATTCTTGTGAGGTGCTCAGCACCTGGTGTTTCAGGACTTTTTCCTCCTACGCCCACCCTCCTACCTTCCCTTTGCACTGGCCTTGCACTTCCCACCTCAGGGCCTTTGCACTTGCTTGCCCTCTGCTTGGCAAGTTCTCTCCCCTTCATCAGGTCTCAAATGTCATTTCCCTGAGTTGCTTCCTAAGAACAGCACCTCCCTGGCCTCACTCTTTCTGTGCATTGCTGTGTTTTTGCTCAGAGACTCGTATTACCACCAGACATGCCTCCTTCTTGGAGCGTTGGCTCAGTGCTTCGCTCCCTGAAGAACAGAGCCAGGCAGGCTGGGGAAGGTCGTCCAAGATGAGCCCCAACCCAAGGGGCCAAGTCCCAGAGTCCAGTGGGTAGGGACCCCTCACTGTGGATAGTCTGGGAGGGACAAAATCAAGTGAGAGCCCCTGAGGAGGGAGCAGCTTGGGCTGTCCTGGAAAAGTTGGTGAAAAGTTCCTTTCTTCTACAGGAGTGTGGGCTGGGTGGGGTGGAGTACTACGTTAGGGGGTGTGGTCTGGGTGGTTGGGCGGCTTCTGATTGTGGAAGGGGGTGGCCAGCCTCAGTCTGGGTGGTTCTGGCCCTTCCAGAAACCCTCCTACCCACTGTGGAAGCCTCCTTCTGCTGTTGACTGGTTATGGGCTCCACCTGAGGGGAGGAGAGTCATCCCAAGCCTGGGCCCCTCTGACCTCCCTTAGGGCCCCAGTGCCTTTTTTAGCCTAGACCTCCTCTTGGCTGACTTTTCTTACTTAGCCCTGAGATCACGGGCTTTGAGCCTCAGTTTCCTCATCTGTGGAGCACCCCCCTCTTCTCACAGGATCTGGAGAACACTTGTAAGCCTCTTGGGTGCCTTTGGATGAGTGACTGCTGCTGATTTGTGGTTTCCATCCTCAACACTGCCTGGCTCAGCTGGGCCCTTCCAGCTCCACCTAACCCCTGCCCCGTCCTGACGTTGGCCCCTGTGCCCTGTTCTGGGCTGTTCCTACCTCCCTTCCCCAGCCCACCCTAGCTTCCTCTGGGCTCTGGGTGGCCCTACCCTGGCTGATGGCCACAGGCTTATCTGCTGAACAGGCTGGAATTTCAGGCCCGCTGGGAGGGGAGGAGAGAAGAGGGAGGGGGAGGGGCATTCTGGCCCACAGTCACCTGAGGTGAGCGCCTTCCCTTCCTCCTGGAGAGATGGGTGTGGAGAAGTAGGAGACCCCCCAGGCTCCCCTCCTGTCTCAGGGGTTAGGCCTCCAGCCCCAGGATGGAAGAGGGACTCAGGGCTCCCTGCACTCTGGCTTTTGACTGACCAGTCCGATCTCAAGGCATTGTGGTGGGGCTGATCCAGTTAAGGACATAAAAGAGAAAACCAAACATCACTGTTTGCTCTCACCTGCGTTTCGTTTTGTCAAGGAAAGGGAAAATTGCTAAAAGAGGAAGGAGGTAATTTTAGAGTGACTGCCTCCCAAGCAAGGCCAGTTGGCTTCCTCAGCCAGGGACCCACAGAAAAAGATGATGAGTCTTTGTGGACTGGTGTCAGGGACTAGTGACTTCCAGAACATGAGGACTTGTGAACAGAACAGATGGCCAAGTGGGGGCGAGGCAGGGATGAGGTGAGGAGGTTTCTGGGATGGGGGAGGGGCGGGGGGTGGTGCAGCCCAGCCTCTGTTGGCCAGTAGGAACCTGGAAATGTTTTTCTAGTTTTGTATTTCATTGCAAAAATCTTGACAACTTTGCCTTCTGCTACACAATCTGTCTATCTGTGTTGGTTATGTCACAAAAGTGCTCCCATTACCAGTTAAATCTTTGGAATGCAGCAAGACAGAGTGGCAGGAGCAGGACGAATCTTTGGTAATAACTCCTAGACGCCTGTTACGGCTGGGCATCTGGGTACCTCCCACTTGAGAATAACCAGTTGAGTCTGGGCTTTGGAAATCATCAGGTCTGGGGGCCTCTCTGAACCTCAGTTTCTTCATCTATAAAATGAGAAAACAGTCACCACCTCATGATGTCCTACTGATCTGAGTCCAACTGAAAAGGGGCTTTAGGGTGGTGGGCTACCCTAAAGGTGGGTGCTTGGACTCTGCACCCTGGGGTCATGATTTGCAGTGTGATCTCTGTGGAGCTTAAAAGGAGGGGTGGTTATGGTACCCTCAGCCAGAGCCTGCCAGGAGCCAGGCTGGTGAGGGGAGCTCTCTGGAATGTGAGGTGAGCTGACAGCATTTTTCCCCCTGGGAGGAAGGCAGGATGTGAGACACAGGTCCTCAGAGCCAGTCTCTCCTGCCACCACCTTGCAGCCAGCCTAGGGAAATGGAGGTCCTAGGACAGCAGTGCAGAGAGACCAAGAGAAGGGGTGGAGGCCCCTGGCCAAGCTTGTCTTTTAGGGGCAGCGATGCATGCCTGTGTGCATGTGTGTGTGTGTGTGTGTGTGTGTGTTTGGGGGTAGAGAGAGGGAGCTGGAGTGTAGAGGCTCCCTCTCCTCCCTGAGACCTGCCTGCCTGGGGCTGGTCCCGTCCGTGGCCTGGAGTCCGGCTTGCCACTCTCAGCTACTGTCGGTTTCCCTTTCTCTGGTTTTCTCTCCATTTCCTCTTCCTCATTCTGTGTTCTCCTTGCATAGTGTCTCCTGGCCTCAGCTCTGCTTCTTGCCTGGCTCTGTGGCCTCCTGTGGTTCCTGCTGCCTTCCCACCGTGCTTTGGGGTGACCAAAGGGCTGCGGGAGAGAGCCCCATCAGGAAGTGTGTGCGAGTGTGTGTGCACAGATATGTGGGCGAGCATCAGCAGGTGGACGCGTGGGTATTGGGTGTGCCTACTGCCTGTGCATGGGAGCCTGTGCATGTGCACACGGGCGCTGCGTGGGGGGTCTGAGTGCTGGGGAGCATTCTTGCCTCCTGGGGATGGAATGCTGTTCTTGGCTCTTGCCCAAGGCCAGTGTTTCAACATTTATCTTTCTTAAAAAGTCTTTGAGCCTTCAGGAAGTTGTAAGGGAAAGCCTGATGTGTGGCCAGCCTGGCCCTGCAGGAGGGCTGAGGAGTTTTACTGGCCAGGGCCACTCTGCCGTGTGTTCGGGACTTGCTTTCTGGGACCTTGGGCTCTGCTCCCAGGCAGGAGCCCGAGTGGCTTCTCCCTTCTGCGGGCCATAGCTGGGCTGGAGTGGGGCCAAACTCCTTCCAAGAGAGGTCAGGCCCCTCTTTCTATCCCTTTCCCTTCCTCCTTGGTCCCTGCCCAACCCAAAGGCACAGCAGGAGCTCTGGGGCTTCTAACAATATCACACTAGTCACTGGGAGACCACCAGGGAGGAAGCGTTGCTGCTTGCTCTGGAGGCAGAGCTGCCTGACTGCTCTGTGTGGGTGAGTTCACGAGGCTCTCTGGAGGGAGGGGCAGACTTTGCTGGGGTTGGATGCTGAATGAGAAGATGAAACTATTTCTTTGTGCCCAGGGTCAAGAGCCACACCTCAGGGGTGGTACCCAGTGGAAAGGACCCAGAAGTCAGGAGCCCTTGGGTCTAGCCTTGTCCAGGCCACAGGCCACCTCCGCACTCTGTCCCTCGGTCTTCTTTCTCATTAAGTGGGAGTGCCATATTGCCACTTTAGGAGAAGAGGCCAAGGAAGGAGCATCCTGGGGAGAGGCTCAGCCTGCAGCACAGCGCTGAGAAGGGTTCAGTAGGGCCGGGGGCAGGGGGGCATCCCTGGGCCACACTCATCTCTTGGAGGAGCCCAGCACACTCAGTCACTGGCTGGAGTAGGCCTACGGACGGTGTGGCCTCGGTTGGAGCGCAGTGATGGGGCCCGAGGTCTAGCTCATTCGCCACAGCGGATGAGATCTGAGCCACGCTTGTTCATGGCCACCACAAAGCCACAGAGCCCTGGGTGGCCGGGCAAATTACTTAATGTCTTAGCCTTACTTTTCTTACCTCTAAATTGGGGGCAAGAATGTAGCTCAGGACATGGCCTAAAGATAAAATGCGATACTCAGGAGCAAGGATCCTCACTAGCAATGAACACACCTCCCCCTGAAGACAGCCAGGGCTCCGTGCAGAAATGGTTCATTCTAGGAGCATAGGCAGTGTGGCAGCGAGGCCTGGGCTTGGGGGCATACCTCTGTCCTCTCCTTCCTTGCTCTCTCATGGCTGCTGCTGGGGTCCTGCCCAGCTCCCAGGTTGCTGGAGGGTCTGAGACGAGCCTGGGAACAGGCTCAGCCCACTAGTGTCAGAGTCCGTCACACGGGTTGAGGGGCCTGCCGCATCGGAGCGGGGGAACAGAAGGCCAGCTGTGCAGCTCCCCAGCCTGGCCCACCCCAGCTGTGTGTGGGAGAGAGGGTGGAGAAGGAGGCACCAGAGCCCCTCCCTGAGAGAAAGCCCCAGGGTGTCGGCGGGGGAGGCCCATGGGCAGAGGGGGCAGGATATGCCAAATTGGCACATCTACTCTGGGGGAGGCGGCAGCTCTGGCCTTTCCCCCCTTGAAATATCTCCCTTGGAACAGAATCCAGCTATGTGTGCTGAGCGATCCGTGGGAAAACCTGGCCTTGCCCATCTGTCTGTCTGTCTGTCTGCCTGTCCTGCCTGTCTGGGAACCTGTGTGTGAGGTGCAAAGACGTGCATCCTGTCGCTGTGGTCCCCTGACCGCAAGCTCTCCTGGGAGGAAGCAGTGAGGTGGCAGCGCCCAGCCCCCCTGATGCAGCTCACTTCTCCACCGACCCTGACAGAGGCAGCGACGGGGCAGTTGCCGGGAGTAGGTGATGAGGAAGGTGAAGGCCTGATGGGGTCCCAGCAGCTGGGTGGTGGGTTCTTGCAGGGGAGCTGGATGAGCCCCCAACTACTTCTTGTGTTGTGAGTTTGTGTGTGTGTGTGGGGGCCGGGGTTCTGGGACGCTCGGGGTGAAGTGCGGGCGGGTCCCTGTCTCAGCTGGCTGTGTGAGACGCCTTTGCAGCAGCCATGACAAGGGGTGCCGTCGCTATTAGAGGAGGCCCCCGCTTTCCTGCCTGGCCCAGAGCCTGGGCGCCAGGGCCCTGCCTCCCTTGGGCTTCCATCCTGGGGCCCTGGACTCGGCTCTTCTCCCAAGCCTTGGGTTCTAGAAAGCACTTACTCCTGCCCGGTGCCTTGTCGTTCAGATGTGAGCATGTGTCCCCTCAGTGCAGGTGAAGCCAGCCCCTCTCTGGAGTAAGGAGGCGTTAGAGCCCTCCCCTATCCCCACCCCATAGGGAGTTGTCCCGAATTCAGGGCTCTGAGCAGGGCTACCCAGTGTGGCCCAGCGGGTGAGCGGCTGCTGGGCTGGAGCGGCTTGTGCTGAGTGAGGTCTACTGGGTGCCCCTCCTCCAGTTTGGAGGTTAGGAGCAGCAGAGCAGCTCAGAGTGTTCTCCTGGCTGTAAGACCTTAGGCTACACATCCTGATTTATCTGCACTCACTTCCCATCTGTCACACGGAGGTGAAGACACCTATAGGAGGGAGCGCATGGTGTCTGTAAAGTGCTTTGCTCCGTGCTCTGTGAGCAAGCAGTGATCAACGCTCCTAGTGCAAACAAGGCTGGCACTGGGGGGACTTCCCTGTTCCTCTGGGTTTGGTGGTCACACAAGCATGGCTGTGTAGAAGCACATGTACCTGTCCCCAGGGGCCGTTTGCTGGCTGAGAGGGGGAGAGGGGAAGGCCTGGCAGGGCTCCCCATAGCGGGCGGTGGGAGCGGGATCCTCTGGGCTGGGAGACTGGCTGTGGCAGAGAGGCCAGGGAAGGGGCCCCTCCTTCCTCCCAAGCTCCCCCTGAGCCCTGGTGAGCCTCCTGCCCTGCGCGGGGAGGGGCTGCTGGCCCCGGTTCACAGCGCAGGCTCAGTGGCGCTGAACTGTGGATGCTGTCAGAGGAGGTTTGTTTCTGCCACCAGCTGCTCTTCTCCACCCTGCCCTGGACTGTCCCTTCTGAGGACGTCGGCTCCACTGCTCTCGGGTGGGCTGAGGGTGTGTTGGGAAGAAGCAGGGGGCACTGATGAGGCTTTTCGGGCTGCTGAACTGCTCTCACTCGCCCCTCCCCCCACCCGGGGCGAACACCAAGGTGTGGCAGGGTCTGTGCGCCTGTCCTCTGCCCCAGCATGAGAAAGGGAGACATGCGTGACAAGTGCGGAAGTATGACACTGGTGTGTCTGGGGCTCTCCCCCTACAGAACCCTGGACAGACCATGGGAATCCTGCCTCTGTCCCCATCTCCTGCTCGTCCTATAAGACCATCTCGATTGTCTCACATTCTCTGGGCCCCTGGGAGCCAGGCCCCTCTGGATGCCCAGAGTCCCCTGCCACCCTCGGTGGTCTGTGTGGGAGCTGGGCACACGGAGGCCGCACTAACTGCGTATTGAATGGGTGGAGCACCTGTGTCCCTAGGGCCTATGGCCTTGGCCACAGCTTGCCTCTTGGCGAGTAGTGGGCTGAGTGTGTGCATGTGTGTCTTAGGTGAAGGCACGGGTGGGGGCTGGAGAGAGCAGCCTCGAGGCCTCCCCTGGGGGCTGGGGACAGATCATGGCATGACTGAACACTTTTAGGTGGCAGGGAGGGAGTGGGTCATGGTCCGGGCTCATAAAGGCCTCTCCCCCAGCTGCTGGGCCATGGCAGAAGTTCCAGTTACAGATGTTGGAAAAAAGGAACCTGGTAGCAGGAAGCTGTGGGCTTTTACTGGATTGAATTTTGTTTTCATACTTGTTCTGAGGCAGGCAGGGCCCAGCTTGCTTTTCCCTCTAGTGGCTACACCAGCAGCACCTTGAGAGCGGGAACCCAGGCTGCATGCCCTTCTTCTGTCAGCTAGAAAATAGGGTAGGTACAGTGGGGATTAAAGAGGCCAAGGCCAGCATGCACTCATGGGCGTTTTCCTGAGCCTTGGGGACGCGGCCATGCTGGCCATGCCGTGGTTACTGTTGGAGGTGTGCAGAGGTTAAGCAGTTAGCCTGAGGTCACATGGAGCCAGGAACCCAGCCCACCTTCCCATGCTGGTCATTCCCCTGCACACGGCCTCTTCAGGCCTGGGACCCGTGGGAGTGGGCCTGGGTTATCCAAGACCAGTCCCCAGATTGTGTGAGTGCCAGTTCTAGCCCTAATTCTAATGTTGACCTTTCACAGTCAGCTTCCCATCTGTGTGTCAGGCCGAGTACTTTCTGTACACAAGCCTCCCATTTTGCATAAGAGGATACTTAGCCTGAGAGATGGGATGTTTTGTTGAAGGTCATGGCTTAGATTAGCCAGCAGCCACCAAGCACAAGTTGTGTGTCTCTCCTGTGCCCAGCCCTTTGCGGGAGCTGGGGACATGCAAGAGACTGGACACTGTCTCTGACCTCAGACTGTTTGTGTGGCTAGGGCAGAGAGCCAGAGGCAGACACTTGGGCACATCCCACAGCAGTGAGGAGAGTAGGTCCCAGGCCTTAAGAGGTACAGAGTGGTGTTGGGGAGAGAGAAGGCAGAGACAGCTTCACAGAGGTAGCATATGAGCAAAGCTTCGAAGGATGAATAGGAGTTTACATACTGCATGTATGTTTAGTGCGTGTGCACCTGAATTCTGTCTGGCATCTCGGGATGCTATTGCTGTGGACTGGGTGTGGGAGTTGGTGGGTGTTAGGCCTGGCCCCCAATCGTGTGAATGAAGGCTGCTCTGAGGATTTTTAGGAGATTGTTGTTACTCGAGTATGCCAGGTACAGACACATATTTTACAGACAGGAACATGTCACATGTTCTCCTGATTTTTCAGACGATGCACTTGAGGCTCAGAGAGAAAGTACCTTTTCTAACTGCTCTTCTCACTGCCTGGCATAGCTCATTGTGGCTGGCCGTTCTCAAGGCCTGAAGATCTCCCTGTGGGGAGCTGTCTGGGTGGAGCACACAGTCGAGTTGGGGAACCAGGGCCTGGTGTGCATGTCTGTGCAGATCTAGGGTCTTGGAGCCCTCAGGAGCTGTTGGTGACAGGATGGGCACTGGAGACCTTCTTGGGGAGAAGGGAGGCAGGGGGCGGACAGGGCCACCTTCCCAGTCTTCCTGTCTTGAGGGCCGACCAGGCCTGGACCCTGCTCCCTGGGAGTCTCTTGCTCTCTCTTATGGCCTGTGTTGACTTCTGGAAGCTCTTTCCCACCTGGTATCCCATTTCTGTCTTTGGAGGTGGTGAGGCCAAGGGGCTGACGTCTGATAGGGGGGTGAGTCACCTACTCCAACTCAGTATAGAGTGGGCCTGGTGCCTCCACAGCTCCACCCCGTTCCACGGGGCCAGCTGGGTATTGCTGCCAAAGGGGAGGAGTGGGAGAGCCCGTGGATGGTGGGAAGTGCTGATTTTCTTGCTCACAGTGGTTTTGTTTTGCCTTTGTCCTCTCACCTCAATATCAGCCTGCAGCTGCACCTGCCTGATAAACTGTGTTCTGACCATTGTAACACAAAGTTGTTGGTGTCTCCCATGCCCATCCTGGTCCTCCTCCTGCCCACGCCCTCCCTCACCTCACCATCCTCTGTGACTTCTGGTCACCTTGAGCGATTCGGAATTTCCTGGTAATGTACCGCGTCTCTATAGCCTCCTCACTTTGCTGCGAGCTCTCCCCGGCCGTCTGAGCTGCCACTTCCCTCAGGAAGTCTTCCCTGATTGCCCAGGCTGCATGGGATCCCTACTCCAGGCTCTCACAGTCCCATGTGCTTCCCTCTGTCTGGTTGGATCCGTGTCTGATTGATGTCTGCTGCCCCAGCAGAGATGCCCACGGCTGTGTACATAACAGGCACTTGACGAGATGGCTAAATGTACTCCATGCTGAGAGTGTGTCTGAGGGCCCACAGACTTTGTTGTGGCCCCCAAGCCAGCTGGAGAGTGTGCTGCAGGGCAGCACAGGCTGGGAAGTGTCCAGACTCTGTTCTGGGACAGGGCGGCCTTCTTTTTCTCTACCCACCACCCCCACCCACTGCCACCTTTCCTTCTTACTCTTGTCGGGTTGTGGCCACTGCCTCTGCTGAATGTCTCAGAATTGCCCTCCTGCTTCCCATGGGAGTACTGTAAGTGAGGGGTCTCTGCCTCCCTCTCTTCCCGTAAACCCACCTCATCTCCGCCACAACTTCCCCTTTCTGCCCCCCATCTCATCTTTCTCTTTCCTGGCTCTCTCCTTCCCCGTTGCCTTCATCCCTCCTGGCCTCCACCCTCCTATCTCTCTCATCATCATACTTCCTCTCTGGCTCCTGATCCGCTCCTTCTCTTCTAGGTCTTTCCCCCTCTTCTGGCCTTGGGTCTCTCTGCCTTTACCCCTCCAGCTCTGCCCCCCCCCCCCCCCACACAGCTGAGAAAGCACAGTGTGACTCACCAGAGGGAGTCCACTTCTGAGATGTCTAGCTGGGAGTAGAGTGGGCGGCTGTGAGGCCGTGTGTGTGTGTGTGTGTGTGTGTGTGAGAATGCATGTGTGTTAGTGTGAGTGTGAGTGTGGGTGGCAGGAGTGGGCCCCGGCATGGCCTGCTGGATTGTAGAGAAGGGAGCAGGGTGGCTGGTGCAGGTCACTTCTGAAAATCTTGTCTGATTGGGACACCAAGAGCCTGGCCCCAAGCCACCCTTTGCTGCCCTCCTTGTCCTGGGGTGGTTACCTCCCAGCTTGGGGCTGTTCTGTGCTTCCCTCTGATATTCATGAACTCTTGGCCCAGGAAACGGAGTCACGTGGGGGAAGTGGGGCTGCCCTTACCTGGCCCTTCTTGTGCTCAGCTCACATTTCAGCTGCCAGGGTTGGGGTGGAGCCCCCAGGGGTTTTTGTGAGATCAGTGAGCTGCCTCTGGAGCTCCCCTCCTCCTGGTTTCAGTCACTACAGCAAACCTGACCTAAGTTCTTCCTCTTGGCTAACGGGCAAGCCCCGGAGAGAGGATGGGGAGGTCTCAAGACTTGATGGACTCAGGGTTGCCTTTGAGGATCACAGCAGCCACGAGACCTTCTGCTGGTCCTAGCGCCCTGGGCTGGGTGATACTGGCCACGGGGCCTCCAGGACCTTGGCTGGGGTGGGAGAGCATCTGTGGTATTGGCAATTGGGAACTCTTGGTTTAGCACTTCCTTTCTCATGGTCATGCTTCCTTCTCTCTCTGCCTTGGCAGGTCCTCCAGAAACTAGGGAAGGCGGATGAGACGAAGGATGAGCAGTTTGAACAGTGTGTCCAGAATTTCAACAAACAGCTGGTGAGTCTGGGTGGCCTTTTGGCCTTAGGGAGCTTGTGCAACATGGAATTGTGGTGTCCAGGTAGAAAACGTCAAGAGCTGAATTTATGGAATAAGAGAGCAGGGAGCAGGGGTCAGTGCGAGCTGGTGAGGTTACAGAAGACTTCCTGGAGGAGAGAGCAGTGGTTAGGCATGGACAATGGAAAAGAAGAAGGAGGTCTAGGGGAGGGAGTGGCATGTGAGTGGGGGCAATCAATAGATTTTGACCAGCCTCTAGAAAACCTTGAAAGTCAAGGCAAGTTGGGAGGAGAGTGGCATTTGCAGAGTTTACTGTGGGAGCAGAGCAGACAGGATCGGGTTTGAGCAGCTCCTGAGCCTGGCCCATGTATGCCTCCCAACATTCCCATAAGAATCCAGTATCATCGTTCTCTTCTTATAGGGAACAATGGCTCAGAGAAGCTGGGTAATTTGTCCAGGGCCATCTTGTTTTGGGAGTGGATTTAGATCCATACTTGTTTGGTTCCAAGGACTGCAATGGTACCATTATCAAGTCCCTTTGCAAAAGTCGGATCAGTGACAGAAGGGGCTTAACTACATTGGCAGCCTGGGGCAGTGGTTCGATACAAGAGACGGCTTCTTATATCTTCTTGACTGAACAACCCTGACTGCCTCAACAGGGAGGTCCCTGAAATCTTTTTCCTCACATAAGTCTGCTAAGTCTAGAATAAGCTACTTCTGTGGCTGTGTCTGAGGACAGAGAAGTGGGGAATGAGATGACCTTGGTGATGCTCCCCTCCCTGGGAAGGGCCGAGGTAGTAGGAAGGGAGGGAGAGCTAGGCCACGGCCCTATGGCTTCTGCAGGCCATGCTCAGTGAGTGATAGATGGGGATGGAGGTCAGGAGAGGCCACAAGGAATGAGAGTGGGCATGGGGGTGGGGTCAAGGTCTCGGCTGTGCTAGGAGAGTGGCCAAATAGGCTCAGACCAGTCCTCTTCCTCTTCTTTGTTCATGTCTGAGGCCTCTGAAAGCACTGAAGCTGCCCACCAATGCCTCTGCAGCTGGAATGCAACCTGGGGGAGGGGGTCTTCGTTGGAGAACCTTGGCAGTTCATTGGCCAGGGATTAGGGGCTGGGGAGCATGCTGGGAGACGGCTGGGGTGACAGGGGAGGGCCAGGGAACATATGGGAGGGTTAAGGAGCAGCTGGGAGGTCAGAAAGCAGCTGACAGAGGGCGGGGGAACATGTTGGGAGAGGGTCTGGAGGCATGCTGGGTCATGCCAGGAGAGTCCCAGGGAGGATGCTGGGAGAGGGCTGGGGGCATGCTGGGAAAGAACCAGGGGTCGAAGGGCGTGCTGGAAAGGGGCTATAGGGTATTCTGGGAGAGGGCCAGGGGCATGCTGGGAAAGAATTAGGAGGATTAGGGGGACATGCTGGGAAATGGCTATGGAACATGCTGGGAGTGGGCCAGGGGATATGCTAGAAGAGAACCAGGGAGCATGCTGGGAGAGAGTAGGGGGCATGCTGGGAAAGGGGCAGGGTGCATGCTGGGAGAGGGCTAGGAGGCATGCTGGGAAAGGGCTAGGGTGTATGCTGGGCGAGAGCTGGAGATATGCTGGGAGAGAGTAGGGGTACGCTGGGAGAGGGCCAGGGACATGCTGGGAGAGGGGGATGCTGAGAAAGGGTCAGGGGGCATGTTGGGAAAGAGTTGGGGGCATGCTGAGAAAGGGCCAGGGGGTATGTTGGGAGAGGGCCAAGGGGCATGCTGGTAAAAGGCCTGAGGGCATGATGGGAGAGGGGGATGCAGAGAGCAGCTGGGAAAGTCCCCAGGGCTAAGTTTATCCTTACTTGCCAGAGTAGCTCAGTTGAAAGGTTTCTTAGGGCAGGGATGGGAGCTCTCATGGCTGATTGTCCCCCAGGCCACTAATGGGAGATGTTTCAAGGGCCCAGTAGGTGCCATGACAGCCATCTACTGCCTCTGTGACCCTGGGTGAGCTCCTGCTCCTTGGGCCTCAGTTCTCTCCCTTGCAAAATGGGGACTTGGATAAGAAACCTGAAGTCTTTGCTTCTGATTCTGTCTCCTGAAAGCTCCTGAGGTATGTCCCCCATTCAGCTGGCTTCCTCAGGTTGTGGGATGCTCTGAAAGTCTTCTAGGGAATCACTGTTGGTACAGTACCTACTATAGACTAGGTACTGCTTGTGTTTTACCATCATTGCATTCTTGAGGCGGATGCTGCTGTTCTCCATTTTATAGATGGGAACCTGAAGCTTAGAGGGGTTTAGCGACTCTTCCAAGGACACACAGTGGTGTGGTGTCCAGATCTGTCCACTCTCAGGCACCCCTTCTGGACCTGAGCCCCAATCCTGAGGACAACTGGCCAGGCTGAGGAGAGAGATTAGGGCAGCTCCTGGGCGGGGCGGCGGGGTGATGGGGCTGCCTCAGCAGGCTGGGCTGTTCGGTGAAAGGTGAAAAAAGCACAGGTCTGGGAGCTGAGGTTCCCTGTGGTCTGGCCCCAGTGCTGTGACCACAGCGTTGCTCTCCACTTTCGTCCCTCAGAGTCACCCCTTCTGGGCCCCAGCTCTGGACAAGGAGTCACTCAGCGATCCTTGGGCACAGGGGCCAGGCAGTGGGGCCAGGGCTAAAGATAGCCAGTGCGGGTGGTGGACACAGAGTGGTCACTTGAGCTGAGGCTCTCTCTGTCTGTCCTCAGATTGGGTAGGGTGGCCGGCTTTTCAGGGGCCAGGTCAGAGGGGTGGATTTGAGGTCTCGTTTGAAGCTTGGGGTCACCCTCACTTGGGGTTTAAGGCAGCCATGCACTCTGGATTTGATTGGTATGTGGGGGTGACTGGAGCCCTGGGTTTGGGTGACCCTGGGGAAGGCGGGGTGGAGGTTGAGTGTGGAAAGTCTGGAAGCTGAATGTTCTGCTCTGTATCTGTGAACACCAAGCATAGGGGGCGCCCAGCGCTAGTCAGGGAGTCGGATGGCAGGGAATGTGGTTTTCAAGGAAGCGAATCTCCTACCCCTAACCCTGTGGGTGCCCTAGGTGAGGGTGTCGATCACCTGGCTGTCACCGGCTCTCACAGAGGCAAGTTTCAGAGCCCCTGCTGGCCCCACTTAGTGCCAGTCTTGGCACTTCTGCCCTCTGTCCCTGCACTGGGAAACCCCAAACGGCCTGCTCACCTCCCCCACTACAGCCCTGCAACTCAGGTCCAACTCGGGCCTTCTCGGAAGCCACCCTGGGTCCTCTGGGTGGGCTTGCACCCCAGGACTTATTTTTCCTGTTTGCTTCTCTTGCTGAGGTGGTGCAGGTCTAATTCCTTCTTAGGAATTAGGTCTTAGGACCTGCTCAGCTCAAAGAGGGCATCTCTGGCCTCTTTACTGATTGAAGATCCTCTGGAATTGACTATAGAGTGGCAAAAGCCAGCTGGAGCCAGAGGGATCCATGCAGGAGCGATGTTCCTGCCTCCTACACGCACTGGGAAGATGGGAGCTTAGATCTTCAGACCCCTGGTCGGGGCTGATGTCAGGGAAGGCAGGGAGCACCCTTTGAAGGGAGGTAGAGCAGGGATGTGGGGTGCTGGCCAAGCCACCCCGTGGAACTACCCTGGGTTTTGGTACTGAGTTGTGGTGTCCTTCCAGACTCCTCTGAGTCCAGAGCCAGGAGAGCAGGCTGAGGGCCTGTGCTCCAGAGCTTATTCTTCCCCCAGCTGCTCTGCGAGGCGTGTTAGAGCCCTGGGAACCTCCGGAGAGTCGTTCCTTGGATGCCCTATCGGGAGGCCGAGGGAGACAGTTTGGGAGAAACACACAGGTTCTGTGTCGGGCTGCTGGGCACTGCCCTGCCCAGGCAGCTGCATGGGGGAGGGCCGCGTCTGATCCTGGGGACCGACTGCGAAGTGCGGCTTCGGGGCCCAGCTGCGGGTGGCACGTGCAAGGCAGAGCTCTGGGCGGCCCCTTGTACGTCTGTTCCCAGTGTGTCTGCTCACAGCGAGGCCTTGTTTGGGAGACAAAAGGAGTCCTGGTACAGCCTGAGGCCCGGGCGAGCGCAGCAACCCACCCCATGGAGACCCTTCCTCGGAGACCCCTTCCTCGGGGTGCTGTGCAGGATGGGAGGGGAGGGGAGCGAGACGACGGAAGAGAAGCTGAGTCTGGAAGATTCCGCGGGATCAGATGAACACAATAGCATCACGTCATGAACACACTTGAATCCTCGCCTCAGCCGCCAAAACATCAAGAGTGAGGATGGCCCTTCCTCATTCCCCATCCCACACGGTCCACATCTGATCCGAGGTGGACTTGCAGAGAGCTTTGGATCCAATGCTGTGGCTTGGCCTCTTGTTTCTTCCTTTAATCTCTAATCAACAAGCCTCAGACTTTGAAGTCCCTCAGAATTAGGTGTGGCCATGGTTCTATAGGCTACTCTGTGGGGACCGAAGGAATTTTGGAGAGGGTTTATTTTTTTAAACCCTCCCTGCACAACGCCTCTGCTGTCTTCTGGAAGCATTTGTTGTAATAAATAGGCAACTACCGTGGAGCCTCAGTGTCTAGGCTGTGGGGGTTCTCACTGGTTCTGCCAGTCTGTGAGCACTGGGCAAGCCACGGAACCACTCAGCTTCCTCGCCTGTCAGCTGGGGACAAGTGACACCACGAACAGAGCAGGGAAAGACAGCTGATGCCCAAAGTTCTGAGGACACTGGGGGAGGAAGAGCAGGCCCCGGCTATGAGGAGGGAGGGCCTGTTTCAGAGGGGGACAGGAGAGGTTTGAGCGTGCCTGGGGTGAGCCTAGGAGGTTGGTTGTGTCCCTGCTTGCCCCTAGCTGGAGTAGAGACCACCCCTCATCTGCAGAAGTGCCGCACAGGCCAGGAGTGGGGCTGGTTGCCGGGGCCTCGTCTATCTCACCCTCCACCAGGGCAAGGGGATCCAGGGGTGTCACTGACATGTGAGCAGGGAGGCGCCAGGATGGTGCTCTTCCCCCTTAGAAGTCAGTTCCTTGGTCCTCCGGAGGCCCTACCCTCCTCATGCAGGCCCTCCTCTGCCTCATATTACCATCCTCAGCATAAAGCTCGTCTCCCGAAGCTGGCCTTGAAGGCTGGGGGCCTGGCCTGGCTCACTTACACTGTCCCCTGAGCACACATTAGCTTGTGGTCTGCCCGGCAGGGGTCATTCACCCCAGCTGACAGATGAGGAGACCGAGGCTATCTGTCTAGTAAGGGCCGGAGCTGAGTCTTCGTAACCCCCAAAGCCTGTGTAGAGCTCTCCCACTTTACACATGGCCTCTGGAAACTTCTGCATCTCACTGTTGGTGGTCTCCTATGTCACCTGTTGCCTCAGCCTGTTGGCCCCCTCTCTCCCCTGGGACTCAGCTTTCCTGCTCCTGCCTTGCGTGGTATTGATACTCCAGAGGCATTGAGGGCTTTGCCTGTGGGTCCATCCTCTGTGCTGGTTCTGCTGCCTCGGGGAGCCCCTGGGGCTGCCTCCCAGCTCAGGTCCTTACTGCCTGGCCCAGTCCCCTGGCCAGCCTTTTCCTCCTACATCCTACACCATCCCTCTTGGCTGGGCCAGTGTCCTGAGAGTCCTGGGCCTGACCCCACACTTCTCTGAAGCCTGGTTAAGCCATTCCCTTCCACCTTCCACAGCCTACCTACCCACCCCCCTCCAGCACCATGCTCTGTCCCTGGCATGACGCAGTGGGAGCCTGCTGGTGCAAGCTTTCAGGACAAGGTGCTAGGTGTTCCTCTCCTGTGTTCTGTACTCCCTGGTCACCTGGTCTGTGGTTGTGTGAGGACACGCCTGGTGGATGTGTGTGCCATGCCTTGTGTGTCATTCAGCCTGCACCCCCAGTGTCTTATTCAGAGTGGAGGGGTCTCTGTTTCCCTGCCTTCCTTACAGGGCTGCGAATGGTGCCTGGAAGAGACAGGTGCTGGCAAACTCAGGACACATATCCCTTGGGGCACAGGGCTCTCGAGGCGGGGATGGTGCTGAGGAATGCTGGGTGCCCAGTACACGTCTATGGCCAGAGAGGCAATAGCCAATGTGCTCCAAGTGGTGCTCCAGGCCAGGTTGTGCTCCGGGGCTGTTTTGCATGTCTTGTCTCCTCTAGTTCTGCCAGTGCCCCGATGAGAACAGCTGATCCGTGGCGGCTGTCAGGAGCAGCCTGCGTTTGTCCATGCGGGAGTGCAGGAAGGACAGGGGCAGGCACAGTGTGTGCCCCAGGCCCTCATGCCGTCCTTATCATTCTCTTTGCAGACAGAGGGCACCCGACTGCAGAAGGATCTCCGGACCTACCTGGCCTCAGTCAAAGGTAAGGGGCAGGTAGGGCTCCTGGGGCACACCTGGCCTGGGTAAAGGGACTTTGTGGGACACTGAAGGACTTTTGCCATTTGGTGCTGATGGATGCAGAGCTGGGAAGGGGAGCAGGGTTTGTGGTGGAGGGTTAAGGGCTGGCAGTCGGGACTCACATACCTCCGGGGCCTTTGGAGGTGGGGGCAGGGGTGACCCGTGGCCCTGGCTGCAGCATGGCCCTTCTGCCCCACAGCCATGCATGAGGCCTCCAAGAAACTGAATGAATGTCTGCAGGAAGTGTACGAGCCCGACTGGCCTGGCAGGGATGAAGCAAACAAGATAGCTGAGGTGAGCGTGAGGCAGGCGGCCTCAATCCTTCCCGGAGGACCCTTCTCGCGTCAGCTCCCAGCCCATTCCACCCTGCCTTGCCCTCTGGGACAGGCATGCACATGCTGTGTGCCCTTGGGCAAGTCACCTCGGCTCCCTGACCCTGGGCTTATCTGTTCCTTATAGTTGCCCCCTGAGAGGCTATAGGGCAGGAGCTATTTTATAGTCCCCCCATTTTATACCCAACGAACCTGAGCTTCTGAGAAGCCTCTGGGTGAAGTGATGGGGCTAAAGCGGGCCCCAGGTCTCTGGGAGGAAAGGGCTGAGACTGGGTGCTGCCCAGCTCCCCTGGTGGTATACTCAGGAACTCTTACATCCTTCAGAACAATGACCTCCTCTGGCTGGATTACCACCAGAAGCTGGTGGACCAGGCGCTGCTGACTATGGACACATACCTGGGCCAGTTCCCTGACATCAAGGTGAGAGGCCCTCTTTGTAGATCTATCCTGCCTGGTAGCCTGTGCTGGGGAGTGGGAGGGGGAACAGAGGGATGGGGAGAGGGCTCAGGCACTGATGTGACTGTGCTCTGAAGGCAGGCATCTCCCTCACCTAGCAATTCATACCAGGCTGGTCCCTCTGAGACCAGCCCACCAGCCCCCAGACCTGGGCCTTTCAGAGCTGAGAGCTTGGGGGCCCTGTACCTTTGGGTCCCTGGGCAATGTGAAGAGACCCCGTGGTGCATGTATGTGTGTGTGGCCACATCACTGTGGAGTGACTATAGGGTTATATAAGGTATATTAAGGGGATATAAGGCCTGGGCATGTGTGCCTGTAGGTGCCCTGCATTAGGCTATGTGTGCTTAGAAGGGAATGTGTATACAGTTGTGTGTGTTCTCTCTTATCTGGGTGTGTTTGTGTTCTTGTGTGTGTTCAGAGAGCCAGCCCCCAGGTACTGGGAATTGTCAGTGTGCTAGGGTCTCCACAGAGGCCAGTGGACCCCAGGTGCTTCAGACATGAAAGCAGAGGTGTTGAGCCCAGATATTGACTGCTGTGCCAGACCCGATCCCCTGGGGGCCAGGCTCCATGCTGGCTCCCACGGCCTCAGGCTCCTGAAGATGCCTGCAGAGTAAGGAAGAGAGGCTTCTGGGAGAAGAGAAGCCTGGGGTCCAGGAGGCGTCTTTAAGGAGCTGAGGGCCAGGCCAGGGAAGAAGCTTGTCCCACACAGTACTGGCCGGCGGGTACTGACAAAAATGGGTGGATATTGAAGGATGTGGTTTGGCCTTTGTATGAGAAAGGACCCCAGAGGGCATGGGCTGCCTCGAAGGGGTAAGCTCTTTGCCACCGGAAATGTTGGAGGAAGTGTTTGAAGCATGTATGAGATGCCCTTCTTGAGTCTGGGGTCGACTGCCCTGGGCCCTCCGTCTCCCCCCAGTTTCTTTGGGCCCAGCCTGGTCAGCATCTCAGCATGGGTGAGGCCCTGTTCAGCACCGCTCCCCCACCCCGTCTGTCCTCCAGTCACGCATTGCCAAGCGAGGGCGGAAGCTGGTGGACTATGACAGTGCCCGGCACCATTACGAGTCCCTCCAAACCGCCAAAAAGAAGGACGAAGCCAAAATTGCCAAGGTAAGGGCTGGAGGGCAGGGCTGGGGGGAGAGTTTTCAGGCTGGGTACCCAAGTCCCCTGGAGGGGCCTTCCTCTGTGCTGCATTCATCACACCCCGCCTCTACACTGCTGATCGTCTCTGCTCCCCAGGGCAGGAACCATCAATCCCACTTGCAGATGGGTTTATAGCAGGTGACTGGTCCCAGGTAGCAGAGCGGGGTGGGGGCTGGTGCCGGGCCCATGGCGGTGAGTGAAAGGCCCTTGTGGGCACCTGGGTGAGGGCCCACTTCCTGCCCATCCTCTGGAGCTTGCTCTGGCCCTTGGTCCCTCCGCCCTTCTCTGGGGCCACTTTCCAGGATGAGAACAGGCCTGGCTCCGGTTTCACTGGAACGGCCCTGCCCGACCTGGCGTGCTCTGAGTGGGATTCTGTCATGGGATCTGATGTGACCCTAGCTTAGCTGGAACAAGCCTTGGGGACACAGGGCTTGGGCCGGTCACACTGTCCACAAGTGAGGGGCTGGAGGGTGGATCCCCCTCCCCACCCCACCAGGGGCAGGACCAAGCTTGCTGAGCCCCTCTGCCCCTGCTAACGATTCTCACATTTTGCTTTGCAGTTGGAGTTCACCCCTTCTCTGCCCCTTGCCTGGGGCTCCCCTTAATTCTCTGTACCTCAAGGGGCCTTTACCTGCTGGGGAGCTGGCCCCCTGGAGGAGCGGCTAGCTTGTCTGTCACGTGTTTGGGATGTTTGGACTTAATGTTTAATATCTGTGTCTCTGTTTCTCTCTCCCCATCTCTCTCCCGTTTCTCCACTCTCCTTGGCCTTGACCTCCCCTCCCCACCCCCAGCCTGTCTCGCTGCTTGAGAAAGCCGCCCCCCAGTGGTGCCAAGGCAAACTGCAGGCTCATCTCGTAGCTCAAACTAACCTGCTCCGAAATCAGGTGACACTGGCTTCTAACCTTGCACGTGCTGGCGCCTTCTGGTCTGTTGTCCTGTCCTTGGCGCTGGGCGCCCGTCTTGCACTGCCCGGGGCGGGGGGAGGGCACAGTCTCTTTCCTGGGTTGGGGGGCAGGGCTGTTTTCAAATACCTCAGCTGGGAGAGCTCCTGGTTCAGAGGAGACCTGAGGTCAAATGTGGGCAACTCAGAGAGGCTTGGGGCTCTGGTTAACCTGGGTTGGACCCCAGTCTGTTGTTTCATGCCTGGGTCTCTGGTAGTCCTGAAAATCTGTGAAATCCTAGCCTCTGGGAATGCAGGAAAGGCTCCGAGCCATTTGTCCTCTCTGAGGGCTCCTGTCCAGACATGTGTTGTCCTTCAAGCCTGGTAAAAGTTGTGAGGTTATCCAGAATTTACTGAAGAGCCAAACCTACTCAGAGAGGCAAAATCTCCAGTTCGTAGGGGCCTTGGGACCTGTGGGCCCTCATGGTGCCCCTAGAGGGGAAACCCTGGGAAGGCTCTGCAAGTGTGGCTGGGATCTGAGACCTGGGGCCTGAAGGGTTGGCTCTTTGAGAGTTCCGTGAAGGGCAAACTATGCACCAGAGTGGTTCTGGAGGGCTTCTCGGATGTGGCTCTTTGTACGTAAGTCCTGACTGATCTTAATACCCTGGTAACACTTCACCCTTCACAGCCTTCTGCTCTTGAATGGACTGGGCTCTGGGTGAGCACAGTGTGGCCAGGGACGGCTGGATATACCCTGGGAGAGGTGGCCTCCTGGTTTTCTCTCCAGGGAAACTGGCAGGACTCCAGCACCCCTTCATGGTCCTGAGGTGGGGGCGGGCAATGGAGCCCTGACCCAGCAGGTTGGGTTTCTCTTTGGGCAGCTGCCCCATTTTTTTCTGGGCCACCTCCTGATTTCATCATCTTCAGCCCACATGTGTGGAACGCTTGTGATGTGGAGGGCTCTGGGCTTAGCATGGGCTCGAGGCCCATTCTTACCTGACCTGCTGCCTGATTTCTTTTAGGCCAAAGTTATGGGCTGACTTTGGAGGCACTGAGCCATCAACAGCCCACCCCTGAGGGTGGCTTGATGCTGGATCTCCAAGGTCTGGGGGAGGCGGCCCTCCGGAGGTGAAGGAGGAGCTAGAGACTGAGGCGCCAGCTCTGGCTGTAGAGTGCAGGGCTTCTGGCTGGAGGGGATTGGGACCACTGACCCAGACCCAGGGTTTCTGCATAATTTCCCCTGAGATGGGCTTGGCAGGGGACCAAGTGAAGATGTTTGTCACCTCTGGGAGACTGGAGCTTGGGGTGGTGCCTATGGCTGCTTTTGGGGTTGGGTGTGGTAGGGGATCCTGCTGGGAGGGCCCCATCCCCCCACCTCAGGGGGGAGGCTAAGGGAGGCTAAAGCACATGATCTCATCTTTGGATGTTAGACTGCAGATGTTTGGCCTTTCAGTCCCATTGGCTTTCCCACTTGGACCCAAGTTTTATTTGAGCAGATCCTCTTTCTGCCCCCACCCTGCCTCACGCCTGGCTGGAAGCTGCGGAGTCTTCTGAGTTCTCATGGGCAGCTGGCTGGCTGTGAGATGGGGCACTGGGGTCCTGGGGCTGCCCTGCTGGCTGACTTGACTTTGGGGAGACAGTGTGACCTGGTCAGGCTGTGCTCTCTCAAGCTGACCAGTGCCACATATCTGCTGGGCCAGTTCTGAGCTGCTCTCCGAACTGGCCACAGTCCCCTAAAACTGTCTGCAGGACCCTGGTGCCCTGTGGCGTGGTGAGCGGGCCTGTTTTGCTCTGCTCCATGTGTCCGTTGGCGTGTAGCCCAGCCACCGGGGCTGCAAGATCTCTCCAACAATGGAAAGCTCTCCCCCGATCCCCTGCTCCCTCCAGTGCTTCAGAAACAGCCAGAACATGAAGAATGTGACCCAAAGGGAAAAACAGACACAGGCCCCGACTTCCAGGAATGCTAAAACGGAGCCACCCTGTTCTTCACAGCATTGCTGGGCTTGCACACAGAGCGTGGCCTACAGCAATGAGCTGCTACGCCATCCTCACCGTCATTGTCACCACTGTTCATCTGGGGAGTCAGGACCAGTGTCGGGGTAGTGGCCAAATCTCTATGGAGAGTGGTCTCTGGGGGTACAGGAGTTGGACCGGAGCAGTCCCTGGGGAAATGTGGGTCTTGAGCCAGACCCGTGGCAGTCGGGTGCGAGGGATGGGTAACAGCGCCAGGACTCATTCTGTGGGTTCTGCAGTGGCCTGCAGTCAGGTCCTGGGATCCCCCGTGGAGTAAGGCACGGCGGGCCTGCCCATAGGATCCTCTCCAAGAGCTGCCCGAGGCGTGCATGTTCACACAGACGTTTCTTTTCTTTCTTTCTTTTTTAACTCTTCCACCTTTACTTTTTAAATTAGACTTTAAACAGTTAGGCTGAGAGCTTATGCTCACCCTGGCAAGCTTCAGCAACCTGAGGGAATTGTCAATCAAGAGCAAGGAGGTCCCGAGCTCCTCCAGCCCCGCCCCCGTCACCAAGGCTGGGCTGGCAGGGCACAGCAGGGATAGCGACCCAGCTGGATGGGACAGCTGGGTGGGCTGCGGCAATCCTGTGCTTGGTGGCACTTTTTCGCTCTGGTCAGGTGGCTGCCTTTGCCAGAGATCTGAGAATGTAAGGCTGCTGGCGGGGAGTGTTCTCCGGGGAGGGGCCCGCCGCGTTCCTGGGTTGTGACTCAGACCCTGAATCCAAGTCACCCCCTGAGTCACTGTTTCCAGCAGCGCCCTCCAAATGAGCTAGCAGAGCCCCTTCTCCGCCTGGGGTCTGTGACTCACCGTCACCCTCGCCTGTCTCCGCCTTCAGCTCTGGGATGGGGCCTTAGCGCCACCTGCTGGTGGGTGTGAGCGGGCCTGGAGGGCGCTGGGCCGGCCCTGTGAGGGTGAGGACTTTGGGGTGAGCACTGGCGCCCTGCCCAGCAGCCTAGCTCCCTCCTCCCCAGCCTTGCCCTCTCCCCTGTCTTTCCCCTGCCTTTCCTGGATGTGCCTGAGCCGTTGCCTCTGGGCTCTGTCTGGTGGGGGCAGGTCACAAAGGAGAAGAGGGGTGAGGGTAGGAAACACTGGTACCACCTCCTCCAGGGAGGTGAAGTACAGATTGGTGGCTGAGGTTGAGTAGGAGCCTGCCTTGAGAAGCGGATACTCAGGCAGAGTCAGCAAGGGCAAGGAAGGGAGCTGGGCAGCAGCCTGACCCTTAGACTGAGAGGGGTTCACAGTTAAGTGGGCAGGGTCTCTGCTGGGCTGGGTCTGGGGTTGGCCTCTGTGCCCCAGACTCTAGGCCCCTTGTCTGGAGCCTTCTTGTTGTGCCCTGCACCTCTCTCCTCTCCCTCCTGGCCCACCTTGGCCTGATGGGGGCAGAGGGGGGGATCTCCCTCTTACCATGGCTGGTCAGCTTCCCCTTCCTGGAGCAAAGGCTGTAGATCTAGCTGTAGGGGCCCCAGGGGCTGCATGAGGAGGTCCCCCTGAGTGTTTTCATCTAGTTCACCCCCATTTTGCCCAGAACCCTGGTCCCAGTGGGGTACGTGGGAGGTTAGGGGGAGCAGGTCTTGGGGGGTGGGTGGGAGGTTAGGGGGAGCAGGTCTTGGGGGGTGGGTGGGAGGTTAGGGGGAGCAGGTCTTAGGGGGTGGGCGGGAGGTTAGGGGGAGCAGGTCTTGGGGGGTGGGCGGGAGGTTAGGGGGAGCAGGTCTTGGGGGGTGGGTGGGCTTGGTCCAGCCCGGGCTGGCTGGGACAGAGGCCCAGCAGAGGGCAGTGACCAGTTCTGCCCCTCAGGCAGAGGAGGAGCTCATCAAAGCCCAGAAGGTGTTTGAGGAGATGAACGTGGATCTGCAGGAGGAGCTGCCGTCCCTGTGGAACAGGTGAGTCCTGGGAGGCCAGGCCTCCCTTCTGAAGATGCACGTATGTCTGCTGTGCCCCGTGCCCTCCCCCGGTTTGCGTCTCTGGCGAAGGTGGAGGTGTGTCAGGGCGTGTGTTTCCTGGGCTCCCGCATTGACCTGTCTGTTCTCTTTGCCTCCCTCCCGCAGCCGCGTAGGCTTCTATGTCAACACGTTCCAGAGCATTGCGGGCCTGGAGGAGAACTTCCACAAGGAGATGAGTAAGGTGGGTCCCGGTGCCCCTTTGGACCCTGCTCTGCTGCCAGGGGCCAGGGTCAGAGGCATGGCCAAGCTCCCTCTTTCCTGATGGGGCTTGGTACACACTAGTGACCACAGTGCCACCTCTGGGCCCTGGGGAGAGCTGCTTGCCGCTTCAGAGTGTCCAGGCCTGGTGGGAGTGCTAGGGAGGCTGTGGGCAGGGCCTGCAGGTCCACCTCTGGCCCGCTCCCTGCCCCCAGTCCTCTCCTCCCTGCCTGGATGGAACCAGGTGTCAGGTGTGCTCGGGCAACGGTGGCTCAGGGAGCTCTGTGTCAGAGAATGGAGGCCCTTTCCCCGTTCATAGGCAAAGAGTCAATACATTACTAGAATTTCCTCAATTTTTTTCTCCTGCTTCTTAAGACATTGAAACATGTCTTGCTTAGTGTCTGCTTTATCTGCCAGAATCCAGTGTAAGAAGGGGTCTGATTAGCTTACATTCCTATGTTGTATTATTTTCATTTTAACTGACAGTTAAACTGCAAAGTAGAGTTGGGGAGACCCAGTGTTGGCAGCCCCTCCCTCTGCACACTCGAGGGGTCACTGACTGTCTCTTGGGCCCAGAAGAACCAAGTGATGGTGGTATAGTCCAGGCCCAGGGCAGGAGGAGAAAAAACAGCTTAGGTGCTCTCCTGAGTCACCACCCTGACTATGATTTCCTGCCTTTTAGGCCTTCCCATTCTTTTCCTTCCTCCCTTTAAACATTTGAGACAACTTATGAAAAGTTTAAAAAACAAAGAGGAAGAGCTGTCTGGGGGAAGAAAACATTTGTGTAAAGTAGGAGGACAATTCACTTCTGAGCTTCCTAGTGGCCGAAGCGAAAGAGGGAAAATTTTTTTTTCAGGAGCGAGAATCACTGTATACATGGGATAAACCTCTTGTATCCTGTACTGTGCTCTTAGTGGAATCTCTGGCAGTTGTAGTGTGGCCTGAAAACATCTCGGTAAAATGACCTTAAGAATTGGAATCAACAATTAGTTTGCAAAAATAATTTAAAAAAATTTAAAAAACAGTACAAGCCACATGAGGCATTTTAGGAAATTTCTTTAAGTAGAAAGAAGAGAGAAGATGGTCCTTAGAAGCAGTAACAATTAGCAATGTAGCCCACGCCCTCCGTTTTTCCCGTTCGTTTTTCTGGGTTTGGTGGGCACTTACCAGCTCCCACCATGGGGTAAGAAACTCTTATTCCTGGTAAGGGGCAGGGGTGCACAACGGACTAGGTATGGGGAGGAGCAGGGGAGAGGGGGTTGTTTGGCAGCCCCAGAGGCTCTCCCCACCTACCTGTCATTCCTCCTGCAGCTCAACCAGAACCTCAATGATGTGCTGGTCAGCCTGGAGAAGCAGCACGGGAGCAACACGTTCACAGTCAAGGCCCAGCCCAGGTGCGTGACGTGACGCCTCGCCTCGGGTGGCAGGGTGCAGGGAGGTGTGATCTGGGCAGGGTCCTGGTGCTTCCTTATTCCTGGAAGGCCAGGGGAGGGCTGTGTCTGCCCCGCCCTGGGGGTTTGGCCTCTCCATGCTCAGGGGAACAGGCTGGGGCATCCGAGCTTCCTCTGGTGTGTCCCATCAGGGTAGGAGCACTCCTGGGCAGTCTGCGTGTCACCTGAGCCTGGGCCTGGCTTGCCCTCCTGCGCAGCCTTGGAGGTGGGGCCCAGGGACTCCATGCTTCAGTGCTGGTGTGGAGACACCCGGAAGGGGGAGCCTTCCTCCTCCAGCAGGGGAATAGTGCCATCTTTTCCTTTTCCTCCTCCTGGGAAAGCCTGAGTGCCTGGATGGCGGCATCCTGCACAGGCACAAAAGCATCCTTGTTCCTGTCCTTGGCTTGGCCTGGCCTGTCAGGGCCCCTCCAGCTGTGAGGAGATTCCTGCTTCCTGAGGGGAAACCGTGAGGGAGGAGGGAAGTGCCTTGCCCTCTGGCTGAGGGTCAAGGGAAACAATAGCTGGTCTGGGATTTCCCTTCCTTTTTGGCTTATGCCTGAGGCGGTGCAGTGTGCAGGCTGGATGGACCTCAGCTTCCTCTCTGTAAAACGGGGAGAGGAGCGTGTCTGCGTCTCAGGGTAATTGGGGGAATCACCTAAGACTAGGGATGTATTCAGTGAATGCTGCTGTTCCTCTTGTCCCTGAAAAGAAACCAGAATATGTGTGGCTGAGAGAAAGGAGCCCACAGGGGGCCCCCGAGGCCCAGGAGTGAGCAGGGGGCAGGATGGGGGTGGGGAATAAAGGCCAGGTCCCTGCAGGGAGGAAGGGCCTCCCCCTGCCCTGGGCCTATAGGTAACGGTGGGCATGCCCCAGACGAGGAGGGTGGTGGCCAGCAGCGACCAGGGCAGTGGAACAGCTGGACCCAGACCTCCCCTGGGAGAAGGCTGGTCTGAACGGATGAGGTGGGGAGGAAGTGGAGCTTTGTGAACCTCCTTCACAGCAAGGTGGCCCATTTTGTGGCCTGGTTGCCTCCTCTCAGAGGCTCCACACTGGCCAGCTACACCCCACTTCCTGGCACTGCGGGTCCCCAGAACCCCTGTGTGCTGGACCACAGGCAGGGAGGGTGGCCAGCAGTCTCCCCCAGCTTGTCGGCCCTGTTTCCGGGCTGCGCTCTCTCATTTCATCAGCTCCATCCCAGGGCGTTGGGCAGCACGCCCAGGTCAGTGGGGTCTCTGGGACTGGGCGATGGGGGCCTGAAGGCAGGGCCAGGCCCTCTTCATGACCTTTGAGTGTTAGGGGAGGCTTCACCCCTTTGCACCCCACTGAGCGGAGGGGTTGCTGATGAGGAAAGGGAGCAGGCCAGCCTCGAATTAGGCATTTCCCCAAAATGAAGGCCTCCGCGTCCCGTCCGTTCCCACAGAAAGAAAACTAAACTGCTCTCCCGGCTGCTCAGAAAGAAGAACAGGTACCGCCCCGAGTGCTGCGTTGTGGGGTGTCTGAGGCCGGTGCCCTGGCCGGCCGGCCCCCGTGCATGCGCCTCACACCCTGTTCTGAGGGTGCCACTAACCCCTAACCTGTGTCCCCGTGTGCGGTGCTGCGGGCAGGGCCGCGCTGTGGCCTGCGTGTGTCGTGGGGGCAGAGGGCTCAGGGGCTGTCCCATGGGAACGAGGGGGCAGACAGCCTGAAATTGGTTGAGTGTGTTCCTCTGTGTACCACAGCGTGTCCACCTGGCTGTGGCCCAGACCTGGAGGTTAACAGGGGGAATGCAGCCGGAAAGGGGCCCTGGGGAGAGGGAAGGGGAAGGGCTCTTGTAGCACGGTGGAGGCTGTTAAAAATTGTGTGTGTGTATATATGTGTGTGTGCTATGTTTACATGTATGCTTTAAGGAGGAAAATATATTCCCATGAAACAAATTCAGTAGAGATGAGAAAAGACCATGAGATCTTTCACATGCCTGTCCCATCATCTAACCCCCGCCCCGCTCCCCAGGCCATGTGCTCACTAGCTTCTTTGGATCCTTCTAGAGCTGTCCTGTCCAACACTTGCCCCAGGAGGCTGGCGAGCACTTGAAACGTGTGACTGAGCAGCTGAACTTTTAGTTTCACTCAATGTAAATATAACTTCAAACAGCCATCTGCGGCCAGGGGCTAGCCTTCATCGGCACTGTCTGTAGTCTCCTTACGCAGGGACAAATATGCGTTTCCATTTTCTGCCCTCTGGCCCCCAGTGGTGGTTATGCACACTGTTTGCCCTTGTTCTCTGTGCTGGACAGTGTGGCTGGGAGACCTCTCCCTCTCATCCCCAGCTGCCACTCTGTCTGTGGCCTCCGTTTGGCTTCCCTTGTTTTCCTCCAAAGGGCCTGTGGGCGCAAAGGTGTGGATGTTGACTGCGGTGTGGGTGGGGAGCATGGGCCCTGCGAGTGTTGACTGCCGGTGTGAGTGGGCAGTGTGGGTGGGGAGGCCGGCTGGGGCCTTTAAGGGGGCCAGCCTGGGCATAGGGGTGGCTGCAGGACGTGTGGGGTGAGACTCATTTGCCTCTAGGATGTTTGGCTTTCTCCTGCTGTGGAGCTCGGCTCCCTGGTGGAGCCCGGCGGTGGCCTGTGGGGTGGCTTCCCCGAGGACCGAACACCTCCAGCTTGGAGTTCTTCTTGGGCTGCCACTGTCTCCAGGCAGGCCCTGTGCCCACCCCCCTGCATTTCCACCCATTCTGATAACACGTGTACGTGCATTTCTCACCCGCAAGCACAGGGGGACACATACTCACACGCACATGGACATCACACTTTCACGGTGAATCTGTGTGAACACACACGTGCACACACGCTGATTCACATGTTAACAGACACACACTCATACATGCATGCACATACATTTTCACACAGGGATCCGTGCACACATCCCCTCCCAGGCACACCTGTGCATTTGCACGTTCCCTCCTGTACTCAGTGACTCCCCTCCATTGAGCTTCCTCCCTGCTCTCGCCTCCACAGTGACAACGCACCTGCAAAAGGGGACAAGAGCCCTTCGCCTCCTCCAGATGGTTCCCCGGCCACCGGCCCGGAGATCAGAGTCAACCATGAGCCTGAGCCGCCTGTAGCAGCTGGGGCTGGCCTCCCCAAGTCCCCATCTCAGGTAGGCGCCGTGCTCCCTCCCCTCCTCCCTCTTCTTCCTGTTTCACTGACTCCTGCCTTCCCAGTCCTCTGTTCCCAACACCAGCCTCGGCTCCCCTCAGCGGCCCTACCTTCTCTTGGGGACACCTGTGACCGTGCGTCTCCCTCCTCTCCCCCGAACCACCTTCTGCTTCCCTCTCTCCCGGACCCTTGGGGCTGCTGACTTCCGCCATCTTCCTTTTCCTCTGCAACAGGCTCCGGGCCCTCAGCCCAGGGCATCCAGATCTGCAGAGGCGGTTGCTTTCTCTCCTCCTCACCCTCTCTCTCAGCACGGGGCCGTGCAGGGCCTCTACAGGGTCAGCAAGGGAAAGGACTCAGTGAGGGGAGTGTGAGGTACAGGGGCACAGGTCCTGGGCTTCCAGAAGCCCCACCCCCACCAGGGCTCTCTGGCTATCTGCCATGTCCCCAGGAGCTGGCCTGTGGCCCCGTCTGAACTGATAGGCTTCCCCAGCCGTCAGCGCCTGGCAGCAGCCCCCTTGGTGGTGGGCTGTGGCCTGCCCGCAGCTGATTAGGGTAATGATGTGAAGAGTGTGACAAGAGCCCACACTTGAATAGCACTTGCTCCGGCCTGACACTGTGCCAGCACTTCCCACATTTCCATTCATTAAATCGTCACAGCCACCCCGTGAAGCAGCCGCCCACCCCAGCTGGACAAATGAGGAAACCGAGGCTGGTGGGGAGGCATGAGCCCCCAATGTGGGCAGGTGCGTGGCCATCCTGCCCACCCTCTGCTGGGCCCTGGCTGCGGCTCCACGCTGGCCTCCACAGGTGACAGACAGGTCAGCCAGAGCTCCTCCAGTGGGAGGTGCGGAGAGGCTCCTGGGAGGGCAGAGAGCCCAGGCTGGGAGGGAGGCTGTTTCTCAGCTACAGCTTGTCTCTCCAGTGTCTCACCTGGGTGGGTGACGGCCCAGACCTCCTACAGCAGCGCCCCCCTCCTCGGGCAGGCGGCGTGCTCTTCCTTCTTTCTCCTCTTCTTTTCTGTTCCCTCCCTGTCTCTCTCCTTTCACTTCCTCTCCCTCCTGTCCCCTCCCCTGTCATCCTCTCTCTCTGCACAGCGTTTCTGGACCTCCTGCCTCAGTCTCCCTCTAGGGGTGGCCCTGTGGTCCTGTGCCTCGGGCAGCAGTCATTCTTCTTGTCTTCCTCGGTTGCCTGGATGGGGCCGCGACCTGGGGTGTGACTAACCGTGGCTTTGTCTCTGTCTGTCCGCCCCCTCCCCCCCGACCCCCATGCTCCGCTGTGCCTCGCTGTGCGGCCCCTCACCTGCTGCCGACCCACAGCTCCGGAAAGGGCCACCAGTCCCTCCGCCTCCCAAACACACCCCGTCCAAGGAGATCAAGCAGGAGCAGATCCTCAGCCTGTTTGATGACACGTTTGTCCCTGAGATCAGCGTGACCACCCCCTCCCAGGTCAGCCGCGGCCACCGCGGCCCAGCTCTCTCTTGCTCTCTCGGGATGTGCATGGCCTTCTTCCTCCATCCCACGCCCTGCACCTCCGCCTCAAGAGCCGGAATCTGGCCCGAGAGGCTGGTCCAGAGCCTCCCCCTTGCTCATCCATCCATCCATCCATCCATCCATCCATCCATCCATCCCTCCATCCTCATCCATCTCTGAGCATGTACTGTGGCCAGCTGCAGGGACACAGGTGGGTGGTCCTCGGGGAGCTGGTCAGCTCAGTAGTGGCCTCATGCTTCCACTGGTGCGATGGCCAAAGAGGCATCGGTGGGGAGGATTCGGGTCAGTGGCTGCAAGTAGACACATTGCATTAGCCAAAGTCGACACTGCGTGTAGGCCAGGAGGACATGGGCTCAGGAGCTTCCGGGAGTTCAGAGTTCAGTGTGTGTGCAGAGTGCAGCAGAGGGGCAGTGAGAGGAGGCAGGGGACACAGCTGGGAAGGCCCTGGAAGTCTGGCCAAGGCACGTAGACTTGAACTCCCAGACATGCCCACTGGGACAGTGCTTGGGCCACAGAGCAGGACTGCTGCTCGGAAGTGTCCTGAGAAGGCATGTAATGCTCATCTATGGGTGGACAGGAGGAGGCCTGGGCAGGAAGGTCACTGTGGTGGCGTGGGTGTGGGCTACACAAGGTCAGATGCGCTCGCAGAGGCCACAGTGCGCTCATCCCTCCAAGCCTGGTCTCCAGGCCTCGAAGCCAGGGCCCTTCCCACTAGGGGCCTCACCTGTGGTGCAGGCTGGCCTGTGCTGGAGGGCGGCCACAGAGTTGCTCTGCCCATGGCCTCTGTGCTCTGCCTCCTGCCCGCTACTTTGTACAAGCTTGGAGGCCTGGAGGGGAGGGGCAGGGCAGAGGGTGTGAGTGTGGAGGGAGAGGCAGTTGGGAGCCTCTGATAAGAGTGGCCTAGGGCCCAGTGGGCTTCAGGGCCGACAGGAGGACTCTAAGTTAGAACTAGGAACTTGTGATCTGGCATGACTGGGTCGGCAGGTGGGCGACCCGCTGGCTCGGGACCTGGGAGGCATGGAGCTCCTCTCTAGAAGGTGGCTGAGGCTGGTCTAGGGGTGCTCTTGAGAGGTGAGGAAACCAGGTGGCGTGACCTCTGGGACAGCTCGCTGCTGGAGTGCTCACCAGCCGGAGTATGTCTCCGCCCTGGAGGTGCACACAGGCTGACACAGAGCGCCAGGAAACACTGAGTAGGGACTGGTGCCAGGCACTTATCTACACGACCTTGTTGGGTTTTCACCTAGGCTCTGGGAGGGGGTCGTTGCCCCCATTTAACAGGTGAGGAACCCACGGGCCTGCCCGGCAGCCAGACTGCCTGCACCGAGTGTGTCGGCCTCCCCACGCTCATCGCTCACCGCATGTCTCCCTCGCTACCCCCCCACCGCCCTCTCCATGGAGCCAGGTCTTTGCCCCAAGGGTGGAAGCATACACTGTGGGTACTGTTGCTGGGGGCTGGGGTGGACTGTCTGTGATGTTGGGCTAACAGGGCTGCTCAGCAGGGCTGAGGTGAGTAGGCTGTGTCCCTGCACTGAAGCACAGTTCCGGTCCAGCATGGTGGGTAGCTGGCCCACTGGGAGGTATGGAGGGAGGATGTGGTCTGCCCTTTGGCCTGGTGTCCCCTCGGGGCACAAGAGGGTAGCTGTCTGGGTTTGAGTGACCTCTGAGAAGGGGCTGGTGGTGGGGCTACGTGGGGGAGAGAAATACTGCTACTAGCTGGTGGGGGGTTGGGGTGGAGGGAGGGCACCTACAAGCCACGCACCCACGGTGTCTTGGGCACTCACTCAGAGAGGGCAAGGTCATGAGGACAGAGCAGTGGCCCCACCCCCAGGCTCATTAGACAGGAATCAACCTAAGGAAAAAGTCAGTAGCTGGGGGTGGGCCTGGGGCAGGGACTAGGGGACTTGGGGTCCCATGTCCAGGAAGTGAGACCACTCAGCCCAGGCCCTCTGAGGTCTGTGCGTTGTTCCCTGAGCTGTGGGACAGCTGGCATCTAGTGTTCTCAGAACTAAGAGTCTTGGGTCTCTGCTGACAGGCCACAGCTCAGCTGTGAAACCCTGTCTGGGGAGCTGGTCTCCCCAGGACCCAGGTCTTGGGTCCTTCTGGACAGAAGGCCTTAGGTGGATGTGGGTGGGTGCCATCAAGAGTGGGTGGACAGGGGGAGCTGGGCTGGCCTCAGCTCTCCTACCACGGCAGCAAGTGGGGCAGGAGGAGCCAGGGCCAAGCCAGGCCCCTCTGCTCTCGGGCAAAGTGTTCCCTGGCTCCCAAAGGGAAACCCCATGTATGACATGGAGGTGCCACCGAGCAGGCCCTGCCTCCTGGGAGGGCAGTGTGTCCTCAGGGCGCTGGTGCTGACTCCGCCCTATCCTTCTTCAAGGGCAGCTCTCCCATGGCCCAGCTTACGTGGAGCTGGCTTCTCACCGTGTGAGAAGTCTCTTGGGGCCATGCCTGTTAACAGCACATTCCTGGGCTGCACTCAGGCCCACTGAATGGGAGTCTCTGGGGGTGGGGCCTATGGCTTGGGTACAGGTGCCCCCAGTCGGGGAGCCCACATGAAGATTGGGCTCTGAGGTGGTGTGTGCTGGCTCAGCCCTGTCCTCACTCTGTGGAGCTGGAGGTTGGGTGGGTGTTGCCACAGGTGACCTGTCTGTGTGGGGCAGCGAAAGGGGGCCTGTCCCAGGGGCCCTCTGGGTTAGAGGGAGGGCAGTGGACTGTGCTGCTTCTGGGGGGACAGAGGTGAGGCTGGGAGAGCCTGTGGGTGCAGGGAGCAGAGAGGGACATGCACCAGGAGACCACCGAGGCCTGCAGGACAGAGACAGATGGTGGAATCGGGGCTGGCCCTGGGCCGGCAGGTGGCTGCCCCAGTGGGCCTGCTGCTGGTGTCTGAGGGGCGCGGTGGGTGCCGTCCTCGTGTGCGTGGAGCTCGTGCAGGGGTTGTGGTGGGGGCAGTGCTCCCGTGTGTGAGGCAGACGTGGCTGTGAGCGTGTGTGCCCTCCGTTTGCACCCCATGGAGTGCTCCCAGCCTGTCACTAACTGCCTTCCTCCTCTGCCACTGCTGCCAAGTTTGAGGCCCCGGGGCCTTTCTCGGAGCAGGCCAGTCTGCTGGACCTGGACTTCGACCCCCTCCCGCCTGTGGCGAGCCCCGTGAAGGCACCCACACCCTCTGGTCAGGTTGGTCTGAGCCCGCCACCGCCACTACCTGCGGGCCCACGGGTCTCTGGGGCACCGGGCCGTGGGCTTCTGTTTGGCCATGAGTGCCCATCTAAGCCAGGCTTTTGGGGTCCTGGGGTCAACAGGCTTTCCTCCCACTTACCGCCCTTCCCCTGGGGCCCCGGCCCCCAGCTATTGTCCCCCTCTGGCCCTGAACAAGGGGAGGGGAAGAGCAGACCCACCTCAGGGAGAGGGTCCTCAGGAGGAGGGTCAGCTGAACACTCACTTGGTAACTGGTGGCCTCTGTCAGCATTGGGTCCTGCTCCTGCAGCAGCTCCGCGTCTGGGCAATCCCTGGCCTGCCCCCTGGCAGGTGTCCAGGATGTGGCCCCTGGAGACCCTGGAGACTGGCTCCGTGCTGCCCTGTGCCTATTGGGCTCCAGGGCCTTGGGGTGGGGGTCGCTGAGGACTGCTTGTCTGCCCCTGTCACTAACCTCTGTCCTAACTCTGTCCTTCTCCCCCTCTGCTGCGCTTAGTCAATTCCGTGGGACCTCTGGGAGGTAAGCTGTGTTTGCTCTGTGCCCACCCCCGGGGGGAGCTGCTCCTCCCTGGCCCACCCTGCCTGGTCCTGCACCTGGCCTGTTCACAGGTGCGTGCACACGCACCCCCGGGCGGGCGCTCGTGTGCACAGGGAGCTGGCCGTCACTGCCTGTCTCCAGGTGTCCTACTGCTGCCCCTCTGTGGAGAAACTGCCCCTCCGCCAGGCCCTGCGGAGAAGGGGCTCCTCGGTTTAGCCAGAGAAGGTCTTCTGTGGTTCGGCTCAGTGGTGGGGTCTGTGGGTGGTCCCAAAGGATGGTTGTGGTGTCCTCATGCTGGGCCAAGGCAGAGGGGCTTTGGGGTGGAGGGTCTTTGTCCTAGAGGAGGTTTGTGTCTCTGGGGGCCCTACAGGGCAGCGACAGTGGGGAGCCGTTGGGATGGAGGAGAGAAAGAGGGTGGCTCGAGGGACAGGAGAAGCAGGGTGAGGCCAGGTGCCCTTATGTGAGCAGGCCTGCTGGACAGGTGTCATCATCACCTGGTGGCTCGGGCACGGGGCTTCCGCAGCATGATGCAGCTTCTGTAGGAGCGGGAGCCGCTGCTGTGGGGGTGCTGGGAGCACATTCTCCCAGGAGCTCGAAGGCTCCGAACAGTCTTACTCTGGAGGAGGGCAAAGGAAAGCCTGGCGTGGGCAGCCATTTTGATGAGGGCACTTTGGAGGTTGCTGAGCTGTGTGGGGCTCGTTTGCACCTGCCCACCCCCTTGGCTGGAGTAGGAGCAAGGAGGTGGCGTGGTTTTCCCTTCAGACGGTCCACGTGGGTCCCCTGATGGGCCAGGCTGCCTGCCACAGGCACCCAGTCTCCCCTCTGCCAACATTGGGCTGTTCATGACTCTCTTCTCTTGTCTTGTGTCCTTGCCCAATTCCCTCTCCTCCCTGGTCTCCCACCCTGCCCGCCCTGTTTTCCCTGGTGGCCCATCACTAGCCCACAGAGAGTCCAGCAGGCAGCCTGCCTTCCAGGGAGCCCAGTGCTGCCGAGGGCACCTTTGCTGTGTCCTGGCCCAGCCAGACGGCCGAGCCGGGGCCTGCCCAAGTAAGTGCCCACCTTCCAGCTCCCAGTTGTCCCCAGTCCCTGGGGGTGTAGCAGTAAGGAAGAACCTGGAGGAGGAGACGCAGGATGGACAAGGCCACTGTGGGCCTGAGGGTGAGGTCAGGGCCATGAACCGGGAAGCCCCAGGACGGGGCTTATCACTCCTGCTCACTGTGATTTAGGCCAGATGGGCCCCTCTCCCCCTCAGCAGCCCCACCCCAGCCTCCAGCTTAGGGCTTCTGCTGTGGGAGGGAGGAGCGTTCAGAGCATCTCTTGGTTTGTGGCAGGTACTCTCCAGAATTTTCTCATTTAACTTTCACCCTAACTTAGACATTTCCTCCTTTTACAGATGAGGAAGTGGGAACTTTACAGATGAGGAAGTGGGAGCTTGAGTAGTTGCTTCCAGAGCTCGGAAGTGGCCGAGTGTGAGTGTTGGCCCAGGTCAGCCTGACTGAGGCCGTGCAGTGTCCACTCTGCCGTGGCCAGGCCCCACCATGGTGCCCAACTGTGCTGCCCCTCCTTGGGGAGCAGGTATCCAAGGCTGCTCCAGCCTGCCCTGAGCTGTTTGGCCTGGGACGGGCACTTGTTGCTGTCCCTGAGCGTGGGGGTCTACTGGCTGAGCTAGCAGGCCAGGCAGGTGGGAAGAAGCTGAGGCTTGGCTAGGCCTTGGGCTTTGAGGGCAGGGTCTGTGAGGGCAGGTCGGGGCAGCGCCCAGGGGCCTGTGTGGCACATCCATTAGCATCTCTGTGCTGTCAGCACCTTCTCCAGCAGCTTCCCATGGCAGGGACCCGGGCTCTCCTCCAGGACCTCCCTGCACTGCCCAGCTCTCCACGGCCCCCTCCTTGTCCTGGTCACAGTGTCCGTCCCTTGTCTGACCCCATGCCGGCATTTGTGTTGCAGCCAGCAGAGGCCTCCGAGGTGGCGGGTGGGACCCAACCTGCGGCTGGAGCCCAGGAGCCCGGGGAGACAGCAGCAAGTGAAGCAGCCTCCGTAAGACGACAGGGACCAAGACCCTGTCTTTTCTTTCCTGCTGTCCACCCACCCTCCCGCTCGTGGCTCCCTAGCCCTGTGTCTTGCCTGTGCTCCTTGCTCTGTGCTGGTCCAGGTCACAGTTCCTGTTGAGGAACCCGGAGGCAGACCAGTCTGGCATCAGTCACAGAGACCCTTCCCTTCCCTTGCCCCTGTGGCCCCTGCCCTCTGGGGACCTGGTCCCAGGCCACGCTGACTGTGCTCCCTCCCTGCAGAGCTCTCTCCCTGCCGTGGTGGTAGAGACCTTCTCAGCAACTGTGAACGGCACCGTGGAGGGCAGCAGTGGGGCGGGACGCTTGGATCTGCCCCCGGGGTTCATGTTCAAGGTAAGCCCAGGCCAGTCGACCCCATAGCCTCTGCTGCCATCTGAGCTGACGGTGCCCTGGTGGTGGGGTCAGCCCCTTTTGCAGATGAGGACACCAAGCTGGGAGGCTATGTGGGTTTGCCCAAAGTTCCCCTGCCCCCACTACCCCTGCTACCCAGTGGACGAGGTGTCTTGAGCTTTCAGGTGCTCCCGGTCCCCATGCTGCCACAGCACGCGGAAGCCACCACAAGGCCTGGTCACTGTACTAGGTTGCAGGGGGGACCAAAGGCCTCTGCGGGAAGGGGTGTTGAGCTCTCGCCCATCTTCTGCAGGTACAGGCCCAGCACGACTATGTGGCCACCGACACGGATGAGCTGCAGCTCAAGGCTGGTGATGTGGTACTGGTGATCCCTTTCCAGAACCCCGAGGAGCAGGTGAGGGCCCTGGCTGGCTGAGGTGGGAGCGGCCAGCAGGGGGCAGCAGAGACCCGCCAGCTACAGACCTGCTAGCGCGGCTGCCGGGCCGCTCTCCCCTCCTCCTGCTATTTCCTTTTCTCTGCCTCTGTGCCCTCCTCCCCTGACTTATTTCCCCTCCCTTCGCCTCTCCCCACTCTCTCTCCCTTCCCTTTGGCCCATTTCCCGTGCCACCACGTTTTCCTGGTCTCTCTCCTTGTCTCTGTCTCCTCTGTTTCCTCAGTCAACTTTCCTTCTTCCTGCTTCCGCCTTTTCTCGCCTTTCTCTCAGTTTTTTGCATCTAAGTGTCTTTCTTTCTCCCCTCCTCCCTTCCCTGCCCGTCCTCCACGGCCTCCTCCTCCTAGGACAGGATCCCTGGCCCACCTCTTGCCTGGCAGTGAGCTGGCAAGGTGCCCACTCTGCAGCCTCACATTGGGCCACCTCCTCCAGGCCGGCCTTGCCTTCTCCCCACAGGAACAATGTGTGGGTTCCAGCAGCCCCCCTGAACACCCTCAACTGTATCCCCAGCTGTTTCCTAGGCCAGATACCTCCCAGCCCCTTCCCCTGCCGTGGCCTCTCCTGGTTAGTTAATCTCGCAGTGAGCTCCCGCAGCACCTGGGGCTGGTGTGGAGCTGGGACTGCCCTCCAAATTTCCCACAGGCTGCTTGGTTTGGGCTGGGAGGTTGGAGTGACAAGGGTTTCCTGGGTCCCGTGCTAAACTGCCAATTCCCCTCAACCCTTGGGTCTCTACTCATGTCCTCTGTGGGCCAGCCCTGGGCTAGGTAGGATTTTAAGAAGCAGAGTCCTGGCCCCCGACCCACAGTGGGGGTCATGTGGGTGGGTGGATGTGGGTCAGAGAGGACATACATAGGCTCTGTGACAGGGAGGTAATGACGTGACAAAGACCTAGGGAGGTCCCAGGCTGTGATGCCATCCGCCACGGCCAGGGGTGTATGGCCCCTGTGGACCTAGGGATCAGGGTCTGGGGCTAGGGACACTGCCCGGACTTGGGTAGATGGACCTGTCAGGACCCAGTATGAAAGCAAAGGCCAGGTGTGAGTCTGAGGGCTCGATGGGGTGGCCTTGGGTCACTTGAGGAGCGTTTAACTGGTCAGTGCTCACCAGAAATTTCTGGTATTGTTTGTGGAAGTCTGGAAGGACAGCTGAGGCACTCTGTGAGCACCAGACAGTGAGAAGCTCCTTGGCCTGGGACTGAGGGAGTTTAGACACGTTCAGACCAGCACAGAAGGCAGGCTGCCTTTCTAGAAAGAGGAGAACTCACCCAAACGACAGTTAAATCCACATGCTGAAGGGCAGATGGCTCCTAGCTTGGACACGTTTGGGTCTGGGATAGCAAGGAATGCTGCCTGGAGGAGGCATTCTTTCAGGTGGGTGTGACAGGCTAGAGGAAATGATCAGGCAGAGGAGGGGACATCCTCCCAGCACATCCTAAGTGAGCCCCATGCCCGGTAGGGTTTGAGTGCCCTCCATCCCCATCCCTGTGTGACCCGGGTGCCCCGCTTCACTCGCAGGATGAAGGCTGGCTCATGGGCGTGAAGGAGAGCGACTGGAACGAGCACAAGGAGCTGGAGAAATGCCGGGGCGTCTTCCCCGAGAACTTCACCGAGCGGGTTCAGTGAGGGCGGGGGGCCGGTGCAGCCCTCTGGGCGTGTGAAGAACACCTTTTCCCGAAAAATGTGTGTTTCTTTCTTTCTTTCTCTCCTTTTTTTTTTTTTTTTCCTGATTTTGTTTTTAAACTTTTGAAAAGCAAAGGGAAATCGAGAGGAGAGACCTAAGCCAAGAGGTGTTCTCCCAAAGATTAGGTTGTTTTCCAAAGAGCCTGGTTTCGGCAAGTCCGGTGGAATCACCAGTGTTCCCAAGCTGCTGTGTCCCCTAGTTGAGTTCCTGGCCGCCCCCCACCTCCCACCGTGCCCGCATGTGTGCCTGGCCGCAGGGCAGGGCCTGGGGGCCTCCAAGCCACCACGCTTGCCTGAAGCTTGGCCAAGCAGTCCGGGCAAGAGTCCTCTTTCTCCTGGCAGCTGCTGTGGGTGGGGTCGGCTCTCTCCAGAGGCCTGGGGGCCCAGACATCAGCCTGGCCCGGCCCCGCCCCGCAGACCGTTTGTGTGCTGTTTGAAAATAAATCTTAGTGTTCAAAACAAAATGAAACAAGCTGAACAAAAAGCACTCATAAAATGTGTGTTCATTTCTTTGTTCTCCCTCCATTTCTGTTTGCAGTGCCATGGAACCGTGATTCTCTGTGGCTTTTCTACCAGGACAGTCCACCCCCCAGACCCTCTGCCAGGGCAGGTGCTGCTGGGCCAGAGGCTCCATTCTTGCCGTGGCCCCACCAGCTGTGGTGTGCCTGACACCTTCTTTTGAGCTCCTCTGGGTCCAGACCGATGGACCACTTCAGTCCCTGCATCCTGGAGTTTTTACTGGTGGTTGGTTGGGATGCAGGGGACGGGGGCTGAGAGAGGGGAGGGGAAGGGGCTTGAAGAGCCAGCTGCATGCCGCCCTATTTATTAATTTAGTACATATGAGAACTCCGAGGTCAGGTGCCAGCGACTCCATTTCCCAGATGAGGAAACTGAGGCCCAAGGAGGTTCAGTTGCTTGCCGATGAGCTGTGGGACTGGGTTTTGAACCCGAACAGCTGGCCCCAGGTGCATGGGAAGGTCTGAGCCTGGTGGTGGAAAGGACAAGCTCGGCCTGCCCAGCTGCTCCCTCTTTGAGCTGCCTGCCTCCCTTTCCAATAGGAAGTTTCCCATTGCATGCAGCCCCGTTCTTCAGCTCCTCAGTAGACTTGGGCTGCCCTGAGAAGCCTGTGACATGTATCTGTGGTGGCCTGTGTCCCTCCCAGAAGCCACTGGAGCTGTGCTCATGGGCCCAGGGACCAGCTGGACTTCCAGGTGGAAAGGACTTATCTCTACAGAAATCTGTATGGTGGTAAAAAGCCAGTGAAAGAGATGAACGTCAGAATCTTAGCTTTATTTTTGGTAAAACCACTGAGCTTTGCTTCGGGTGGCAGCATCGTCACTGCCCTGTCTGCGGCTGGCAGTGTCGGCTCTGCCAACCATAGTTTCTGTGAGCACAGGGAGGCACGGAGCTTGTTTCCAGTCACCCCTGCTTCAAAAACTTTAGCTTTTCATTTCTTTATCCATTCCTTCCACATTGACAGCAGTTGCTGCTGGAGCGGGCTTGAAACCCAGACGTGGCCAGCTCCACTGTGCTTTAGAGCCTGCGGTGTGTGCCCTGGACTATGGGGTGTGCCACGAGAGTCTTCATTTTTATTTCATGATGAAACATTTAAACACATTATGCAGGAGAAAGCATTTGCCTTAGATTTATCCCAACATGAGATTCATGGATGGATCAAACCACACCCCCTGACCCTCGAGGAGGTCCCGCCCCCTGCGCCTGGGCTAATGTTGACAGGAGAAGCCCTCTTCTGTACCATAGGGGTGGGGCCTGCAGGAGCCTCCATGCGGGCAGTAGGAGGAAGCTGACCCTGCAGAGAGAGCTCCCAGAGGGAGCCTGTCCAAGTGGGTGGGCAGTTGGCTTGAAGTCTGAGTGGGGCTAAGTGGGAGCTGGGACACTACCAGGTTTGTGTTCACCTGAGAGAAATTAGAAATTCAGAGCTAAGCAGCTTGCACCTTGTCAGTGCTAATGGTCCCTCCCTCTCAATGCCCAAGGCCGCAGATTGTGCACACACAGTCACCGGGCTGTCTCAGAAGACCTGGCCCATCTCAGGGAATTCCTCCCAGATTCCTCTCCCTTCTGCCAGCTCCCAGGCCCTTCCTGGCGACTCAGACACTGGCCAGCTCTGGCTGGTCTCTTGCTTCTCATCCTTGGTTGGATTTGGTAACCACACTGGCATTGCTTTTCTTGGGCCCACTGGTCCTGACACCCTTGGTTCTGCCTCTGGGAATTTAAGTATTTACGCCCCTAGTGTCACCCACTCCCAAACACCAGATCTGAACTGGGACACTGTGACTGAACATTGGGTTCATTTGCTTAGCAAGCTTCGGCTGAGCATTCTTGGCATCCAAAGTAGGTGGGCACTCAGGCTGCAGCTCAGTCCCTCCATGATGCTCTTGGGTCCCCTGTTCTCTGGGTGTTGGCTTCATCCTTGGATAGGTTTCCAACAGTTCCAGGTTTGATGTCTGTGCACTACAGTGTGCAGAAGAGACTTCCATAGAGAGGCCTGAATCTTCCTTCCCAGAAGCCCCTCAGCAAATCTCCTTTGTCTCATTGGCCTGGGTCCCCAGTGCTGAGCCAGTTTCTGCGGCTGGGGGTGGTGGACCTCTAATTGGTCCCAAAATTACAAGGCCTTGAGCTGGAGGTGGGACTGGGCTGAGTGGAGGAGAGTGGACACCTGAACACAAATTTGAGCATGGCTTCTAAGGAGAAGGGGGACGGGTTGTGTGAGCCCATCCAGTGAATGTGCACTGCATGGCGTCTTCCAGAAAAGGCCATGAGATCAAGGAATGTGACTGGATGGAGACTACACGTGTGTGTTTGTGAGTGTAAGTGTGTGTGTGAGACTTGAGAGACCCTTACTTTACTCACTCCATGCAGCCTAACGAGGGCTGACCTCAAAAGGGTCAAGGTGTGACCAGGGAACATGACCCATGTGGTGATGTTCTTCCATGTTCCAGAAGAAGTCATCTCACTCCCACCCCAGAAATTGTCCCACCATGGGAGATGGTGTAGACAGTGTGCAATATTCCTCAGCATATGTGATTGTATCTATACAGGAGATGGGTGTATAGATCCAGTCTCCTGAACATTCATTCACTTGCTCATTCATTCATTCATTCATTCATTCACTCATTAGCCATTTCCCACACAGTCACTGAGATTACAGAGAAGATTTAGGTGTGGTTCCTACCTCTGATGCCCTCACAGTTCGGGGAAAAGATGGCAAGAACAGTTAGGACCACAGCAGGGGCTGTCATGGTTGTGCGTTCAAGGCTCTGGAGACAAAAAGGAGCTAGCACCCTGGCATCATGTGGGAGGAGGATTCTCTGCTCAGCCTGTCAAGGTAATAAGGTGATGGGTGTCTCCAGGAGCCGATGCATGGGAGGTGCGTCTCAGGCTGGGAGAAGCAAGTGGAAGAGGAGGCAAGTCTAGGCAAGAGGATGGGGGTGGTTGGAGAGAGTTGTGGGGGTTCAGGCTCTTGCTGGGGGGCCTGGAACTCAGGAGAGAGGTCGAGACTGAGGGGCACTGAGGTGGAGACTGGGGCCAGGGAAGAGATGAAGGCACTTGGGGAGTTTGTAGAGGAGGCAGGAGGAGGGCCCCAGGGCGGCCTGATCAGCAATGTCAGGAGGGAGGAAGAGGTTTCCCGGCGGGACTGCTGAGGAGCTGAGAAATGCTTTCCTTTAAGAAATCTCCTTCTTCAGAAGCCACTTATGGTCCATGAGGCCAGAGCAGAGGAAGGCAGTCGAGACAACCTGCCTGGCTGGGGCTCCCAGGAGGGGCTGCTGTGGGCCTGGCAGACAGGTGGCATCCCAGGCCCCGCTTTGGTTCTGGAAGAGCAAATCACTGAGGAAAGGCCGTTCTCAGAGTAATTAAAGAGCATAATTAACAAGCGAGGAAGCACCTTCCTGACAGTCCCTGATTACAGATGAGGACCCCGGCTGAGGTGGGAGAGGGGGAGAAGATCCCCTCTCCCAGTCAGCCAAGGTCAACACACAGTGGCAAAGAGGGACGTTGAGTCTTGCTAAAGGAAAGTCTTTGAGTCCCAGGGTGGCCAGTCCCTGGTCCCCCAGCCTTTCAACCCCCAGTGTTTATCTCACACCCCCAACGTACTCTGCTTTGTGTGAATTACAGGCGGCGACCAGGAAGGAGGCACAGCTTCTTCTCAAGGAGATGAGAAGCTGAGGGTGGGCCAAGGCTCATATGCAGAACCACCCCAGAGCTCAGGCAACAGAATTCTCTTCTCTGGAAGCCTGATACGACACTGCGATTCTTACTTTGGTAGTTCTGGAGGATGGGTAGTTTCTACAGTGTGGAGTGACGAAATGGCCTGGGAACTTCTGTAAGGTCATCATTCAGTGTGAGTGGGTGACTCCAAATCTGTGGCTTCCGATGAGTGCCCTCACTCAAGCTTCGGGTGTATCTGATTGCCCATCTGCTCTGAATGCACATGGACACCTCAAACTGTGTGTGACTCTAAGCTGGGCTTCTCAAACCTGGGGTATCCCCTATACATCCCCCACATCCCACTTCCCCCCTGGGGCAGTTACTGCTGGGTAACCAGCCAATACTCAACTGTTCCTTTTCCCTAACCAAACAGATTTTTTTCAGGTTACCAATGAACTCCACTAAAGTCACTCAGCCTTCCTTGAAGCTACGGGTGGGGGCCTTATGACACAGTCCTGGCCAATGAGATAAAGGAGGACATCCCTTCCCAAATAAAAAGTCAAAACCTCCCAAGATGAAGGTCCTTGCCTCCTTCCCTGCCTAGAATGAAGGCTGGAGGTACGGAAGCCATCTTGTGGTCTGGAGTCCACATGCATGAGGACAAAGAACTGCATCCCAGGGCTGTGCTTATTCCAACCTGCCTGTCACCTCCTGACTTTGAGTATGAGACAAACAAACCCATCATGTTTGTGGGGGTTTTGTTACTTGATGTGTCCCTGATGCTGCCATGCTCCCAAGTCTGTCACCAAGCACTCTGACTGGTCTCTTAAAGAGTTCCGAGTCAATCCATCTCCCCTTCCTCCTGGTTCAGGCTTGTCGCCGCCTACACTAATGCAACAGTGTTCTGGTGGTCTCATTGCCACTCTGGCATCTCCCTCCGATCCATCCCTGGAGTGTACCTTGGCCGTGCAGACAGCTTTTCAGAGACTGATTCCTGACCACGGCTCCTGTTTCCCCACACAAGCCCAAATCCCTCACCCAAACCCTTCAGGATCTGGCCCCTGACCACCTCTCTACTCTGTCTTCCTCCATTCTCTGCCTTGAATCCACTGTCCCAGTGACATGGCTGAGCCGCGTGGCCTCTTCCTGCCGTCCCACTTCTGTCTGCCATGCTGTGGCCCAGTGCCCTCAGAGACTGGCCCTCTCCTCTCCTACTGACACCCACTCTGTTTTAGACCTGGGTGCCCAGCCTCAAGGGGTCGGCCACTTCCTCCGGGCTCACCCCCATCAGTCTATCTGTCTGTCCCGGCATTTTGTCGGACTGCATGTAGCAGGCTGAGCTCCCCTTCCCCCTCCCCACCCACTGCCTGTAGGAGCCCTCTGTGGCCCAAGGCTCCAGGTCAGGGTCCTGCCTCCAGGACCTGCTGCTCTGTCCTGCTCAGAGTGTGGTGCTCCTCCATGCTCTGCTGAGACCCTGCCCATGGCCACCACGGAGTATTGCTGAAGCCACAAGGCACTGTTTACTAAAAACTAGAACAAATGGATGCCAATTCGTTACGCAACCCAGTGACTTGTTTCATTTTTGTCTGTCTTGGGGTGTAGTTATTATTATTATTTTTTAATTATTATTTTTTTAAGATTATTTATTTATTCTGAGAGAGAGAGAGAGAATGAGCAGGGAAGGGACGGAGAGAAATGGGGAGAGAAGATCTGAAGCAGGCTTTGTGCTAATAGCCTGACATGGGGCTCGAACTCACGAACCATGGAATCATGACTTGAGCTAAAGTCTGACGCTTAACCAACTGAGCCATCCAGGCACCCCAGAATGATGTTTTTAAATACTCAAGGGCAGACTGGTACTTCTCTTTGCTGCCTTTCCCCTGGTTCATTTGACCCAGTGACTGAGCCTCGTCAGCCCTCTGTGGGCCCTGAGTCACCACAGCCGAGTTCTGGCTCAGCCTGTGTCCTAATGTGGGTAAGGCCCGGCACTCAGGGTGGTGGGCCGATGGGCAGGAGAGCAAGTCCTGACCCTGCTCAGAGCCCTCTGTGGGACCTGCAGCAGTCTGCTTCGAGGCCTTCAACCCAGCTTCTCCGTATTTAAGTAAGGAGGTTGACAACATGATCAGGTGTAATAAAATCTCTGAACTCCACGGACCCGCCCCGCAGAGTCTGAGGCTCACCACCACACACCCAGCCTACTCAGACATTCTCTGTTGAGACGTTGGTTTCCCTGGTCTGACACCCACCCCGGTGCCCCACTGTCCTGCGAGCTGCGAATCTTTCTCTATTTTGTTCACAAGAAGTTTCTGAGAGACCATAGGCAAGGTGAGTGTCCATAATTTCTTGAGCCATCAATTCATGCAAATGAACATTATCTTCCCAAATAGTATGCTGCGTGTGTGTCCTTTGTCAAACCAAAGACTGCAGTTGCTCAGCACATTCTAGAATTTACTCTCTGGGAAGCATCTTTAGGCCAGTGGCAACGCTGTCTGGATGCACTCCATGCTGACAGATTATCACCTTCTGTTGGGGAATTCAGTTTTTGTGTAATAGGAAGGAAACAATTTCTATTAGAAAAGTTGCCTATAGTTTGAAGTTGAAATGGATTGGGCTAGGAGAAAAGAAAAAAATTCCTCTAACAGAGTCAAAAGGTCATTCGTTGGGGGAAAAAAATACCTTCAGATCATATTTAGTTTTGAAACATGATTCTTCCACTCTCTCCCACATCGCCTGGATAGCAGAAGCCAAAGAGGTGATTTGTTCTTTGTGATAAAGTAATTTTGCCTGTGCCATGGGGGATGAGGGAGGTGGGTGTGAGGATCCCTCAAGGGGAAGGGTGGAAAGAATGGAAGAGTCTGGAAGAAGACAGGGACCTGAGGAAGTGGCAGCGAGCCAGGCCTGAGGAAGGACCAAGGGCAAAAAATATCTTCGGTGGCAAACACTGTTTGTGAGACACTGAAGACTAATACTCAGTTTAACTTGTTTCTAATTCTGTGCTGGGCTGAAAATCATAACCTTTTGATCCTACACCTTTAATGTATAAATGTTGCTTTGAGGAAACCAAGGAGCAGGACCCAGTTGTAAGCAGGAGCTGACCCAGGGCAGAGAGGGGAGCCTCTGGGAACAGAGGAAGGACAGACCAGTGCTTGGGAAAAAAGCCATTCCCCCAGCCCTCTGCCTAGAAGAGGAAGCCCTAGGATATTGTGGGACTGGAACTGAAATTTTCAAAATACAAAGGGAAGGGATAGTGAGCTGTTAGACTCAGGAACACAAGAAAGGGTGCTTCTAGAGGGAACAAGGCCACAGGGCACTAATGAGGCTGATGTCTGGGTTGTATCCGGGCCCCTGTGAGCAGGATGAGGGGTGCTTGAGAACTGGGTTCCAGCATTAAAGGCATGTAGCCTTGATGGTGCAACCCAGCCTTGGGTCTCAGTTTATTTCCTATCAGATAGTGGTGACAACATTTAATCCACAGAGTGGTAGTGGGAATTAAGAGGCATTGCAGGGGCACCTGGGTGACTCAGTTTGTTAAGCAACCGACTCTTGATTTCGGTTCAGGTCATGATCTCGCAGTTCATGAGTTCTAGCCCCATGTTGAGCTCTGCACTGGTGGCATGGAGCCTGCTTAGAATTCTCTCTCTCTCCCTCTCTCTCTCTCTCTCTGCCCCTCCCTTGCTCATGTTCTCTCTCTCAAAATAAATACACTTAAAATAAAGAAACATTACAGAATAATTTAAAAAGTAAAACCATGCATTTATATACACATATATCTTATGCAAATAGAAATGCAACACATTTTATTTAACTAATTAATGAGGAGCCAGTGAGCTGCTATAGGAAGTTTACATGAGAACTGGGTTTACAGAGGTTTATAGTTTCTCTTGGACAAGACTTACATGCATCTCAGTCAGCCTACATTAGCTTAACTCCATCTCTATAGGCTTGCAAAACAGCCCAGCCCCAGACACTCAATGCTGTGCGGTCCGTAGAATCAAACAACCCAAGGCCCCCTAGGTCACACCCAGATTTCCAGAGACACACAGTAATTCTTTTGTCTATTTAAAGTCTTTCACATTTTTTTAAAAAAAAGTCTTCCCCTTTCTCCCCCAGGGTCATAATAATCTCAGAAAATTATTCCTGATCCCAAAACAATGGGTCTCATCAGGCCTGGCCTGATTATTTACACAGGGGCAGTAAGAATGTTCATTAAGTTACAGGCCTCCTTGACTGGGCTGTCAAATCCAGGGAGCCCAAGGAACCATTGACATCAGGTAACTGGATGATTTCCTCTTTTCAAAGTTCCCGAGACTGGGGAAGGCTCCTGGCCCACAGGAAACCACCTTATTTCCCACCCTTGAGGCTGGCCCGGGGCACGCTCTCCCAGGAGGGCCTTGTGGCATTGAATCTGTATGTAAGGTGACTCATCGTACCTGGTTAAATGAGAGTTATCCACAGGCATGGCATCCCAAATGCACAATCCAATTATGCTTTGGTAAAAAGGAGGACAGTTTCTCATTGAACGTATGACAATAACTACACTTACATCGAAAGTTGAAAGAACGAAGTAAGAGTTTCTGAATTCTGGGGCGTCAGCGGGAATCAGACGAAAATGTTTCTTTTCACGCTCAGCTGTGAACTGTTTTAACTGCTAAACACAGTGCCCGTTTTCCATGGGAGGTTCTTGTACTCAGTAAGCAGGTCATGAGACCTGTATAAAATGTTTAGTGCGCACCACTTGCACTGACAAACAATGTCAGAAGCCTAAATGTCCACCGACAGGAAATGGATAAAGTATAGTTATGTGATGGGGAAACGAATGAGCAAGAATGGTATGTATCATCATGGACACATCTCGAAATCAGTGTTCACCACCTTCTCCCCAAAAGGGAAAGCAGCAGATGGAGAGGTACAACCTGCTCCTAACTTTATGAAGATTAAAAGCTTGAAAACTATGCTATGTATCACTAATGGATATATGTACATAACAAAGTGTTTAAAAATGCATGGGGATAATATATATTAAATTCGGACGAATAGCTGCTTCTGAGGAGGGAGGTACATGGGAGAAAAGACATCCATGCACTTGGCCATTTCTAGGAAAAAAATGTTTCTTTTCAATTTACAGAAGTAAAGTCTGTTAAATTGTAGGTTAAGAAGGAAGAGAAAGGGCTTCCTTAGAGATCTGTACATGAGAAATACCTTAAAGCAACATCAGCCATGTCCTCCAAAATAATCACAGTAGAATGGCCTCATTCAATACAAAATAATTCTCGCTTGGTGTTGGTTTTCAGAAAGCTTTTTTTTTCCAAATGTTTATTTTTTACTTTTGAGAGAGAGAGAGTGGGCAGAGCCAGAGAGAGGGGGAGGGGCACAGAGAGGGCGGGGACAGGGGATCCCAAGTGGGCTCTGCGCTGACAGCAGAGAGCCCAGTGTGGGGACTCGAACTCACCAACTGTGAGATCACGACCTGAGGTGAGATCATGACCTGAGCTGAAGTTGGATGCTTAACCAACTGAGCTACCCAGGCGCCCCCCTGAAAGCTTCGGCTCTGAATTGAGTCCTAGAAATCCCAATGCATCCATTGGTGTGGTCTGAAGTTTGTGCAGGTGAGGCCAGCTGAGCAGTCTGTCTCCAGAGGTGACTCATCAGGTGTTGGTGGTTGGAGCCACTGGTACAGTTCCTTCGTGACAACCTCAGGCTGAACACAGCCTGTGGTGGATAGCTCCCAGACAAACAGCAGAGTGAGCTAAGAGTGACTTGTGAAAAAACTGTGGTTATGTTTTTACAACAGCCAGTAACACAAAGACAGAAGAGAGTCAAATACTATATTGGAAGTAACTATTTCACAGGAGTTTTGATGAGCGTTTCCCTGAGGATAAAAGATATGATGGACAGCAAGGGCACTGACAAGGTTTCAGGGCCTTCCTGTAAAGCAGGAAATGTCTGGAATATTCATACTGATGACATTTACAGAGACAAACTTAACCCAAGGAAGGCTGATGGTCTCTTCTGATGTCATAACCCTTCCAATGCAGCTCTGATGTGGGAATATGGAACCTATTAAACAAACATAATTACTCAGCATCTTCCATCCTTGTTTCATAAGATGAAGGAACAAATCTTTGTGAGTTTCTAGGGGCTTTCTGGGAAGTTTCAAAGAATGTTTTTGTTGAAGAGATATGCAAGTTTTGTTTTACTGTCTCTGTATTTAGGATCTGGTGTTGAGAAGGAGGAACCAATAGAGTTGTCAGAGAATATTTGGGCGCTTGATTAAGAGAGTATCATGTGCTTCCAGAATAATCCTTGCTCACCTGTTTAGTATTAATAGAAAATTGTAGGGGTGCCAGGGTAGTTCAATATTCACGAATCAATCAATGTGATGTATTACATTAATAATCCTCTCAGTAGATGCAGAAAAACATTTGACAAAGTACAATATCCATTCATGGTAAAAGCCCTCAACAAGGTAGGTCAAGAGGGAACATACCTCCACACAGTGAAACCATATATGACAAACACACAGAAAACATCACAGTCAATGGGGGAAAAACTGAGAGCATTTCCCCTTAGGTCAGGAGCAAGACAAAAGGATGTCCATTCTCACCACTTATATTTAACATAGTACTGGAAATCTTGGCCACAGCAGTCAGACAACAAAAAGAAATACAAGGCAACAAAATTGGTGATGTAGAAGTAAAACTTTCACTATTTTCAGATGACATGTTACTATCTATAGGAAACCTGAACGAATCCACCAAAAAACGGCTTGAACTGATAAGCAAATCCAGTAAAGTCACAGGGTACAAAATCGATGTAGAGAAATCTGCTGAATTTCTATACAGTAATAATGAAACAGCAGAAAGAGAAATTAAGAAAACAATCTTATTTGCAAATGCACCAGAAATATTAAGATACGTAGGAATAAACCTAATCAAAGAGTAAAAGACTTCTACTCTGAAAACTACTAAACGCCAATGAGAGAAATTGAAGATGACACAAATGGAAAGACATTCCATTCTCATGCATTGGAAGAGCAAATATTGCCAAAATGTGTATATTAACAAAAGTAATCTACGCATTTAATGCTATCCCTATCAAAACACCATCATTTTTCACAGAGCTAGAACAAACAATCCTAAAATTTGTACGCAACCACCAAAGACAGCAAAAAGCAAAAGCAATCCTTTTCTTTAAAAAAATTTTTTTAAAGTAGGCTCCACACTCAGCATGGATCCCAATGAGGGGCTTGAAGTCACAACCTGGAGATCAAGATCTGAGCTAAGATCAAGAGTCAGATGCTTAACTGACTGAGCCATCCAGGTGCCCTGCCAAGGCAAAGCAGTAGGCAAAAAGAAAAAGCAAAGCAAAGCTGGAGGCATCAAAATTCTGGACTTCAAGTTATGTTACAAAGGTTTAGTGATCAAGAAAGACAGTATGGTACTGGCACAAAAATAGACACAGAGATCCATAGAACAGAACAGAAAACCCAGAAATAAGCCCACATTTATATGGCCAATTAATCTTGGACAAAGCAGGAAAGAATATCCAATGGGAAAAAGACAGACTTTCCAACAAACAGTGTTGGGAAAATTGGACAGAAACATGCAAAAGAATGAAACTGGACCACTTTCTTACATTATACATGAAAATAAATTCAAAATGGATGAAAGACCTAAATGTGAGACCTGAAACCATAAAAATCCTAGAGGAGAACACAGGCAGTAACATCAGCCATAGCAACTTCTTTCTAGGTATATCTCCTGAAGCAAGGGAAATAGAAGCAAAAATTAACTATTGGGAATTCATCAAAATAGAAAGCTCTTGTATATTGAAGGAAACAATCAACAAAACTAAAAGACAATCTATGGAATGGGAGAAGATATTTGCAAATGACGTATCTGATACAGGGTTAGTATTCAAAATATATAAAGAACTTCTAAAACTCAACACCCACGAACCAAATAATCCAGTTAAAAATGGGCAGAGGACATGAACAGGACTTATCCAAAGAAGGCATTCAGATGGCCAACAGACGCATGAGAAGATACTCAATATCTCTCATCATCAGGGAAATGCAAATCAAAGCTACAATGAGATACCACCTCACACCTGTCAGAACAGCTAAAATCAACAACACAAAAAACAAGTGTTGGGATGTTGAGGATGTGGAGAAAAAGGAACTCTTGTACACTGTTGATGGGAAAGCAAACTGGTGGAGCCACTCTGGAAGTAAGTATAAAAGTTTCTCAAAAAGTTAAAAATAGAACTACCCTACGATCTAGCAATTGTGCTACTGGGTATTTACCCAAAGAATACAAGAGCACTAATTCAAAGGGATACACACACCCCAATGTTATGGCAGTACTATTTACAATAGTGAAATTATGGAAATAGCCCAAGTGTCCACTGACTGATGAATGGATAAAGAAGATGTAGTATATATATATATATATATATATATATATATATATATATATATATATATATATATACAATGAAATATTATTCGGGCATAAGAAAGAATGAAGTCTTGCCATTTACAACAACATGGATGGAGCTAGAGAGAACAATACTAAGTGAAATAAGTCAGTCAGGGAAAGACAAATACCATATGATTTCACACATATGCGGAATTTAAGAAACACAGCAAATGATCAAAGAGAGAAAAAAGAGAGAGAGAGAGAAATCAAGAAACAGATTCTTTTTTTAAAATTTTTCTTTTTTATTTTTGAGAGAGAGAGAGAGAGAGAGACAGAGTGTGAGTGGGGTACTGGCAGAGAGAGGGAGACACAGAATCTAAAACAGGCTCCAGGCTCTGAGCTGTTGGCACAGAGCCCGATGCAGGGCTCGAACTCATGAACCGTGAGATCATGACTTGAGATAAAGTCAGGCACTTAACTGATTGAGCCACCCAGATGTCCCAGAAACAGACTCTTAACTATAGTGAACAAACTGATGGTTACCAGAGGGTAGGTGAGTGGGGGGATGGATGAAACAGGTGATGGGGATTTAGGAGGGCACTTGCTGTGATGAGCACAGAGTGATGTATGGAAATAGTGAATCACTATATTGTACACATGAAACTAATATTACACTGAATGTCAACTAACTGAAATTTAAATAAAAACTACAAGCAAGCAAGCAAGCAAGAAAGAAATAAAGAACAAAAGATAGATGTAAAGTGAATGTAGAACTAGGTGATATCATTTTGAAGACCTACATCTATTTCACGAGTGGGGTTTTGTGTGTATTTCGCTTTTTAATAATCAGGGACATAATCAAGTTGACATAAAGCACATCTGTTTTTATGGTAGCACTGAAGCTACCTGCTATTTGGGCAGATTACACGCAGGTAAAGAATCACCTTCTGTATTGGACACAAAGGCACTAACCAATAAACCAAAGCAGCAAACCCGTCAACAACGAGTGAGTTTTGCCAAATTTTTAAACATATTTCATGGTTTTATTTCAGACTCAGGTGTTATAAACCAAGGCAAATACAATGTACTTTTTCAGTTTTATCCTTCACTGTTCTCTTTCACATTCCTGAACAAAACCTCTCTTTACTGCCGCACAAAACAAAAGCTCATAGACAATTGTATTTCTTTGTTACTATTGCTCGTATTACAGCATCAACCATCCATACTAATGATAATTTTTATCCAAAGTAACCAACTTCCATTTTACGGAAAAAAACTGGGAGGTAGGCGGAAAATTGAGAACTGCCTCTGTCCAGTCTGTGAGTAGACGAGCAGTATGCACAAATACACACACACACATTTCTGCAGTCACATGTATCCATTTTACTTCTTAAAGTGGAAGACATGAATACATTTATCAATGTAACTAAATATATAGACTTTGTGTAGCATATAAACATAAGAAGCAGAATAATATAAACAAAGTTATGCTTAATAATTAGGTTTAAGTATCATATCTTAGAAATTACCCAGGTAGCCAACAATCATCCATTAATTAGCTCCATTCAATATCAGTTAAGGGTTTTAAGTTATCTGAAGATATTAGAAATTTACTTACAGATATACCACATAATATATGATAAATTTGTCTGAATTGAGAGGAACATCAGTTTACGGTTTTCATCATTGTACCATGTAAAAGAAGTCTAGGTTTTTGATCATTCATCAGTAAATATTTAGGGAGTTCAGATGAACGATTCTCTTCATGATAAAGCAAAGGAAAGGAAATGTGTACTTGCATTATCCTTAACAACGATAAACTGAAGAAAAAACATATCTTTTTCTTTAAAACCAAAGTCATTAAGCTAATGAGATTTACTTTATGTGAATATGGATTTATCAAATGTTTTTAAGTTAGCAGTTTCTTTATGAAGGATATTTTTCAAAGCCTAACACTCAAAAATATTGTTAAGTCAGGAATAATAGATTTAATAAGTGCTTACTTTTTTCCTTTAAATGAATCAGAATTGGGCCCCTTTGATTTAATGTACTTTACGCTCACACACCAAGTGGTCAGGGCCTTTTTCACCGTAGGCTCATAGACACGTGGATGGATGGACACATCAAGACATTTTGGTTTCTGTTCCACGGTTTCGGCCAGAGGCCGAAAATAAACACAAAATTTGACCTATCCTAGATCTCAAAGAGACATTCTTCTCAGGAGAGCACGAAATTCTTAATGGACTTGAGCCCCAAAGAGACAAAGACTAGCGTGTTGGATTTTCTGTTGTTTCTCGCTATCATCTGTCTACAGAGATCACCAAATGGTCAGACTGTAACACCAAATTTCCATCCTCCATTGCCAAGAATGGAGAATACATTAGCTGTCATGCAAGAACCAGAAGTAAAAACACAAACATAAATTCAGTAAAGATTAGAAAAGCAGAACCAGAGAAACAGAGGGTGAGCAAAGGGAAAGTTCTCTTGCTGGTTGGGACCCACTCTGGGGGTCTAGAAGGGGTGTGTCTGAGCTCAGCAGACAGGAAGTGCCCTCTCCAGCAGCCATTTACCCGGCTCTGTCCAGAGAGTCTACTGGGTATCTTGTGGGACCTTGGAAACTACTATTAAATTAAATTAAAGAGGTTTAATTTTAATTATGACTCTCATACAAATGTAAAGTTAACATTTTTAAGAGTTTATTTAACTACTAGTTAACAAGGGAGCCAGTTCGAATGATAATCGGGCTTACAGAGATTGTATTCTCCGCTGGATACAATCCATTCGCATTGCTATGGACAAAAATCATCTTCATCACCACCAGCATTCTGAAACTTGATTTCTCTCTCTCTCGGCTTGCCAAATAGCCCAACTAAAAACAACCGAAGGCTCACGTCCTCATAAAATCAGACAGTTCCTGCAGGGTCTGCTAGCCAGAATTCCGCTGAAAGGATACCCTGTAATCTTTTTTCCCAAGTGCACCTGTTGCAGAGGAGAGCCCAGGTAAATGGCAACTGCTGTTCAAGGCCCGGGACGAGGAGTCACCAGGTGGTCAACAGTTTTTTTTCGGGCAGGAAGGAACTAAATAAAACTCCAGGGGATTGACTAGACTTAGCTCCTGCCCTGACTTCTCTGAGTTGACTTCATTTTTCCTGGGAAAGAGAAGTAAGTGCTGGTGAGGGTAGGGTCAAAGATGGGGGAGAAAGGAGAGGGAGACATCTGCCAAGGACATGGGTTTGCTGGCTTCCTGCAGGAACATAGAGTTGTCTCCCTATTCCACCAGTTTTTCTGGAAAGTTGCACAGACTCTTCACAAATAAACATTTATTTAGAATGCACTGGAGTTTACACAGAAATGAACAGTATAATAGTTAAAAAATAAATACACTACTTTTCTTCTTACAGAAGTGACTTAAAAATTTTTTAACAACCAAAATGGTACAGACAGTGACAATTAAGTCCCCACTCTGACCAATGAGAATGGACGTGGGCTGTGGACACACTAGTTCATTTTGGTTATCCAGTTCCTTCCTGGAAATTTCAGCTTGCTCATCACAGAAAAATCGGAAAATGCTCCAAAGGAATATAGCCTCAGTTAATATTTTTGTGCCTATACTTTGAGGTTTTTCTATTTATCTGTGTTTCACTACATCTCTACTTTCGAATATGGATTAACACTGTTCTTTTGCAATTAAAACGAAATATGGAGAAAATTGGCTAAATCTGCAACACCCCTTGTAAGTCCGATAACTGTCCACAGGCCGTGTGGGTATACTGTTCACCAGTGTCTTCTGTTGAGCTCATAAGCTACTTCTAACGTTTACTATTATAGACTTCACATCTGGAACTTATTCTCTGTTTACATCCTTATTTACTTCCTCAGGATACATTTCCCCAAATGGAATTTCTGGGTCGAAGGACATGCATTAAAAAAACAACAACACTATTTTAGAAGTTACGGATTTACAGAGATGTTGTAAAGACAGTACAGGTTTCCTCTGTACCCTGCACCCAGTTTCCTCTTATTAACATCTTACATGAGTGTGATGCATTTGTTATGATTCATGAGCCCATATTGGTACATTATTATGAACTGATATTCATTCTTTATTCACATTTCTTCAATTTTCCCCTAATGTCTCTTCTGTTCCAGAATCCCAAGTAGGATCCTACATTACATTTAATTGCCATGTCTTCTTAGACCCTTCTTGGCTGGGCTAGGTTTTCAGGTTTTCCTTGTTTTTGAGGACCTTGACAGTGTTGAAGTGTTCAGTTATTTTGTAGAATGTCCCTCAATTGGGATTTGTCTGATGTTTTCCTCATGATTAGATTGGGGTTATGTGTTTTGGGCTGAAGACCACAGAGGTAAAGTGCCATTTTCATTACGCTGTATCAGGGGCACATTATTGGTATACCTTCACTGTTGGGATTGCCCTTGACCACTTGGCTGAGGTAAGGTAGTGTTTGTTAGGTTTCTCCACTGTAAAGTTACTCTCTTTTCCCCCTTCTTTTCATGGTCTCTGGAAGGAAGTCATTATGTACAACCACACTAAAGAGATGAGAAATTATGCTCTACCTCCTTGAGGGAGAAGTATTACACAAATTATTTGGAATGCACAGGTGATTTGCCTGTTCTCCTCATCTATTTGGTTACTTATTCATTCAATTGTTCATTTATACCAGAATGGACAATGGCTATTGATTTTACATTCTAGGTTATTATCCAATGCTACTTTATTTTGTCTGCTCAAATGGCTCCAGCTTCGGTCATTTGGAGCTCTTTCAATTGACTCCTGTGTCCCTTTGGCACAACCCCATCATCGTGTGTTCTTTTGTTTTTTCCTTCATTACTTTCTGGCACTACAAGATGCTCCAGGCTCATCTTGTGTATTTCCCTTCCCAGTCCAAGAAGCAGCCATTTCTCCAAGATGCCCAGGGCATACTTTTTTTAAGGGTTTTTAATACATGTTGCTAAATTACCTGCCAGAAAGTTTACACAATTTACACTCTAGCCAGCAGTATACATGTGTTTATTTTTCATCACACTGCGATGATTTAAAAAAATGTAAAAATAATTTTCATCAGTTTTAGTTTGATTCCTTTGATAATTAGTGACTTTCTCTAATTTTTATAAGTTTACTAGCCATTTGTAATTAGGTAAGTTGCCTATTCATTGTCCTTAACCTATCCTTTTATCAGAGTGCTCACTTTTATCTTAAAATGATGTAAGAACGTATATTAACCTTTTGACTGTCATATAAATTCTGAATATTTGTTCTAGTTTGTTATTTGCCTTTTGAATTTATTGACTGTTTTTAACTTACACAAACCATAGGCACTTACTTGGAAATTTTCAACATACACGGAAGTTAAAGAGGATAATGTAGTGAAGTGTTATGTGCCCATTCCCCAATTTTAATAATTGTCACTATTTTGCCATCACTATTTGAGCTACCACTTCTCTCACATTAGTTTTTAAAATCTGTACTCCCTTAAGCAAATCCCAGACAGCATGTAAGTTTACCTATAAATACTACACTATGCATCTCTGACTACAAGAACATTTAAAAAACAAACAACGTGTATTATCACACCTACCAGATTAAACAAACCATAGCTCCTTAATATCATGTAGTACACAGTTCATGGTCAAATCCCCAAAATTGTCATTTAGAGTTGATTTGTCTGGACCAGGATCCAAAGAAGACTCACACATCATTTTGGGATATATCTTAAATATCCTTTGTTCTCTTCACTTAATTTATTATTATTATTATGATTACTATGGAAAATGCCATTGATTCACCCCAGAAACTAGCTCATTGGATTTCTAGAATGTTCTCTATCCTAAATTTGGCTGATTATTGCATAGAGGGACTCTTTAACTTCTTCCTCTGTCTCCTGTATTTCTTACAGAATGGTGGTTGGATCCCAGAGATTTGATTAAGTTTGGGTTTCCTTTTTAAGGCAAAATCCCTTCCTGGATGGTTCTGTGGCTTTCTATTGCATCCCACTGTGGTGGTGGCGTGTATGTGTGTGCGGGGGAGGCTCATCATATCCGTTGTACTTTTAGTGATGATGAGATTGATCATAGGTTCAGGTGGGGTCCAGCTGTTTTCTCTTTTATAAAGTTCTCCACCAAAATTTCACCTAATATATTCTTTGGTTTCTCTGAAATGTAGTTTATAAGGGAAAGGTGGAATGAATGCTTGATTTCATCCCCTTATCAATTTATCAATTCTTAGAGTAATGAGTTGATGTCCTAACAAATTCCCATGATGACTGAAGATTTTTAAAAAAATGTTTAATGAATTCATGAACTTTTATACATTTGTCATGTTTCATTTCATTTCAATAATTTCACTTTTTGGGGATGCAGATGGTCTCATCTCAAGCCAGTGTAGCCTTTACAAATTGAATCCTGTATCTTACCCCCCTCCTTTTTACAGATTATAACATCTTATGTGGAAACATTCAAAAGACCTAAATGAATGAAAAGATAAACCATATTCATGGACTGAAAGACTCAGTAGTGTTAAATGTGTCATTTTCTTCAAATACATTTACAGATTCAATGCAATTTTAATTAAAATTGCAATAAGCCTCTTGGGAGAATTGATCAAATTAATTAAAAAATACATATGGAAATGCAATGGTTAAAAAGACTATTTAAAAAGAACAGGGTAGAAGGACTTCAGCTATCAGATACCAAGACCTAATCTAAAGCTATTGTAATTGAGGTAGCATGTTATTGCAAGGATAGACATATAGACCATTGATCTAAAACATAGGCTTTAGATGCAGACCTAAACACGAATAGACCTTTGATTTATGATAATATAAATTACAAGCTTCTCAATAAAGTGACAAATGGAAATCCATGAGAAAAAAAAATAAGGTGGAGTATCTATCTTGCACAATATATAATCTCTTTTAGATGTAGTAAATACCTAAATATGGAGGGTAAAACTGTAAACATTTTAGAAACTCAGAATATCTTTATGACCTTGTGATAGTGAAAGATTTTTTTTTTGAAGTTAATCAGAAATCTTTATTATGGTCCTAATCATTCAGATTTCTTGAATAAGAAAGAAGCATTAATGCTCGAGGGGAAAAATAAGATAAACTGTGCTATTTTCAATGTAGTAGGTGGAAAGCTTCAGACTGCTGGCATCTGTAAATTCTGGTTCTAGTTTGTGACTGGGCAAGTCGACACATTGGAAGTCAACTAACTTTTAGAAACATTTATGTCATTTTGACAGCGTATTTTATATCTGCCTAATCTATAATTAAAAATTTATTTCTATTTTCTCTTAAAAATCTTTTCCTGCCATCATAGTTTATGATTCTATTTTGTCTCATTTTATTGACTTAGCAGCCCTTCCTCTCTCTATCTTAGAGAATAGAATGTCATGTTAAAATTTGTATTAACTATATTATTTTATTTTACTTTTTATTGGTCTGCCACTGTTGAAAATGAAAACAAGAAAAAGCAACTGATCTATCACTACAGATAATTTGAAAGCACTGAAATAGATAAAACGAAAATAAAGAAATCAAGACATTCCACTAACAAAAAGAGACTCGTAATGGAAAAAATGGTTACAACACATTAGGTGTCAAGAGGCTATAAGAATCAATTCAAATAAATCAAGAAAGGTGGGCAGAAAACCGTGAACAGACACTTTACATGTGATTTCTCATGCCACATCAAGATGCGGGAACCAGGCAGCCTCTCTGTCTTCGGGGACACTAACGCTAAAATCACCAGAGAGGGCCCAGTCAGCAGATCAGCAAAACCTGAAAAGTCCCACAAGCCTAGAAGGTGTCAGTGAGAACGCTCAGCAGCAGGCGCCGTCTGAAAACCTCGCGGCTAGGAGAGTGAAGTTAAGCATCTCTGGCATCTGATCGATCAGCCCCTGAATGGCAGTCCTGGGCGCCAACGCGAAAGCTCCTGCAGGACGCAAAGGACCCCACGTGGCTGGGCGGGAGGCGCCTGGCAGCGCCACTTCTGGCTGCCTAGTGCAAACCAACGAAGTTCACCTCCCGAAGCTTGAACGGAAAAAGGGAGGTGCTTTCACCCTGTGCAAGAGTAAGAGCAGCCACAGCTTCAGACACCCGCCTGCCCGCGCAGCTCGCAGGGGGCACACCCGTGGCATCCCTTGGGCCTCCCATGGCATCTGCAGGGCAGTGCAAGGAGACTCCCCCAGAAATTCAGTAAACTCCTGCTGGGGGAGTCCTTCCATCCACGAGGTCAGCTTCCTCATAGTATCCAGATACCCTGGGGACAAGGAGGAACCACCAAGGGGTCTTGGTTTGGAGGAGCCTGTCAGGTCAAGGAATGACACTGAGTCTGGCATGGGTCCCAGACAGAGGGGTCCTGAGCCCAAGCTGGGGCTGGAGGCAGTGGAGTGGGTTCTGCTGCTGGGAAGATTCCCAAAGGGTTGGTCCTGGAGTGGAAAGGAAGAGGGGGGGGGTTCCTAGAGACACCCGGACCCTGGGGAATATGGGTCTGCTGAGGCAGGAACTCAGACAATGTGTGTGCACCCCTGGGCTCCAGGCTACTGGGCTGGCTACCCTGATGGCCCCTGCCTTTAAGAGTATTTGGTCCTGCGGTTCTTGAATGAAACCTGCTCTTGGTGTTTCTGCCGGTTGATCTGGTGTCCAGGACCCCTCCACCCCCCACAGCAGCTCCTCCAGGCCTGAGGGAGCTCTCGTTTTCAAAATGTGTCTCCTGTGCCTGCTGCTATTCCTTCCCCAGGGCCTGCGATTGGTGGGGGCCGCTGAGACACTCAGGTTCTTGCATCCTTATTCTCGTTCTGTTCCTCGCTCAGAGGTTCTGCCCATGAGCCGGGTTTAAATCCCACCTTTCCTGCTCTGCCCACCTAGGCTCCCCCCGCTGCTGGTGCTGGGGCCCTCCTCTCATCTCTGCCCTGCAGTCCTCACCCCTCTCTCCGACGAGCCTTGCCACTGTGGAGTAGTAATCCCCTCATCACTGAGCAGCTGCTGCAGGCGGTCCCTGTGCTGTCCTGTGTTACTTTAATGTGATCTCATCAAGCTTTGATGGCTCCCTTGCTTTCTGGTACAAGATGACCCAGTCTCATTTTGTACATTTTCGGCCTTAGACCTGGAATTAGCCCATTTCCCTGGTAAAGGGTATCTAGAGAGCACAGCCTGGCTGCAAGTGTTACTCATTGTTACTTGACGGTCATTGCTTCTAGGCCTTTCAGTGAACAGAGCCAGGATCCATGTATTTTTAAAGAGAAAAATACAACCTGAGTTCAAACTGCTATTTCTGATTCATTTTCAAGATTGCAGGATTTTTGCTTAACTTCCTTGATTTTATGCAGTATCATTTTTGTGATGAAAATTAGGGGACCTAATGATGGCGACACAGTCATTTAATAAAAATATCAATACTGATAACATAACTACTGAATGCAGTTTATGATTTCTTTCCTTTTTTATTATCCATAGAACATCTCCTGCTTGGGATGTATAGTCAAAGAGCTGTGTTTTAAAGCCACTTCGAGTAATTGTTTTCTTTATGTGGTTATGCCACATGCTTTATACACAGTTAGGCTCCTTCATTTAGGTGTACTTTCAAATTTTAAGGGATTGTTTGTTTTTCTTTTGTGACTAAACTTTAAAAATTTATGTAAGACATTTACAGTCCAAAATAAAAAGCATTTAACAAGTTACATCCACAGAAGTCTTGTTTTTATAGCTATCCCCTTCACTCTTTCTCTCAATAACCATTTAAAAATATTGGTTTTTGGCTTATCCTTCCATTGTTTCTTATGATACTATAAATAAATGATCTATCTATGTATCTCTCTATCCAGTTTTCCCCTTTTCTTACATAAAAGGTATCGTATTATAACCATTACTCTGCTCAATTACTTCTTTCACCTTAATTCTTCTCCATATCAGTATATAGAGATATTTCTCATTCCTAATTCTAGTGCTCAGTACTCCATTGTGTGGCTGAAACAGTTTATTCACTCAGTCCCCTGCACTGGTTTAAGCTTTATAGTGACTTTTCTCTTACGATTTCTACCTTCTGAGTCATTTTAATATTTTTTTTGGTGAAGAATTCAAATTAAAAAAATCCTCCCATGGTTTATCTTAAAATATTTTTCTTTTAAATTTTTATTTAAATTCCAGTTAGTTAACATGCAGTGTAACATTAGTTTCAGGTGTACAGTATAGTGATTCAACATTTCCATACAACACCCTGTGCTCACAAGTGCCCTCCTTAATGCCCATCACCTATTTCACCCACCCTCCATCCACCTCCCCTCTGGTAATCATCTGTTTGTTCCCTATAGTTAAGAGTCTGTTTCTTGGTTTTTCTCTCTCTCTCTCTTTTTTCCCTATGCTTGTTAGTTTTGTTTGTTTGTTATTCTATGATCCAACAATTACAATTACACTACTAGGTATTTACCCAAATAATACAAAAATACTAACTCTAAGGGATACATGTACCCTGATGTTTATAACAGCATTATCTACAATAACCAAATTATGGAAACAGCCTAAGTGTCCATCGACTGATGAAAGGATAAAGAAGATGTGGTATGTATATGTGTGTGTGTGTGTGTGTGTGTATGTGGGTGTATATATATATGTGTGTGTGTATATGTATACATACATAATAGAATATATATTGGAATACACACATATATGGAATATTATTCAGCCATACAAAGAATGAAATCTTGCCATTTGCAACAACATGGATGGACTAGAGAGTATAATGCTAAGTGAAATAATCCAGTCAGAGAAAGACAAATACCATTTGATTTCACTGTTATGTGGAATTTAAGAAACAAAACAAATGAATATTTTAAAATTTTTGCCTTTCATTTGTCAGAGTTCCTTAAATGTAGTATTTAAAAAACTCTGAGGGTGTACGAGCCACTTCCAGTTACCATTACATTAGAAGGCCCACTGCTGGGCTCGTCATGTGTCATCCTTGCCCTCATGCAAACATCTCTCACTGCTGTGGGGAGCCTATCTTCTAGTGGTGGGGTCTCCTACTACCCTGCCTTCCACTGATGGATGGATACAGTGAAAACATACTGCTGAGCCAAATTAGGGTCCTGTAGAAGGTAAAAATTTTATGAAGCAGTCAAATGTGACTGGCAAATGCTACGTGCAATGGAACAAGCAACTTGAATATTAAAACCGTAAGGCTAGGATAGGGTGTAATTATACTGAACAAGTTCAGTGTGAAGGCAAGAGCTCCTGATCATCCCACAATATTGCCAGTACACATTTTTTTTTTTTTAGGAAAAACCACCCCTCCACCCCAAACAATACTTGCTACTTTCTCTGCTCTAATAATTAAAATTAATCAAGTCTTAATACAGCGGTGAAGGAACAAATGAAATGACAGCACAAAGAAACAATCAGATGAGTCCAGAAGGTAGGGCATTCTACAAAATAGCTGGCTGGATCTCTTCAACAGTCAGTGTTATAGATTAAAAGAGGACAGAATGAGGGAACCCAGAACAAGGGGAATGTTCTCAATTAGCACTGTGAAGTAGAATTTTCTGTGATGACGGACATGTTCTATCACATAGGTGTGATCGTTAAGCACTATAAGTATGGCTGGTGAGACTGAGGAGCTGCGTTTTTCATATTACCGCATCTTTATTACTTATTTATTTTTGATTAAGATAGATAGCTTCATGTGGCCAGTATCCACTGTTTTGGACAGTGCAATATCTAGAGTAAAAGATACCTCCAAGTCATAGCAGCTGCAAGCAAGGAATGCTTCTTGATTGGATCTTTTTTTTTTTTTATCATTGAAGTGTAGTTGATATACAATGTTATATTAGTTTCTGGTGTACAACATAGTGACTCGACAATTCTGTGCATTATGCAATGCTCACCACCGTAAGCACAGTCACCATCCAATGTTATTATGGTATTATTAACTATATTCCCTGTGCTGTACTTTTAATCTCTGTGACTTATTTTTTTGTTTATTATTTTTTTATGTTTATTTATTTTTGAGAGAGAGAGAGAGAGCATATGTAAGTGGGGGAGGGGCACAGAGCAAGGGGGATAGAAGATCCAAAGTGAACTCTGTACTGACAGCAGAGCCTGATTTGGAGCTCGAACTCACAAACCATGAGATCATGACCTGAGCCCAAGTCTCACTCTTAACAGACTGAGCCATCCAGGTGCCTCTGTGACTTACCTATTTTATAACTGAAAGTTTGTGCCTCTTAGCTCTCTTCATCTATTTTACCCATCACAGTCCCTTCTGCCCCCAGCCTGGCAACTACTGTTTTGTTCTCATATTTATGATTCTGTTTTTGTTTTTATTTGTCTGTTTTGATTCCACATATAAGTGAAATTATATGATATTTGCCTTTCTCTGAGTTATTTCACTTAGCGTAATGCCTTACAGGTCTATCTATGTTGCCACAAATAACAAAATCTCATTCTTTTTCTATGAGTAATATTCTGTTGTATATATGATTGGATATTTGAAAAAACCAACCTTAAGACAATTTTGGGGGGATATCTGAGGGGAAATTTAAATATGGTCTGGGTATAAGATAACGTTAGGAAATTTTTGTTGATTTTCTTAGGTGTGATAATGGCATTGTGTCTATATAGATTAATGTCATTTTAAAAAGATTCACATCGAAATGTCACGATACCTGTTAAAATACTTTAGCCTATACACACACACACACACACACATATATATAGAGAGAAAGAGAGTTAATTATTAAATCTAGGCAATAGATATATCGAGTTTCGTTACACCATTCTCTTTCTTCCTTTGTTTGAAATTTTTTATAATATAAAGTAAAAATAATCACAGAAGTAAGGGCCCATTATACTTATAAACCAGTTTTTTTTAAGATATGGTAAAATAATATTATTTTGATAATTTTTAGTTTATTTTTCAAAATAAAGTCTAAATATAAGCTTTTCTCCCTATTATTTCCTAGGAATTTTAGTTTCTGCTTTAAGCAGATTCACTGCTGGTGGACTTTTTTTTTTTTTTTTTTTTTTTTGCTGCCAGTATCTTTGGTAATCTGGATGTAGTTGCTCATAACCTTTACAAGAATTCTAAAAAAACCCAAAAAATCCCTTTGAAAATGAAAGTGGAAACATTTCTTTTGAAATCAAAGCCAAAGCTGAAGGTCTAAATTTGGGCATTTCTTAGGCACTGCCAACCGGCCGAACCGGGCCTTTCCCCCCATGCCTCTCATGTGCCATCTCTCCTCAGACAGGCCGGTTCCAGGGTGATCTGCTCCCTGCCGGCTGGGCAGCGCGTGGGCAGGGAACCTTGACTTCCTGTTTGTCATACGGGGTCTCCCAGGTCTCGTGGGAGGTGGTGAGGAGTAAGTCAGCTGAAGTCGCGGGCCCCAGAGCAGCCAAGGCTGTATTTGAGAGGCCCTGGAGCAGGAGTACCTGCGGTGCCTCCAAAGCTTCCTGCACCTCCCGGTTCACTGGGAGCACTTTGGAATCGAAGCCCGTTGAAGGAATTTACAAAGGAGATTAACGGGCTGGAGGGTTCTGGATGGCTTGGGGAGCGGCCAAGGAGGTGGTCGGCGTAGCCCAGAAAGACTAAATGGTCTGAGCAAAGAGGAGGGAATGGAGGGTTTGAAGAGATTGTCTTGGTGTGTAAATATTTTAACTTAAAAGTAATTTATTGGCTGTAATACCTTGGGCCAGCTGTATTTTGGGCAGAGGAATGAATGGATTGTTATTTCACTCTATCCTCTACTGGAGGCCCTGGGCTCGAGTGAATCCACTGCTGCTATTTGGTGTATATATGCAGATGACTCTCCATTTCTTCTAATCTTTAGCTTAAACCCTCTCCTCTGAGCTTTGACTAGAAATATCCAGTTGCTCACCTGGCTATAATCCAATTTCTCAGAGGCACCTGGGTTCTGGTACACCACATAAGACAAAATGCCTGGCTTCAGGCTCCCCCAGACCTGCTTCTCCTTCAGTGAGAAGCATCGTTTTCCACCCAGAAGCTGGGGGTTGTGTGCACCTCCTTCCTCCTCCTCCCTTCCCTCTTAGAGCCAATCCTAACCAAGCCTGATTAGTTTCACCTCTATTGCCAGATTGCATACACTTGCCCAATTTTGTAAAGGAGCTAACAAGAGCTCACTCCTTGGTAAGTCGCAGACACGACGCCAGGTAAGTGGGCGCACAAAGGAAATTTTATTTGCAGCAAATGAGGAGAATCAGGGAATAATTTCCGAAGCCGTGACTCCCTGGATAAGGGTGATAGGTTCCTTTTATGTACTATCAGGATGAATATTTAAAAAGGAGATCCTAGTCGTGGTATGTAAAGAGGGGCATGAGGTTACGCATGCCCCTTAAGAAAACATGCCCATATATATATATATACACACACACACACACATATATATATATATATATATATATATATATACACATTGCATGTTGTGTAAATGATATATATATATATATATATATATATATATATATATATATATATATATATATACATTGCATGTTGTGTAAATGAGGTTCGTGTCCTCCTTGGGCAGAGAGAAAGCAGTTGTGCATCATTCTAGAGGTCACTCCATAGTCCTTCTTTGCAGGCATGAATCGGGCAGCGGGTTACACTTGAACTAATCTGGGTGGTCTGGGCTGGGGGCAGGTCTTGTCAGGGCAGTTGCTATCACTGGAGAGCTGGTTTTTCTTTCCAGTGGCCTGAGCTAAGAGATAAGGTGGAAAGGAAAAATGTGAGACAAAGGTCTGTGAGTACAAGCAGGTGGGCAATACATTTCGGGACTTGGGGTCTAGCAGGCGACAGTTTCAGTCTCCTGAAATCTTTCAAAGACGTGGATCTCCCGATGGTGTGCCTCGGCTTACAATTCTGCAGTAGCCGTCCGTTGCCCTTCGGATTAAAAACCACATTCAGTAATAGGGCATTCAGGGCCAATCACGTCTAACCCCTGCCCACCTCTCCTGCCTTCTCTTGTCCCATTCTCTGCTCTGACTCTGGTTCCACTGAGCAGAATGGGTTTGGCCAAGAAGGGGGTTATTTGGCATGAGCCTTGTGGAGCATAGACCTCAGAAGAGAGTCTATCCTGTTGATTATCTCAAATCTACTACTTGGAAACAGTTTGAGAAACCAAACTGGCTCATTTTAGCTGCCAAGTTACCTCCTTTTGTGTGCCATTCATAATTACAGAGGGACAACAGGAGCATGCTGGATGCCTGGCCTCTCTGCGTGTGGAGGACCATTTTCCTCTACACTGTGGCTTTTGCTCTTACGGATCACCCAGCAGTGAAGGGCCAAGGTGGGCAGGGCTGCTGATGTAGGGGCTGGAGGGAGAAATTGTTTGTAAATTGATATGTGTGTTAGGTCCCTGTAGAAATTATATCCACTCCTTAGAGAATTTAAGATAAAAGTAGATTTGTTTTTGGAAGCCGCTAAATTACACACCTCAGTCCTGCTACAGTGTCTGGCAGATTACAAATACTAGTTCTTTGAAGGGAAAGGCTTCAAAAGGGGAGGAAGCCTGCACCAGCGGGTGGGGTCATTTGCATAAATTCCACAGTCACTGGCTTGGACCAGTCCTTTCTCTTCTCTTTAATCTTTTGTGTATTCTACTCCCTTTCAGCTTTTGTGTCTTTGTCTCTCTTCTTCCTTTCTCTCTGGTCCTGTCTGCTCTCCCAAGGCTGACTTAATTACTTGGGGTTCCGGTTGATTTGCACAACACTCAGCAGGAAATCCTTATCTGGAGCCACCTTCCCTTAGAAGGTCCAGAAAGCTTGCTTTGGGGCAGGGCTGGCACTCGCGTGAGGGGAGTGAGGGCATTGCTTGGCTGCACAATTTAGAAGGGCGCCAAAACCCCCAGGAATCAAGATATAGAATATTTTTAAGCGATATTTAAAAAAAGAAAACAAGGGCAAAATTTCCATCATGAACAAAATATCATTTTAAATAAGTTTTAAATAACAAATTTTAAATAAAAACAGGATCGGGCTGAATCACATTGGAGTCTAAGGCAAAAAAAAATAGTATTATTAATCCTGTTTCTAATGAAAATTTTGATATTTTGTCTATCATGATTTTTGTGGTTTTTTTTTTTTTTTTTTTGCATTAAATCTGCCACAGGGAGGAGCTAGAGCTGAAATTCCAAGAGGACTCCCATCCTGTTACTATTGGATGTGTTTCCATAAGAGCTGGATCCCAGAATACACCACCCATTTCATGCTGCAAGGGCAGAGGGAGAACAAGGTCAAGACACAGGTGTTGCTGGGGTGGAGGATGCTCGAGAAGCCTGGCCTTTAAGGATGGGCAGAGAGAAGGGGAGCTGAAGGTGGGCATCCTCCCAGTGTGTGGGTTGGGGGTGGGGTGGTGAGTGGTACTCAGCACTTGAATGTGTGTGAACAAACTTGGGTTTCACTTCGTGAAAGTGGAGAGTGAATGTCACGAGGTATTCGGCTGTCATCGTTTTGAGAGCACCTGCTCTGTGCCAAGCTCCCTGGAGGCCCTGAAGCCAGAGGACAGGACCATCTGGTCTATCAGGAGCCCACGAGGTAGCTGGGGAGGCAGGGTCTGGGGAAACATCCACTCCACAGGCCTCTGTTGTGAGGCTAGAGAGCTGTCCTCTCCCAAGCTCTCCCTCAATCACTAAAATCTCTGCTCGGATTTTCTTCATGTCTGAGGCTGGCAGTTCACCCTGGAGAGGGTGCAGAGAATGTAGCTGGTAGTTGTGTGCTGGCTCCCATAGGCCTCTTCTGGGAGTCTTTCCCTCTGGAGCCCTCTCGGATAAATAGAACCTCTGTGGGCATGTGCAGGGTGGTTCTGTGAATTACAACAGGAAGCCCTCAGGTGGAGGGCTCGGGAAAGCCCCCTATCACCCTGGCTGATGTTACACCCCTCACATTATGGAAGGCACTTTTGGACAGAGCGAGACAGGGAAGGAGACAAAACCAATATCAGATAGGATTTTGAGGTTGTCATTGCATGTAATTGGGTCATTTTTAAGGATTATTCACTGGAAGATCAGGAGCTAGGAGGAACATTTGCTGCTCCTGTCCTCCTCTGGTCGGGGTGGTCCATCCATACAGGTGTCCATAATTTGACATCTGTATACATTACTAAGTGAATCCTACCCAAAGTCCAGTTACCATCCATCACCATACTTCACACATTTTCATCACCCCCTTCACTCATTTTGCTCATCTCCAATCTTTTCCCTTCTGGTAATTGTCACTATATTCTCTATATCCATGAGTTTGTTTTCATATTGTTTCGTTTGTTCGTATGTGTTGTTAGATTCCAAATATGAGTGAAATCAGTTTTTGTCTTCTTTCTTTGACTTATTTCACTTAGTACCATACCTTCACTTAGTTTCATATGACTCAAAGCATCCATCTCTCTGAAAATGATTGGTCTTTCTGGGGTGGCTAACCTTCATCCTGAAACTATCTTGTGGCCACCAGGAGTTACCACGTCAGCATAAACAATCAGGGCCCACCATGAATAGCTAAGATACAACTAGTAGTCAGGAAATCCCAAGGATTTAGAGGTTACCTCCCAAGAACCAAAGACAAAACCCAGCCAAATTCTTTATTATTCAACATATGCTGGTTCTGATTTGTTAGTCGTGATTGTTCTGAGAATAGTAGAAGAAAGATTCTGAGGTTAGATTCAGGCTCAGAAGAGCAGAGTGTCATGGTGGATGAAGATGATGGGAGCTCTTATCCTCTCTTTGACATCCGTGCATACTTAGCATTTTCAGAAAGAGAGGCAGTTTTGTAGACACTGGAATACTTAATAATTTATCTAAATGGTTGATACAGACTGGAGAAAACACTTGGATGTAGATTTTTGCAACAGAGAGGAAAGAAACCCCTTTCAATGGTGACAACATATTGGTTTCCATCTTTTAAGTGCCTTTTATGTTCCAGAAACTGGTAGATGCCCATTTTCTCATAGTGTCCCCATAAACATCTTTTTTAAAAAATTGAATTATAGTTGGCATACAATGTTAACCGGTTTCAGGTGTGCAACATAGTGATTGGACAAGTCTCTTTGTCATGCTGTGCTCCCCACAAGTGTAGCTACCACCTGTTACCATACATCACTATAACAACACTATTACAATACTAATAGTGTTCCTAATGCTGTGCCTTTTACTCCTGTGACATCCATTGCATAACTGGAAGCCTGTACCTTCCACTCCCCCTCACCCGTTTTGTCCATCCCCCTACTTCTGTCCTCTCTGGCAACCATCAGTTCTCTGTATTTATGGGTCTATTTCTGCCTTTTGTTTGTTTTGTTTTTTAAATTCCACATATAAGTAGAATCATATGATATTTGTCTTTGTCTGACTTATTTCACTTAGCATAATACCCTGTAGGTCCATCTACATTGTTGTAAATGGCATGATCTCATTATTTTTTATGGGAGAGTAATATTCCATTTCACATAAGCACAATTTTTTATTCCCATTTCTCTTGATAACCAACCTTGAGACTTGAGAGACGTTGATTAGCTTCCCTAAGGCCACATGGTTATGCAATCTATATTTTGGTCACATCACTGATTGACCTTACTGGCATACTTCCACAAACTACAGGCATGAGACTGGTCAATGGTCTAAGGAACATCAGTGAAGGGTTACTCTGTCATACACAGTGTTCTAAATATGAGGAAACAAACTCAAGCCCTGAAGGGGCCAAGAAAAAGGAGAGCTCAGGCTTATCTGGTTATAAGAGAGGGCTTCCTAGAGGAAGCAGAACATGAGAAGAACCCTGGAAGGGGAAAGATGGTTGGTGTTTGGGTAGGAAGAGAGTAGGGATGAGCATTCCAAGAGAGGGCCAGTCTGGGGTAAGTAAAGAATCACATGGGTGGCAGGGAAGGTCAGGTCAGCAGTGGTCCGAAGGTGGTGGAGGGTCTTATACCAGAAGCATGAGCTATAGAAGGCCACAGAAAGATTCAGAGCAAGGGAATGACACAGAACAGTCCAACAGTTCCTGGGGGCTGCCCTGGTCAGAAAAGAGGCTTACAGATTGCAGACAAAAGTATTTGTTCATACCCATTTGACAGTGGAGAAACCGAGGCTTAGAGAATTACTTGGATTCACCTCAGGTCATCCAGGAGGAGATGAAGGAGCCAAAACTGGAGGTCAGATCTCTGAGCACAGAGCTGTGTTTTCACTGCTATGTGAGCTGCCTCCCAATAACCAGTCCCTGTGTGATGTGGGAAGACCCACCTTGAGGCAGGGTGTGTGGTCTGGAGAGGGGGCCAGAGGAAGTCCAGGAGGCCTCTGTCTGGGCAGAGTAGAGGCACTGCAGAGACTGAGAGTGGACAGGCATGCCGAAAGGAGCACTGCTCAGAACACGGGCTGAAGAGGAGAGAGGCTCTGATGGGCTTTCACAAAGACCCTAATGTTTTCATAGCATCCCATGTACACACCATGTCCCCAAGAGCCTGCCTGTCTATGCCCTTGCTCACAAGGGAGCTGAGTCCTCCAGTGGCTGTTACTTCTGAACTGCAAGCCTGGGCTTACTTTCAGCTGCCTGCCCTATTGTTAACTGTGATGAATGCTAGACAGACTGCTGTTTACATGAGATGACATTAGAATAAATCCACATGGTGCTTGCGGTGTGGCCTATGGGAGAAATCAGCAGGAAGGATAACAAACTTTGGGGGTCCACAAGCTGATGTGGTGGGCAAATACAAGCCCTGCCAACTCTGCCCCTGCCCCCCAAACCCAGAGAAACTGTCCATCCCTCCTTTAATATTCTACCGGTGTGGAGTGATTTCTTTTTTTTTTTTTTATGATCCCCTCATTGTGTTCTCACATGATCTTTCCTCTGTGTACTTGTATCTCTCTCTCTGCACCCAAATTTCCTCTTCTTTTTTTAAATTTTTTTAGCGTTTATTTATTTTTTTGAGAGACAGAGCATGAGTGGGGAAGGGGCAGAGAGAACCACACACACAGAATCTGAAACAGGCTCCAAGCTCTGAGTTATCAGCACAGAGCGTGATGCGGGGCTTGAACCCAGGAACTGTGAGATCATGACCTGAGCTGAAGTTGGATGCCCAACCGACTGAGTCACCCAGGTGTCCCCCAAATTTCCTCTTCTTTTTTTTCATAGTACATCTTCCTCTTATTTATTTTTTTACTATATGATTCCATTTATATGAGGTATCTAGTTTTTTAATTTTTGAAAAATATAATTTATTGCCAAATTGGCTAACATACAGTGTGTAAAGTATCCTTGGTTTTGGGGGTAGATTCCCATGGTTCATCACTTGCATACAACACCCAATGTTCATCCCAATAAGTGCCCTCCTCAATGCCCATCACCCATTTTCCCCTCTCCCCACCCTCCCCATCCACCCTCAGTTTGTTCTCTGTATTTAAGATTCTCTAATGGTTTGCCACCCTCCTCTTTTTTTCCCCTTTTTTTCTTTTTTCTCTATTTTTTCCCTTGCCCTTCCCCCATGGTGTTCTGTTAAGTTTCTCAAAATCCACATATGAGTGAAAACATATAATATCTGTCATTCTAAGACTGACTTATGTTCCTCAGCATAATACCTTCCAGTTCCATCCACGTTTCTGATTTCTTGAAGTCTTCATGAACAACTGCCTAAACCCTCTGTTGAGGAAAGTGTTTTGCTGCTAGTAGCAAAAATGTCTGCTCAAGCAGCTTATCCAGCATGGGGGACTGATTGGCTCAGGCATCAGGCTCAGATCCTTGGGCCCCACATCCGTTTTCTCGGCTCTGACTTCTTCGTGTGGGAACCACCCTCAGGCTGGGAGTACATTTCAGCCTTTGTGTCTGTGCCTCACAGTGTCTAGAGGAAGAGAGACCATTTCACTCCTTCCTTCTTTCCTTCCTTCCTTCCTTCCTTCCTTCCTTCCTTCCTTCCTTCCTTCCTTCCTTCCTTCCTTCCTTCCTTCCTCCAACAGATATTTATTGGGTACCTACTTCATGCACTATAATGCATGCACCTGTAATTCTAGGTGCTGGAGTTAAATCAGTGAACAGAACAGGTAGGGAAGGCTTGCCCATGAAGCTCATGTTCTAGCTGAGGGGCGGGTGTGGGGCAGATGGCAGTAACTGGGGTAAGTCAATCTATTATGTGGGTGTCAGAAAGTGATAAGAAGAAGACAGAAGAGAAGGAGATGACAGGGTGTGGGACTCTGCAGGGTAATTAGGCTTCATTGAGAAGTTTTCAGGAGGAAGAGGGATGTTCTGGAAGCCAGTGAAGAGAAAATACAAAGGAGGAATTATCTGCTGTGTCTGGTGCTGCCCAGAAGATGAGGAGAGGGATCAGATTTAGCACATCAGGTGTCGTGACATTGACAAAGGCAGTGTGAGTGGGGTGGTGGAGACAGAAACCCTAATGAATGGGTGTAAGAGGGAGGGGAAGAGAGAGAGCTGGGATGAGAGATTCTGAGCTGATGAGATTAATCCAGAAGAGGGAATTTTTTGGTGTAAGAGAGAAAGAATTATGATGACTCTTTTTTTAAAAATATTTTCTGTAATTTATTTATTTATTATAATTTACATCCAAGTTAATTAGCACATGGTGCAACAGTGATTTCAGGAGTAGATTCCTTAAGCCTCTTACCCATTTAGCCCAACCCCCCTCCCACAACCCTTCCAGCAACCCTCAGTTTGTTCTCTACATTTAAGAGTCTCTTATGTTTTGTCCCCCTCCCTGTTTTTATATTATTTTTTGCTTCCCTTCCCTTATGTTCATCTGTTTTGTATCTCAAAGTCCTCATATGAGTGAAGTCATATGATATTTGTCTTTCTCTGACTAATTTCGGTTAGCATGATACCCTCTAGTTCCATCCATGTAGTTGCAAATGGCAAGATTTCATTTTTTTTGATTGATGGTGGCTCTTTCTTAAGAGTAAGAAGACTAGCCCAGAAAGCTAGTAGCCCCTTTCCCACAGTAGCCCCTTTCCCACAGTTGGGCCATATATCTGTGCCTTGTGGTATAGAGGCTATGTTTGGTTAGGATCATATTCTTGAGCCAGTTACTAAAGAGTGTGGTTGGATTACCTTTACACCAACTGAGGCCCTACTCCTGGAACCAGGGAGCAGGTCAGCTTCCCTTGAATCATGGGGGGTTGGATGGTGGATATCTGAATGAAAGTCAGCCAAGAAAGGTATGAGGGATAGGAGCTGTCAGTGTCCACTGGGATCTGTTTCCCTGCTACCAACACCCTTTACACCTATGCCTTCAAAGACATGGGAGACTCTCCAAAGGGAGTCAAGGCTGAGATGTCACCTCTGGCACCCTGTGCCATAACTTCAGTATCTGGACACTAATCACTAGGTTTGAATGGAATGCCTTCTGGTACAGCCACCATGTCTTTCAGCCCTGGAACACGCGGTGTGCAATGGTGGAGTAAGGACAGGATGTCTTTTAAGAACAAAAACTACCTGTTGGTGCAGGGGAACATAGGAATGTGCTCACAGCTGTCATGGGTCCACAGTGCACACAGGACTGGAGAAGAATGGTAAGGCTCCTGTTCAGAGCCAATCACTGAGCAGCCCCTGCAGTGCCCCCTGAGAGTCTCTGTGGCTACTAACTTCTGTGAAGTCCAGGATCCAGGTGCTGTGGGGCTCCGTCAGCAGGCTGCAGTGCTGCCTACTTCCTGCTGACTTGGCTATTGCATAAGACATAAGTGGTCATAGGCTGTGGTCAGCCAGTCTCAGCCTCTCATCTATTTGCTTTGGGCTGTTCTCACAGTCAGAGATCTTGTCTGGTTGTAATCTTTGGGTCTAGCAGTTTCTGCCTCCTGTGACAAGCCATTGTCCTTAGACCGGTGTTTTTTAGACTTGAGCCTGTATCAGAGTTGTCTGGAGGGCCTATTAGAACACACGTTTCAGATCTAGTAGGTCTGGAGTAGAAACCTGAGAATTTCTTAGAGCTGCTGATGCTGCTGGTCCAGGGACATACTTGGAGAACCAAGTAGGCTCTAACTTTAAAGGCTTTTACCTTTGTCTTGGCCTCTAAGATGTGTGTGTGTATGTGTGTGTGTGTGTCCCATATACTGCTGCTGCATCCCAGAGACAACTTTCTAGTGAAAGTTCCTGTGATCTGGCTGGAAATGCTCACTGGGGGTGCACTGAGGGGCAGGGCACAGGATGGTCTTTGCCCCAGCTTTGTCTCCTGTGAATAAGTCTTTCTCCATTTCCACTTCCCCCTTTTCCAGTCCTGCAGGCTTCAAATTAGAGAACTCTGGTCCCATGCTGCCCCTGGGGCATCTGCTTTCCTCAGAGATGTCTGGCAGAGGTGCTGACCAACCCCAGGTGAATCCCTTATTCAGAGGGTGCTGCATGAAAAGCTTGGCCTCTCCCTGCTGTCCCCTGTGCAGGATAGAGAGGGAGAACTTCCCACTCCTGAGGGGAGAAAGGAGTGGGCTCATGAAAAGGCAAATATCTCTTCTGCAGACTCTATCTCAGTCTTCTTAAGGATCATTGTGAGAGTAGAATTGGGCTCCTCTTTACAGAGATGCAAAGTGAAGTTCCAGGCAGTCACAATACTTGTCCAAGGACATTCAGCTAGGCAGTGGGAAGCTGGGATGTGAGTGCAGCCAGTTTTTGTTTTTGTTTTGTTTTTTTTTTTTTTTTTAGCCTGTTCTTAATTACTATGCCTCACCAACTCTTAGTCTCATTGGATTGGGGCTATTTGCTTTATGGAACCAGAAACCAAGTCCAACAGGCTTCCCCTCAAATGTAAGGGTTCAGGGGTGCTCCACAGAGCTATGGGGCAGGAAGTGTGCCCAAGCCTTGGTACACCTGGAACAGACTCTGGATGTGGTCAGGGACCAGGGGCCCCCAGCCCTGGAGCACACGGCTTTCCTCTCTCTGTCTCTCTCAGCCCCACACACTGGCCTTCTCTGCTCCTCCAGACACAGAAAAACATGGCTGCTGACCCCAAATTTGACTCTTCTCCTAGGAAGGCCCCTCATGGAAACTGAGTAGAGGGGTCAAGCTGGGTAGACTAAATATTTGAGTTAGAGTATTCTGGAACCACTTTACTTGGATTTCAAGCTCAGAGCTACTATTTACTAGCTGTACCACTTGAACGTGTTGGCTCACTTCTCTGACAGAATAATGAAAACAGTAGCACTTACTCACAGGGTCAGTGTGAGGAGTAAACAAGTTACTCCATTCAGAACACTTAAAACAGAACCTGGCATGTAGCAAGTACTTGAATAGTGTTAATGAATCTTCTTCCACTTCTTGTCATTGTTGCTCTCTCTGAATTCCAATGAGAGTTTCTGGAAACCAGACTTTGACTGGCCCAGCTTATGTTGGCCCATATATTTTGGTATAATTGGCCCAATCGGCTGTGCAAAATCCTGTGCTGGGATGCCACCTATGAAGATAGGAAGGGGCAAGGGAGATAGGTGGGTCTCCGGAAAAGCAGGAGTGTGTTGATGGGCATTCTAAAGCTTTCTCTCGAATCTAGGGTGACCAGCCATTTCAGTTTGCCTGGAACTGAGTGGTTTTCTGGGAAATGAGGCTTTCAGTGCTAAAATTACAAAGGTCCTAGGAAGGTTGGATATCCTATAAGTCAGTACTGATTTCTGTGACTCTCAGGTGGGGGCAATGTACCCAGCATAATATGTGTTGCGACCCTCTTCTGAAATCCTTGGAGATCCTCTTCTGAAAAGATATATGAGGCAGTTTTGGAAATAGTTTGTGATTTGTTCTGAGTTGCTCCAAAAATCTGCTTCCATTATTCCTCTGCCTTCCCACTTTCCAGCTCTGATCCTTGCTGGCCATTGATGTCCCTTAGATTCTCCAATACGTCCAGTTTCTTAGCTATTGTTCAGTATCATGGCCATTACTAAGAAGGTGTGTCCTACATCCCAAGCCTCTCCTTCCTCTGACCTGCCATGGCACACGAAACTCGATTATTTCCTCCTTTGGTTTAATGCACTCAGACTGAATTAAAATTCAAGTGTTTTATGGAAGACAGAGTCCATTAAGCTGTTATGGCTCATTAGAATCTTAGCCTGGATAACTTCATTGGATTAGTCAGTCCCTGAAGCAGTGCCCCGGCCTGGGACACAGAAACTTATGCTTGGAGGAGAGAATGGAAGACTGCAGTGTGAGGCTGCACTGGGTAGAAAACGACTCCGGCCATGCCGAGGCAGGAATGAGTCCCAGGGGTGTGGAGGCAAGTTACTTTCTTCTCAGGTCAGCTGTCCAGTCTGTACTGAATTGGAGTTGCTTGCTTTTCCTCTACCCATGGGAAGCTGGCTCAGAATTGTGGGCAACTTTTCAAAAAGGTAGAAAGAAGAGGATAAGGCTGAGAACAGTCTAGGTCCAGAGGTTGGTGTGGATTTTCTGAATGAGTCTCTAAGAAAAACTGGCTTTCAGAATCTTATTCTTTTCTAAGCCTCATTCTTTTCTTTTTCAATGTCCATAAATGGTGGGTGGGGGGCACTGGGACATTAAGAAGGGAATTATATGATACATTCACTCACCACTGTTGGAGCTGAATTTAAGCAAACTGATACTTTGAAAATAAGTTTATAAGATTATATAAGAAAAAAAGAGATAGAGGACTCAAATTATTAAAATCAGAAATGAAAATGGGACTACTATTGCCAATTCTATAGATATGAAAGGGATTGTGAGAGTGTGTTATGAACAATGGTAAGCCAAAATATTGGATAACCTAGATGAAATGGACATATTCCTAGAAACACAGAACCTACCTAGATGGAATCATGAAGAAATAGAATATCTGAATAGACCTATAACTTGTAAGAACATTACATCAGTAATCAAAAGCCTAACAAAGAAAAGTCTTGGATCTGATGGCTTTATTGGCAAATTCTACCAAACATTTAAGAATAAATAATACCAACACTTCTCCAATTTCCCAACAAATTGTAAAGAAGAAAACACTTCCTAACTTACTCCGAGCCCAGAATTTTGCAGATGACAAAGTTGACAAAGACATCATGAGAGAGAAAACTACAGACCAATATCCCTATGAACATTGATGCAAAAATTCTCAACTAGCAAATTGAATTTACCTGAATATTGAAAGGAACACACACCATAATCAAATGGGATTTATGCCTGTAATGCAAAGATGCTTGAACAGATTAACGTGATCAGTATAATATGCCACATTAACAGAAAGAAGGAAAGAAAAACACACGACCACCTCAATTGATGCAGAAAAAGCATTTGACAAAATCTAACATTCTTTCATGATAACACACTCTAAAAACCAGGAATAGAAAAAAACTATCTCAACATAATAAAGTCCATATATGAAAACCCCTTCACTAACATCGTATTCAATGATGTTCAATTCAATTGATTCATCAATTCAAAGACAGAAAGCTTTTCCTACAAGATCAGGAATAAGACAAGGACGTCCACTATCACCACCTTTATTCAACATAGTACTGAAAATTCTAGCCAGAGCAACTAGGCAAGAAGAAGAGCTAAAGGACATCCACATCGAAAGGAAGAAATAAAATTATTTCTGTTCCCACAGGATGTAATCAGATAGTGGAAAACTCTAAAGACTTTACAAAAAACTATTAGAACAAACAAAAAAACCAACGAAGTAAGAGGATACAAAATCAACGTGCAAAAATCCGTAGCACTGCTGTATATTGACGTGAACAATTTTAAAAGGAAATTAAGACAGTTCCATTTACAATAACATTAAAAAGAATAAAATAAGGAGGTGAAAAACTTGTACATTACAAAATATTGCTGACAGAAATTAAAGAAGACATGAATAAATGGAAAAACATCTTATGTTCATGGATTGGAAGACTTAATATTGCTAAGGTGTCAATACTTTCCAAAGTGAAAGTATACAACATAATCTCTATCAAATTCTCAGTGATGTTTTTTGCAGAAATAAAAAAAATGCATCTTAAAATTCAAATGGGGGGCATCTGGGTGGTTCAGTCAGGTAAACATCCGACTCTTTGATTTAGGCTCATGTCATGATCCCAGGGTTGTGGGGTCAAGCCCTACATTGGGTTCCTGAGTATGGAGTCTGCTTAAGATTCTCTCTCTCTCTCACTCTCTCTCTCTCTCTTTCCCCCTCTGCCTCTCTCCTCAGCTCATGTGCTCTTTCTAAAAAGTTAAAAAAAAAATAAAATTCAAATGGAGTGTCAAGGTACCACGAATAACCAAAATAATCCTGAAAAAGAGGAACAAAATTGAGTACTCACACTTTTTGATTTCAAAACCCATTACAAAGCTACAATAATAAAAATTGTGCAGTACTGACATAAAAGACAGACATATAGACCAATGGAATAGAAAGCCCAGAAATAAACCCTAGCATATGATCAAATGATTTTTGACAATGTGTTTTTTACTCCTTTGCTGATTTATTTTTTAATGTTAACCCAAATTTATATTCCTGTGCTAAACTCTACTTGTTTGTGATTGTTAAAATATGTCTGTGAATTTTGCTGGCTTTCTGAAATGAGTTGAAAAGTGTTTCCTCTCTTTTCTGAAATAGTTTTTGTAAGATTTGATGGAATTCACCAGGGAAGCCATCTAGGCCTAGAGTTTTCTTTTTGGAAAGGTTTTTATAACAAAACATTGTTAAAAACAGAAATAAGTCTATTCAGATTTTATTATTTATTATTATTTTTTTCTTAGTTGCTTATGGTGGTGTGCATCTTTCTAGGAATTTGACATTTAATCTAAGTTGTCAAACTTATTGTCATGGAGTTTTTTACAGTATTTTTTTTTAAATTTTTTTTAAAAGTTTATTTATTTTTTGAGAGAGATAGAGGGTGAGCAGGGGAGGGGCAGAGAGAGAGGGAAATAGAGAATCCCAAGGAGACTTCGTGCTGTCAGCGCAGAGCCTAGTGCAGAGCTCAGACTCATGAACTGTGAGATCATGACCTGAACTCAAACCAATAGTTAGACACTTAACCAACTCAGTCACCCAGGCACCCCTATAGTATTTCTTTACTATCCTTTCTGTGTCTGTAGCATCTGTAGTGGTGTCTACTCTTCTATTCCTGATGTCCATAATTTGTGTTTTCTCTCCTCTCTTCGTCGTGATTAGTTTAGCTAAGGGTTTACTGATTTTCTTAATCTTTTCAAAGAACCAACTTTTAGTTGTAGTTATTTTCTCTTTTGGTTGTTTGTTTTCTGTTTATATAGATTTTGTGTTTACATTTATTATCTTTTGTCTACTTATTTTGAGTTTAATTTATACTTTTTCTTTTTTAGTTTCAAGAGTGGAAGCTTAGGTCATTGATTTTAAGTATTTTTTCTTTTCTAGGATAAGTTCCTAAGCTGTGTTCCATAAATATTGATATTTTGAATCTTTATTATTTGACTTATTTAATTAGAGAGTTTTCATAAAATATTTTATTGATTAAAAAATAAAAAAATAAAATTCAAATGGGGTCTTAAGATACCCTGAATAGCCAAAACAATCTTGAAAAGAGGAGTAAAATTTTTGTCAGCATACATACTTTGTATGATTTCGATCTTTTTGAAATCTCTTGGAACATATGGTCTGTTCTGGCAAAAGTTCCAAGTATACTTGACAATGTAGTGTATTGGTTGTAGCGTTCTATAGATGCCAACTAGGTAAGAAAGTAATTCTCAGCAGGGGACATTTGGTGATGTCTGGAGACATTTTTGGTGTCATACCTGAGAAAGAGTCCTGCTGGTATTTAGTGGGTAGAAGCCAGGAATGTTACTAAACATCCTACCATGTCAGGACAGCCCCCACAACAAAGAATTACCTGGTCCACAGTGTTAATCGTGTTGAGGTTGAGAAACTCTGGGTTACATTGTTGAAGTACTGTTTAAATCTCTATATGCTTCTGCTATTTTGTCTAATAGTTTTATCAATTATGAGAAAAGAGTGTTAAGATCTACAACAATGATTGTAGATTTGTCTATTTCTCCATTTATTCTGTCCATTTTTGCTTCGTGTATTTTGATGCTCTGTTATTAAGTATAGACAAGTTTACGATTGTTATGTTTTCTTGATAAATTGTCTCTTTTATTATAATGAACAATATTTCTGGTAATTCTTATATCCAACGAAAAGATATTTTAAAGACCCTATATAAACACGTAAGTCCTTAGTAAGTGAGGTGAGATCGAACCTTGAAGCAGAATAGGGAGATGGAGAGGTGTGGAAAAGAAGGCATCAATTCAAGGTGTGCTCAGGTATGGAAGCATCTGGCCAGATACAACCTGCTCTGTTTCTAGCCTGTCATACCATCCAAATACCCCATTGTCATATTTGTGTAGCTTAGGAAGCCTTCATGGGTGATAGACATAGACCACTCTTTTATTATTATTTAAAATTGTTTTGGCTATGTTGTTTCCTTACTTTTCCATGTGAATTTTAGGGTTTGTTTGTCATATTCCATGACTCACTCTACTAGTTTAAATGAGACAAAACCTTCACATTTTTTATGTATAGATAAGAAATTCTGTGGACTTAAAGATTTTATTTAAAAAAAAATTTACGTAAGCAAAAGAAGAAGAAAGTAGAAAAGGTCATTTTCTGCCTTAATTAAAAAAAGATCCCAAATATTTATCTTTTAGAAATAAAGATTTTGAATATTTGAATACTGTTATCAGGGAAAATAAATTATTAAAAAAGAAAAGGGATCATAATCACATATTTAGGAGGCAAAGTTAGTTTCATAGGCCATAGTGATAATTTCTGAAGTCCAGTTATACTATACTAAAAAGAGGAAAAAGTAATGGTATTGAATGACACTTTTCTGCACCTGTTGGGAAAGAGGCAAAATTGCTTCTTATCTTGTTGAGATTTTTTTTTACCAGCATTTTATAAGATGCTATCATTCTAAGCCTACGTACTAAACTCTTTGTTTAGCACAGAGGAGGGAAAGAGAGGACAGCGGTTCACAACTTGCAAAATGGGAAAGAAATGCGGAGGACGGGATAATTAAATAAATGGCATTACACTACACATCCATAATCATTTGGAACTTTAGCTGGGACTGCAGGGAATTGATAGACTCATTTAGAGAATTTCCATCTTTTTGATTTTTGAGTCTTGCCATACACGAATGTCCTTTCCCTCTCCATTCATTTAAGTTTTTCCCTTTTAATAAAGCTTTTGAAATTCTTACCCGCGAAGTCCTTGCACGTGTTTTGTTAGATGAATTCCCAGGTACCTGGCTGTTTTGTTGCTAAGGTGTAATCTGTCCTTTTAAGGATTTCGTGTTCTAAGGCATTGGGGCTGTCAGGGAGGATTGCTCCTGCAACCTGCTGAGTGCTCTCATTTGTTACCATATTCTTTCTGTCGATCTCTGAGACTTCTGCAAATCATCATTGGCAAATGGTGATTTTTTAAAAACTTCCTTTGTAATCCTTACATTTATTCTTCTTATGTTATTTCTATAACCAGGAACTCCAGGACAAGGACAAATAGAAGCAATGGCAGCATTGAGCCCACAGATAGGATAGCCAGCCACGCTGGTCTTGTTCCAGGCTTTGAAAGGGATGACCCCCTGTGCGCTGTTGACATTTGCTGCTGTAGGTTTTTGAAATGCGCTTTTTACCATGTTAAGGAAGTTTGTTTTTGTTTCTAGTTTTCTATCATTTTTTTTCTTAAATCACAAGAGTGTCCAATTTTATAAAATGATTCTTCTGTACTTACTGATATTATTTTATTGTTTTTCTCCTTTATCATGTATGTGCACACACGTGTGTGTCTGAATTTGAATGTTTATAATATTTATTCCTGGATTAGTTTTTTTTATAGTCAAAGGTAAGATTGGCTATCATTTTCCTTTCTTATCCCTTTATTTTCCTGTCTTGTGTTGAACATTTTACTAGTCTATAAAATGGACAGAACTTACTAGTAAAACTTTCTGGGCTTAGTTTAGTTTGTGAATTGAATTTTAAATACAAATTCAATGCCTTTAAAAAAATATTTTATTTATTTTTTGAGAGAGAGTGTGAGTGCAGGAGGGGCAGAGAGAGAGGGGGACAGAGGATCCGAAACAGGTTCTGTGCTGCCATGGTGACAGCAGTGAGCCTGATGCTGGACTCAAACTCACGAACAGTGAAATCACAACCTGAGGTGAAGTCGGACACTCAACCAACTGAGCCACCCAGGTACCCCACAAATTCCATGTCTTTAACAATGAGAAACTCATTCGAGGTTTTTCTTTGTTGAAATGTATTTGGCATATAACATTGTGTGAATCTAAGGTGTACAACATGCTGAGTTAATGCATTGATATAATAAGATAGTCATTATAGTAATTGACACCTCTGTCATGGCACATAATATTGTTTCTTTTTTGTGGTGGGAATAATGAAGATCTATTTTCTTTTTATTTCTTCTAAAGTTAAGTTCTTTTAAATTTAATACATTCTAATCAAATAGTAACAGCAGTAAATCAACACTGAAAAACAGGCAGGTATCCCCCTATAACTGGAAGAAAATTAAGTTGAAGTATTCTACATGGTAGAAGGGAGACCAAGTGCTGATGTCCATGCTCAGACAATTCAAGGACAACTTGGAAATTTCTAAATCCATATCCCAAAAGTCAATGGCAACAGGCTGGGATACAGCTACTTCAAAGGATAAAATGTCTATATCAACATGGTTTTATTAACAGGGATTGAGTTATACCTGTATAGCCTGACATTCTTGTTTTTAGATAATGTCTTTTCCATTTGCACCAGTTTGAAATATTTCTGAAATAAGGCTCCCTTAAAATGGACTACTACAGTACTCATTCACATAAGAGAGTTCACACATGTAGTAAAAAGTCAAATACAGGATTTCATGGTCACTTTTTTGGGTGATTTGGTTAATTGGATAAAAAGAAGGATAAATACTCACAAGCAGTATCTGTTTAACAAAACTCCTAGGTACATCAAGAATACAAAAATAGAAAATGTCCTAAAGTAGACTCTGATCACCAGGCATGTAAAATTAAGGCTAAGCCTGCACAATTTGCTCCTTCTATTTCAGTACTCCTATGGGGAGTTCTCTCTCAACTACCAGGGCCCGGGCCTTCCACCTAACAAAGAGGAACCTTGGGGAAGGCGAGGCATTCTGATACAATGTTCCTTCAGCCTTTACTCGGGACATTTTATATTTAACTTAAAAGGGTCAGCTGGTCTTGGTCAGCCAAGGGAAGCATCACTTAGGTGAAAACATTTGAGGAAATTTTAAATACCTAGCTACTTTGTCACATGTTTAAATTAGATGTTCAGCTGTTTTTAGAATTCCAAGTAGTTATCCAGAATAGTGACTCAAGTTTTGTTTTGTTTTGTTTTTTACATAGCTGCATTTGGAGATACTCTAGAGAGGGCATGTTTAGAAAAAGTGAAACACTAATACCTGGAATTTATATTCTTTAAAGTAATCTTTCAGTCTTGTTGGTAAAGGCAACCCCAGATGGTACTGGTGCATTTGTTAATGATGAGTCTACAGAGATGCCGCAGAGGCAGGGCTGCTGGGTAGGGCGGTTTGGTCCGATGAAGGGGTGCTTCTGGGCCTGCCCGCTCATCCTTGTACATCTGAACGTAGTAGTCCATCAGATGAACCACACTGTCTAATGGGTTAAGCTTGGACTTGACACACATGGTAGAGTCCAACCTGAATTTCCCACCTTGGTATTCAGTTCGCAGATCAGTTGGTCCAACTGATGTTTTAACAGGTATTGTTGGTAGTCTGAATGTGAGCTATCTCTCTAATCAAGGAAGTTCCTTCTGGGGCCTCTTTTTTTAAAAAAATAATTTATTGTCAGATTGGTTTCCATATAACACCCAGTGCTCATCCCAACAAATGCCCTCCTCTGTGCCCATCACCCACTCTCCCCCATCCCACGCTCCCCTCTCCCCTCAGTTTGTTCTTAGTCTTTGAGAGTCTCTTATGTTATGTCTTCCTCCCTTTCCATGGCTTCTTTTCCTTCCCCTCTTCCCCTCCCCCCTTTACTGTTACTTCTCACAAAGTCTACTTATGTATGGAAACATATGGCATCTGTCTTTCTCTGCCTGACTTATTTCACTCAGCATAATACCCTCCAGTTCCATCCATGTTGCCACACATGTCCAGATTTCATTCTTTCTCATTGCCACGTAGTATTCTATTGTATATATACACCACATCTTCTTTATCCATTCATCAGTTGATGGACACTTAGTCTCTTTCCATGATTTGGCTATTGTCGAAAGTGCTACTATGAACATTGGGATACACATGCCCCTATGCATCAGCAGTCCTGAATCTCTTGGGTAGATTCCTAACAGTGCTATTGCTGGGTCGTAGGGTAATTCTATTTTCATTTTTTTGATGAACTTCCACACCATTCTCCAGAGTGGCCGCACCAGTTTGCATTCCCACCAACAGTGTAGGAGGGTGCCTGTTTCTCCACATCCTCGCCAGTATCTATAGTTTCCTGATTTGTTCATTTTAGCCACTCTGACTGGTGTGAGGTGGTATCACAGTGTGGTTTTGTTTTTTATTTCCCTGATGATGAGTGACATTGAGAATCGTTTCATGTGTCTGTTTGCCATTTGGATGTCTTTTTTGGAGAAGTGTCTATTCGTATCTTCTGTGGGGCCTCTTTTAATTTCTTTCTGGCTTCATTAACAGTCATACTTCCCCTGTACCAGCCTATCTGACTGAGCTCCTGTAGGGCCTTTGCCTGGTGCGCTAATTCTGGGGTCGGCTCTTCCACGGACCCCGCGGTTCCCACTGGCTCTCCGTCCCTTCTGCGCCATTTCAGGGGGACTCGAGGCACCTCAGGGTTATGGGAGAGGGGTCACCATGCAAAGACGGGGGCCACCTGGGCTGGGATCAGAGAGGGTCACGCGTCCTCCTTGGAAGTCAGTGGGAACCCCAAAACGAGTTTCTGCAGGGTATCCGAGATGGTGGAGGGGGAGGGGATGGGGGGTTTCTGGGTTTTCCTCCCTAGGTCCCAGCGGACGGATGGCAAAGTCCCTCGCAGGCGCAGTCACCCACAGTTTACCTGCAAAAGAGAAAGTATGGGGTTGGATCTGTTCAAACTGGACCCCTGTGTCTGGGATTGTGGGTGGGGAGACAGAGACGTGGAAAATCCCGGGGACTCCTCCGAGTCCATGCTCCTGCACCATTTAACCCCAAACATCCAGTGACTGCCCCAAGATCTATTTTCTTAACAAGTTTGATGATTATAATACAATACTGTTATCTATGTTCACTATACTGTGCATTAGATCTCTCAGACTTAGCTCACTCAGTAGATGTCCTCAAGGTCCAACCATGTTGCAAATGGCAGGACTTCCTTTTTCCATGTAGCCAGTAATATTCCATTGTGTGTGTGTGTGTGTGTGTGTGTACCACATCTTTATTCATCCACAGACACTTAGGTTGTTTCCATGTCTTGGCTATGGTGATTAATGCTGCAATGAATATGGGGTGCACTTATCTCTTCAATATCATATTTTTGTGTCCTTTGGATATATTCCCAGAAGTGGGGCTGCTAGAACACGTTCAAGGTTTTTTCTTTTAAATATTTATTTATTTTTGAGACAGAGAGAGACAGAGCATGGAGGGGCAGAGAGAGAGGGAGACACAGAATGTGAAGCAAGCTCCAGGCTCTGAGCTGTCAGCACAGAGCCCGACGCGGGGCTCGAACTCACAGACCGTGAGATCATGACCTGAGCCGAAGTTGGCCGCTTAACCAACTGAGTCACCCAGGTGCCCTGACGTTCAAGGTTTTAATTTTCTTCTTGAGTCACGTTTGGTGATTTATATTATTTCTGGAGAACTGCCCACTATTCCTAAATTTCAAATTTTTGATATAAAATTTTTGTAATCTCTTAGGATTTAAACATCGTTTTTATCATATTTGTAATTAGGTCTCTTCCCCCTTTCCAACCCAGTTTTGCTTATTCTGCACTTGCTCTTTCCCCCCCCCTTAGTCATTCTTGTCAGGGATTTTCCTATTTTTTCGTCTCTTCAATGATCAGATTTTGAAAAGAATATATATTCTATAATTTTTGAGTAAAAGGATTTATGTGACTATATTCATTAAATCAAAATCTTTATTATATTTTAATTACTCCACATATTTCCTTTCTCTCCGCGCATTGGCTTGACTTACCTTCCAGTAAAGGACTGTTCAAACCTCCCATTACTACTGTGACTCTTCATTTTTTCTTGTAGTTCTGCCAACTTTTGCTTTGTATCAATTAGCTATGTTGTTAAGTAAAGTTGTTATCTCCTAGGGCAAAATATTTTTAAATGAGCTTCCAAATCTATTCTTCACTGAATGTGAAGGTGGGGTGCTATAAGAAACAGAATCAAAGAGTGGAGGAAGTCTGGCTTTTGGCCCTGGGTGCACCAGAGTCGTGGGCAGGAGGGCAGCTCCCTTTTTCCGCAGCAGTGGGAACATGCAAGCAGACTGTCTGCTGGGAGCCTTCCCGTGTAGGCCATGTGCACCGCCTGTGAAATGTTGGTGTGTGTGAGCTTTTCAGTAATGACTGGAAAAAGAAAGATAAACTGAGACTGGAGGGTGCCAGGCTGCAAGCAGATGTGAGGGACTTTGTTGTACTGAGAGAAACTTCTCTGCCTGCGGCCTGAAGTGTAAGTTGGCTAAGTGTCCTGCGAGTTGGAGCATTGCAACGTTGAAAGCTTCAAACAGACATGGCTGTGAATGGCAGCCTTAGCAGAAAGTGGATGGTGGGCCCCAGACTTTCTCCCACAGCTCAGCTTCTGTTGCCTCTGTCAGGAAGAGCACTCGAGTCAAAGCAGATTAGAGGCAGCCCCCTCTTACGCTGACTGTTGGGTGGCTTCAAAGGTAAGAGGATGTGAACGCACTGCTGTTTGTCTTCCCTACATCATTCTACCTTTCCTCTTTTGTAGCAGAGGAGTTTGGGGCATAAGGTGCCCAGTTATAAACTACATTTCTCAATTTTCCTTGCTCACTGTGGGAGATCTTGGGAAAGTTCTGGCTGATGAGACGTACAAGGACATTTTGTAGTCCTCTCGGGAAGTCTCTGTAAAAGTGTGGTCATGCTTGATTTCTTCCCTTTGCTCCGTTTTGCTTTTGCGAACACATGTGATGCCTGAAGCTCTAGCTGCTATCTGCCATCGCTTGGCAGTACCTTGATCTCTCTTGCTCTTTAAAAAACAGCTGTATCAGGATGAAATTTGCATTCTATAAAGTTCACTCATTTAAAATGTCTATTTCCTTGGCTTTTATGTACTTACAGTTGTGCAACCATCTCGACAATCGAATTTTACAATGTTTCTATCATCTCCCAAGGAAACTCCACACCCATTAACGGTCACTCCTTGTTTTCCCCTTCTTCTAGCTCCTGGAGGTCATTAACTGCCTATTTGTGAACATTTCATGTAAATGGAATCACATGTGTGATCTTTTGTGACTGGCGTATTTCACTTAACATAATGTTTATAAAGTTTGTCCATGTTGTAGCATGTATCAGTACTTCTTTTTCTTAAATTTCTTTATTTTAGAGAGAGAGCAGGAGTGGGGGAGGGCCAGAGAGAGAGGGAGAGGGAGAGAATCCCAAGTAGGCTCCACCAAGGAACGCCAAGGGCTGCTGGCAACTGCTAGAAGCTAGGACAAGGCAAGGAAGGATTCCTCCCTAGAGCCTTAGAGAGAGCAAGGCCCTGTTGACACCTTGACTTTGGACCTCCAGAACTGTGAAAAGAATGGGTTTCTGTTATATTAAGCAACCCAGTTTGTGCTAATTTGTCTAGCAGCCCTAGGAAATCAGTACACTAAGTGTACAAGTCCAAGTCGACAGCTATTTTGCTCTGAACCTAAGAAGCATGTTATTCCAGTCTTTCTGGTTGCCTTTGCCTGAAGTTCACTGTTGATCTGTTGTTCCTTTTTAACCAGTCTCTCTTTCCTCTTCATTGATTTTAAGGTCTTCTCTGCCTCCAGCTACCTGCACTTTTACTATGAAATGCCTGGGATTGGATTGTGTTAATTTATTTTGTTTGGGATTTATTTGACTACTGAATCTGAGGCTGTGTGCCTTTCATCAATTCTGGAAAAAAAACTCTATGCCATTATCTTTTTGAATATCCTTTCTTAAACTTTTTCTCTTATTGTCTCATCCTGGAAACCCAATTACATGTAAGCCAGTCCCTTCCACACTAATCTCAGTCTTAACCTCCCTTCTCTGATTGGCCTTGACTTTGCTTTCAGAACTGTGTTCTTATTTATTTATTTATTTTTATTTATTTATTTATTCGAATCTTTCTTCTGGTTTACCAGTTGTCCAGTTGTGTATAATATGCTGTTGAACCCATCCATTGAGTGTTTTGTTTTTTATGGAACAATACAGAAGTTTAAATGTGTTTAAATTTTCTATTGTTAATAATAATAAACACATTATTATTTTGTGTTTAACAAACATATTAGCTTAGTTAACTCTGGCAAACACCTGTGTAATTGCACCAAGGGAGGAAGTAAGAGCTCTGTCAGCCTCTCTCGCAGTCTCTGCCAGTCAGCAGCCATAATCTCCCTCACTCATCCCTCTACCCCTCCCCTCGGGTAACCATCAGTTTGTTCTCTATAGTCAAGGGTCTGTTTCTTGGTTTGCCTCTCTCTTTTTTGCAAAGACATGGGTAGGTCTAGGGAGCATAATGCTAAATGAATTAAATCAGTTAGAGAAAGACAAATGCCATATGGTTTGGGGTAAATCTTTACATTTGCTAGTAACAGGCTTTTTGTCATTCATCACCTTCTTTCACTCCGTGGCTTGCTTTTGACACTATCATAGTGTCTTTTTATAAACCAATGTTCTTAATTTTAATATAGTTAAACTTATGAATCCTTTCTACTCTGTCTAGTGCCTACTGTGTCCTGTTTAAAATATCTTTCTCTATCTCGAAGTTATGGAAGATATTCTCCTGGATTTTCTTCTCAAATATTTATTGTTTTGCTTTTCACTTCAGATTTATGATCTACCTGATTTTTGGGAATTGGTTATGTAAAGATCCAAAGTTATTTCATATGGATTTCCGGTTGTTCTAGTACCATTTGACACAAAGTCAACCTGTCTTTAATGTTCCAAACTATCACATTTGTGATAAATCAAGTATTTATATATTTATGGATTTTTTTTCTTGGAATTTCTAATATTTTCCATCGGCCTACTGGTCTGTCCTTGTGCTAATACCGTGCTTTCTTAATTCCCATTTGTGATGGTTAATTTAACTTGGCTGGGCCATGGTGCCCAAATATGTGCTCAAACATTATTCTGGATGTTTCTATGAAGACGCTTTTGGGATGAGATTAACATTTAAATTGAGGGACTTTGAATAAAGCAGATTGCCCTCCATAATGTGGGTGAATCTCATCCAATCAGTTAAGGCTTTAATAGAGCAAAGACTGGCCTTCTCTAAACAAGAAGGAATTCTGGCAGCAGACTTTTTTTTTTAATTTTTAATTTTAATTCCAGTATAGTTAAAGTACAGTGTTATATTAGTTTCAGGTGTACATATAGTGATTCAGCACTTCCATACATCGTGACAGCAGACCATCTTTGGATTCAAACTGCAACTCTTCTCTGGGTCTCCAGTCTGCCAGTCTACCTTGTAGATTTGGGACATACTAAATTCATAATCATGTGGGACAATTTCTTAAAATAAGTCTCCATACAAGTACAACATCCTGTTGATTCTGTCTTAAGAAATCTGACCGATACACCATCATATGATGTTTTGACAGCCAGTAGAGCAAGTTGATCCACTCTTTAAATTCTTTTTTAAAAATTGAAGTATAGGGGCATCTGGGTGGCTCAGTTGGTTGAGCGTCCGACTTCGGCTCAGGTCATGATCTCACTGTTTGTGAGTTTGAGCCCCACACTGGGGCTCTGTGCTGAGAGCACAGAGCCTGGAACCTGTTTCAGATTCTGTCTCTCTCTCTGCCTTCCCTCCCTTGCTCATGCTCTCTCTCTCTCTCAAAAATAAATAAAATTTAAAAAAAATTGAAGTATAATTAACGAATGGTGTTATATTAGTTTCAGGTGTACAATTTAATGATTCAACTGTTTTACGCATACCTCAGAGCTCATCAAGATAAGTGTACTCTTAATCCCTTTAATCCCCTTTACCTATTTATCCCATTCCCCCCACCCATGGTGTCTTCTGGCCACCAATTTGTTCTCTGTATTTAAGAGTCTGTTTTTTTGTTAGTCTGTTTTTTCCTTTGTTCATTTGTTTCTTAAATTCCACATGTAAGTGAAATTGTATGGTGTTTGTCTTCCTCTGTCTGACTTATTTCACTTAGCATTATACCCTCTAGACTCATCCATGTTGTTGTAAATGGCAAGATCTCATTTTTTTGTCTGAGTAATGTTCCACTATAAACTTTTATTTACTATTATTTTTTTTTAAAGGATGCCCTGGTTAATCTGGGTCCTTTGAATTTCCATATATGTAGGCCTTCTTCACTTTTCCTGAACAGTGCTTTGTTTTTCACCATAAGTGAGGGGTCTTGCACATCTTTCCTCCCTAATTGCACCCCTAGGCACTCTATAGATCCTCTGAGGTCTCGGTACCAGACAGTGGGTTCCCTGAGGTTGTAGATACTGACTTCTCCTCTGCATCCCTGGCACCTACCACAGGCTGGCCCAGAGTAGCTGTGTAACAAATATTTCTTGCATAATTTAATAAATTTTATTATTCATACGGAGGGTGACTTTTTTTATTGGTGTGCCAAAAGATTAATAATACAGAAGTCGGTCATCAAACATTTATCGGACACCATAATGGGCCAAGATGCACATAAATCACATCCCTTTTATTTTGTTATATAACTGTCTCTCGCACTAGCACCAGCTGAGAGAGCATCTCGGGGGCCTCCCCAGCACCAGGCAGGCATCTCTCTCTTCCCAGCATAAGGAGCATAATATGATAGGGCTGGCACACAGTGTGCATTTTGGGCGTGTTTCCTCTCCCAGGGGAGGAGACTTCCGGCAGAAGGCAAGCTAGCTGGCCCCGAGTCTCCCCTGACTGAGCTGTAGCTCAGATGTCCTATGGTTCCAGCACCATGGCAGTCCCAGCTTCTCCCTCAACACAGGCCTGCCCACCACACCCCACCTTTTCCCTCTGGCCTCCCTCTTGTTCTTTTTGTGCAAAACTCAATTTGCATCTTGATGGAGATGAATAATTAGAACCTCTAGTGTGAATAATTCTAGGCAAATTAATTTTCATGCCAATCAGGGAAAATTAATTGGCTTCATGATGTGTCAGATTTTCCAGGTGGGGCTCCCCAGGCTTGGCTCCCACCTCTTCCAAGCCTGGAGCCTCGGGCTCTTTCTTCCCCAGCACTTTGGAGAAGATTGCTTGTTTATTTTAGTATTTATTTGTTTATTTTCAATGCCTCCACCAGCAACAATGCTACCCCTCCTTGTAGCTAAATGACCCATTTAATGAGCATAATAAAAACCCCCTTAGGGCCACTACTGACTGAGCCAAACCCACCTGGTCCTCTACAGCCCAATTTCTTTGCTTACCTTCTTATTTGCTTTTGTGGAATACCAAAACCATACGGAGAAGTACATAAAAAATATAAATATGCAGGCGAATTATTACAAAGCGAGCACTCCTGGATATCTTCTCCCATTCTCTGGTTCTTTCTTTCATCCTTTCTCTTTCTTAGCAATATCTTTTGATGAAAGAAGTTCTTAATTCTAATACAAATATGCCAATCTTTCCCTTTATGCCCTGATTAAAAATTTATTCCAAAATGAAGTGTTTATATTGTATTTTTATGAGAAAATTGTAGTTCTTTCCCATTTTTTTTTTGCAAAATCAAATAGCTTTATTTTTTTCTGATAATGAAAATAATAGAAGATCCTAGTATTTACTTTGCACACAAAGCAGGTTGCAAATATCAGGACACTTTAAATTATTTCAGATGAAAGGTAATAATACCTTCATCATACTTAAGAAAATAAATAAATAAATAAATAAGTAAATAAATAAATATCTAATACTGCCCGATATCCAGTACTTATTTATATTTCCCTAATTACCCCCAAATGCCTTTGATATATGTAAAAGGATTACTTTATCTATTCTTGAATTTCATATAAATGGGACATACTTTATATATACTCTTTTGTGTTTGCTTTCACTCATCATTATATTTGAGTAATTCACTTGTGTGTGGCTGTAATTTATTTTTGTTCATTGCCAAGAAGTATTTCATTGTATGAACACACTATAAATTATATATCCATTCTATTGCTGCTAGATAATTGAGTTGGCTTCCATTTGTAAGTAAAGCCACAAAGAAGATTCTATTATATTACTATTTTTTTAATCATCGTCCACTAACATTTTTAGGACGTTGGAGCTTAGAAAAAAAATTCAATAGACTTAATTTGTGTTTTTTTTTAATACTTCCAGCAATTAAAAATTATGAACACATATTGAGAATCATTTGTAGACACCTACTATGATAAGTAGGTCCTTTTTTTGGAAGGACCAAAAATTAAAACTTAACTTCTAAGAATTATCATAAATACAAACTTCTGTACAGAATGACAACTAACTTTGTAATCCTAATATTTTTATTCTATAATCCTATAATTTTTTATCTGCTATAATTATGATACTCTTCTGAAAGTAGACTCAAAAGTTATTTATTAACAACAAAAAATAAAATGCCATGAAAAAAATTCTATGACATTCCTATTAGTGAACACATTCAAGAATGAAATTGCTAGGTCATAGTGTGTATGTGGTTGTCTAATTGTATTGCCACCAGCAGTGTATGGGAGTTTCAGTAACACACCTTGCCAGCATTTAGTTTTGTCAATACTTTGAATTTTAGCTTTTCTAGGGATATAGTGGTATCTTGTGATAGTTCTTCCTAGGGGTAAAGATGTTGATACCTTTTCATATACTTATTGGTCATTCAGATATTCTCTTTTATAAAGTACAAGGCTTTTTTCTATGAGGTTGACTGTCTTAAAAAACAATCCATTTGGGGCACCTGGGTGGCTCAGTTGGTTAAACATCTGACTCTTGATTTCAGCTCAGGTCACAATCTCACGGTTCTGGAGTCTGAGCCACCATCATGCAGAGTCTGCTTGGGATTCTTGCTCTCTGCTCCTCCCTTGCTCATGTACATGCGTGTACATGTTCTCTTTCTCTCTTTCTCTCAAAATAAAAAAAAATAAACTTAAAAAAGTCCCAATTCGTTTGTAAGAGTTCTTTCTATACTCTGGATACAAGTCCTATGCTGAATTTATGTAATGTAAATATCTTCTAGTCCAGGCTCATATTCCTCCTGCTCTAATGATGTCTTCTAGTGAACAAAAGCTCTTAATTTTAACTTTCATTTTTAAATGTGCTCTGTTCAAGAAATCTTTGCCTACCCTAAGTTCATAAAGATATTCTCCTATATTTTTCTTTAGAATCTTTAGTGTTTTACCTTTCATATTTAGGTCTATTATCTTTCATAAATTCATTTTTGTAGGAGAAAGACTTAAAGTTTATTTTTTCCCATATGAGAATCAAATTACTCCAGTATCATTTATTGAAAAGACCATTCCCCCACTGAATTGTATCTGTCTGTGCCATAAATAAAATGACTATATATGTGTGAGTCTTTTTCTGGGATTAAAAAATTCTGTTCTATTGGTTTATTTATATCTTCACCCTATGCCAGTGCTGCATTGTCTTTACTGTTGTTTTATAGTACATCTTGAAATTTGGCAGTCTCTTCACTTTGTTCTTTTTTTTTTTTTAATTGAAGTATAGTTGACATACAATATTATATTAGTTTCAGGCGTACAACATAGTGATTTGACAAGTTTATACATTATGCAGTCCTCACCATGATAAGTGTACTTATCAGTTATGAACTGTCACCATATAGTATTGTTACTGTATTATTGACCATATTTCCTGTGCTGTACTTTTCATCCCTGTGACTTACTTATTTTACAGCTGGAAGTTTGTACCTCTTGATCCTCTTCACCTATTTTGCACAATCCACACCTCCCTTTCCCTCTGGCACCCACCAGATTGTTCTCTGTATTTGAGTCCCTTCCTTCCTTCCTTCCTTCCTTCCTTCCTTCCTTCCTTCCTTCCTTCCTTCCTTCCTTCCTTTCTTTTGCTTTGTTGTTGACCCCAAGTTGGGTCTGAACAAACAAACCTTAATAAAATAGCACTTATTTTCCATTGGTTTCCCCCATATGTTTACCTTTCTATAATTTACTGCATTTAGAAGTTCAAATTCCTTTTCCTTTGTCTTACCACTTCTTCACAAATTTATTATTCCTTTTAGATGGTATATAAGTCCCAAATTATAACCACCCATTTGAATTACTCATCACTTAGTTTGCCTGCATGAATGCACACTACACACATAAATAAACTGTATCTTTTCTCCTATTAATTTGTCTTTTATTAGTTGGATTCTTGGACCTCAGCCACTGAATCCAAGACAGTAGAGGAGCTTTTCCTTCCCTACAAAAATTAATGAGGCAGCGGGAGCAAGACAAGCTTTCACTCTCACCTGGAGTCAAAGAAGTGGAACGAGAGGGTAACAAATGGGGCTTGTCTGTGCTCAGCTTCCCTGTCTCTTCCCAGGTGTCAGCAGGCTCAGCAGACCTTCTGACTCCATCCTGCAGCAGGAAATCAGTGTGAGTCAGCCCATCACCCCCTTCCCGGTGGCTATGGTGCCCAGCAGGGAGCTGATATTACATCTCCACCTGGAAGCAATGGAGCACCCCATTTTCCAAGGAAAGTGTTAGTTGGGGTTGAGGGAGGAGTTAAGCTGCCACTCTACTCACCTGCAGAGATGCAGTGTGAGTCCCTGTCCTGCTTTTCCAAGAGTGCTGTCAGCGAGTCCAGGGAGAAGCCCAACATACACAACCACTGGCTCTTATGCTGCCTCTCAACAGGGAGATTGGCTGCTTAACAAAGGGGAGATTAAATAAGATCCAGAATCTTAATATAAATTTAATATAAATTTCAAAAATGTCCAGATCACAATTGAAAATCATACCAAAAAACCAGAAAAATCACAGTAGGAATGAGAATAAACCATGAACAGACAGCAGCACTGCAATGGATCAGGTTGGATCCATCTGACATGGATTTTAGGGGAGCCATCACGAAATCCTTCAACAAACAATCATGGTTTCTCTGGAAATGAAAGAATAGCAAATATCAGTAAAGAGAAATAAATTATAAAAAAAGAATCAAATGGAAATGTAGGACTCAAAAATACAATAACCAGAATAGAAAACTCTCTGCATGGGCTCAGTAGTAGAGTAGGAATGGCAGAGGGCAGAACCAGAAAACTCGAGGTAATAGAAGACTTGAACAATACTATAAGCCAAGACCTAATCGGTATGTATAGAACTCTCCATCCAACAGCAAAATAAACATTTCCTTAAGTACTCATGGATTATTTATCAAGATAGATCATATCGTGGGTTATAAAACAATCTCAACAAATTTAAGAGTTGAAATCATAAAGTGTTTTTTTTTCTGACAGTAATGGAATCAAACTAGAAATCAATAATAGAGACTACAGAAAAATTTTTAAACACTTGGAAAATCAAATCACTCTTGTAAATAATACATGAGTCAAAGGATAAGCCCAAATAAATAAATATAAAAAATAAAATGAAATGAAAATATATTAAAATATGTGGGACATGGCTAAGGTAATTCTGAGAGGAAAATTTATAGCTTACTATATGTATATGCTTTCATAAGAAAAGAGAAACTGTTTTAAATCAGTAATTTAAGTACCTGCATCAACAAAATAGAAAAAGAAGAGCAACATAAATGTCAAGTAAGTAGTAGGAAGGAAATAATAAAGATAAAAGCAGAAAAAAATCCCAGGAAACCAGTAGAGAAAATCAGTGAAACAACAAAAGCTGTTTAAAAAAATTAATAAAATTGATAAATCTGTAGCAAGACTGATAAAAATTAACAGAGTGAAGACACAAGTAATCAATATCAGGAATGAAATGGGATATAAATACAGAGCCTATACCCAATAAAAGGATAATAAGGGAAACACAATGAACATCTTTACACTCATAAATTCAACAGTTTAGAACAAATGGACCAATACTTCAAAAACTGCAAGCTACCAAAACTCAATCAAGATGAAACAATTTAATGAAATTGAATTTGTAATTAAAAAGCCAGATAATTTCAAGTCTAAGTGGTTTTGCCAGTGAATTCTACAAAACATTTAAAGAAAAGTTCATTCCAGTTTTATATAATCTCTACTAGAGAACAGAAAAAAGTTCCCAACTTATTGTATGAGGCCAATATTATCCTAATATGAAATCAGACAAAGACACTGCAACAATAACAACAAAAGACCAAAAAACATTACAGATCAATATTTTTCATCAGGTTATATGCAAAAAATGCTGCTAAAGTATTAGCAAACCAAATTCAACAACATGTAAAAATTATCATACACCATGATGAAATGGAGTTTATTTTGGGTGGGCGAGCTGGTTCAACATTTTAAAAAGAATGTAATCTACCATATTAACAAGCTAATATGCAAAAAGAGCATTTAACAAAGCCCAACACCATTTATAATAAAATCTCTCAGCAAATTAGGAATAAAGGGGAACTATCTCACCTTGATAAAGAGGATCTAAAAATAAAAGACTCTACAGCTACCATCAAGCGATGTTTCACGGTAAGACACTGAATACTTTTCCTCTAAGATTGGGAACAAGATAGCGATGTCAGCTCTCACCGCTCTTACTCAATGTAGTAGTAGAAGTTATAGCCACTGTAATAAGGCAAGAGAAAGAAATGAAAGACATACAATAGTGAAGGAAGAAATAAAACTGTCTAGATTTGCAGATGTCATGATATTTATATAGAAAATCAAAGAAATATATGAAAAAAATAAAAATCCTCCTAGAACTAACGAGTGAGTTCAGCAAGGTCACAGGATACAATATCAACATGAATATCAATTGCATTTCTATGTACCAATACTACAAAGCTGAAATTAAAAATATAATGCCACTTATAATCAATCCAAAGAAAATGAAAAATTTAGGTGTAAACTTTAAATATGCATAGGATCTATGTACTGAATATTGCAAAATCTTGATGAAAATAATATAAGATTTAAATAAATGGACAAATAAGTTAATGGAGTGGGACATTCAATATAGTAAAGAAACCAACTCTCCTCAATTTGATATGCAAGCTTAATGCAATTTCTATCAAAACCCTAGCAAGCGTTCTTTTTTTTGTTTGTTTTTTTCTTTGTTTTTGCTTTTTTGTAGATATGGACAAGTTTATTCTAAAATTTATGAGGAAATTTAAAAGAATTAGAATAGTTAAAATAATATATATGTTTTTATTTTAGAGAGAGAGAGAAATGGAAGGAGCAGGGGAGAGGCAGAGGGAGAGAGAGAAAGAATCTTAAACAGGCTCACACTCAGTGCAGAGCCTGATGTGGGGCTCATCCCATGACCCTGGGATCATGACCTGAGCCAAAATAAAGAGTCAGTCGCTCAACCAACTGAGCCACCCAGGCACCCCAAAGGTTAAAATAACCTTAAACAAGAATTACAAAATAGGACGAATCACTTTACCCCAAATTAAGATTTAGTATTAATTATAGTAATCAAGACATTGTGATATTGGTGAATGGATAGACATATAGATCAATGCAACATATTAGAGAACCCATATGTAGACATGCACAAATATCCTCAACTCATATTTGACAAAGGCACAAAAACAATTCAATAGAGGAAGGATAGCCTTTTCAACAAATGGTGCTGGAAAAATTTGATATAGATAAGCAAATATGAACCTTCACCTAAACCTCACACCTTATACAAAAAATTACTCATAAAGGATCACAGATGGAAATCTAATATGTAAAATTATAAAACTTTTAGACAATAGCACAAGGTTTTCTTTTGTGATTTTAATCTAAAGCTAGACAAGTTTTAGACCTATCAGCAAATCACCAAAAATGGGGCACCTGGTTTAGTCAGTAGAATATGTAACTCTTGGTCATGGGGTTGTGAGTTCAAGTCCCACGATGGCTGTAGAGATTACTTAAAAATAAAATCTTAAAAAAATTAAAAAAAAAACATCCAAAAGGAAAATTGATATATTGGACTTCATTGAAATAAAAAGTTTGCTCTGTGAAAGATCCTGTGAAGATAAAAATGCAAAGAGAAAATACTTGCAAACCACATATCTGACGAAGGACTAGTATCCAGAATATGTAATGGATTTTCAAAACTTGACAGTGAACAATCTAGTTAGAAAATGGACAAATGCCATGAACAGACTTTTCACCAATCAGATATGCAAACAGAAGCCAGCATATGTAAAAATGTTCAACATGAATTCGTCAGTACAAATCATAACACAAAGAGATATTATTGTACACCTGTAAGAATGGCTAAAATAAAAGAAAATAATGATGATACCAAATGCTGGCAAGGATGAAGGGAAATTAGATCACTCATATGTGCATATGGGAATGTAAAATGGTACGGCCACTCTGAAAAATAGTTTGGCAGTGCCTTAAAACCTAATTATACATGCCATTCAACCCAGTGTTGCACTCTAGTATTTGTTTCAGATAAACGAAAAATATTCACACAAAAACTGTACACAAATATTCATAGCAGCATTCTTGAAATGTCAGTATTATAGAAATCAAGAATAGATTATTAGTAGTTCTAGGAATCAGAGAGGAAGGAACTGGGTGTGGGTATAAAACGGTGACATGAGGAGCACTTTGGTGTTGGGGCTGTTCTGCATCTTGACTATATCTATGTCAATACCCAGTTGTGATATTTTGCAACATGTAACCATCAGGGGAAACTGGGTAAAGGACACTTGGGATATCTTTGTATTACTCCTTATCTGTGAACATTCATTGATCTCAAAGTCTGAATAAAAATGTGGAAGTAACTTTGGAATCAGTCCATGGCAGAAGCTGAAAGAATTTTGGGAAGTAAGATATTAAAAAAAAAAAAAACAATTACAACCCTTAATTTCCTTGAACAAACTGATAATAGAAATATGGACATTAAAAGTTCTAGTGAGAGCTCAGAAGGAAGTGGGGAGCATTATAGAGATATCCTAAATTGCCTTAGAGAAAACCTAAATTAGCTGTGAATAGACTATTAATAGAAATCTGGAATTTGAGAACACTCTGGGTGAGGGCTCAGAATTAAGTAAGGAATATATTATTGGAAATTGGAGGGAGAGTTATCCCTCTTAAGAAATATTAACAAAATTGTGTCTGCAGTTATGCGGAAAGCAGAATCTATAAGCAATGAATTTACATGTATGGCTAAGGAGACTTCAAAACAAAGTGCTGAAGGTACTCCCTGGTTTCTTCTTGTTGCTTATGGTAAAATGAAAGAAGAGAAAGCAAAATTGAGGGAAGAACTGTAAACAAAGAGGAAGCAGAACTAGATTTTGATAGTTCTCTAAAAAAATGTTAAATCATGATGACTGTGGCTCAGTGAAAGGGCTGCGTGTGAGTGGAAAGCCCTTTGCTGAAGCCCTGAGAAGATAAGGAAAGTCAGAGTATACAGCCGCGTACAATCTAAGAGGTTAAGGGAGTTCCTCATAGGTTTTATCAAGTCAGAGGGCTTCTGGGAAGCTTAGAAGGTTTGTCCCTCAGTCACCTCAGAGGAAGTCCAAGATAGAGAAGGGATTATCCTGCAGTGATGTGTGAATGTGGCTTTTGTCTAAAGAACACAACGCCTTTTGCAAGCACATGCTATCTTTCATGAAGGATAACTTGGAGAGTGGAGCCAAGAGCCACAGAGGGTAATTCTCAGGCCACAAAATCTAATCAAGGACCTCTGGCTGGTGTTTGCCTGGCTGGATTACAAAACTGTTCTGGACGGTTTGACTTTCCATTTCTCCCTTTGTTGAACCAGAATGCATGTAACTATTATCCACAATTGTATGATGGGAATGTTAGGGCAGATAACAGTTTCTAGTTTCACAGGCCCACAGATGGAGAATAAACATAACATGCCTTGGAGCTATACAATGGGTTTCACCTAGAAGCCTCATCCGTACTTGATTAGATATTTTATATGTTGAGACTTTGGACTTTTGAGCTAATAAGATTTACATGAGAATTTGGACTTTGAGTTGATACTACAATGAGGTAGGAATATTACCAACCTTGGAAGAGGTAAATCTATTTTTGCATTTGGGAAGATGTAAATATTTAAGGTCCAGAAGGCAGACTGTGTTGGGCGGGATTCTAAAATATTTCCCAAGATTACCCTCTTTCTTGTTTACATGCCCTGCAAAGTCCCGGGACCAGGAAGATGATGGATTTTTCTGTAACTAAGTTATGTGGCACATCTGACCTTAGATTGGGACATTATCTGGATGAGTGTGACATAGTCACATGAGCACTTTAAAGGTAGAGAGTTTTTTGTGCGTGGCCACTAGGAAGAAAGCTAAGATTTGAAGCACTAGAGAAACTTGATGTGCAAGAAATTCCCTGTTGCTGGAGGGGGCCATATGGCAAGGAATGCACATGAGTTGCTTAGAGTGCCCCTGAACGACAGCCAATAAGAAAATGGGAACTTCAGTCCTATAACTGCAAGGAACTGAATTCTGCCAACAATGAAATGAAGCTGGAAGTGTATTTTTCTCCAGGACCTCCAGATGAGAACGCAACCCATCGACAACTTGGTTTTGGCCTTGAGAGACCCTGAGCAGAGAACCCAGCTATACTGTGCAAAGTTCTGACTTTCAGGACTGTGTAATACACAGGTGTTGTGTATGTGGTAATTTGTTATGCTACAGTAGAAAATAAATGTAAATGTGCTCAATTGGCTGTCATGAGCAGGTAGAAATTGGCTCCAACATGGCTCTGAATTCCTTCCACATACTTGACATTTTTTGATGCCATCATAAATGGCATTACCTCTCTTTCCTTTCTATCCACTCTCATCACTTCTATCCAATATTGTGCTGGAGGCCCTAGCCAGGCAAAGAAGAAGAAGACTAGAAAGGACAAAATAAAACTCTCTTTATTCACAAATTGCATAAGTGTAAGCGTTGACAGTACAAAAGAAAAAAGCTAATAGTTGAATTTTGCAGGAATACAGGTCAATATACAAATATGAAAATGAATTGTATTTCTACATACTAGCGATAGACACTTATAAATGAAATTTAAGAGATAATGCCACTTATGATAGCCATTCTGAGGTGAAATCTTACTGATTTGCATTTCCCTGATGATTATATGTTGAGCATCTTTTCATGTGTGATAGCCATCCGTATGTCTTCTATGGAAAAATGTCTATTCAAGTCCTCTTCCCATTTTTAAATTGAATTGTTTTTGTTCTTGTTTTGTTTTTAGGTGTTGAGTTATATGAATTCTTTATATACTCTAGATATTAACTCCTTATCAGATATGTCATTTGCAAATATTTCTTCCATTCAGTTGATTCTCCTTTCATTTTGTTACTGATTTCCTTCATTGTGCAAAAGCCTTTTATTTTGGTGTAGTCCCAATAGCTTATTTTTGCTTTTTTCTCTTTAACTTAGGAGACAGATCCAGAAAAATGTTGCTATGACTGATGTCCAAGAGATTATTGCCTATATTTTCTTTTAGGAGTTTCAAGTGTCACATTCAAGTGTCATATTTAGGTGTCATACAGTTATTTAATCCCTTTTGAGTTTACTTTTGTGTATGGTGTAAGAAAGGGGTCCAGTTTCATTATTTTGCATGTAGCTATACAGTTTTCCCAACACCATTTATTGAAAATACTATCTTTTCCCCGTTGCATATTCTTGCCTTTTTTGTTGTAGATTAATTGACCATATACATGTGAGTTTATTTCTGGGCTCTTTGTTCTGTTCTATTGATATGTGAATCTATTTGTCGGTTCCACACTATTTTGATTATTATAGCTTTGTAGTATATCTTGAAATCTGGGATTGCGATACCTCCAGCTTTGTTCTTCTTTCTCAAGGTTGCTTTGGCTGATATCTTTTGTGGTTCTATACAAATTTTAGGATTACTTGTTCTAGTTCTGTGAAAAATGCTATTGGTATTTTGATAAGGATTGTATTGAATCTGTGGATTACTTTGAGTAGTATGGAGATTTTAATGACATTAATTCTTCCAATCCATGAGTGGCATTTTCCCCCCACTTGTTTGGTTGTCTTCAATTTCTTTCATCAATGTCACAGTTTTTCAGAGTTGAGGTTTTTAATCTTCTTGGTTTAATTTATTCCTAGGTATTTTATTATTTTTTTTGTGCAATAGTAAATGGGATTGTTTTCTTAATTTCTATTTCTGCTACTAGTATAGAAATGCTACAGATTTCTATATACATTATTTTTGTATCCTGAAACTTTACTAATCTATCAGTTCTTATAGTTTCTTGGTGGAATTTTTAAGGTTTTCTATACATAGTATCATGTCATATGCCAAATAGTGACAGTTTTACTTCTTCCTAACCAATTTCTTTCCTTCCTTCCTGCAGCTAGGACTTCTAGTACTATGCTGAATAAAAGTGGTGAGAGTTGACATCTTTGTCTTTTTCCTGATCTTAGAGGAAAAGCTTCCAGTTTTTCCCTATTAAGGATGATGTTAGCTGTGAGTTTGTTATATATGGTTGTGGCATGGCTGTAGCACATGGGTTGCTGAGTGCTCACCCAGCTGGCTATGTTGTAGGTATGATTTAGGGGGGTGGGGAAAACCCAAATGCACTGGCAAGTTAGAATGAGATTGCCAAAACAGTGTCTGCTAGTGCCAGCATTAGCAAGATAGAGTGAGATTACAAAAATGGCACTTGCCAGTGCTTTTCCCTTGTGAGAGGGTCCTAAGAGGTTCCTGCCTCTTCAGCAGCTTCTTTAAGATTAGTAAGTGTGGGGCTGCCTATGTGGCTCAGTTGGTTAAGCGTCTGACTTCAGCTCAGGTCACGATCTCATAGTTTGTGAGTTCGAGCCCCACGTCAGGCTCTGTGCTGACAGCTCAGAACCTGAAGCCTGCTTCAGATTCTGCATCTCCCTCTCTCTCTGCCCTTCCTCTGCTCATGCTCTGTCTCTATCTCTCTCTCTCATAAATGAACATTAAAAAAAAAAGATTAGTAAGTGTGTCTCCTTCACATATGGTCTAGGTAATTTTCCAAGTTCTTCTTTTGCTTTGGGTCCTGGGGCAAGTGAGTCTGCAGTTTATAATATGCATATATTATATATAATATATAATAATAAATATGAGCAGTTTAAGGGTGGGCTGTCTATCCTCTACTGTTCTTTGGTTCTCCTGGTTGTAATCCTTGTTAGTTACAAGGATTGGGGTTCGCGATGTGCAGTAGGAGCCCCTCGCTCCTCAGGAAAAAATTCTTTTTCAAGGTCCCTCCCAGTTGTGAGTCACTGTGCCTGGGATGGGGTTTTTGGTGAGGGTGTGCTTCTGGCTCTCCTACTCTACTGATGTGGTCTTTTAATCCTTTGTTGTGGAGGTAATGTTTATGTCATTTTCAGGACTTTTTCAGAGGAAATTTTCCCTATGTAGTTGTTGATTTGTTGTGTCTATCAGAAAGGCTGAGGTCAGAATCTTCCTGTGCTGCCATCTTAAACCTCTTTCCCTATCACGTTTTTTTCCAATTGCGCTCATTTTGAAAGAATTGTTGCACTCTATTTATGCATTAGTTTGTCCAGCATTTTTCTCTTTTCATTTTGTCCGTGTCAGATATTGGAACTAAGGTTATGCTGGTCTGATGGCAATGTTTCTTCTTTTTATATCCAAGGAAGGCTATGTATAATATTGTCTTTATTTCTTTTTTTAAACATTTGTTAGAGTTTTCTGGCATAGTCATCTTGGTCTACCTTGTGGAAATAGTTTTGTTTAATTTACAGTTTTAGTTTGTTTAATCATTATAGAATTATTCATATTTTTTATTGTGTTTTTCTAGCAATTTATTCATTTTTAATAGTCTAATTCTAAAAGAATGTTACTTCCATGTTATTCCCACAGGCTTCCTGTCATCCTGCATCATTTTGCTATTTCCTAGAAGTTAGGTGACATTCCCTTAAGGCTGTCATCCGTCCTGGGCATCATCACTCACAGCTGCTAGTCTAGAGATAGATTTAAAATAGATAATCAATATTTGGCTATTGGTTTTTCTATTTTGTTCCAAACTCTGTGGAATTTCTCTCTCTCTCTCTCTTTTTTCTATAAGTAGACTTTTATGAGGAATGCCTACAGACAGTTTGGGGTTTTGTTTTCCTCCAGTTTGGAAAAGTTGCTACCCATGGTGTTAACTTGGCATTCACAAATTAACATTCACCTTGATATCTACGGTCTCCATACTTGTTAGGAATTTCTTGGCTATTGATCAGGCACGACTTGTCTCCTTGCTGGCATGGTGCTCAGGGAACAGAGTGCCAGTGTGCTTGCCTCCTTACAGCAAAGAATCCAAAGAAGGCAAGAAGCCAGTATTGGCTACTTCATAGATACCAGCTTGTTAGACTAGCAATAGGACCCTCTCTAGGACCCTTCGCCAATGTTTGTGGACTCAGGATGTGCTGAACAAGAGTTTGATTAGAAAAGGAGCCATGTATGTAAGTGACAAATCACTAAATTCTACACCTGAAACTAATATTACACTGTATGTTAACTAACTGGAATTTAAATAAAAACTTGGAGAAACAAACAGAAGGACAACAAATGCCTAAAGAATAATAATTAAAAGCATAAAATATCACTGAATAACTTCAACAAAAATAAAGTTTTGGCAAAAAGAAAGGAAGGAAGGAAGGAAGGAGAGAAAAAGGGCCATATAGTCATGTAGATAAGAAGTGCTAGGAGCAGAACCTATTCAGTGCAGCAGTTTGGTGGGCTTTAAGACTAGTGAAGAAAGCCCTTCTTCCCTATAGACCATCAGAACTGTAAAACACTTTTGACATGACTTAGTCCAATGCTCTTATTAAACAGGTGAGGAGACTGCTACCCATATTTGTCCTTATCTATGCAGGGAGTGAAGGAGTGACTAAGATCAGCAGCTCCATCTTCTGACAACCATGGTTAATTGCTTTCTTCATCACTTCTTCACTTTGGTCTTTAATTTTCATGTTTAGTAATCTACTCAAGTCACTAGCTTTAGGGAGTAGTGCCCCTGTTCCTCTTCACAGCAGACTCTTTCTCTTTGTCCTCTTACGTTCTTACTTGGGGAAAGAACCTGACACATTCATTGTGCCATGTTTTATTAGCAATGTGGTTTCCAGGCCTTAATATCAGGAACCATGTGCAATTTTTCTCTCTTTTGCTCTATGTGTTGCTTTCATAGGATAGGAGCTACCAGTAGGCCAGGCATTCTCTACAAAGTAGGTGGTCAGGTAGGTACATTCAGGGGACATTGCCTACTTAGCTTCTTTCAGGGATGATTATGAATATGGATTGACAGAGTTAATGTTGGAAAGGGAGGAGGAGGTCTTGGAAAATAAGTGTTATTTAACAAATATTTATTGAGTCCCTACGCATGTTAGTATAGGGATTCCACAGTGAAAACACTGGACAGGGTTCCTGACCTCAGGGAGCTAATATACCAGTGGGGAAAAGTGCAGCTAATAAAAGAAATAAATAAGCAAGATATTACAATCAGTGATAAGAGTCCCGAAGAATGTCTGAAGTGACATAGTAGAGAGGACCTTGGTGGGTAGGTGGGGGTCCAGCTCACACAGGGTGGCCAAGGAGGGTCTGTGTGGGGAGCTTCCTTTTATTCTGGACTCACAAGATTAGGAAGAACCAGCCATGGGCAGAGCTGAAGGAAGAACATTCTTGGCAGACAGAACAGAAAACCCAAAAGCCGCAACATGGCAAGGAACTTAGATCTTACGGTAATCTCACAGAATGGGCTGATGTGGGCAGAGGATTATGTATATGGTAGAGTGACGTATAAGATGAGGTTTGAATGAGGCAGGTGTCTTCAGATCTTACAGGGCCTTGTGGGTCATAGTAGGGAAATTGGACTTTATTCTAAGGGAATAAATGATTTTAATTTGGGGGAGGCTGACAGGACCCAATTTATATTTTTTGAAAGATCCCTTTGACTAATGGAGTCACCACTGTGTGGCAGAGACTGCTAGTTATTCCCCAATAGCCATCTCTCCTTTTTACACAGTAATGGAATTTCTCACTGGTCATGTGGCCACCCAACTAAAGATTGCATTCCAGCCTCCCTAGTAGTGGGTGTTGCCATGTAACCTGGTTCTACCCAGTGGAATCTGAGTGGAAATAACACCTGCAGTTGGGGGAGGGAGCTTGCTGTTAAAGGAAGATTCATGACTTCCCTCTCCCCTTCTTCCTTCCAAGGGATTGGATGTGGACCTGAGATTGGGAGCTGCCTCTGAGATGGAAGCTATGTGATGAAGATGGCAGAGCCAAGAGTAGACAGACTAATGAGGCAAAGTTGCCTCACCAACCCTTTCCACCCCTAGGTGACTGACCTAGATGTTTTTGTGGCTGAGCAATGAACATCTACTTTCCTTAATCTTTATTAAAATGGATCTCTATAATAGTGGGCACACCAGTATTATAGCAGATATGCCTGATTACAGTGGGAGATGGCCTGGAGTACTGGAACTCAGACTCTCCCAGGCATCGAAGGGAGACCCTCAAGAACTATTAACATTTTCACCATGGTGGTCACTGTCGACATTCTCCTCAATATGTGACCTGGAATTTGGTAGACACATGGTAAACTTTTGTAAAAAATTAATGAATCGCCTCTGTTCCCATTCTTGATGTAACCAGAATATTGAAGACTCAAATTGATGGGGTAGCAATATAAAAAGGTTATGTTTTCCCTAAATAGAGATATTGATTTAAGTAGGGAGAACTTAGTGATTCTTTTTCTTCAGCTTTGGGGCCTAGTTCTGTGGTAATGGGGAAAGTGTTTATCAGCACCTTATTGAATTATTATTGCCATAGTAGTATCACAGCCATTAATGATCTCAACCACATCTTTACAGTCATTAAAATTGTCACTGTTACCATCACTACCACCATCACTGCCATCCCCACTATTACCACAACCCTATAACCTTGGACATCTTCACAATAATTACCACTGCAAACACCATTACCTTCTCCAGTGTCATTGTGATCACCGTCTGTAATAGGTAGCAGTACTAGCCACCGTAACAAATGGACCACAAAGTACATGATGGCTCAAATACAGTAGAAGTTTATTTTTCATTTATATAATTGTCTGGAACAGGTTTTCTTATTGGCAGGAGACTTCTTCCACACAATAATTAGAACTGAGGGACTCGTTTTCTGCATGTAGCCAAAGGAAGGGGAATGAGGATGTGGGTGGGCATACCAGCTCCTTAAAGCCTTGGGCTGGAAATGCACACTTCATTTCTGCTCACATTTCATTGACTGGAACACGGTCATATCGCCATGCCTGAGTGCCAGGGTTCTGGGATGTGCAGTGTAGCTGCAAAATGCAGAAGTTTTTGAGCAAGTGGAAGCAGTCTCTGCCAGGCCATCCTTGCAAGAAGTTCAGTGCATTTTTTTCTGTTTCCAGCCTGTGCTAGACCCTCTCTGTTCTATAACATCAGGACAATGTGAGATTTCTATGATCAAAAGCCTTATGAACTAAGTACAAAGCAACATATGTTGGGTTTGATTATTATTTTGGACTGTTAGTATTGTAGTTGTTCAAAGTATGCTGAGGTGGTTGAGTTGAATCTTAGAAAATGGGTAGAATTTCTTTGCTTGGAGGAAAAGTGGAGTTTGAGGTAGGAAGGGTGCCATATGTATAAAAATGGCCTGGGCATAGGCCTGAATGGGCTCAGCTTGAGCAGAGGAGACTGGCCTGGCTGGAGCACGTGAGTATTGAGGATGAGGAAGAATAAGCTTTGAGCAATTAGGTGGAGCAAAAATGCCAAAGGCCTTTTGTCTATATACCTTTTCAGACTTCTTTAGATGTGTAATAAAGTTCTTTGGTTGCAGGCAACAGAAACCTACTTTGTCTGAACGAAGCAAGGAAGCAAACAAACCCCTCCAAAATCCCAAAATATATTGGAAGAGTAAAGGGGCATTCTGCAAAGCAAAGGGGGCACACAGGGCCAACTCCTAGGTTTTGGCAGCTGGTGGTTGTGATAACAACACCCAGCTTCTGTATTTGTCCTCTCAAAATTCATATTCTAGGGCCAGAGCCTTCCTTGCACAGCCTTTCTTGGGTCAGGTGTCTTCTGGATCAATCTGCCATGGTTGGGGAGTTGTTTTGTTACAGACAGGGCTCTCCCTTCACCTGGCCCCAAGAATTGTGTCTTACCGAGGACACAGTGTTGGGGGCATTGGAGCAGTGGAAGGAAGGTTGTTACCTGCTTTGGAGGTAGTTATTTCTGTGTTGAAATCCTAGCTTCTTCAGTGACCAAGGCAGACAGATGAGTGGTCTAGCTTCTGATCCTCAGTGTTCTTACATGTAAAATGCATATGAAAGAATAGAAACCATCTGAAGATCAAATGTGAAAATGAATGTAGGGAGCTCTCCATGGTTTTCTTTTTTCCTGCATCTGGTACTTGACATGTCTACAGTGATGAGGAGGCAGGGTGACCTGGGACGAGCAGAGTCTCAGCTAAGGCTTTCCCTAGCAAGTGATGCCTCCACCCAGCCTGCCTACAGCCGTGCAGCCCAGGAAGGGGTGTCGGCCGCTGGCCAGGGAGGGGACTTGAGGGCCTGCTTTGCAGGGTGCTGGCCGTGTTTACAGAAGCTCTGATAGCATCGAGGCTCTGAGCCGTGATGGAGATGGAAATGTAATTTTCAATTAAGAGTCACCGCTCATTCCTGCTTACATTACATTTTAATTAAATTTCAGTCAAACGTGGCATAGTACTGCCAGGGGGAGGGCAGGGAGTCTGGCAGTGTCTCTTCCTCCTCTAGATGTGAGTTTGCCTCAGTCCTAAGTGGTCCTAGTTTCCCACCCTTTGGCCTCCCTCAGGACTGTCTGGAGCCCGTGTCCTTACTCAGAGGGCCCAGCTGGCCTCCAAAGGTCATGCGGAGCACGTAAACAAAGGGACAGTAGCTCAAAGACCCCCCCCCCCCCATGAGAATTAAATTAAAATGGCTACTGATGTCAGAACCCTCAGTCAACTGGAGATTGTCTCTCCACTAGCCATTCCCCAAGAAAATGAGGTGGTGCAGACATGGGAAAGCCAATTAGTTTCTGATGAGCTCCCCAGAGGGAGATCCTGGGGACCTGTCTCTCCCTGTTCTTCCCAGGGTTTTAGCTAGCAAGCCTGGGGCTCTGGGCAGATCACCCAAAAGCTCCTTTAAAGCAGACAAAGTCATGTGTATTGTGGAGGTGGAAGGGAGGGGATGAGGGAGAGACATGCCTTTGAAAGTCTTGTCGATGGGGTGAGAAGGCTTGTCGGAGGCTGGCTAGGGCTGAGAAGATCTGTCACCAGCTCCTTCCATTCTCAGCAGCAGGAGTGATTTCACATGCTCGCAGGGAGCCATGGGCTGTTGGAAACAGAAGCTGTTACTTGAGAGTGATCTTGGGTTCCTCCTTCATATACAGGGGGAGGTATTGAGGCCAGAGCAGGCCTGACTTTTGGCTGGTCTTACAAGTCAAGGGTAAGGCAGGACTCTCACTCCTGGACACCTCCTGACCTCCTTAGCCTTCTGCTGTCCTCTGGCTAAAGTCCCGTCCTTTCTCCTTTGCTCTCAGTGTAGACAGAATAGCGCCTCTCCCATTTGGGAATAACAGACCATTTTTTTGATGACAGAGCTGCTGTCCCCATGTCTCAGGTTTTCTCTTGCACTTTAAATGGTGCTCTTTCCAGGAGGAAAGCGAAGCGACTTCTTTCCCTCTTACTGCATCCCTGTTGGAGACAGGGGTTACTGGGCCCTTCTTTCCACCATCCTCCATGTTTCCTCTTCAGCTTCCTCTCCTATCTGGGCTACGGAGAGGTCCCAGAGCTGCCCCAAGGACAGACTATGTGGGTGGCAGATTCACCTCTATTGTCGAGTATGTTGTGTGTTTGTGGACAAGCCCCTTTCCCTCCCTGGCACCCAGCTTTTTTATCGCTAGCATGGAAGGGGTGTTGGACTAGACCAACCAGCACCTCTGGACATTTCCCGCATCATGACTCACTTTGCTCATTCATGAAGCCATTCTCTCGACTCTCCTGAAAAAACCCCATAGTATCTCATTTTGTTTGGGTTTAAGGGTTCATGGACTCCCTGAAATCATCTCCTGAAAGAGCTATGATTTCAAGGTTGATGGCTCTGAACTTCTGTGGTTTTCAGGTTGCCTGAGACAGGTCAGATCACATCCACATCCATCGTATTAGGACCCTGCAGGGATCTGCCTTCATCTCCAGTTATCCTACCTCTCTCAGTGCTAAATATTTTCTTTGGAGTGGGAATTCTGGCTCTTTGCTGTGAGGCTTTGTTGGGTGACCTGATGATGGTATCTGGAGTCAATCTCAAGTTATCGAGCTGTCCCCCCAGGTGAATTTTCTCCTCCCTGGTGGAGACTCAGAGCAGCTGGATGCCTGTACCGTTCCCTCCACCTCCCACTCTCTTCCCACCAGTGTTCTGGCCAAGAGAAGCGGAACACAAAGAGCTGAGTTGGGTGGAGCAAAGTGCCTGTGTCACAGAGGACTATGATGGCTCTTCCTTCTGACTCTTTGGAGCTAGGCCTGGGTCCTACCTGACCCTGTCCTGACCTCTCTGAAAGCACAGGGCAGGGCTGGGGGCCTGGGCTGCCCAGAGGTAATTGCAGGGGATCTGCCTCTTGATAAAAGTCACCCATCAAGAGACACTATTCTGCTGGAGCAGTGGGAATAAGTGGGAGCTGATCGGGAGAGGCTTTCTTTTCTCTTTTCCCATAACATCCCTGGAAACTACTGCCAGGGTCATTCCCCCTACTGTTGTCAGGGGATTAAGCCAGAGCAAGCTGTGTGGGGCACAGTGTTGGATACAAGGATACCTTGGGCTGGCTCAGGGTTGGCACTTACCTGGGAGGGACAGTTGTGCACAACACAGCCCCCCTTAGGGGGAAAAACTTCTTGAGTTTGGGTCCAGAAGGGAGGGAGTAAGATCAGATGTGGCAGGGAAAGAGTATTGAGGTTCTGGTTTGGGAGACAAGAGTGATCCACAGAAGATGGGCTTCTTTACATTAGGTAGATTCAGTAGCTGTAAGCTGTGGAATTTGGATTCATACGGACCTGACTTTAAGTCCTAACTCTGTTACTCACAGCTAGCTGCTGGTGACCTTAGCAAAGCTCGTGCCCTCTCTGGGACTTAGTAGAAAGACCATACCTACCTTGTAGGGTTGTTATAGGAATTAAAGTATTTGTAAAGCAGTGGTGTGTGATAACTGCTCTATAAATGTCTATTATTTTCACTCGATGGGTCAGGACAAGAGGTTTAAGAGTGAGGCCTCTTAATCTCAAGTCAGCCAGGTAGGCAGGTAGGAATAATTACACTTCTAAATTTTATAGTCAGCAGAGGGAAATATAGTACTTTACAAAGCATCTAGAAGGAAGAGAAAGCTGGAATTCATATCTGTGTGCACCCATGTTCATAGCAGCATTCTATATAATAGCCAAAAGCTTGAAGCAAGTCAGATGTCCATCGATAGATAAATAGATAAACAAAATGTGGTGTACTCATGCAGCCTGAGAAAGGAGGGAAATCTTCACACGTGTACAACATGGATGAACTTTGAAGACATTTGCTAAGTGGAATAAGCCAATCACAAAAGGACAAATATTGTAAGATTCCACTCATAGAGGCACTTCATAGAGACAGAGAGTGGAAGAGAGACAAGAAAGTGGACAGAGAGACATAGAGGCAATTTGTAGAGACAGAGAGTAGAAGAGAGACAAGAAAGTGGACAGAGAGACATAGAGGCAATTCATAGAGTCAGAGAGTGGAAAGGAGGGTGCCAGGGGCTGGGGGAGGAGTTGGGGAGTTCCTGTTTTAATGGCGAGAGGTCAGTGTGGTAAGATGAAGAGTTCTGGAGATGAATGGTGGTGATGGTTGCGCAGCATTATGAATATACTAAATACCACTCAAATGTGCTGCTGAAAATGGTTAAAATGGTAAATTGTATGCTATGTACACTTTATCACAGTAAAAGAAATCCGGAATTTTCACTGTGGGCAGCATTCCTTGTGGGAAGAGTGGAAGGGCTGACTATAACCCTGAATAGTCCCACTCCTATTCCCTGACTGTCCCCACCCAGCTGTGTGGGTGCCATCCTGACAAGGGAAAGGCCACTGTCTGTTGGCCAAGCCCCATTTGACAGGTTTACTTAGGGCAGGCTTTCAGATTGAGGGCTGCCCCTCCACTGCCAGTCCTGCTTTCCATCTCCCCAGTTTATTAGGAAAAGGCTTCCTGCTGTTCTCTCAGATCCCACTGGCAGCCTTAGGCAGCACAAGGGGCTTGCTGCTCTGACGGCAGCCCTGGCAGCTGGGGCTGGTACAGCTGCAGGCCCCTGCCTCACAGCGAAGTGTTCTTGGCAGGGGGAAGCCTCTGGGGTGGGCTGCCCGTCCAGCATGAGGGAGGGCAGATGACAGCCTGGAGGGAGGCTGGGCAGGGAGCTCTGTGCAGTGTCAGCTCTGCTCAGCAAGGGGGAGATAGAGCCCCACGTTTGGCTCCGTGGCCCATGGAGGGCAAGGCATCAAAGTGCTGGCATGCTGTGGGGGAGGGAGGCTTGTCAGCCCTACTGAACTCCCAACATAGCTTGGAAAGGGCTCAGGAGGTCAGACATGAGCTGTATGTGGCCTCTGTTATCTATGCATTTGTTTTGGGCACCTATTTGGTATATAACAAACCACTCCAATACTCAGTGGCTTAAAACAACCATTGTAGTATTTCACAATTTTGTGAGTTTGTCTGATTTACATGGCATCATCTGGGGCTGCCCTGAGGGCTCGGCTAGCTGGGACGTTTAAGATGGCATGTCTGTGTGGCCCGCAGTTGGTGCCAGCTGTCGACTGGGAGTGCAAGTGCAGCTGTTGACTGTAGTTAGTGCCCATATGTGGCCAGTCCAGGTGGCTGCCTTCCCAGAGGGAGCCTTCTGAGAGGGAAGAAGTTTCTACTTTCTGTCCACTTCCTGGGCAGGCACAGCATTATGGCTGCTGACTTCCAATTAAATAGTCTCAGGGCCAGTCCGGGTTCAAGAGGAGGAAAACCAATGAGAGTGACAAAGGATACATGACCTTAGTACTTGATGATCCTGGGCCTCAGTTTCCCCTTGTCAAATGGAGCCATATACTATAGTAAGAATTACCACTTGCTTTAAGACTTGAACAAACCTTTAAAGTCCACAGAGAGTCTTAGGAGCAGAGAGCAGGTTGATGGAGCAGCTGAGGCAAGGAGGGCAGAGAAGGCTAGGGGGCTGTTGTTCAGTGGGTTAGTAGTTGGCTAGAGAAGACTAATTTTTGCCAGAGAAGGAAACACAGTATTGAAAGCTTACTATATACCAGTTCATGTACTCTACTTTCATTTTCTCTAATCTTCAAAATAGCCCTGTGAAAGGATAAAATTGCCCTCATTTGGTAGATGATAAAACTAAAATTTTCCTAGTGATTTGCAGGATTCAGCCAGCTAGCGAGGCAGAAAGGTAGGCTCTACCTTTGTCTTTGTCTCTGGAACTGTATCGTGCTCCCCAGACAACTAAGTCATGCTTTGTTTGCAGCTCAAAAATCTTCAGAGAAGAAGGACAAGGATGACTTCTTTCAAAGGGGACTTTCAGAGCCATTTATGGCAGAGAGTGGACATGAGCAGGGAGCTGGCTGTCCAGGAAGCTTCAGGAAGGAAGGAAGCCAAATTGACAGTGTGTCCTGGCTGGAGCAATCCCACGACGAAGCTCCAGAGAGTCAGAAGGGAGAACCAGAAGGGAGAAGCCATGAGCAACTCTGGGTCCTACCAGGCAATGGAAGAAGATGGATGTTTTATCATTAGTCAGGAGGCATAAAGAGGATGCTGAGACAAATTAAAGGAACTTGTGGGCAGTAGGTTAGAACCTAGGAACTGGGACATAAAAGCCAATCATCCATCTGTCCGTCCGTCCATCCATCCATCCATCCATCCATCCATCCATCCATCCATCCATCCACTTGTGAACTCATTACTGTTTTTAACATCTGAGTCTCTATTATGTGTCTAGCCCTCTTTTGCTTATATAATTAAGATGAAACCCCAGCTTTTGGGGAGCTCAAATTACACTAGGGCAGGCAGACTTATAGCTAGGGAATGGCATTACTGTGTTGATACTGGGATGGGGTGCACAGAGGAGCAGTTATGGGAGTACAAGAGGAAGAACAAGAAAACTCTGCAAGCCAGAAACCCAGTGTGGAATGCAGGGGAATTGAGGTGTATCTGATCTGGGCCTGACTGTGAAGAGGATGGACCCCAGGTCCAGGAACTCAGCTCCTGAGCCTAAGAGAGCAGCTGTGTCTAAAGAGGAGGTGTGTTTCCTCATAGTGACTGACATGCAAAGGCAAGGACTGGGGCCCCCCCAGCCTTTCCTTGAGTGTTTCCTGGAACTCAAATTTTGTTTCAACCTCACAGAGTGTGCAGTGGGGGAACTGAAGTCATCCATGCCTATGACATCCCAGAGGAGGGTGTCAGACTTCCCTCCCTCCAGAGAGGACTGGACATGATGAAGACAGCACTCAATTTGCCACACGAGAGATTTCAGTTCATTTTAAGACATAAATTGAAAGAAAAGGTTTTCTCCTCTTGATGTGAAAGGAAGCTACTTTTATCATATTGGGGGTGTATATAATACAGACATAACAGGCTGTTTAGATATTGCAATAGAACTGGTTTATCCTTGCCCTTTACACTAAAATTGTTATTTTTTGGGCAAGTGAACCGTGAGTATGACCACTGTCGGGAGCAAGGGGCAGGACATTGCCATAGCAGAATTGGGGAACCAAAAATTCAAATTCTCTGGTATGAGATTTTGGAAGAAACAGGAAGAAATTTGATCAGTCAGAAACATTTTCTTCCCAAGTCCCATTGCCAAAAGACAGCCTCTGCTGTCATTTCCATGGTTCTGGATGTTTTCCATGTGCAGGTATTTTTCACAGGACTGCCTACCAACATGTAATATTGCCTCTTGCTCATTGCTCTTCGTTTAACATTGTAAGTTTTTTTTTTTGTTGTCGTCATGTAATCTTTATGTTCACTTTGTGATGTAGATAATATTTCTTCCATTCTATTGATGAAAAATTGAGTCTCAAAAAGGTTATATAGTCTATCCAAGATCCAGTGAACAGCAGAATTGTGATTTAAATTCAGGTCTCTGATGCTAACTAAGCCTGAGCTCTTTCTGTTTGCTGATCTGCTTTGTGTAAGAGTTGAGACACTTTCATGGGTCTGGTGTTTGGAGGCAGATGGATAGAGGTTTGGACCCTCAGGGACTCTCCCTGTGCTCATATCTTGGGGTTGCAAGGCACTAGATATTGATTGATTCCCTGTGTATTTTAAGTGATTCATAGTAAATGGGGTGCTGTTCCTGTGGTTCCAACCTAGCTTGGGAATATGGTAGCTATTATATCGGGCTGCCCAGCAGGATTCTTTTTTTTCCCTCTGTGTTTGGTTAACATACCATATCTCTAGTCTCCTCCAGATCACAGAGGATGCCCCATACCTAGCCAATCAGAGCACCCCAATTTCCTTGGCCTCAGTGATTTGTTCTAGAATATTAATGTAGTCCATTTGACCAATTAGAGTCTTTCCCCAGGATTTTTCTCCTGTTGGCAGTGAAAAGACTGTCTTTTACCTTAGAGTCAGAGTGCTGGATGAATGGGACTCTGGGCTGTTGGAAGCATCTTAGGAAGCCCATTTGTTGTAGAGGAAGCTCAAATAGAGGGCCAGGAGATGTCAAGAGAGCTAAGGACATGACTTGCAGCTGTGTGAAATGCCAGCTGCCCTGTTCCCACCCCATCCTTCTCAGTCATATGAGTGAGACCATTTGGGGCCATCAAATTGTGCCACCCAAAATCTCAAAGAAAGTTGTGAGGATTTTTTTGTTAAATATATAGGATCCCAAATATAAGGTCAGATTAACAAGAAGAAGAAAGAACACTGAAAATTGTAATATGTGGGTAAATATAAAAGAAAGTTTTACATTTTTTTGTAGGGTACCTGAGCAGCTCAGTCGGTTAAGTGTCTGATTTAAGCTCAGGTCATGATCTCACAGTTCATGAGCCGGAGCCCATGTCGGGCTCTGTGCTGACAGCTCAGATCCTGGAGCCTGCTTTGGTTTCTGTGTCTCCTTCTCTGTCTGCCTCTCTCTGCTTGCACTCTGTCTCTCTCTCTCTCTGTCTCTCTGTCTCTCCTTCTCTCTCTCAAAAATAAACATTAAAAAAATAAAGAATTGTTTTTGTAAGGGACTAGTGACTGTTTAAAACAATAATGAAAATATTCAATGGGCTTAATAATATATTTAGAATTAAAACATGACAATAAAAGCACAAAGGGAAGAATGGGGGAAATAACTGGAACAATACTGTTATAAAGTTTTTATATTTTATACGAATGCAAAAATGTTAATTCAAGACAGACTGCTATAATTTGAGGATGCGTATTGTAATCTCTGGAGAAACCACTTGAAATTACAAAGAATTATAGCTAAAATCCAACAGAGCAGATAAAATGAACGATGTAAAATTACTTGATTAATCTAAAAGAAAGCAGGAAAGGTAGAACACAGAAATAGTATTAAAGAACATATGGAATTAAACCTAGCTGTGTCAGTAATTACATTAAATGAAAATGACCTATAAATTTGCCTGTGTTCTCTATTGTGAAAAAACAAATCACCCCTAAACACCAATGCTCAAAATAAATATTTATTTTTTTCACACTTTCAGCAGATTAAGAATTCAGGAGAGGTTTGGCTGGGTAATTATGGCTCAGGATCTCTCATGAAATGACAATCATAATGTTGGCAGTGACTGCAGAGATCTGAAGGCTTGATTGGGTGAAGGATCTGTTCCAAGACTGTTCACTCACATGGCAATTGGCAGGAGACCTTTCCCTCACACGGGCCTCTTTATCGGCTGCCTGAATGCCCTTATGACATGGCATCTAATTTCCCCCAGAGGGAGAAGAAATTCAAGTGAGAGAGCAAGGAAAAAGCTGCAGTGCTCTTTAGGACCTAGTCCTGTAAGTTGGAAGCTATTGCTTCTGTGTTACTCTGGATGTTAGAAATGAGTCACTACATCCAGCCTACACTCAGTTCAAGGGACTTTGCCTACACCTCTTAAAGGGAGAAATATCAAAACACTTGTGGACATGTGTTTTGGTCATTGTGTATTGTAGTAAGATATATGCAACATAATGTTTACCATTTTTATCCTTTTTAAGTGTACAGTTCAGTGTCATTAGGTACTTTTACAGTGTTGTGCAGGCAACATCAATAGGCATTTCCAGATTTTTTCCATCATTCCAAACAGAAGTTATGTACCTGTTAAACAATAATTCTTCATCCCTCTCTCTACTGACCCCCTGGTTACCTCTGTGCTACTTATGTCTCTATGTATGTTATTTTGTGTCTGGCTTATCTTACTTAGCTTAATGTTTAAGATTCATCCATGTTGTAGCATGCATCAGAATTTTATTCCTTTTAAGGCTGAATACTACTCCACTATTGGTGTATACTACATTTTTGGTAATTCAATCATTAACAATGGATACTCACCTCGTTTTCACCTTTCAGCTATTCTGAATAATGCAGTTGTGAATGTTGATGTACAAGTATCTGTTTGAATGCCTACTTTTTATTCTTTTGGGTCTTTAGCTCAAAGTGGAATTCCTGGCTCATATAATAATTCTATTTTTAACTTTTTGAGGAACAAGCTATTGTCCCAGAAGCAGCACTATTTTATATTCCCACGAACAGTGAACAAGGGTTACAATTTCTCCATACCTTTGCCAACATTTGTTATTTTTTATTCTTTTTGATAGTAGACATCCTAGTGTGTGTGAAGTATATCCCATTATGGTTTTGATTTGTATTTCAATAATAACTAGTGATGTTGAACATTTTTTCATATGCTCATGAATATTTGCATATTCTTTGGAGAAATATCTATTCAAGTCCTTTGCCCGTTTTGGAATTGGGTTGCTTGTTTTGTTGAGTTGTAAACATTCTTTATGTATTCTGGATGGCAATCCCTTAAAGAACATATTGTTTTCAGATATTTTCTTTGATCGTATAGGTTGCTATTTTTCTCAGTTAATAGCATCTTTTGATAACAAAAGATTTTAATTTCCATGAGACTAAAACTATTTAGTCTAGTTTTATTTTTGTTGTCTGTGCCTTTGGTGTCATATTCAAGAAATCATTGCCAAATTCAACATCATGAAGATTTTGACCTATGCTGTGTTCTAAAAATTTCATAGGCTTAGCTCTTATATGTTTAGGTTTTTGACCCATTTTGAATTAATTTTTATGTATGGTCTAAGGTAAAAGACAAACTTCATTCATTTGCATGAAGATATCCAGTTTCCCTGGCACCCATTTGTTGAAAAGCTTGCTCATTCCCCCTTAAATGGCCTTTGCGCTCTTGTCAAAAATCAAATGATCACATACGTAAAGGCTTATTTCTGGGTTCTATATTCTATTCCATTGGTCTTTATGTCTGTCCTTATACTAGTACTATACTGTTTTGGTTACTCTAGTTTTGAAGTATGTTTTGAAATCAGGAAGTGTGAGTTCTCCAATTTTGTTCTTTTTTAATATCATTTTGGTGACTCATGGTCTCTGGAGATTACATATGAATGTTTACATGGGTTTTTCTAAAAAATGTTTAGAAATTTAGAAAATGTATTTAGAAAATAGGGTGTTTTTGGGAATTTTATCAAAATTTTAGATCACTTTGATAGTATTTAAATCATAACAAGCTTTCAATTCATAAACAAAGGATGGCTTTTCATTTATTTATATCTTCTTTAATTTTGTTCAGCAGTATTTTGTATTTTCAGTGTACAAGTCTTTGCTTTCTTGTTTAGATTTATTCCTAAGTATTTTATTATTTTTGATGCCTTGTAAGTGGAATTGTTTATTTCTATTTTGAATTGTTTATTTACAGATATAAATTTCATTTTTAGCACTGCTTTCACTGCATCCCACATGCTTTGATATATCATGTTTTAAGTTTCATATATATAAAGATAGTTTCTAATTTCCTTTGTGATTTCTTGTTCAACTCCTTGGTTTTTTCAGAATGTGTTTTAAAATTTCCACATACTTGTGAATTTTTCAGTTTTTCTTTGTTATTGCTTTCTAGTTTCATTCCATGTGATTAGAAGAGATATTTTCTATGATTTCAATCTTTAAAAATTTATTAAGAATTGTTTTCTGATGGGCATTAGAGAGGGCACTTCTGGGAATGAGCACTGGGTGTCATATATAAGAAATGAATCACTGGGTTCTAACCCTGAAGCCAAGACTACACTGTATGTTAGCTAACCTGAATTTAAATAAATAAATAAATAAATAAATAAAAAGAATTGTTTTGTGGTCCAATATATGGTCTATTCTGGAAAGTGTCCTATATGCACTTGAGAAAAATTTGTATTCTGCTCTTTTTAGGTGGAATGTTCTACAGATGTCTCTTAGGTCTAATTGGTTTATGGCATTGTTCAAGTTGTTGCATTTCCCTGATGACTATTGCTTATTGATCTGGCTTATTGTTCTATCTGTTATTTAAGTTGGTATTGAAGTTTCCAACTATTATTGCAGAACTGTCTATTTTCCCCTTCAATTCTGTCAGTGTTTGCTTTATATTTTGAGGGTTCTGATGCTAGTGCATATGTTTATCATTGTTATATATTCTTGGTGAGTATATATGTGTGTATATATGTATATTTATCAATATATAATGCCTTTTTTTCTCTTGCAACATTGTTTGACTTAATGTCTATTTTGTCTGATGTTAGTATAGGCACCTTGTTCTCTGTAGGTTACTATTTGCATGGAATATCTTTTTCCATTCTTTCACTTTTAATGTACTTGTATCTAGAAGTCTAAAGTGAGTCTCTTGTAGATAGGTATATCACATAATAAAATCTATTCTGCCAATTTCTGCCTTTTGATTGGTGGTTTAATCCAATTACATTTAAAGTAAGGACCGATAAGGAAAAACTTACTTGGGTCCTTTTGTTAATTTGTTTTCTGTATGTCTTTTGGTAATTTTGTCGCTCATTTCCTTCCTTACTGTCTTATTTTTGGTGTGTTTAGTTAATTTTTTGTAGTGACATACTTTGATTCCTTTTTCGTTTTCTTTTGTATATATTTTATAGATACTTTCTCTGTGGATACCATGGTGATTACATATAATATCTAACTTTATAACTAACTTATAAACTTATAACTCAACTTCAACTGAATATAAAAACTCTAATGTATGATTCTATCTGTTTTCTTTATGTTATTAATGTTACAAATTACATCTTTAAAGATTATGTATTTAATAATAGATTTATTAGATTTTTACATATTTATCTTTTTTATTGAATATATTTGACATATAACATTGTATAAATTTATGATGTACAATGTGTTGCTTTGATATATTTATATATTGTCATTTGACTGCTATTGTAGCAACATTTATTACATTACATAATTAAAATACAATATTGTTGTCTGTATTCATTATATTGTGCATTAGATGACTATGGCTTATATACTGCTCATTGCAAATTGGTACCCTTAAACAATATAAATTTTTATCTCCCATCCTTTTGTAGCCACCATTTTACTTTTTTTTTAGTTAAAAATGTTAGATTCTACATATAAGTGATATGATATAATACTTGTCTTTGTGTTCCTGTCTTATCTCACTTAGCTTAACGTGTTCAAGGTTCATCCATGTTGTTGCAAACAGAAGGATATTTTTCTTTCTTGTGGCTGAATAATGTTCCATTGTGTATATATCATATTTTTTTATCCATTCTTCTGTTCACGGGCATTTATGTTGTTTCCATATCTTGGCTATTGTGAGTAATGCTGCAATAAACATGGGATTGCATATATCTCATTGAAATACTGTTTTCATTTCCTTTGGGCATATACCTAGTGGTGGAATTGCTGGGTCATACGGTAGATCGCTTTTTAAGTTTTAAGGGAACTCTATATTGTTTTTCATAGTCGTTGGACCATTTACATTCACCAACAGTGCATAAGTGTTCCCTTTTAATCACGTCCTCACCAGCACCTGTTGCCACTTCTCTTGACTTTGATGAGAGATATTCTAATGGGTGTGGGGTGATATCTCATTATGGTTTTGATTTGCTTTTCCCTAATGACTAGTAATGTTGACTATCTTTTCATGTGCCTGTTGGCCATTTTGATATTTGGAAAAGTGTCTACTTAGTTCTGCTATGCATTATTTAATTGGATTTTTGGTTTGTTTTTAAGTTATATCAGTTCTTTATATATTTTAAATATTAACTCCTTATCTGATATATGATTTAAAAACTTTTTTTCCCCATTCTGTAGGTTGTCCTTTCACTTTATTGATTGTTTCTTTTGAAGTGCAAAGCTTTTGATAGTCCCATTCGCTGATTTTTGCTTTTGTTGTTTTTACTTCTGGCATCATGCCAAAAATACCATTGTCAAGACCAATATTGAGGAATCTGATTTCTACATTTTCTTCCAGGAGTTTTATGGCATCAAGCCCTATGTTTAAATCTTTGATCCACTTTGAGTTAATTTTTGTAAGATGATCTTGGAAGAAATACTTTTAACTTTTTCCCATCAAGTATAATGTTAGCTGTGGGTTTCTTGTATATGGCCTTTACAATGCTGACATGTGTTCCTTCCATATCCAATCTGTTAAGGGTTTTTATTATGAAACAATGTTTTATTTTGTCAAATGTTTTTTTCTGCATCTATTGAGGTGATCATGACATTTTTATCTTTCATTTAATTGATGTAATGTATTATACTTAATTGATATGCATATGTTGAACCACCTTTGCATTCCAGGGATAAATCTCACTTGGTCATGGCGTATAATCTTTTCAATGTGTTTTTGACTTTGATTTGCTAATATTTTCGTTGAGAATTCTTGCATCGATATTCATCAGAGATACTGTCTATAATTTTCTTATGGTATCCTTATCTAGTTTTGGTATCAAGATAATGCTGGCCTTGTAAAATTAATTTGCAAGTGCTTCTTCAATATTATGGAAGCATTTAAAGAGGGTTAGTGTTAACTCTTCTTTAAGTGTTTGGTAGAATTCACTAGTGAAACATCTGGTCCTGAAGTTTCCTTTCTTTCAGATATCTTATTCTGTCTTCAATCGGATTTTGTCTATTTTCTTCTTCTTCTTTTTTTAAAGAATCCTGAGATAAAGAGGACCTTAGAGATTTTTTTTAGAGAGAGAGTAACAACATGTGAGCAAGGGAGAGGGGCAGAGAGAGAGAGAGAGAGAGAGAGAGAATCCCAAGCAAGCTCCATGCTGCCAACATGGAGCCGGATGCAGGGCTCCATCCTATGACCCCGGGATCATGGCCTGAGCTGAAATCAAGAGCTGGATGCTCAACCAACTGAACCACCCAGGCACCCTGATCTTGTCTATTTTCAACGCTTTATAATGCATTCTTTATGTCATTTATTGATGTCTTCAGCTTCAGAATTTTTAAAAATAATTTTCGTCTTCTTGGTAAAGTATTCCTTCTGTACATTAATTTTACTCCTGAATTCACTGAATTGCTTTTCCGAGTTTTCTTGTAGCTTACTGAATGTCTTCATAATAGCTATTTTGAATCCTTTGTCAATGAGGTGTGATATTCTGTATCTCTGAGTTCAGTTGCTGGATAATTGTCATTTTCTTTTCATGATACTGTATTATTATGATTTTTAATAGTTTCTGATGAAATATACCTCTGCCTCCACATGTGAAGTAGCAAAAACCTTTCTTTATTGAAGTAAGGTTTTGTTTACTTTGATTCTAAACAGTTCAACAGGTTGGGTATTAGAAGTCTTTGTATTGTTTTCCAGTAGGTGGTGCTACAGAATAAGTTTTTGGTTTCTTTTTTTTAAAGTTTTTTTTTTAATGTTTACTTATTTTTGAGAGACAGAGACAGAGTGCAAGCAGGGGAAGGGCAGAGAGAGGGAGACACAGAATCCAAAGCAGGCTCCAGGCTCTGAGCTGTCAGCACAAAGCCCTATGTGGGGTTTGAACTGACAGACTACGAGATTACCACCTCAGCTGAAATCAGATGCCTAACCAACTGAGCCACTCAGGTGCCCCGTTTTTGGTTTCTTTTACAGGGACTGACTTAATGTTATATTTAGGAGAGCGGGTTAAAAAAAAACACAAAAAACCCCCCAAAACGCTGGCAGCAGACATGGGGGGAAGGAGTGTGCCAAGCATTTGGGGCTTCGGGTGTGCCCAAGGGTCAGTAAGAGAATCCTGGAACCATCCTGAGTGTGCCTCTTGCTGCTACCTGCTCTTAAGGAGCAGACAGCAGGAAATGTGTTCCTTCAGATCTTTGTCATCCTCCTTTCCTTTCCCTTCCCCATAGAGGTTTCTCCCCAGGAATCTGGGTGCAGCTGAATGGGACCCTCCAGCTGTAGTCTATGGGGCCACACAGACTCACACTTGCCACTTTCACCCTCCACTCCTTTGCCAGAGAGGTCATCAGTGCCACCGATGCCACTGCCACTGCGGGTGCCACCACTGTCAATGCTGTTGTCTCCAGAGTCTCACTCCCTCTAGGTCCAATCCACCAACCTGCACAGATGAGAAGATTTGTCTAGTGTCCTGGTTTGCTGTGCAGAGGAACCCTTGTTCAGTTATGGATGTCTGACTAGCGGTAAATCAAAGGGAAGACAAAGGGGAGGAGTCACACTGCCGTGACGCCATGATGCCTCTCTAATTTGTCTTTTAAGTCCTGTAGAAAATAAAAAGTGGAGTTATGAACCAAAATTACAATAATATGACAAGTTACTATTTAGTGTGTTTTATTTATTTCAATCTACAGGACTCCCGTTAGCATTCCTGGAAGAAAACATCTAGGGGTAATGACCATTCTCAACTTTTGTTTGTTTGGGCATGCCTTAATTTCTCCCTCACATTTGAAGGAAAGATTTGGTGGATATAGAATTCTTGGCTCACAGGCTTATTTATTTATTTATTTATTTTTTCTCAGTTCTTTAAATATATCATCCTACTACCTTCTGGCCTCTAAGATTTGTAATGGAAAATTGATATAACATTGAGAGTGCTTTGTACATGATAAGTCATTTCTGTTTTCCTGCTTGCAAAATTCTCTTTGTCTTTTGACAGTTTGATTATAATGTGTCTCTCTGTGGGTAACTTCAGATTAACCCTACTTTGAATTTCGTCAGCTTCTTAGATTTGTAGAATCATGTCTTCCATCAAATTTTGGAAGTTTTGACTTTTTTAAAAAAGAATAGTATTTCTGCCCCTTCATACTTTGTTCTCTTTCTGGGGTTCTCTTTATGTATATGTTGATCTGCTTAATGGTTTTCCATAAATCCTTAATTTCTGCTCACTTAAAAAAATTCTCTTTTCTGTCTGTTCCTCATTCTTGATAATTTCAGTTACTATATCTTCAAATTTGCTGGTTCTCTATCTGCCAGCTCAAATCTGCTGTTGAAATCCTCTAGTGAATTTTTTATTTCAATTATTGCACTTTTCATCTCCAGAATTTCTACTTGGTTTCTTCTTTCTCTTTCTCTTGATATTCTGATTTGTTTATGTGTTATTTTCCTGATTTCCTTTCATTCTTTGTGTTTTGTTTAGCTCCTTAAGCTTATATAGAGCTTTTGTGTCTCTTCCTTTCCTATCATTTATTTTTTTTTCTTTTTTCTTGATTGTCAAAGCCTGTAGTAGTCCATTTGTCTTGAGTCTTTTTTCCAAACTACCTTTGCAGACTATTCCTTTTCAAGTATGATAACTGAAATCTTGCTTCTTCAGCTTGGTTCCAGTGATGTTTTGACAGAGATTTCCTTGAACACTATGAACTGAAATAAGCAAACAAAAACATAGAAAAACCCTCGAAACAGAGAACAACTGTATCTCTCAGTATTTGCAGATAGACTCTCCGCTAAGCATTCTTTCACCCCTTAGATAAGCCTTCTCTGAGCCTAGAGATCAGCCCCCGATGAAAGCTCAAGGTCTTCTCAGATCTTTTCTGAGTATCCATCTTTTCCAATATGCATCTATATACCTTGCTGTCTTCGAATGTCCTAATTTCCTAAAGAGTCTTATCCCAGCTTTGTCTCTTGGCCTTGGATGGTCACTTGTATGTCTCCATCTATAATCTTTTGCCCAAGGAGTGTGTATTTGTAATTCACTTTTTGCTTTTTCTACCAGCATTCTGAATTCTGCAGGACAGAGATGAATACCCCATATCAGTCTTTTAGGTATCCTGTAGTCTAGGTGGAAAAATAGTAAGTTTTTCTTTACTTCCTCTGGTCTGAGGGAGGGAAGGGGAAACTGAACCCTGCTTATGAAGACCAAGACTGCTCTCACACCAGGGAGGGGGTAGGGTAAAGTCGAATAAAAGAAAAAGAATCACAAAACTTTTCTACCATTTTGAAAATATTTCCCTGCCCCCCCATTGGGCATTTGCTTAGTTTCTCTAAACATTTTACTGGTCTCCAGAGTTCAGATGAAGTTGGCTCAGATGGTTTCATATTGATTTTTTCTTTCTTTTGATGTTTCTGTGGAGTTATGAGAGCTTGGAGACTCTGAGTCTGCTACTTTGCTGTTGTCCCACCTGTGAACATACTTTAAAATCACTAAAATTCTGTGACTGAAAAACTATTGAGGGGCACCCAGGTGGCTCAGTCAGTTAAGTGTCCAACTCTTGATTTAGGCCCAGGTCATGACCTCACTTATGGTTAGTGAGATCAAGCCCTGTTGATCTCTGCTGACAGTGCAGAGTCTGCTTGGGATTCTGTCTCTCCCCTTCTTTCTGCTACTCCCCTGATTGTGCTTTCTGTATCTCTCAAGATAAATGAATAAACTTTAAAAAAGAAAGACTGTTGAAATAAGAATTAACTGTATGTTTTTAAAAGAGAAACACTTTAAACATAACAAAAGAGATGTTTAAAGTAAAAAGATGACAAAATACATACCATGTAAACATTAAGAAAGTTGGAATGGCTATATTAATATCAAAATACATTAATGACAAGAATATTACCAAATTTAAGGTGGGATATTGTAAATGATAAAAAGGCCAGTTCTTTAAGCCGGCATAATAATCCTAATATATGGAAATAATATATTTTCAAAATATATGAAGCAAAAATTGACAGAACCAAAAGAATAAATATGCAAATCCACTATCATAATGGAAGTCATACACACCCCTCTCTCAATAATTGTTAAAACAGACACTAGGCGTAAGTACATATGATACAAATGACCCGATTAACAAATTTGGTCTAACTAGCATGTATAAAGCATTTCATCCAACAACTGTAAAATAAATTTCAAGAACTGTGTCAAGTATGAAGGGCTTTAGATTTTATCCTACTTTTGTGCTGACAAGATTGTTTTGCACAGTTTAATGGTTGCTAGTGAAGGCGAGAGACTCCTGGATCTGGGACAAAGGACTTTATTACCCACAGCACCACAACATCCAGATCTTCAGGTTTGCATCAGTTCCTTTTGCTTCCCAACTCTTACTGGGGTGATGCAGTCTGGCCTAGATGAATGTCATACATGTAGTGGGTTTGCATTACAGCTGAGAAGCCTTGAGGAGTCTTTTGTCGCAGGGTGAAAGCAAACATGCCCACCTTTTGCCCCAGAGGGATACACTATCTTTATTATAGTGGACAGCAAACTAAACTCCCCTTTGCTCTAGTTAGTCACATCATCTCCGTCTTCAAAACAAAGGCTGTTTCCTATGCAAGCATCCTTAAAAAGATTAAAAAAGGCCACCAGTGTTTCCACTCACAAGTCATGTAGGACATGAGTGAGCCATGGAAAATTGTCTCCTATCAACAAACATTCTGTTTAAGTGCACATGAAACACTTACTAGAATAGATCATATGCTGGGCCATAGCAAGTCTTAATAAAGCTTAAAGGAATGAAACCATACAGAGGTTTTTTTCCCCTGACTATGATATTAAAATCAAAATAAAAAATAAAACACTTAGAAAACAATCACAAAATATTTGGAAATTAGCACACTTCGTGTGTGTGTGTGTGTGTGTTTTATTTTTTTCATATTTAGTTTAAATTCTAGTTAGTTAATATGTAGTGTAATATTGGTTTCAGGAGTAGAACCCAGTGATTCATCACTTACATACAGCACCCAGTGCTCATCAGAACAAGTGCCCTCTTTAATATACACACTCATTTAGCGCATCCCCCACCCACCTCCTCCATCAACCCTCAGTTTGTTCTCTATCTTTAAGAGCCTCTTAAGGTTTGTTTCCCTCTCTCTTTTTTCCCCCCTTCCCATATGTTCATATGTTTTGCTTCTTAAATTCCACATATGAGTGAAATCAGCGTACTTCTAAATAAATTGTCAATCAAAGAAGAAATCACATGGGAATTAGATGCTTCTTTGAATAAAAAGAAGTAGGGGTGCTTGGATGGCTCAGTTGATTAAGGATCCAACTCTTGATATGGGCTCAGGTTTTGATCTCCTGGCCATGAGATAGAGCTCCACATTGGGCTCCACTCAGTGTGGAGACTGCTTGGGGTTTTGGTGGGGTTATAAAGATATATGTTTATTGCTTTAAGTGTATATATAAGAATGGAAGACAGTTTTAAACTCAATGATCTGAGCTTTTACCTCAAGAAGTTGTAAAGCAGAAGAAATAATGAAACACAAAGACGTTAGAAGAAGAAAACAATAAATTTAAGAGCAGAATAGAAAATAGAGAAACAATAGATAAAATCAACAAGGCCAAAGTTGATTCTTTGACAAAATTAATAAAATTGATAAAATCTGCCATAAAAAACAACTCCAGGCTTAGATAAGGAAAGACTTTATTTGAAAAGATTATTGCAAGAGGGGAAATGGAATATTGCAATAAGAAACTGACCATGAAATTTGCAGGTTAGGCAGAAAGACTTTTTTTTATAGTGAGGAGTAAATGAGGCTAGAAAGAACCGGTATGTAAAAGTGAACAGGATGAAAGGTGGAGTAGTTGGACAATAGTTCAGAGAATGTTCTACCTTAAGGTCAGCCTACTCTTGAGAAGGGCCATTAAGGAGAGGTTGTATAATGGCTCAGGGTGAGGATGGTTAAAATGCAGGGGATGGGGGGGAGGGCGGGGGGAAGGAGAGAAGCTGAACTGAAATTTAATTAACAAGCATTTAGTTCAGTTGATCAATGGGGGCAAGATTGCTTAGTCATTTGTAAAACAAAGATTGGAGATTTGAAGGATCTGTGTTTGGCCTTATTATATGTTAACAAGGAAGCATCTGTGAATTTTATCTGAGTCATATGGGCTTTGCAGTAAGCCAATTTTAAAAACACAAAGGGATGGGAGATTTTTTAATGGTCGCTGCTTTCTAAGAGCACAAAGCTCAGATTAAATTTATCATCATCAATTTATAGGAATGTTGATCAACTAAAAATAGAGTAAAAGGACTTACAACATTAGGAATAAAAAAGAGAATGTTACTATAGATCCTACAAACTTTTAGAGTTTTTTTGATTCTACTTTATTTTTTTAAACATATATATGTATATCCTTTTATCTTTTAAAATGTCTTTTAATTGAAGTACACTTAATACACAATGTTATATTAGTTTCAGGTGTACAACATAATGATTCAACAATTCTATGCATTTCTCAGTGCTCATCACTGAGGCCCCTTTACCTCACCCACCCCCCCACCAACCTCCCCTCTGGCAACTTCCAGAGTTTGTTTTTTCACTTGTTTCTTGTTTTCTTTGTTCTTTGTTTTCCTTCTTAAATTCCACATATGACTAAAATCATATGAGATGTTAACTATTATTATTAACAACTTCATGCTAATAATTTGACAATTTAAAGGAAATAGATTTCTTGAAAGATACGGTTCTCTAAATTAACACAAGAAAAAATAGAAAATCTAAATTGTATAGTAGATGTCAAAGAAATCAAAGTCACACTTTAATACCTTTACCGTTTTTAAAATTCCAGGCCCAGATGGTTTTATTTATTTCATTTTAGGAAGAACCCCCCCCCAATTATTCATAAATTTTTCCCCCCAGAGATAAAATAAAGGGAAACAACTCCCAATTCCTTTTATGGGGTCAGCATAAGCTTAATGCCAAAATCTGGTAAGGACTTTATGAGGGAGAGGGAGAGGGAAAGAGAGAGAGAGAGAGGAAGAGAAAGAGAGAGAGAACAGGCAAAGAAAGAAAAAAAGGAAGAAATTATAGAATAATGGATAAAAATGCAAAAATCCTAACAAAATGTAAGCAAATCAAACGGACCAATATTTAAGAGGGGTAATAAAATGTGACCAAGTGAGGTTTATTCTAGGAATGTAAGGTTGGCTTAAAAACTAATTCCATATACTTCACTACATTAACAAAACATAGGAAGTAAACCATATGATCATTTTAAAAGATTTAGAAAAAGCAGTTTATAAAAGTCAACACCTATTTATGATAAGTCCTTTCAGCAAAGTATGAATAGAAAGGGACTTTCTAAATTTGATAGAGTATCTATGATATATCTACATCTAACATAATTCCTAATGGTGAAACATCGAATGATTTTTCTCTTAGATCAGAAGCTATGTAAGTATGCCTAATCTTGTAACTTTTATTCAATATCATACTGGAGGTTCTAGATGGTGAAATAAAGTAAGAAATAAAGTACATACAAATTGGAAAGGGAAAAACTTAAGGCTCCCTGTTTTCTTAGATGACATATCAAAAATCAGTTGTTTCTTATATACTAGCACAAAAAACTGGAAAATGAAATGGACAAATGCCACTTATAATACCATTAAAAAAACAACAGACACCTAAGAATAAATTTAGTAAAAGATATGCAAGATGTCTTCATTAAAAACTATATAACATTACTGAAAAAGTTGACCTAGAGAATTGTAATATGTTTAATTATAAGACTCAGTATTATTAAGATGGAGATTCTTTACAAATAGATCTATAGGTTAAGGGCAATCTCAGTCAAAATCCCAGGAAACACTTAAAATTATAATCGATGAGCTGAATCTAAAATTTATATAAAAGACTTAGAATAGCCAAGATAATTTTAATGAAGAACAAAGTTGGAGTTCTTAAACTACCTGAGCTTTCAACTTACAAGTAAGCTGTAGAAATTAGGACAGTTTAGTCCTAAAACTTAAAATCAGTGCAACAAAATAGAGTCCAGAAATAGACCCGCAAATATACAATAAATTGATATTCAGCGAAGCCACCAAAGCAATTCAGTGGGGGCAAGGAAAGATTTTTTTTGATAAATAGTCATAGTACAACTGAATATGCATGAAGACAAACCTAAATGAGCCTTAATCCTTTTGTCCAACCATACCTCAAATTAATAAAAACTCAATGTGAAAGGTAAAACAATAAAACTTCTAGAACAAAACCTAGAAGAATATATTCATAAACGTGGGGCAAGCAAACATTTTTTAAACAGAACACAGAGGCCCTAACCATGAAAGAAAAATTGGTAAATTGAACTCCATAAAAATTAATGATGTCTTCTCATTAAAAGATACCATTAAGGGAGTGAAAATGCAAGCCACAGACCTGGGGGAAATGTTTGCAATACATATATCTGATGAAGGACTCATATATAATATATATAATCAACTCTTATAAATCAGTAAGAAAAATGTCATGTAATCTAAATTGAAATGGGGAAAAGTCTTCACCAGGCACCTCAGAAAAGAAGGTATTAGAATGGCCAAGAGTATCCGAAAAGGTGCTCATTCTCATTAGTCGTGGGAAATACAAAACATAACAACAGCAAAAAACAAGCCCACAGCGAAATACTATCATCTGCTTTTCTGGCTAAAATAAAGATGTAGAACAGCTGAAATTCTCACATAGCACTGAAGGGATATAAAATAATTACAATCACCATTGTTTGGTTGTTTTTGATAATGTTAAACATGCATCTACTCTATGATTCAGTATTTCCAATATTAGAATTTTTTTCTAAATGTTTTATTTATTTTTGAGAGAGCACAGGTGGGGGCGGGGCAGAAAGAGAGCAGGTGGGGGACAGAGGATCTGAAGTGGGCTCTGCACTGATAGCAGTGAGCCTGAGGCGGGGCTTGAACTCATGAACCATGAGATCATGGCCTGAGCCGAGGCTGGATGTTCAACCGACTGAGCCTCCCAGGTGCCCTCCAGTATTAGATTTATAGCTGGGAGAAATGAGTGTCTATGTCTGCAAAACACACGTACAAGAACTTTTGTGGTAGCTTTTCACCATGACCCCAGACAGAAAACAATAAAACTTTCTACCTACAAGTCATACAAACTGTGGTGAATTTTCATATGGAAGAATACCGTTCATCAGTGAAATTATTCATACATGCAATAATGGATAAATCTCCAAAATTTTGTTTGGAGCAAATGAATGAAGACAGACAAAAGGGATAATGTGCTGTATGATTCCACTGGCATTTGAAAATGGCAAAATGTATCTAAAGTGAGAAAAATCAGAGCAGCAACCACCTGAGAAGGGGATGGAGGAAAGGTGGTTAGAAAGGACACAGGGGGATTTCCTATGATGATAGAAGTGTTCTCAGTCTTAATCTGATGATGCTCACGTGAGTGTATGCATTTCTCAAAATTTATCCAGCGGAACACTTAAGATTTGTGTCCTTTACTGGTGTCAATTATACATCAATAAAATATTATTAGCATAAAAAATTCCATCAGGGACAATCTCACTGGCTTATGTCCATGAGGATGATGACCTTGGGCAAACCTAGTGGAGTGGCTCCTGGCAGGGAGTTCCCTTACCTCTATAGGAAATTCAGTTGTGTTCTGAGGAAACCAACCCAGGAAAAACATCCTTTACCCAAATAAAGGAGTGCCTAATGGGGAATCAGGAGCATTGTGAGTGATGTTTGGCAGTCAGAAAGCCCTTCGGGATCATTTTGAGCACAGCCACTCACAACACGGCAACATCTAATTTTAATCACCCAATTGTTTTTATTTTTAAAAATCTACTTGCCACTAAAAAATCAAAACCAATGCCCAACACCACCCTCTTGCCCCAAACCGCAAAACACTCTACACTACGAGGGTAAGCTCACCTTGCTAAATTGCTGAATCCATTCTACTAATCCTGAACCTTTTCAGAGCAGGACTACATGTACTGCCTCCTTAAACTGCATTTCTATAACCTAAGATCAAATTAGTTGAAAAAGAAATAAATAAAATAATCACATTTACAATAGCATCAAAAACAGTAAAATACTTAGGAATAAATTTAACCCAGGAAGGGAAAGATCTATATACTGAAAACTGTAAGACATACATGAAAGAAACTGAAGAAGGCACAAACAAATGGAAAAATATTCCATGTTCATGGACTGGAAGAATTAATATTGTTAAAGTGTCCATTCTACTCAAAGCCATCTATAGATTTAATATACTGCTTATCAAGATTCTAATGACATTCTCAGAATTTCTATAGAACCACAAAAGACCCTGAATAGCTAGAGCAATCCTGAGAAAGAACAACAAAGTTAGAGGCATCAAACTTCCTGATTTTAAATGGTATTGCAAAGCTATATTAATCAAAACAGCATGGCACTGGCATGAAAACAGACACTTAGGCCGATGAAACGGAATCCAGGACCGAGAAATAAACCCATACTATATAGCCAACTAATATTTCACAAGATAGCCAAGAATACTCAATGGAAAAAGGACAGTCTTGTCAATACATGGTGTTGGGAAAACCAGATATTCACATACGGAAAAATGAAAATGAACCCCTATCTTACATCGCTCATAAAAATGAACTCAAAATGGATAAAGACTTAAGTGTAAGACCTTAAACCATAAAACTCCTCGAAGAAAATATGGGCTAAAACCTCCCCGACATTCATCTTAGCAATAATTTTATGGATATGATCCCCAAAGCATAAGCAACAGAAGCAAAGATAAACAACTGGAACTACATCAAACTGAAAGACTTCTGCACCATGAAAGAAATGATCAACGAAATAAAAAGGCAGCATGTGGTATGGGAGAAAATATTTGCAGCCCACACATCTGATAAGTGGCTAATATCCAAAATATGTAAGGAATTCATACAAGTCAAACGTAAGTATGGGGTGCCTGGGTGGCTCAGTCGGTTAAGCGTCTGACTTTGGCTCAGGTCATGATCTCGCAGTCTGTAAGTTGGAGCCCCATGTCGGGCTGTGTGTTGACGGCTCAGAACCTGGAGCCTGCTTCGGATTCTGTGTTTCCCTCTCTCTCTGCCCCTCCCCTGCTCACGCTCTGTCTCTATGTCTCTCAAAAATAAATAAATATTTAAAAAAAAGTAAGTAGAAAAATAGACAAATAATACAATTTAAAAATGGGCAAAGGACCTGAATGGACATTTTTCTAAACAAGATATTCAAATGGTCAAGAGGTATATGAAGACACACTTAACATCACTAATCATCAGGGAAATGTGAGTCAAAATCTCAGTAAGATATCACCTCACACTGTCAGAATGGTTACTATCCAAAAGACAAGAGATAGCAAGTGTTGGCGAGGATGTGGAGAAAAGTGAACCCTCATACTCTGTGGGTGGGACTGTGAATTGGTGGAACTACTGTGGAAAACAAAATGGCGGTTCCTAAAAAATAAAAAGTGGAATTACCATATGATACAACAATTCCAGATCTGGGTACGTAGATGAAGGAAATGAAATCACTATCTTAAAAAGATATCTGTACCCTCGTATTTACAGCAGCATTATTTACAATAGCCAAGACAGGAAAACACCTAAATGTCCATTGATGGATGAACTCTCTCTCTCTCTATCTATCTCTCTATCTCTCTGTCTCTCTCTCTCTTTATACACACACACACACACACGCACACACACGCACACACACACACACATTGCCTTAAAAAACCTTCTTTTTAAGGTTAAGTGATATTCCATTGTACATACATACATACATATAATGGAATATCACTTAAGCTTAGAAAGAAGGAAATGTTGCCATTTGGAACATGGGCATTGGGGGCATTATGCTAAGTGAAATAAGTCAGACAGAGAAAGACAAGTACTATACCATCTCACTTATATGTGGAATCTAGACAAACCAAACTCATGGAAACAGAGAACAGATTGATGGTTGCCAGCGTTGGTGGTTGGGGGAGAGGGTAATGAGTGAAGGTGGTGGAAGGGTACAAACTTACAGTTTCATGCTGAATTAGATCTGGGATGTAATGCACATATAGGATGGTGACTATAGTTAAAAACACTGTATTGTATATTTGAAAGTTGTCCAGAGCAAGTCTTAAAAGTTCTCACCAAAAAGTTAGTGTTAACTAAACTTTCGTGGTGATCATTTCACAATATATACATATATCTCAAACTTACACTATGTTATATGTCAATTATAGCTCAGTAAAGCTGGAAACAATTATTTAATAACTCTGGGAAGGGGGTGGGAGCTGCTATCTCCATGTAGCAGATCCAGATCCAGATGCTTAGAGAGTGCTGTGCCAGCCAGTAGGTGGTTGGCTCCACACCAAGGTCTTTGCTTACAGACTAATCATAAAGATGAGGCTAAAACCTGTTCAAGTGTAAGTGCCTGACAATTAGGTTTTTTATTGTAATGTAAGTGCCTGACATTAAGCTTTCAATTGCTGAAACATCTATGTCAAAGACATTCATCTTGAATAAACATATTGCGGCTATATGCCCTCAGGCTGCCCCACAGATGAAGTTCCATTTTTAGTAAGCCCTGGCAGGACAGAGATAACTGACCCCTTGAGAGACTCTGCTTTTCCCTTCCTATATCTTAATTCCCACTCTTATGTTTTAAATTCACCAATAAAAAGTGAACCCCTGGGTCTCTTGGCAGCACACCCTCACCCCCAGGTCCATACTCCTTGCTGTGTGGCCCTGCTGTGTGCGTTAAATCCTCCAGGAGCTGTGAATAAAAAACCTTGTTTTTTCCAAGCTCCCTGATGATTGTTGCTGAGGTGCATTTTGAATTCATAATAAGTCACAATGGCTGGTATAGCCTCAACATAGGCTCCAGTCCAGGATATGTCTGTCAGGGCTCACCGCAGGTATTAAGGGTGCAGGCATTAAGAGTGCCCCAGACATTGCTGGCTGATAGCATCACTATGGCCAGGCTGACCCGGAATAAGGAAACAATGAACACATTGCCCATCTTTTCAGTTTTGAGGTGTCTGATCCTTTTTAAGCAGTGGGGGGGGGTGTCTGTATTTGATTGTGTTTCAGGATCAATGTTTGTGTTGAGACTGTATTTGTCACCTGGCACTGTCCACGCTGGGTGGTTTACTGTGATAATGACACTGAGTAGGTGAGGGTGGGTTCCGAATAAGGGAAGCCTGAAAGCAGCCCACCAGGGGTGGAGGATGACATTGTATTCTGCCAAAGTCCAAAACATTTCCTTTTATAGACAGGGAATCAGAGGTACAATTTAGGGATGAAACTTGCTCTGTCAGTACCCTCAAGAAGCATAGGATGCCGTGGTGGCCAGAAGCAGCGAGACGACAGTCCAGTTGGGGGATGTGGCTGTCATGACAGCCTAGAGTTGGTCCTACACCTGATAGTTCAAAATGGACAGTGGCAGAAGTAGGGGCCAGGGGTAGATGCAGATTGGAGTCCATCAGGAGGGCGGTTCATCCTTTGTGGATGTGGAGTGTGGGGAGTGTGGGGAGTGGGTGTGTACAGGGAATGAGGGTCCCTGCAGGATGATGTTGGCAGCATGGCTGGGGGCTGTGCTTGCTGATAGAGTGAGCCTCCTGTCTGGGGTGGGCTGTGTCCCTGCTCTAGAGTGCCCCAGATGGCTCAGTCTGAAGAGGGACAGGCAGAAACAGGAGAGGTGGTGATTCCAAAGGGGCAGCTTTGACCAACAGCCATGGCTGGGGGCCTCTGGGACTGGCTGTGACATAGGGAACCCAGGGGATCTAAGGAGAAGAGAAGATGTCCCCAGTATTGAGCAATGGGTTTTAGACACCTCATACTGTTACAGAAAACAAGACGGGACAGGATCAGCACACTTTAGCACTTGTCTGAGTGTGCAGGTGAGCTTACCTAGGTAAGTAGATACCGTGTTTAACAGAAAAATGGTGGGCTTGGGTGGCTCAGGAGATTAAGCATCCAACTTCGGCTCAGGTCATGGTTTCACAGTTTGAGTTCGAGCCCCATATCGGGCTCTGTGCTGACAGCTCAGAGCCTGGAGCCTGCTTCAGATTCTGTCTGTCTGTCTGTCTCTGCCCCTTCCCTGCTCGTGCTCTGTCTCTCTCTCAAAAATAAATAAACATTAAAAAAATTTTTAAAGAGAAAAATGGTGAATATAAAATGAGGTGACAGTACCTGTCTCATAGGGGATTCATTTAAGCTTCTCAACAACCCTACGAAGTAGGTACTACACTATTAATTCCATATTGCAGATGAACAAATTGAGGTGTAGAGAGATCAAACAACTTGCCCACGGTCATGGTCACAAGTCTAGTAAGTGGCTGAGCGAGGACTAGAACCCAGGTAGTCCACCTCTATGGAACGTGATCTTAACCACTTCACTTCATGATGAAAACCTCCATTTAGGTACACTTAAGTTTAATTATGTAAACATAAGTGTCTAAGCGCTATGTCTAAACAGTAAATATGCATAGAGACATGTATGATAGTAAATACACATAGAGACATGTATGAAAGGGTGAGCACGATGGGGCGATTTCAGGCAATTCTTACTTTTTCCTCTTATGCTTCAGTGACTTTTTTTTTTTAAGAATGAGCATGTGCTGTTTATATAATTGGGTTGAGAGTACCAATAAAGATAAGAAGAAAAAGAAAAGAAACCCCTCTTGTCAGTCAGTTTTCCACATACTGGCTGTCTTGGCTGGTCTGGCCACTGATGGCTTTAGAATCCTGGGCAAGGTGGGCAGGTGGATGTGTCCATGGTGCTCCCTGGAAGATTTTGGTTAGCTTAGAACATTAAAAACCCGGTAAAGGGATTAATTCAGAATGAAGAAAAAATATAGCCCTCTGTACAGTTAATGTAAATATGATTATAAACCACAAACTGTGCGTGCTGTTCAGGGACTTCAAATCCTTCCTCCCTTTGACAGGGAGTTCCTGGTCAAGTGTAACTACAGAACTGTGCCTGGTCCTTATTTTCTCATTTTTTAAAACTTTATTTATGTATGTATGTATGTATGTATGTATGTATGTATGTATGTATAAGAGAGAGAGAGAGAGAGAGAGAGAGAGAGAGAGCACACACAGGGGAGGGGCACAGACAGAGGGAGGGAGAGAGAGAATTCCAAGCAGGCTCCACACTGTCAGCACAGAGCCTGATGCAGGGCTTGATCCCATGACCATGAGATCAAGACCTGAGCCAAGATCAAGAGTGGGATGCTCAACTGACTGAGCCACCCAGGTGCCCGAATTTTCCTTCTTCCCCCTAAGCCAGTTTGCCTGACCATCTTCAGCCCAGCCCAGCCCAGATGTTTTTGTGTGTTGGTTCCTTGGATTGGTACATTTATGATGACGGTTCTTGCTCCCTATAATCAAGTAACCACTCTGTACGGGGTTATGCATAATATCAGAATTACATATACTAGAGCTTCAGAGCAAGTGGGCATCAGTCAGAGGAGGAATCATGGGGGATAAGTAGAAGTGGGGCAGGAACGACCCAGGCCTGGGTGTAGTAGTTAATGATATGGAAATGGTGGGGTTCAGAGCAAACCATCAAGAAAGAATTTTTGAGACATTTTTGGTGCAAAAAGGTGGTTTTATTAAAGCATGGGAACAGGACCCATGGGCAGAAAGAGCTGCTCTGGGGTTGTGTGTGAGTGCTGATTACATACCTTCAGATTGGGAGGGAGCTAGGGATAGTTTTAAGTCTCTAAGGAATTTGGAAGCAAGGTTTCTAGGACCTTAAGGGGGATAGCTGTTGTTATGAAAAGGTCATTTACTACTGTCTAATAAAATCTTAGTCAGGAGACCCTTCAGATGTATATCAGTAGGCTATAAGCTTGGAGGATGATTGCTGACATATCATATGTCATATGATTGGGGGATACAGAAAAAAGAAGTTTCCAAAGGAATTTTTATAGGTTAAAGAAGACTTAAAGGATTTCGAGATCCGTATTAATGTTAAACTAAGATTGCCTTTTGCCCTTAGCAAAGTATTAACATTTAGGCAGTTGAGTTTCTAGAGGAAGGTCACTCTACCTGTCTCAAGGACTTATCAATGGGCTGTAAGTTGTAAGAAAATGTAATTTTTTTCTTTTGCCTTTGTTTTCTGTATCAGTTAACAAATTGGGTGATAGAACCTGGGTTCCAGTGATGAGGTAGAGGGAATCCCAGTATTTCTGGTTTCTGGGTTCATGTGGATGACGATGCCCTTCCCTGAGATGGGGCGAATAATGATGGGCAAGGTGGTGATTCAGGCTGGGGTGTGCCTATGGGAATTGTATGCAAATGGCCATGGCATATACAGGCATGGGGCAGTTTGCTCCATCCCCCCCCACTGGAAAAGTCATCAACCAGTAGGTGGTGATTGAAGTCAGAAGGGCAGAAAAGCACTTAGGCTAGTGTCACTTACACAGGGGCTGGGGAGGGGAGCTGTGTGCATCCTGACCCTCAAGACTGTGTAATCCTGGGGGTCGGAGAGCTGCTGCTTTAGGGAGAGTGGGACCAATCCATTCTGCTGGTTGGCATTTATCTGGCAGAAGGAAGAAGTAAAAGCAAAGAAGGGATACCCCTTCCTAAGCAGCATATCACTTCGTGTCTCATTCTATTAGTGGTGTAGGGGACCCGAATGTACGTTTATGGCACCATGATTCATTTGAGCTGATTATTTTCAGAAATTGTAGATATAGAAGCTCTGCAAACAGAGTAGAAATTACCCTTTTGTAAGGGAGGTTTACATTTACACAGGAAATCTCCATTTGGAAGGGTGTCTCCCTCTCTGTACTGGGAGGAGAAGTTTGACTACAAATCACCAGAGAATCTTAGTGTAGAAGCCAGTGACAAAAATCTGTGAAAACAAACTTTACTCTCCTTTACCCTGCTTTTCCTCGTCTTCCCATTATTTGGCTTCTACCGTCAACACTTTTTCTTGTTTGATTTTATATAAGATGGTATTTAAGCCTGAATTCTGAGCCGCCTCTTAGAGAGTTACTAATTTTTCCCCAAGTACTTCCCATATATGAGAGATTAAACTTCTGGGTTTTTTGTTTTGTTTTGTTTTGTTTTGATTTTCATCGATTTGTCTTTTCTTATAAGAGCCTGAATGGGAGCAGATTTTACTACTCCCAAGTATGTCTTTTGGCATAAGAATTATTTGAAGCTCAAGGCAATCAAAACCCAGCATATTCAGGAAAAGACTTTTGTCTCCCCCCTCAACTACTTAAATCTGCTTTGGAGAGGGGGACTGTACCAAGAAGAGAGCTATCTGTCAGAGATACTTTTTAACCTAAGGAACTTACCTGCATAACAGGGCAAGCTTTGTTTTCCAAAAGTCTCTCCTGACTTTCTGTGAATGGCCTTCCTTCCCTTTGTATCCCCAGGCCCTTACCCCTCTCCTTAGCTTAGGTTGCTATATGACCTCAATCACCTGCCCACCTTTTGGGTCTCATGTTTTTATGGGGCTCCCATATGTATGAAAATTTATTTGCTCTTCCATTAATCTGTCTCATATCAATTTAATTATTAGACCAGCTGAAGAACCTAAAAAGGAAGAAGAGAAATATTTTCCCTCCTCCATAAGTCCCAACTGAGAACTTAGAAGAGTAGAGGGAAAATTATTTTTCCACCTCTACAGTGAGAAGACGACACATGCTCCACCTAGATGCATGAGTCTGAGTTATGCAGTTCTGGCTGGATGAATTTCTCCAGCTGTATCTCAGTTTCTGTGGGAGGGACTGCTGCCCCTTTGCTGCCTCAGACACCCATGTTGTGGTGTCAGTGCATTTGCAAGCTGACACATTAATGAAAGGTGTGGAAGCTGTTTTTCTCACTTTTTCAATTCATCCCTCTCCCCTCACACCTACTTCTCCAACTTCTTCCCTTTGCTTCTCAGACCTAAGGCTCAAAGAAGGGAAAGTCTTAATGCCTTATTTGTTATTAATCAATTCTATCAATTAATTATATTCAAAGTATCTGCTGTGTAGTAGGTACTGTATTTATGGAGGCTGTCGTACAAATAGAGCACTTAATAACATTCTTTTTTGTAAAAATGGAATCATCCCAATGGTCCCATAAGGTGGGCACTATTTTCTTCATTCTCCTGTTGAGTATGGGCTCCTTAAAATGTCACCAACGTAACTTGTTTATAAGACAAATGAGTTTATTGCTTGCTGGGGAAAAGGAAATCCTGCCTTGACAGTTGAGTCTTGGTGTCTCAGAGGAGAGAGGGTGATTCTTACTGAGATTTGAAATCTGGTTTAAGAAGTGTCTTAATCAGGGACTTAGTTAGGGTTGCGTAAGTGAGACAGGGAAGTCAAAAAGACCCTAGGAGAGAAAATCTCTGTTTCTCTTTGCTTCTTTTCCAGCTTCTTACTTGGACTTGCACCCCCACCCCACTCTACACATGCCTCAGAATGCAAATAGTGTATGTCCTCCTTGTGAGGGACAGGAGTTAATGATTTCTCTGGAATAGATAACATCAGAGGAGGGACTGGGTGAGAATTGATGTGCTTTTGATGTGGGATTCAGAAGTGAATGTTCAAGAAAGAATTCTTGAGATGTTTTCAGCACAAAAAAGGTGGTTTTATTTCATTTTAGTATTTTTAAATGTTTCTTCATTTTTTTTTGAGAGAGAGAGAGTGAGGGAAGGCAGAGAGAGAGGGAGACACAGAATCTGAAGCAGGTTCCAGGGTCTGAGCTCCGACATGGGGCTCAAACCCACAAACCATGATATCATGACCTGAGTCAAAGTTGGATGCTTAATGGACTGAGCCACCAAGGTGCTCCAAAAAGGTGATTTTATTAAGGCACAGGGACATGACCCGTGGGCAGAAAGAACTGCACTGGTATTGTGAGGAGTGACTGGTCATAAACTTTTAAGTTGGGGCAGAGTGTGGAGACAAAGCAGTTTCCAAAAAGACTTTCATATGTTAAAGAAGACTTACAGGATCCTGGAGGTCTGACTATTGTGAAACTAAGGTTGCTTTTGCCTTTAGCAAAACATTAATATGGTTGGGAATTCCTGGAGGAATGTTATACTCTACTTGTCTCAAGTATTTGTCAACAGGCTACAAGTTTTAAGGAAATTTAGTTTTATCTGCAATTCCTTTTGCCTTTGTTCTCCTCATCAGGAATGACTAGATGAAGCTATCATAGGTATATTGCAGACCACCAGCGCTAGACATCTCAACACCAAGACCGCTGGCTTCGCGGAATAAGTAACTTATGATAAATTCTTGGACCTGTCCTCGTTCTGACCAGTTCCTGGATGTCTGATACCAAAGCACAATCATTAATAAAAACCCCTAGACTCTGAATAAAGATGAGACTCACACTCTTTTGCTTTCTGAGTCTCCTTGGAAACTGTTCATCTGTATCTCTTTCTGTATATTCAATAAACTCTGCTTTTACTTTCTACTGGCTCATGTTTGATTTCCATCCTGCATGAAGCCAAGGACCCTCTTGGCTGGTCCTATGGGGTCACCCTCTGGGTCCTCAGACCTGGTCTGTCTGCATCATGATATAATAAGGATCATGTTATAATAGTTAGAATTGGCGTGCATTGCATGGAGAAGACTTTGGGCGCAAAGCCTTCAAAGAGTTTTATCATGTAATATCATTTTCTGTTTTATATTGAATTGATCTTTTATCTTTCTGGGAAAGAGTTTCCTGGAATAATAAAGTTATGGCAAGGAAGGGATGGAATAGTAAAGACACGTTAATGTGGACAAAAAGTGGTGTAGAATGTTTCTCCTCTCATCACTTAGATGGTATTGATCCCCTGCAAGAGAGACCAAAATTTGGGTGGGGTAGTTGATATGTTTGTAAATTAACACTTACAATTTCCCATTTGTAAGGGTGTCTCTTTCTCTATATTGGGGACGGGAAGGATGACTCAAACTCATAAGGAACTCTTATTGGGGTGCCTGGGTGGCTCAGTCAGTTAAGCCTCGGCTTTGATTTCTGCTTAGGTTGTGATCTCAGGGTCATGATCTCAGGATTCTGAGATCAAGCCCTTCATTGGGCTCTGTACTGGGCATAGATCCTGCTTAAAGATTCTCTCTCCCTCTCCTTATGCCCTTCTCCCCTTAAAAAAAAAAAAGAAAATTTATCAATAAGAAGGCACTGACTTGAATCTGCATAACAAACCTTACCATTGTTTGCACACTTTTCTTGGAAACTTCCTATAGCTGGCCTTCCCTCCCCCCACCCCCACCTCCCCTCTACACCCCAACATCTTTCTTTGGTCTTTAACTGAAGAAATTTTTTTTAAGTTTATTTATTTGAGAGAGAGAGAGAGAGAAGAAAGAGAGAGAAAAAGGATCCCAAGCAGGATCTCCACTGCCAGTACTGAGCCCATTTCAGGGCTTAAACTCATGAACCATGAGATCATGACCTGAATTGAAATCAAGAGTCAGATGCTTAACCAACTGAGCCACCTGGGAACCCCTCGCTGAATATGGTTTTTAAGGTGGTGACTTGGGCAATCTCAGGGAATCACTCAGTTTTCCTGGTTAGCTCCCAGGCATACATGAAATATTCATGTTAATAAACTTCTGTTTGTTTTTCTCTTGTTAACCTCTCTTTTATTACAAGAAGTTTCAGCCAAGAACTCAAAAGTGTAGAGGGAAATTCCCTACAGAATCAAGATTTCAAGTAATATGGAATGAGGACCTCAAATAAAATTCAATGATTTTGAGTAAACGGTGTGCCATTTGGGTTTTGGAAACCAGAGGCACAACTTTAGGTTGACAGGAGCTAGTAGAGATCATGTGGATAATTTTAGGATCCCTGGAGGAGGTTGGGACTGGTATTGTGTAGTCTATTAGGGATGCCTCCTAATGGGATCAGCTAGGTCATTCAAACCTCCAGACCAGGTTATCTGGGAGGGGACCCAATCAAGATGTTGGGGACAGAGGAAAGAAATGAGAATGCTGGAGAGTAGAAGTGAAAGTGAAGGGAATCTGTGACAGCTGCTCTGAGACGTCTGAAAGGTTTACCCATAACAGGGCGCCTAGCTCATTCTGTCTTACTGTAAAGCATATAACTAGAATGGATGGGCAGATGTTTGGGGAAGCAGATGTTTGCTAACGAGAAAGAAAATCCACAGTCATCCAACAATAGGGCAGCTGCCTCCTGAAGAATGAATTCATCATCACCCAAGGGATGCATCAGAGACTGAGGGACCATCTCATCAGCATGTGACAGAAGAGGCCCTGCTGGACTCTGCGGTCGCTTCTAACTGTGAAACTGTGGTTTGTCAATATTTCTCAGTTGAAGTTTTTGTTATTGTTGTTATTTTTTTTTGGACTTATATAAAAACTTACTTCCTAGAAGCCTGAAAAACTCAGGTATAACTTTGAGAAAAATGAAAGTACTTTCTAAAGGCTCCTTTGATTTCTTTTTGAAATGTTAAAATATGATGTAAGCCTCTTGGCTTTGGAATTCACAGCTATTCATTCCTTCTACAGGTGATAAAAAGCATCCAGCCTGGAGCAAAGATGTGTGAAAAGAGATTAGGCAGTGTGTGAAAACACTTCCCATCAGCCATTTGACGACTTTTTTGAAATGCTAATGTCAGTCTTATAGAGCTGTTACCTTGGTGTTCACACCTATTCATTCTACATCCAGGTAAATAAAGCATCCCCTGGTGAACACAGAAGTGTGAAGCCAAACTGGGGCAAACTGTGAAAATTTTGGACTCAGTCCATCCCAAGGGAACAAGGGAAATACAATTATCTTCCTTCTTTATCGAGTATCATTTATTTTTGTGAAAATTTTGAGCTTGAAGGGCTGGCGGGGAGATAACTAACCACCATTAACTGAGCACCTACTATAAACCAGGGACAGTGTTTGATGTAATTATATGTAAATATCCTCACAACCCTATATTTTAAATTTTATTAGGCCCATTTTTCCATACATGTAAATCACAGTTGGAATAGGTTAAATAATTTGCTTTGAAGACAGACAGTTTATAAAGAATACAGCAGGGATGCTGTCATAAAAAATTGAACATTGGTCACCCCAAACCTCAGAGACCTACCATATTTATTAGGGAAGTAATGGTAGCTGTTGTAACAAAATGCCTTCAAATCTCAATAGCTTATGACACAAAACAGTATTAATTGGTCAATTATGATGTGATTGTTTGGTGGTTGATAAATGATCTGCTTGATGCAGTCTTTCAGAGACCATGTTCCGTCTTCAAAATATGGTCACCAACGTTACCACAGAAGAAGAGAATGGAGTGGAGGTTTCAATGCGCCAGGCCTGGCTGTTGCTTATACCACTTCAACCCTCACTCCTTTCATCTTACTTCAATCATGTGGCCTCAGACTAACTCCCAGGGAGCTCAGAAATGTAGTTAAACTGTGTTTCCAGGAGGAAAATAAAGGATTTTAGAAACCCATAGATGGTGAATCTTTTCACTTTGTATTGTTGTGTAATATTGTGTTGTACTTACAATAGGCACTCTATGTATTTTTAGACTCAACATATGAATGAATGAATACATGAATGAATGAAGACTCAACCCCATAGTAACAACAACCTAGTTGTAGACAAACCAAAAATCAAAGATAGGTTTATTGGTTTATTGAGTTTATGTCTTAGGAGTCCCTTGATTTAACAGATTATCCTTCTCTCTGTAGACTTTATTGTCTATAAGGACAAAGAGATATGAGTTTAGGGGTCTTAGAAAAAGAGGATGAACTCACTCAAACTTCCCATAGAGTTTTGTTTGATGAAAATGAGAAGGAGGGTCTGAGATACAGAAATAGAGAAGGAACCTGAGCAAATGAACTTTCATGAGGAGGTGATATTTGAAATAGGAATGAAGGGTCAGAGGGATTCTGCTGAGTAGGAACATTGTACTCAGCAATGGGCCCTGGGTTGAGAGTAACAGGCGATGCCTCTTGGTCACAGAGAGATCATCTGATGGCCTTATTGAGGAGATTGGACTTGGCTCTTTTGATAGGGGAAAGTTCCAGCAGCAGAGTGAGCAATCAGCTATGCCTGGTAAGAAGTGTGTCACAGTGGTTCAATGAGTTAATGGGAAGTTACTCTAGTTGATGCTGTGGGTGGAATGAGGGTGAGGATCTGAATGCCAGATCAATGACTGAACCTTTCTCTATAGCCCACCGCACAACCTCACCCCCTAAAGACTCAGTGTAGCGTAGTGGTCCACACACTCGAGTGTGCCTGAATCAGTTCGAGGGCTATGAAACTCAGATTTCTGGATCCTACTCTCAGAGTTTCTGATTCAGAGATCTAGGGGTAGGGGCTGAAAATTTGCATTTGTAACTTGTTCCCAGGTGATAATGATGTTGTTGGTTCAGGGACATATTTTGAGGACCATTGAGAAACTAATCAGCTTTTCTGAGAACCTAAAGACTCTTTGCAAGCTTCTCTCAGTATCATAAGAGATGCAGTACTATGTCTGATTATTTGCACACATGCACCTTTATGCACACATTTGTATACTCAGAAGTGGCCACATGGTAGAGTGCCCTGAACAGAAAATTTTGGGGTAGAGTGCCCTGAACAGAACACCAACTCAGTGGTGTTCCATTGCTCTGGGTCTCTCAGGCTTTTCAATTCAGACAGAAATATGAATGACCTGTTTTTGGATTGGCTGAGAGCCAGCAGGAAGCACAGCCTCTGAGAAGGGGCTATAGTTAGGCATTGGGGAATAGTGATAGTATGAAGACAGAGGGTGTTGATGGGGAAGAACCATGGTATTAAGGACTGCTTTTTCTGACTTGTTACAAATTCCTCAGATTCAGTCCCTGCGGAGTGATGGATGGGGTGAGAAGGAGAAGAAAGGGGAGGAATATAAGGAAGAAGGAAGAAAAGGAGGACATGGATTTAACAAGAAAGGGAGGCCAAGCAGAAGGGGAGGATGAGGAGGGAAAAAGGAAAATGTTAAAGGGGAAGAGAAAGCTCAGGTCTTGACCCATTGCAGTCATGTTTGTATCAAGTCTGAGTCACTTCTTTCCATAACCACTACAGATTAAAACAAGGGTGGCTACTATTTCCTGCTGTGTTCAAGGACTTTCTATCTTTTCTTCATCAAAGTCTCGTACAACACTGAAAAGTAGGCTTTATTGTCTGAGATTTTATGGATGAGGAAACTGAAGCTTAGAGGGTTAAACTTTGATTACTCTGTAGGTCTCCTTGACCATGTGCACTTTCCCTCCAACCTCTCACCTACACCTGCAGCGCTCCAGCCCAGAGGGCAAGGGAGGACTGATGAGCAGCACCATGGACAGCAGCTCTCAGCTGTGAGGGAGGAGTGAGCTTCCTTTGCCCAGAAGTGGTGGGTGGGAGAAATTTATGCAGTTACTTGTCAGAGTCACTCCCTTACTTGTCCACATCACACCTGGTTAAGTCAGGATTAGAATCTTGCAAGTCATTCTAGTTTCACTGAGCCAAAAGAATGTTTCTTGGGCTCTTTCTAATCTGCCTTTCTATCAGCTATTATTTCCCAAGATCCCAGACTCTGTTGAGGTGGATGTGGAGATGTAGTGCTCAGATACTTCAAGGAAGGACTTGTTGCTCAAACTGCTATCAGTATTGTTGTCATAAAGCCTTCAGCTGTCTTTGGGGATTCCCTCAGTTGCAGGATCACTTTGCTCCGGGTAGCACGCAGCCAATGACTGATTGAGGCAGGGGGATTAAGTCTCAGCTATTTGGCTTAATGTGGAGCACCTCTGGTTGATCACTTCAGCTCTGAGCATTTCACAATGTGGACCTGCACTGCCTCCTGACTTATAACCTGCCTCACCTGCTTTTATCTCCACCCTTCCACAGAAGTAGATTCCAAAGGCGATTCCCTGGTAAACATTCCGAACCTTAGACTCTACCTCAGAGTTGGTTTCCTGGGGAACCCAAACTTCAATGTTCATCTGCTGCTTGCCACCCCCTCCCCATCTAACTCCTTTTTTAGAAAATCTGAATCCAAATTCAATCTTGTCTCCTGCCACTTGTCCTCCCTTCTCTGATTACACTTACCTTAGATTTTATTTTTTTTGCTCTTAGGAAAAAAGTGTTGGCAAGTCTCTTGGGTAGTTTCTGAGAGATGGTAACACTCACCCAACCTTTTCACTTCTAGGGTGTTATCTTGCAGATTTTTCACACGTGTGAGATGCTGTCTGAGCGTAGTTATGAGCCACATTGTTGGCAATAGCAAAACAAGGGACATGGGCCAAATATTCACCAATAGAGAAGACTCTACACAAATTATGATATTAATACATGTTTACAACACATCTTTAAAAGCAATGAGAATTCTCTTGAAGTACTAATTTGAAATGATCTCCAAAATCATTTGATTGTTAGATGAAAAAAATCAAGGTGTAAACCAGAGAATGTAGTCTATTGCTGTTTTTGTAGGAATATGTGTATGTGCTTGTATAGCTGAAATGCGCCTAAAGCTATGCACAAGCAACTGATAACTGGCTGCCTGTGGGATAGGATTGGGAGGTCTGGGGTACAGTGGTGGGGGTTTCTCTTTGTAATTCCCTTTGAATTTTGAATTATGTGGACTTTGTACTATGTGGTTTTGTTAGCTTATTCAAGAAATAAATCTAACCCACCCATAATAAACCATAGAGGCAATTAAACTGCTTTTGAGAATGGCAGGGATGAATGTTTCTAGTTCCTTGCAGCTGCTGGGAGGGACGCTGGTATGCTTTTGAGGAATCGTGGGGGTCTGAGCAAGCTCTGACACAGGGGACATTTGGAAGAGTGTGACTGAAAGCATAGGTGAGGGTCCAGATCAGGGGCTACGGAAACTGTGCTTGGCATGGAAGCAAGGGATGGTCAGGTGCACTTCCCTCCCTAAGAGGATTGCACTGACCTGAGCATGCACAGCTTTATTATGTGCTCCTGCAACAGCTCTGTAGCCCAGAACCATGTCTGGTCTGTGCATATGGGGAGAGCAGTCCTTTCTGCAGTGGACCCAGGGCTCTTGCTACGGAGACCATCAAGTGGATGGTCTCTCTTTTCATCTGAATGAGTCACTGGAGTTCTTGGATGACTGAGGAAGAGGGAGAAGAGGGCCAAAGGGTGTGAAACTGGACATCTTGATGATCTGGCTGTTAGCATTGTGGAACAACTTGTATACCCTTTGTGCTGATGGCTGCCAGAGCTGTATGTGCAGTTCAGAGCTCTGTTTCTCCTGGGCTGTGTAATTATACATCCAGTCATGTCTAGGATGGCTCTGTGAGGATGTCTCACAGAAGCTGCAATGTCAACATGTCCTGAACTGAGATCGGCATCTTCTCACCCTGCCCCATCTGCTCCTCAGCTCATGTTCTTTCTTGGTAATGGTCAGAAATGGAACGGTCGTTACTGACTCTTCATTCTCTAGCTCCTCAGCTTCATTTTACTGAACTGCAAGCAAACTGTGTCACACCGCTGCTTTGAGCTATTCTGGAGCTCTCTTGCCTGTGGGGCATATTCCAAGCACCTTAGCACTTCGTGCAAGTCCCTGCAACCTGGCTCTCACCTGTCTCTCTCACTCCATTTCTGACATCTGCCCCTCTGTTGCCTGTACTCCTCCTGCTTGAGTTCCCATCTATTCCCAAACTGCTGGCTCCTACTCACCTTCAGCTCAGGGATCACACCTCTGTGGATACTTCATGATCTCCTATCTGCGTTAGTGTCCCTTCCACATGCCCCCTACTGCCACATACCTCTGCACAGCAGCGACTCCGTGGGTCATTGACAGGATGCACGATCAGTTCATTTCTGAGTCCTCAGAGCCCAATACTATGCTGGACACCAGATAAGTCTCAACAAATTTAAGTGAATGGCGCAAATGATCACTATCCTTGAGAGGAGACCAAGGTCTGAAGGGGACCCCTAAGACAACACAGTAAGCTGGTGAGAAGCTTGAGTTAGACCTTGCATCATGAGCCCAGCCCATATCCTGTAGGATGGGCTTTGTTTTGTGACTCACAACATATAAGGGAGTGGAAATGCTTGGCAAAAGTACTTTATCAGTTTTTTTATGGTCTAGTTCTTTTCCCTTTCAGTTGGGTTGTTCCTGAATCTTCCAAGCTTCTACTGCTATGAAATTGAGAAAGAAAGTGAGTTTGAATTTACTGTGGTCCTTACCTTGAGAGAGTTTCCTCTCTCAACTTCATGTTAAAAATAACAAACCTCTAGTGTGGAGACCTAGAATCCTGTTTCCTGGCCAGATAAATCCTGTTATATTTCTGGGACTGATTTCACAACTAATTAAGGATTTATTATAGCTGCCCTCCTCCCACACACCCTTCTCGTACTGACAGGACTGGCCACAGGAGAAAGAAAGTGAGAAATTGCCTAAAAATAAAGCAGATCTGCAAGACCATCCTTAAGAAAGCTGTAGGCATCCCTTTGGACTTGAGTTCAAACAGATGGACTGTGGAGACAGAAACTTCAAGTGATGCAGGGGAAGCAGAGCTCCCTCAGGTGTTCTTTCCCAAAGCCATCTGGCTTCTCCATTGATTCCAAGCTCCCATCACCAGGGGTCAAGGCCCCCACACGACAGGGAAGAGACAATCTGATGAGTTGTCACGTCTCTGCGTCTCCTCCACCTCATCAGCTAAGGCCAAATCTCCACAAGGGTGGAGAGAGTTCAAGTTGGCCTACAGTAATTGATGTCAGGGTAGAGCCTCTGTCTTAGTTTGGGCTGCCACAGTGAAGTGCTCTAGACTGGGTAGTTTCAACAACAGAAATTTATTTCTCACAGTTCTGGAGGCTGGAAGTCTGAGATCAGGGTGCCAGCATGGTTGGGTTCTGGTGAGGGTTCTCTTCCAGGCTTGCCCACCTCCTTATTGTGTCCCCCCCTGGCAGAGAGCAAGGGAGAGAGTCAGTTACCCCTCTGGTGTCTCTTCTAAGGGGACAAAGCCCATCAGGAGGTTCCCACCCTTATGACCTCTTCTATCTCTAGTTACTGCTGTCAAGGCCCTATCTCCAAATACAGTCTCGCTAGGAATTAAGGCTTCAATAGACGAATTATAGGGGAACATAATTCAGTCTACAGCAGGTTCCTTCTGGGGCTGGGAGTACAGACTGAGAAGAACACAGAGAACTTACTGAGGTGCTGAGATGTTCTCTATCTTGTTCTGGGGTATATAGCTCTTTGCAGCTGGGCCATGAGTCCTTTTTCATGAAACTGGCCATTGCAAAACTCCACTGAAACAGAACCCAACCAGACTTGTGAACTGAGATATGTGTTTGTTTATAGCAGGGTGATAGGTGTGGAAACCTGATAGACCTCTGTTGGAATCCCTACAGGATCCCACAGTGACACACTGTGTTACTTCCTTAGCCTCCATGAACTTGGTGACACATCTGAAGATGTGGGCTAATGATCCTCAACAGGGCAAATGTGAGCATGCAGTGAGGTTGTGGATATAGATGAGAACCTGGTAAATCCTCACCTACCAAAGGCCTTGGCCAGAGCTCTCTAAGTGTACACTGGCTCAGCCCTGGTGAAGTGTGTATTCAAGAAGATGCAGGAAAGAAAATATTTATCTGTATAAATATTCATCAGTGCATTACTGAGGGTGACTGGGAGTGGATGTAAAATGTATGTTCTACTTCATTAAGAACTTTTAACATTAATGATTTTCTTTTTTTCTCATACTAAAGCTAAAAATTAAGTCTATTCCACTTGTCAGAGGGTGCCTCACTGTAATGGGTATTAATGATGCCCACTGTGAGCCCCAGTCCAGCATGATAAATGAGAATAGAAGGTGGGGGGATGGTGGAGGCAGGGAAAGCCCTATCAGGAAGTGCTGCTCTCGTGGTGAGGTGGGAGGAGTCTCCAGAAATATTCCTAGCTGTGAAAATCTGCCTCTTCCTGGATCAGTGAAGTCTGGACTCTTTCTATCCATCAGGCCAACCTGGGGACATCTGGACTCCTATGGTGAATGGCCAAGATTTCCAGGGTAGGACGGCCCCAGCACAAGGAGCGTATTTAGAAGATAGAACTAAAAGCCAACCAATACTCTTATGTCTCAAATGTGCCATTTTGCCTAAATTCACAATGTTGTATTAGGATTAATTTGTGTTAGCCGGCTTCATGTTTCAGGGAAAGTCCAGTTACCCAAGAAACCTATTCTGGATATAAAATGCCATTTGTTTGGAAAATCCTTTGTTCTAGGGACCTTGACCAAGGCACACTATTAGAGTTTCATTCCTCCGGTGGAGGAGTTCTATGTTCTGTTCAGATAAGGACTGCAGAGTGACAGAATTCTAAGATGATCCCTGATGGGTCATGTCCATGTGTAAGCCCCTCCTTTTGACTATGGATAGGGCCTGTGGATATGGTTTCACTCCCATTATCAGATTATACTATAAGACAAAGGTCAAAGTATTTCACAGAGAAGATTATTTCAGGTGGGCCTGGCTCAGTTAGGTGAGTCCTTCAAAAGAGGGTCCAGAGGGCAGAGACGGAAGGGGCAGCATTCTCCTATTGTTCTTGAAGAAGCAAGCTGCTACGTGTGGAGTGGCCATGTGGCAAGGATTGGCAGACAACTTTTAGGGACCCAATAGCCTCAGTCCTATAGCTGCGAGGAGCAAAATTCTGCCAATGAGCTGGAAGAAGACCCTGAGACTCTGATGAGATGCACCACCTTGAGTACAGCTTTGTGAAACCTTGAGCAGAGAATCCACCTAATCCATGCCTCAGTTTAGGAACCACAGAAACTGTGAGAAGGCAAATTTGTGTTGTTTTAAGTCACCTAGTTTGTGCACCATCGAAAATTCATATAGGACAAGATAAGCAAATTTAAGTCATCAGAACATAATAATAGCTACCATTTATTTAGTCCTTCCTACTCTGTGGCAGGCATTTTTATACATTATCTCATTTAGTCTTTGTAACAGCCCATGGAGTTAGGGTGTACTCTGGGAAAACCCTCTATCTAAGGCAGAGATTTCCTGACATCATATGGTGGTTTTTGTTTCTCCTGGGAATCAGATGGAATTGACAGTTGGTAACTCTTGCCTACTGTGCTTAAGTTAATTCTAGAGTTAGGAAAGAAGATACAGTTTGTTGGAAAATGTACCTGCCTTCAAATCCCATCTTTGCCTTTTATTAACCTTTCCTCCCAGACTCTTGGGGTTGAGAGTCCTTTGGCTTCAGTCCTTTGTTTGAGAGATGTGGGAAGACCATGTCCTCCTACTTCTCCCCCATGTTGGCCCCTCCTCCAGACCTGAGATTTAAGAGGAGCATAGTCAACATGGTGGGAGCCCTGCCCACTCCTGTGTGGGGAGGGCTGTCCCACAGGCTTGTAGGGTAGGATTGGTGTGGATTGTGAGATGCTGGAAGCTTTACTCTATCACCAGGATCCTAGCCCATGTTTCAGAGTAGAGCTGTTTCTGTGCACTTTTCTCTGTCTGCGAATTTCCCCACTGACCCTCCGCAGGATTTAGCAGCTTCTCAAGCATCCAGCATCTCCTAGCTGTGCTCTGGGAAGCCAGGCCCAGCTTGGTATGAAAGAAGGATGGATGGGGTGCTGGTGCTGGTGAAAACTGGAGCCTGAGACCCCACACAAGGGAGGCCAGGCACCTTTCATGGTTGGTCCAGTAGTCCTCACCTTTGGGATATCCTTCCAGAACAAACCTTGGAGTTCTGAGGGGTTTTTCCTTTCTTCTCCTAACAGAGAGATTTGATTACCTTCTTGCAGTGCAATCAGTGATGTGGTTATTTTACACTAGACCCAAGAGCTCTAAAGTTTGATGGGAAAGTAAACTCCAGTTGCTTTGTGTTCATAGCTGAAGGGTCAGGCAGGGCTAGTCATGCTTTCCCGGGAAAGGGCATTTTTCTGCAGTAAGCTCATGATTTAGGAAATATATCTGCCGGTATCTTAGCATCTGGGGGCAGTATCTAATGATTCCAGCTGGAACCTTCTACTGTCTTTGTCCTGGTTCTTTCGGCTTGTGTATATGAAGGGAGCACACTTCTTCTTCTTCTTTTTTTTTAAAGTTCATAAATAAATTTATTTATAAACTGCTCATAAATTTTATGAGATGAGAGAGAGAGAGAGGGAGGAGAGAGAGAGCGAGCAAGCAGAGGAGGAGTAGAGAGAAAGGGAGAAAGAGAATCCCAAGCAGGCTCCATGCTATCAGCACTGACCCCAACATGGGGCTTGAACTCACAAACCATGAGATCATGACCTGAACTGAAGTCAGGAGTTGGACACTTAACCAACTGAGCCACTCAGGCACCTCTGGGAGCACACTTCTTACTGAGGTTCTGAAAGCATCCTCGTTGGCCCATAGGACAAAGTCCAGTCTCCAGGGCTTGACTTGTCTTGTCAATCTCTGTCTGGTGCACACACATGCAACTCACACATCCACTCACACACACACATACAGACTCATATACAGGATGCCAACACACACACAGACACACGTGCATTTGAAAGCATACACAGACACACACGCACACATTGTTTGCTCATACCTACAATGAACCTACACGTTAAACCTTTCTGCCACACAATGCAGGGCCACACCTCTGGACATTTGCAAATGTTGTTTCCACAGCCTGGAATGCCTTTCCTGCCCTCCTACTGCTTGGATAACTTCTACACTTCCTCCACGACTTAGGTGAAGTGTGATTTCTTGTGAGGAGCTCCCCTGGGGCTCGGGTCCACAATATCAGGCTTGGCTGGTCCCCCCTTTACTGAACTCAAGCTCTACTTATGCTTCCCTCTCTTAGAGTCCTGCCTTACTTGGTGGGAACAATCTCTTCATTACCCTCCCCAATTGATCAGTGGGCTCCTTGAGGCAAAGGCTGACTTCTCCATCCTCTAGGATCTCAGGTATGGCCTGTCCCTGAGGAGTGTTTACTGCATTGACTTAAACTTACTGGTTCTCTGAATGTCCCATGGCTTTCCTAGCTGCCACATCTTCGTATGTGCTGTGCCTCTCTCTTCCTTGTCTCCTTCAGCAGACTGACTCTTGCTTGTCTATGAAGTTCCAGCTTTGGTGTCACATCTTTTGTCTGGGTCCTTGTGCACTCTACCCTCTGCCTCTGCTAACGCCATGCTGACCTGTCTTTGTTTGCATCACTGCGTATTGCGATCGTCTCTGACACATCAGAAGCTCTTCAAGAGCAGCTCTTCAAAGCAGAGTATACAAGGAACTGGTAAATGCAGGAAAGACTGACTGGTCTGTCAATGAGTGAAAGGGAATGTAGAAATGCCAGAAACTCTTGGACTTCCTGGGTTTGAAATAAAACTATTGTTCATCTTCAGCCTTTCCAGTAAAGAACAGGTTCTCAAAGTAAGCTACAGCTTTGGTAACATTTCTAAAGTTATTAAGATGGAACTTAACTGGACAAAGGACCCTAGAATGATTAAGAGCATGGTCTCCACAGAAGCCTGATACTTTCAAAGTCTAGAAAGCAAGGCATGCCTCAGAAAAAAGTTGTAGATATGGTTGTTGGTAAGCTATATGGAGGTAACCAGAATCAAATACATGGAAAATCTACATTTTTGAAAGAGCTCTATTGACAAAAGTATGGCCAACCTGCCCTAAGAGAGGTGGAGATTATTCAAGATGTGAAGGACCTCTGGGTTCTCAGCTTTCCCCAGGCAGGAAGCAGGCTGAGAAGCAGTTGAAGGATGTAAAGGGGCATCTTTTCCAAAGCTGTCAGTCTGTGAGAGCATTGAGGATGGTGGAAAAGGAAGGGACTTCCCCAGTGTGGGTCCAAGAGTCATTAAAAATGGTGAACGGAGAGCTTTTCCTGGGGAGCAAACCCAGGGCCTAATAAAAAGACAGTCCCTACTCATCGGGTAGAAAGGCTGGCATTCTTAACTTAGTAGCATTTCAAATTTCTATGGACCTTTTGTAGTACTTGGTCTCTGGAGGGAGAGGGAACATGTGGACATGTTTTAGTCATGAGATCCTGGACCTCCAGCTTCACACTATGATTAGGGGAGGTTTTTGGCATGTCTTGGTAAAGGCATGGGTCCATTTAGTACATGCAAAGGAAGTGACAGGGCAGACTGTGTCAGTTTTGGTTATTATTCAGTAAACGTGTCCTCCCCTCCATCTTCTGCTAGAGACAGGGTATATTTTCCAGCTCCATGGATGTATGTTGAGCTTGGCCATGGGGCGAGCATTGACCAATGGAATGTCAGCAGATCACAGACGAACACAGTCTTTAGATGTGCTTGTGGTGTGGGGTACATGTCCTTCTGTCACCTTCATGCCAGGAGCTTCCACTTGGTAGCTCCTGTGCCTTCTTGGAGAAGACCTGAGCCCAACCGAATGGAGAAGTCAAGTCCAACCAAACCCATCCCGGATCAGCCACTTTTCCCAACTAGCCAGCAGACATGTGAGCAATAATAAATGAGTGTTGTTTTGGAGTGGTTTGTTATGCAGGACTAGCTAACTGATACATAAACCTCCTTTCATAAGAGAATAGGTGGTAAGTAATAGCCAGGGCACTGGCCTGTTTTCTTGGCTGGGTGAGAACAATAGCTGGAGAGGCTCACAAAGTAGATGTCAGAAAGAACCAAGGCCTTTGTGCCTTCAGCAAGCATCTTTCTCTTTTGGGTTTTCACGTGGACTCTTGAGGTTCCAGTCTGAGACCCTGCAAGATGTTCCTGCAGAATAATGAGAAAAGAAAACTACGATGGTGCCATGGGTTCACATACATATCCTAACAGAATAATTTTCCTTAAATGAAGATGGAATGTGACTTGTTCTTTTTCAATTATAGAAATAATAAACATTCTCCTTTCTTGATCAGCTTTCTCCACTACAGGCGATGTTGTTAACTGTAAACTGCTTCACACAGTCTCTATGGACTGGCCCTATTACAGTATCATTAAAGCTGCAATCAGAGAGTTATTGCCAATGGTAATTTTGAGCTGCTGAAGGGAGACTTAATTTATTTAAAAAAATCCCATGCACATCCAATAGATTTGTTGGACCTCAACTAATGTTCTTTTAACAAAAATTATAATTTTAAATACTCTTCAAAAATTGGCCTCATTAAATCTTATGCCAGTCCATATATTTAAACAAAATTCCAGTTAAGTGAGTCTATTGTCTTCCATTGTCTTAGGTAATTAACCAGATGAAAGCTGATCTTTAAAATGGAGCTTAACAATTGCCTTGAAAAAGATGTATTCTTCCTTCTTTTTTCCAATCCATCCATCCCTGTTTGCCTGTGGCTTCTCCAATGAGGTTCTTTCAGGGCCATGAAAGAGTTTGCTCAGATAAAACTTAGTTTTTTTTAAGGGAGGGTTTTTCCATCACCACTGATCCCACTGCAGTGTAATTTGTTCTCATGTGTGCACTCTACTAGACTTGAGCCCCTCCAGGTGACGGATCCCATGTTTGTGTCCGCACTTGGTGCCTCAGATGCTGCTTGGACAGATGGTCGTCCAGTGGTTGCTGAAAGAATTGAATCACAGGGGTCAATCTCCCAGGGCCTTCGATGAAAGAAAGCACTTGATGAATATTTCCACAGTTATTACTAATGCCCATTTGCCCTAACAAAGGTGAGTATTAGGGTGAAATGCATAGGTGGCAAGCCTTGGCCATGGAAATGCAAGCAGAGCCCTAACTGTAGCTATTACTTGGTGTTCCAAACTGTTTAATGAAGTCGTAGGTGGTGGATGGGAAGATCATGTTGTGGGGTTGCCACATCAGGGCGGGACGGACTCTAAGAGTGTGCTTTTCTTGTGCCCCAAATGTCCTCACAACATCCACTGGCCTTCTCACCTTTCCACTCTCTGCCGTCCAACTCAGGTCCACATGCTGAGCTGAGCTGGTTCCCAATGATCTCAACTACCCTGACCTAGTCCTTCCCTAAATCCTTATAGAACTCAAATTATGGCTTGATTAAACACTGTTTCAAAGGTCATTTAAGTGCTAGCTTCATATCCACCTTCTTCTCATCTAAGTAGATTATAGGAACTGTTCCTGGGAGTTTCCCTGCATCTTCTGTCAGTTGTCTGGGGAAGTGGGGTAGGCATGGGCCTTGGGGTTGGACAAAAGGTGTTTTCCCCCACTCCTGTGACCTACTTAGCTCTCTATGGCTACTAAGTCCCTGGTAGCTGGGATATTATGGGAAGGCCCTGAGTTGGACAGGTGGACAATCCATGGGTCTGGGGCAGCCCAGACAAGGTGAGGTTGCCCAAATGCTGACACTGCAGGAGCCTTGGAGCCTGGTGATGTGGCTCACGGATGAGTGTTCCCATGCACACTGAGGCTGGCATGCAAAGCAGGTTGCCACAGAGCTGTGCCTGCCCACCTGGCAAACAGAGCACTCTCTGTGAACCACCAGCCCATCCACCCACCACATTCTTATCTCAGGTGAGTCTTTGGGAGTAAACCAACAGAGTGAGGGTGGCAAGGGATGGGGAACAGTGAGCAAGAAATCCCCAAACATTGCAAAAGCTTGACTCCATCTTCCCTATACCCAATGCCAATATGGTGGTCGGGCAAGGCTCCACTGTGGGCTTCTCAGGGCCCCAGTGGCCTCTTCTAGGAGGTGGCTGTGATTGACACATGGCCATCCCCCCTTCCCTGCCAGCAACTAGGACAGAAGATGGTGCTTCATTTCCGAGTTGAGCTGGCCCTCTGAGCATGGGTCTTAGAGCCTGGCTGGGTGTTTGTGTAGCCCACAGGAGACAGGAAGAGCATTCATGGTATCTGTTCCTGGGGACCTTGAGGGGACATAGTTTGAAAGCGGGGAAGATGGGAGAGTGTATAAAAGGAAAGAAAAGACTTTGCATAATAATTCAGTGCACTAACTCCACCATGAACAGCCTTGAATGTTTGGAGGAATTAAAGAAGTAGCTTTGTCTTCCTATTTTTGGGGCCTGGAAGGTGTATAGACAGGTGGATGGGACAGCCTGAGAAAGCTAACTTGGGTGCTGGCTCCTTAGCTGCCAGTGAACCCTCAAGTGTTGGCTCAGGAGGGCCTTGTATTCAGTGTTTCGAAAAATAAAACCCAAACAAACAGAAAATCAAGATTTTAGTGTGAAATCTGAATTTTAAAATTTGACAATGATATAAAAATAGTCTGTGTCTGTGGTCCAAACAAAACCTGTCAATCAGATTTGACTTTAGTTCTGCTGGTGTATTCTGTACAGACTGTTGCTTTTAGGGTGGGGTGTGTGCCTGTGTGTGAGGGAGAGGGAGAGAGAGAAAGAGAGAGAGAATGATTATTTACTCATACTCAGAAGAATAGAGGGGAGGAAGGGTATATCTCAAAGTCGTCTTGGTAGAGGGAGCTTAAAAGATTGGCCTTGAGTGCCGAGCTCCACTCTGGCATCTCTAGCCAGAGTCCCTAGTGTGTATCTCAGACTTGGGAGGTGGACAGTTGGAGACGGAGGTGGGGCTCTGTGGACAGGGGCTGCAGTTTCTCCAAGTATGCGTGCTGGGGCCTGCAAGAGGCAGGAGGAGACCCAGGGAAGGGCTTCCTTAGACAAGAGGACAGTAGTCTGTGAGAAACTTCCCCCTTCCCCCAGCTTCCTTAAGAGAGGTGATCCTTCCTCCTACACTGTTGGTGGGAATGCAAACTGGTGCAGCCTCTCTGGAAAACGGTGTGGAGGTTCCTCAAAAAAATGAAAATAGAGCTACCCTATGATCCAGCAATAGCCCTGCTAGGAATCTACCCAAGAGACACAGGAATGCTGATGCATAGGAGCACGTGTACCCCAATGTTCATAGCAGCACTTTCGACAATAGCCAAATCATGGAAAGAGACCAAGTGCCCATCAACTGACGAATGGATAAAGAAGTTATGGTACTTATATACAATGGACTACTACGTGGCAATGAGAAAAAATGAAATCTGGCCATGTGTAGCAACATGGATGGAACTGGAGGGTGTTATGTTAAGTGAAATAAGTCAGTCAGAAAAAGACAGATACCATGTTTCCACGAATAGGTGGACTTTGTGAGACTAAGCAAAAACCAGGGGGAGGGGAAGAGGGGAAAGGAAAAAAAAACACTGAGAGGGAGGGAGATAAAACATAAGAGACTCTCAAAGACTAAGAAAAAACTGAGGGTGAAGGGGATGAGGGAGGGGGGAGAGGGGGTGATGGGCATTAAAAAGGGCACATGTTGGGATGAACACTGGGTGTTATATGTAAACCAATTTGAAAATAAACTATTATAAAAAAAAAAAGAGAGGTGATCCTTAAAAGGGCTGGGCAATCAGACCTGGGAGTATAAGATCCATCTCAGGGTTGTTGTGAGGAATAAGTGTGATGAGGCAGGTTAGAGTGTCCCCCTTGGTTCACTTGCTGGGTCATACACCAAGCTCTGGGCAGGGGCTGGGATATGGAGTGGACCTCCAGAACCTCCCCATCTAGGCTCAGTTTGGAGAGGACGATCTCCTGCTGTACGCTTACTTTGGGAATGGAGCACCACCAAGCCAACCTCGCCATACAGGAGTGCTCACCCCTCCGGGACGTCTGGTCTTCAGAAAGACATGCAGCTGCGGGGTGTGCAGCACAGGCAACCAGTGCCTTTCTGTGACCAGGAGCAGGACACAGGTAGGACAGAGAGAACCATGTGCCCGGATGCCTGCAGCCTCTGGCATAAAGGGCCACCTGTCTCAGCATGGGCAGCTCACTGACAGTGTGACGAGATAGTCTCAGCTTGCTGTCCACAGTTGCCTGTCCATCTGTCATGTCCATCTACCACATGGCCACGACAACCTGTCATGTGGCCACAACAGCCCATCGCCACTAGTTCATACCCCTGCCACTCCCAGCCAGAGAAAGAGCACATCTTAGGAAGAGGACTGTCCATGGTGAGGGGGTGGGTGGTGGGCATGGTGGTCGAGAGTGTGGGTTTCAGGGTCACACAGATCCGTCCTGTCCTTACTAGCTCTGTGACCTTGGGCAAGATTCCAAATCCCTCTGGGTCTCAGTTTCCTCATCTACCAAGAAGATATATTAACTCCGGACTCCCAGGGTCAGGTGGGTGAGCTAGGATCATGCATGGAGAGTGCAGGTTCCAGGAAAGTGCCTGCAGGAAGTCAGCTGCTGTCATTGGTGCCACTCTTGCCCTGCTGGTGATTATTCCCTCCCAAGTCACCCACATTGGATGGCACAGTTGTCTGCTTCCTGGATCTGCCCCTTTATCCTTTGTACACAATTGTTCAGGAGACAGACACGGGGACAGCTGAAGAACCACCCCAAAAATGCATCAGGGTAGAGCACCCTTCACATCAGAGGGGGTGAGTATGACCAGAGGCCCAAGACTTCTTGGAGGAAGGATGCAGATTTCTTGGTTGGTTAAGCTTAAGTGTCCTGGCAGTATGTGTGGGTCCCTTGCCCTTTGAAAACCTGGACTGGACTATGCTCCCTGAGCTTGCTGGGCCCCAGGTCCATGCTGGATCACAGCGGTGAAGCCTGTGATCAGTGTCCCACAGCATCTGCCAATATCAGCAGGCAGTGGGTGGGGCAAGAGGGCCACACTGCTGGACCCTGGTTGTGAGGTGCTTACATTTCCTTTTATGAGTTCAGCTACAAACTTGCCAACCAGAGAGTTTACCATTTAATTTTCTCCTAAACATTTACATTCATTTTAAAACAGGGAAACTGATGGGGGCCTTGGGTACCACCCTCCTTCTGCTGCTGGGGATCCATTTATTGCCAAAGATGCAGGCTTGTTGCCAAGTGCATGGCAGGACTTCGTTGATTTCAGGGAAGGCCCGTTGCCAGAGTCTTCTTGGGTCCCCAGAGTGAGGCCACTCTCTACCCAACAGATAGGATTTTCTCAGGGTGTGTGGGCATAGGGCTCCTACCTCTCCTGTCCTGCCCTTCCGTTGCCCAGATCGGGCCTCTTCTCTCCCAGCACAAATTAGTGCTGCACCCTGATAGGGCATTCTGGGGTATACCACTTGTCTCTGTGGCCTGAGCCAAAAGTCTGTCACTAATAATGAGAATTTTAGGCTGCACAGGCACAAAGGATAACCATAGTAAGTTAGTGGACAAGATATTTTTGGTCAAGTGCTATCTCATGCTGATTTTCAATTATTATTCTCCTACTACCCTTCCTTTCACCTAGCTCAACCCTGGTTGTATTCATCAGGTTCTCCAGAGAGACAGAATCAATAGAAGATATATATATATATCTGAGTAATATGTGAGTAATATATATATATATATATATATATATATATATGAGTAATAGATAGTAATATATATATCGATATCAATATAGATATAAAAATAAGTCAATATAGATCTATATCTATGTATCTATGTATCTATCCAGAGAGATTTATTGTAGGAACGGACTCACATGGTTATGGAGGCTGAGAAGCCCCACAACTTACCATCTGCAACATGGAGAACCAGGAGAATGTGGTATAGTTTTGTCTAAGTCTGAAGTTTTGAGAACCAGGAGCTCTGATGTCTGAGGGCAAGTAAGATGGATACTCCAGTTCGAGAGAGAGAGAGAGAGAGGGATAGGATGCTCCCTTTCTCTGTTTTTTTTTTTTTTTTTTTTTGTTCCACTTGGGCCCCCAGTGGGTTGGATGATGGCTGCCCACAATGGTGAGGGTGTATCTCTTTACTCAGTCTACTGAATTAAATGTTACTCCCTTCCAGAAATACCCTCACAGATATACCTAGAAATAATTATTAGCTATCTGGGTATCTCTTAGCCTCATCAAGCTGACACATAAAATTAACGGTCTTACCAGTGTTACCTCCTTTAAGATGGCCTCTTGATTTCTATGTTGAGCAGGTGCATCTGTTCTGTGCTCTGAAGTAATCTTGTACTGTTATCCATCATGGAGGTATCACATGTGGGGAAATGTCAGATTATGGCCTGTCTCAGGCTTCAGACTGTCATCGCCTCCCCAGGTCAGGGCCCTGTTCTGGTCACTCTGTGATGCCAATAATTATCCTGGGACTGAGTGGGAGGGAGTGAGATATCTGTCCAGTTGCTGACCTAGTGCCTGGTGGTGGGGCAAGTCCAATGCCATGCCCTTCCTTTTCATGGGTTAACTGTCTACCCATATAGTTGTTCAACTATTTACTAAGCACCAGTTGTGTGCCAGGCACTAGGCTGAGCACTCAGCATGCAATAGCTATCATGAAACCTTCAGGCTAATCACAGGATACAGACTGCACAAGTTAAAACAAAGGAATATATAATTACAAGTTGACATAAATATTACCAAGGAAAAGTACATGGTCCCCAGGAGTCAGAATGATTAAGGGAGAAAAATTCTAATTTTTAAAATTGTTACAAGTGTTGACAAACATGTAGAGAAATTGGAACCTATACACTGATGGTGGGAATGTAAAATGGCACCTTGGCAAACAATTTGTCTCTTCCTCACAAAGATGAACATAGAGTTACCCTATCATGCCATAATGCCACTCCTAGGTATAAACTGAAGACAAGTGAGAACATATGTCTACACAAAGACTTGTATGTAAACTTGTATATAATAGCAGCATTGTGCAGATAGCCAAAAAGGTGGAAACAAGCCAAATGTCCATCAGCTGATGAATGGATAGACAAATGTGGCCTATCCACACATGGAGTCACTCAGTCCCATAAAGGAATATTCCATACATGCCACAACTCAGATCATTCAGAGATGGTCCTTGAAAACATTATGCTAAATGAAAGCAGCCAGACATAAAAGTCTACACATTGTAGAATTCCATTTATGTGCAATTTCCAGAATAGGCAAATCCATAGGGACAGAAAGCACATTAATGGCTGCCCAGGGCTGAGATGGGTTGGGTAATAGGGAGTGGGCATATGCTTAAGCAGGGTGATTTTTTAAATGTTATTTGAATGACATCGCAGTAAAAAATAATAACGAAATGGACACCCACATAGCCACCACCCAGGTTGAGAAATAGAAAGTTGCCAGCAGATGGGAAGACACACGGACATGGGAATGATGGTCGTACTCACAGATCCCTGGGAACAAGAGGAACAGCACAGCCTGCAAGGCCACTTGGGGATGCACTGGGTCAGTCAGGAGACAGAGGTAGCAAGGGGAAAATGTGGGAAAGAGCCTTTTTGTGGTTTCTGAGGGAAAGAACAGGTGAGGAGGGTAAAGCAGGCTTAGCATTGGGTAGTTTGAATATCTCAGTTGGCTCTGGGGCACTGGGACTGACTCCACTTCCAGCATCTGACCCTAAGGTGATTAGGGCAGGTAGATAATGGTCTGGGGCGTGAGAACCCCACAAAGGAGGTGATTGGGGTGTGGGCTCTGGGTCGCTTGATTGGCATTTGAAAAGTGAACTCCAGGTTGGCTGTTTGCTCTCTCTAAGAATTAGCTGGCCCAGGAAGGAGCTGTCCCTCCAGAAGTCAGCAAGGTCTTGCATGTTAAAACATTAGAAATACAGAAAAGGAAAGACATGAGTAATGCCAGAGACAGAGTCCTACTGGCAGCTGTGATGCAGATAGCTTGGGGTCTCTACATTAAGTACTCCACTTGCATACAACCACCTAACCTGTTTTCCCCATATTTACACTGTCACCTATGCCTGACACCCTGACTCCATGCTTCTAGGAAGTGGAGGAGGGGCAGTCCTCAGGAGCATAGAGTGGAGGAAGCTTCTTAACACTCCCTGAGGAGCTAACACTCCTCGTCCCAAGTGCAGGGAGCTTGGGTGCTGCCAGTGCCTGAGAAGTCTGAGCCCTGGCAAATGGGTTTGGGAGCATGGTCAGCCATGCAAGGAAGATCCCTTATCAGTGAGATTGTTTACAACCGCCCATGCATGGCGGTAATGTAATAGCAGCAGGTTGACTCTGAGTCAGCTTTAGTGTTCCACACACAGTGCACTTTATCACTACATGCAGCAGAGGCCTGATGTTTCCCCCTGCAAGCCCTCCTTTGGTGTATTGCTGCTGGATCTCAGAAGTCTACGGCACTCAGGGCTTGGTCTCCTTTTCCTCCAGTGCTGGCTTCAGACCTGGTGTGTCTGGTATGCTAGTTCACCTACGCATCCCTGCTGTCCAGCTACCAAAGCTTAATTGCTATTGTCTTCTGTTCTCTTTTTCCCATCTCTATAGGTTTATGATAAAAAAAATTCTTCAGTGTAGTTTTAATGGAATTTCAGGAGGGAGGAAACTTAGATAAATGCATTCAATCTTCCATTAGAAGGCAGAAGACCCTGTTGGAATGATTTATTGTAAATATCCTCATGTCTCTAGTTCTTCTCCGGTGTATTCTAGAGCCATAGGAACTAAGCCACAAGAAATCCAATACATGAAGAGTTTTAATTTACAGCAGGCAAAGTTGTTGATCTATCATCTAGAATCCTGAGTGATGTGCTCACTAGACAACCAGGGGGTTGGGAGGTGGTTTACAGGGGGAAGGGATCTTCTGGGACCCCAGGTCATGTGCTCAGAGCAGTATACATTTTGGAGAAGAGATGGTTGGTCCCTCCTTTGTCCCCAGGGAGCCCTGCCAGACTCTCATCCCCACCCTTAGCCCCTGTTTCCATTCTCTGCCGTCAGCCATGAATCATATCATGTTCCTTCCCTGCTTAAAACTCTCCAGTGCTTTCCCATCTCACTCAAAAAACTAAATGTTCCACCATGAACCACACAGCTTCTTGTGATCTGGGTCCTGGATCCCCCCTACCACCCCTGCCCTGTCTTCCCTTTGACTTTCTCTCCTTACTATGTACCAGCCATACTCGTTCCTCCTGTAGACCAACGTCTCTTCTGCCTTAGGGCTCCTGCACACCGTCCTTGACCTGGGGAGCTCTGCTCTACTGCTTCTTTGGCACTCTACCGTCTGGTCACAGGTTGACGGAGTGCTTAGTGACCTCACAAAAGACATGGGAGAACTTTCTCTGTCTCTGCCACCATCAGGATACAATGAGAAGATAGCCCCTGCATACCAGGAAGGGGCTCTTACCAGACGCAGGGTCTGCCAGCACCTTCTTCTGGGACTTCCAGCCCCCAAACCTGAGAAATAAATGTTTTACATTTAAGGCCCCCCCCCACCGTGATACTCTGTGATAGCAGAGCATGTCCACTAAGAGAGAAAGGAACAGATTTCATACACACAGACCAGCAAGCTGAGATCCATCTTGCTTGACACTGCACAGTGGCCTATTCAAATATTTTGGTTCATCTTGAGGGCTCTGGGTAGAAAGAAGAAGGTGTGACGTAAGGGTGGGAAGAGGGACTGGGAGCCAGCAGGGCAATCAAAGGACCCAATGGCATTTAGCAGACCCAGGTTAGTGTGCAGCCCAAGAGACTGAGGTAGGAGTGGGCACCTGTATGCAGGAGCCACTCCAAACCATGGAGTCCTAGCCTGGCTGGGTAGAGTGTCTATTCCCTTAGAGATCTGGGGACAGGGTGGATGGGGCAGCAGGAATTGAGGGAGAGGATTCGAGGCAATGCTGAAGCCATGCTAAATGCTGAGGTGCAGAGCAGGCAAAGACAAAATGCCTGTGACACACATAAAGAGCAATGCCATAGCTCAGCTACATCTGAGGTCAAGACCTTAGTTACATAGCAGATGGAAAGCTTTCCCTAGCCTCACCCCTAACGTGACTGTGAACCACAGATTGGGCCTGGCCACTTAGCACCTTGCCTCACAGCTGGATGTCCTAACTACCCTGGGAAATACTTGATGTGTAGGAGTTCCTGCTCATCCAAACCAGGAGTTCAAGTTTCTGTAGTCAGGTATCTGTGCTTTCTGTTTCTTCTCTGAACAGTCTGTATGAATGACGACATTCATTTGTATGAATGGATCCAAGAATTCAAATAACTCATTGAATCAGTGGAAAACAGTCAGTGAAATTTATTCATTTATTTTGTATTATTCATTTATTCAAAAATTTTTAATTGAGCATCTGTGGGGCCTGGCGTGGGAGTGCTGGGGACACAAGGCTGGGGAAGGCAGGAAAATTCTTGAGCACAGAGACTGCATTCCACATTTCACAGGACAGAGAGACAACATCCAGCAGACCCATCTTTGATGCATTTCAGGGGTGATAAGTGCTGGAGTGGAAGGAGCTGAGAAAGACTGTATTGCAGGAGGCTGCTCTGCTCTGGGCACCCAGGGGAGGGATTCCTGGAGAAAAGAGGGGTTGAATGGAGTTCTCAGTGTTGGGTAAGAATTGCCCAACTGAAGGAGGCAGAGAAGAAATGTGCAGGGAGGCAAATGGCACATCTGAGGAATTAAAAATAGCCCAGCATATTCAGAGACTCGTCTAGCTCTTTGGAAACATGAAAGTTGAGGCATCCAATAATGATAATATCAATATATTTTTACTGTGATGGGCTGAACCATATCCCTTCCCTGCAAAATGCATATGTTAAAGCACTAATTCTTAGTATCTCAGAATGCAACTGCACATGGAGATAGGGTTTTTAAAAATGTAATTAAAATGAGATCACTAGGGTACGTCTTAATCCAATTGACTGGTGTCCGTATAAAAAGAGGGATTAGGGAGGTGCCTGGGTGACTCAGTCAGTTGAGTCAGTTAAGTAGTGTCCTACTTCTGGCTCAGGTTGTGATTTCATGGTTAGTGAGTTCGAGCCCCACATGACTGATAGCTCAGATCCTGCTTCAGATCCTCTTTCCCCATCTCTCTCTCTCTCTTTGCCTTTCTTCTGCTCCTTCTCTCTCTCTCTCTTTCTCTCTCTCTCAAAAATAAATAAACATAAAAAAAGTCTAAAAAAAGAGGGATTAGGAGAAGGGAAAATGGGTGATGGGCATTGAGGACGGCACTTGTTGGAATGAGCACTGGATGTTGTATGTAAGCGATGAATCACGGGAATCTATCCCTGAAACCAAGAGCACACTGTATACACTGTATGTTAGCTAGCTTGACCATAAATTATACTAAAAAAAAAAGAGGGATTAGGACACAGATACATACAGAGGTAAGGCTGTGTAGACACAGAGAAGATGGCCACCTACATGTCAAGGAGAGAGACCTCAGAAGGAACCAGCCCTAGCAGCACCTTGATCTTGGACTTCTAAGCTCCGGAATGGTGAGGAAATAAGTAGTTGTTTGAGTCATGCAGTGGTACTTTGTTATGACAGGCCGGGCAGACTAATATGCTTACTAAGTCCTGGTATTGGTTTAAGAACTTTATACATAGAAACTTCTATCTCATGCCAGCCCTAGGAAGGAGGTCATTACTCTCCCCATTGTGCTGATGAGGACATTGAGGAACACGGATAAGAACTGAACTCATCCACAACCCAGAGCTTACTGAGTGCATGAATGTGACCTTCCTGTTGGACATTCACAACTGACATGGCTTTTCAACTGTAGGACCTTCATTTAAAAAATTTTTTTTTGGCATTTATTCATTTTGAGAGAGAGAGAGAGAGAGAGAGAGAGAGCGAGCATGAGCAGGGGAAGGGCAGAGAGAGAAAGAGACACAGAATCTGAAGCAGGCTCCAGGCTCTGAGCTGTCAGCACAGAGCTTGACGCGGGGCCTGAACCCATGAGCAAGATTATGACCTGAGCCGAAGTCAGACGCTCAATCGACTGAGCCATCCAGGCGCCCCCATTTTTTAAATTTTTAAAAAATGTTTTTTTATTTATTTTTGAGAGAGAGAGTAGGGGGAGGGGCAGAAAGAGAGAGGGAGACACAGAATTTGAAATAGGGTCCAGGCTCCGAGGTGTCAGCACAGAGCCTGACATAGGGCTTGAACTTGTGAACCATGAGATCAAGACCTGAACTGAAGTTGGATGCTTAACCAAATAAGCCACCCAGGTGCCCTCAACTGTAGGACCTTTTTGTCCAGGAAGATGAAGTTGCAAATAGTTTTATGGTTCATTTAGGAAACTTTCTAAAAATCCACTTACTAGGGTAATAGACTCCTTAACTTTCTCTCAGAAGGGTAAGTGACCTCTTCTAAAAACATCAGTTGTTTGACTGGGCTCATCAACTGACTATATGCACGTCAAGCATTTTTTCACATCCCTCCGTACTGTGTCCACCAATCCTACTGAACTGTGAACTTTACCCAGTGCCAATTAAGGTCCCTTCATGGAAAGATCTACTTTGAACCAGGCCATCTAGACCTCATAAATATCCTACCTTTGCTTTTCTCTTTCTGGCACTTGTCTACGAGGCTATGGCTCTCCTCGTTGTAGGGAGCAGCAAGCCTGGCTTTGCTTGACCAACAGGTTATTTTGGTCATCTCTCCGGGTAATTGACAGCCAGCAGGGGTTAAGTAACTTGTCCCAGATCATGTAGCTGGTGAGTGATGGACAAGGCTGGGACCTTTGTAATCTGGCTGCTGCAGCGTCTGTGCTTCTAACTCAGTGCCTGAGGGTCAGGGTCAGAGAGAGCTTACAGTCTTTGAGTCCATCTCACCTCTGCCTGACTCTTCCTGGGAGGACAGGCAGCCTCTTTGAGGCAGCTGCCCCATTGTTGGGGAGCCATTGTTGGAAGCAATGCAGTACAGTAGAAGGAACAAGGGCTCTGGGTTGGCACAGACCCGGCCCATTCATTGGCCAGCTGTGTGACTTTGAGCAGGTGACTGGACCACTCTGAACTTTGAATTTCCCATCACCAAAATGGAGCTAATGGGCCGCAGTTCACATGGTCATGGTGGAGATGCACACAGCAATTGCCCAAGAAATGACATATTCAGTACCGCTTATGTACATGGAGTTGATGTTTGCTTCCCAGATTGCCTCCTCCCTCTCCCACCGTTCAGCTTGCTGTTTCAACAAGCATGGACTAGTCCCCTGAAGTTAGAAAGTTCTAGGACTTTAAGCAAATCCCTCTTCCCAGAGTCATTTCATTCCTTTCCCTTTTGTCCTAAAGTCAGGGGAATTGGAGCATTAACTCCAGAGAGAAGCACCATCTGAGCCCTTTTAGACCTAGGGATCCTGTTGTAGCTTAGAGATGGAAATGGACACTCTGGAAGAAGGGTGTATGGCTTAGTGAGAAGAGCATTGCATAAAGAATCAGGGACCTTGTCCTGTTTGTTACCACCCGGCTATGTGCTGAGCCCTCCTCCACATCTTCGTTTCTTTTTGGGGGGAGTTTTGAAAACAAAAAAAGGTCATGAGGATGATAGTGATGTAAAGCAGGTGGACGGGGGCGCCTGGGTGGCTCAGTCGGTTAAGTGGCCGACTTCAGCTCAGGTCATGATCTTACAGTCTGTGAGTTCGAGCCCCACATCAGGCTCTGTGCTGATGGCTCAAAGCCTGGAGCCTGTTTCGGATTCTTTGTCTGCCTCTCTCTCTTCCCTTGCTCATGCTCTGTCTCTATGACTCTCAAAAATAAATAAATGTTAAAAAAATTAAAAAAAAATAAATAAAGCAGGTGGACGATGTGCAGGACACTTTCTGCAGCCAGTAGCAGGGAGGGGAGGTGGCAACATCTCTCCTGACCACCATAGCCTCTCCTTCTGGGGAGTGGCCCAGGAGGCTCATCTCGTCTGCAGATATTATGTATTTGTAGAGTATGGGCTCAGTCTCTAAGAGCATCTGGTGGTCTAAAGAATTTTAAAGGCTTTCTGGATTTCCTGAGGCAGAGAATATTGATTCCTAACTTCAAACAAATGTGAGGATATGCTCTTTTCTGTTTAGACATCTCTTTCTTGAAAGGGATGGGATCCTTAACAAACACTTGCTATCAGTTAACACCATAGGGTGCTAATGGTTTACTTCTGACAGGATGGGCCCTACATGTTCATCTCAATAACCTGCCTCCTGGGGCGCCTGGGTGGCTCAGTTGGTTAAGCGGCCGACTTCGGCTCAGGTCATGATCTCACAGTCTGTGAGTTCGAGCCCCGCATCGGGCTCTGTGCTGACGGCTCAGAGCCTGGAGCCTGCTTCAGATTCTGTGTCTCCCTCCCTCTCTGCCCTTCCCCTGCTCATGCTCTGTCTCTATGTCTCTCAAAAATAAATAAACGTTAAAAAAAATTTTAAAATAACCTGCCTCCTTTCTGTCAAAATTCTCTTCCTTCAAATGGCTTCTGTGTCTTTTTGGTGCCCCGTCTGACCTCCCTGTATGCAGCTGTTTTACCCCAAAGTCCAAAGTCTGGGGAGGAGAAGGAAAATTTGGTACAGGGACATTGAAGGTGGGGACTTGGGTTCAAATCTTGGCTCATAAACTAACTGGGACACCTTTGGTTTTTTAACCTCTTCGGATCTTGGCCTGAAATATGGCATTCTCTGAATCTTGTGCATTCTGAGGGTGTGTGCCAGTGCGTGCCACCCACACATGTGCACACTTTATAGTGTACCAGCTGATGGGAACAAAGCTGGGGCATGGCATTTAATGGGAAAATAGCCTTTTCTATAGGGTTATGTTGAAGGCCAGGAATGCAGCTAGATAATGCAGCTAGCACAGTGCCTGGCAATTGAAGGTGCTCAACAAATGATTTAAAAAGAAGTGGGAAAATTGATTTAGAAGAGGAAAGGACATGCTGAAGTGGCATTTTCCATTGCAGACCAAGCAGTGGCAGAAGAAAGGAAACATAGGGGACAGGGCCAGATTTCATTCTTATGAGAGTGTTGATAAAAACAACCACCTACAGAGACATTGCACTAAAACTTCTGCAGTGGGAATATGAGCCTGAAGGGCAAGACTTTTCCTGAGTCCTCCGCTTCCAGATTTTCTTTTCAGTTCCCAGACTGCATGGAAAAGTCTGGAATGCTCTTTGGAAAAAAGATGTGCCTGAGTAAGTAACAACTTCACTGAGTCTCAATTTCTTCGTCTGCGAAAAGAAGTCTCCGGTAGGTGTGTGGTGAAGCCAGGACATACGGGAGATGTGTTTCCTTGAGGGAAAGGCTCCCTATGTCCACAAGTGGAAGGTAAGGGAGCACGTGGCAGATTTGGAAAACAAAGACTAGGAGATTCAGCCAGGGCCATGATGAGAGGTGTGGCTGGTGACTGGGAGGGGAGAGTGGAGGGCAGCCTTGTTTAGGTTTTTGTCTAGGCTGCTCCCGACTGACCAGTCAGCCTCCCAAGTACATAAGAGCACAGCCAGATTCTGAAAAAGGCCTTGTACCATGACTTTCCTACTTATCAGCAGGAACACTGTTAGACTCTGGTAGACTGGCCAAGAGGAATGCTGCCCTGGAGTCCTGACAGTGAAACAGCTCAGAAACCTGTGGATTCCGGCGTTATGTGCACACTACCCCAACCCCCAGGTGGAGCAGTGGCACTGTTGTACATTCCCTCCCGGGTCATATGAGGCCCACTTGTCCCATGTCCCCACCACCATCTGGTACTGTCAGTCTTAGAGGCCAGTGTACCCCCTGATGTCTCATTGTGGCTTTTGCTGGTGCTTTCTTCACGTGTAATGATGTGAGTATTTTTTCATGTGTTTATTTGGCACTTGTATTTCCTCCAATGTGAAGTTCTTATGTCTTTTGGACATTTTCTAATTGGATTGTTTGACTTTTACTGCTGAGTTTTGAGAATTCTTTATATATTCTAGCCACTCACCTTTTGTCAGATGTGTGGTTTGCACATCTTTCCTTCCGGTTTGTAGTTGTGTTTTCATCCTCTTCACAGGGTCTTTCACAGACCACAGTTTTCATTTTGATAAAGTTCAATTTATCAGTTTTTTCGTTTTATGGATTGTGCTTTTGGTGTTATCCAAGAATTCTTCATCCAATCCAAGATTCTGAGTATTTCCCCCTATATGTTACACTAAAGTTTTATAGTTTTATATTTTACATTTAACCCTATGGTATATTTTGAGTTCTTAATAATGTGTGAGACTGATGTCCGGGCTCACATTTGCTTATGGGTGACCAATTGTTCACACCATTTCTTGAAAAATACATATTATATAATATAACACACATACACATGTAAGTTCTGGCACCTATTTATTTATTTACTTATTTTTAAATGGTTAAATGAAATTTTCTTTTATTTTAATTCCAGTGCAGTTAACATACCATATTCTATTAGTTTCAGGTATACAACATAGTGATTCAAGAATTCTGTATATTACTCAGTGCTCATCATGACAAGGCATTCCTTAATCCTATAGCTTATTTCATCCATCTTCCCAGCCACCTCCCCTCTGGTAACCATCAGTTTGTTCTCTGTACTTAAGAATCTGTTTCTTGGTTTGCCTTTTTTTCATTTTATCTCTTTGCTCTTTTGTTTTGTTTCTTTAATTCCACATATGGGTGAAATCATGGTATATGTCTTTCTCTGGCTGACATTTTGCTTAGCATAATGCTCTAGCTCCATCCATGTTGTTGCAAATGTCAAGATTTCATTCTTTTGTAAGACTGAGTATGAAATATTTGTGAATAACATTATCTGGCCCTGGAGGCACTGGGCATGGAGGTGCATGGAAGATCTCAAAGCCCATGCAGCCTCTGTGGACTTCCTGCTGTATTCACCAAAGATTACACAGTTGTTGGTGCTGTGGATCTAACAGCCTGAGGTGATGAAGTCATTGCCCCATTCCCCACACCAACCCAGTTCCCTCTACCCCAACACCCTTAACTGGAGCTTCTAAGACGCCCCTTACAGCAGGTGAAGGTTTTTCCTTACTAAAGCCAGTCCATAAATCTGGAAGACGTGACCGTTTTTTCAAATAAGCAGACATCTACCCAAGGCTATAGGGATCATGAAGAATCAGGGAAACATGACATCACCAAGGGAACAAAGTAAAAGTCCAGTAATTGACTCCAGAAAAATGGAAATCCACGAATTGCCTTACAGAATTCAAAATAATTATTCCAAATGTAGTCAGAGAGCTATAAGAGAACACAGATAAATAATTTAACGAAATCAGGAAGACAATGCAAGAACAAAACAAGTTCAATTAAGAGACAGAAAAATGTATCAAAGAACCCAAATAGAAATTTTCGAGCTGAGTATATATCCAAAGGGAATGAAGACAGGCTTTTGAGGAGATATCTATCCTCCTGTTCAGTGCAGCATTATTCATAGCAGTCAAGATATGGAATCAATCTAAGTGCCCATTAGCAGATAAAAGGATAAATAAAATTATATATATGAATATATATATGAATATATGCATATATACATGAATATATACACATAATGTAAGTATGAATATATTAATGTTATTCAGCCATGAGAAAAGAAACTCTTGCCATTTCCAACAACATGGATGAGTTTTGAAGGTCTTATGCTAAGGGAAATAAGTCAGGAAGAGAAAGCAAGTACTGTATGATATTACTTATTGTGGAATCTAAAATAGCCAAACTCATAGAAACAAAATAGAACGGTGGTTACCAGGAACTAGGGGTAAGGTGAGAGAAATGGGGAGATATTGGTCAAAGGGTACAAACTTCTAGTTATAAGACAAATATGTTCTGGAGATCTAATGTACAGCATAGTGATAGTTAATAATATTGTACTATATACTTGACAGTTCCTAAGAGAGCAAATCTTAAATATTCTCACAAGAAAAAAAAAAGATGGTAATTATGTAATGTGATGGAGATGGTAATTAATGCTATGGTGGTAATTGTTTTGCAGTTTTCTTTCTTTTTAAATTAATTTTTAAAAAATATTTTATTTATTTATTTATTTATTTTGAGATAGAGAGAAAGCATGAGAGAAGGAGGGACAGAGAGAGGGTGATAGAAAGAATCCCAAGCAGGCTCCCCACCCCAAACTCATGAACTGTGAGATCATGACCTGAGCAGAAATCAATAGTCAGACACTTAATGAACTGAGTCCCTCAGGTGCCCCAAATTTTGCAATTTTGTTAGGTATCAAATCAACACATTAGACCCCTTAAACTGACATGATATTAAATGTCAATTTTATTCTAATAAAGCTGCAAAGACTATTTTTGGATGCATTAATCACATGTATTTTAAAATTTATATCAGATAACTCTGATATCTGGATCACTTGTAGGTTCATTTCTATTGTCTGATTTTTCTCTTGCTTCTCTTTTTGGCATGCTTGCTAATATTTGTTTGAATACTGAATATTGTAAATGAAACAAGGCAGTGGCTTTAGATGATATTATTTTCCTTCTGAAAATATTTACTCTATTCCCCAGTAGTGATATAGAATAAGAACAGTCTCTTAATTTTATCAGAGACTGCGATGCCTTGAGGCTTATCTCCATACTTTGTAAGGATTGGTCTGCCTCTGGTATACCCCTTCTTTTAGGTTATTGGCTCTCCCACCAATACCTTGGAGCATTTATCAAAACTTGTCTTCCTCTGTGGATCACCAACTCTAATTTTTATTTCCCTAGCATGAAAAACTCTGATAAATTGCATTTCAGATCTTTTTTGCTTGATGTCTTTGCCTTTGGGCCTATGATGGTTAGGAACAGGAACACTTCAGGCGGCATGGGGGCAGACAGATGCAATGCGTTTACTTGCCTTTTCTGCACCTCTATACTTTTAGGGATCTGGAGTCCTTGCATTCCATAATGGCTAGGTAGAACTCCACATTTTGTTTCTCCAGCCCATGATATTGCTGAAAGCTCTGCTGGCTTCTCCACACTTCGCAGGCATGTGTAGGCCAGCCCCCTCCCCCCAAGCCTCTCAACCTGCAGTACTGAATCCCGCCAGTGCCAAGGGGAAGAGCATTGCAGGACACAGGGCTCACCACAGAGAGCTCTTCTTCCTTCCAGGACCTTAGACACATAGGGACCTGGGGCCTTAAACAGACTTTTTTGTTTTATTTTGCTCTTTTGGTGTATTTTGTATCTAGCTGCCCTTGGTGGGCATGTTGGTGTGCTATAAGCTTCTCTGTCACAGCTGGTAGCACAAAATCCTCTTGAGTCTGTATTTTGACCAAGATTTACCTGACTCAAAATTCCTTCATCTTTCTACTCTAGCAGAACTCAATATCTACTTTAATGCAGACATGCCCTCAAATAATAAAAAAATCTGTTGATAAGAGATGTGCACATACAAACACACAGACTTATAAATTAGACTCAGGATTTTCTATTTTCACCGTATGCATCAGAGAACAGTTGCTCTGGATACTTTGAATTAATGGTCTAAGTCCTGATTTAAATACAAATAAGAAAACAACATCACCACCATGAAAACCTGGCTTTTCTTCTGTCCTGGATGGCAACCAGCTTTCACAGACACACAGAGAGAACCACAGTTTCCTGGAGGTCCATGACCACTGCCTAGGGCCTCTGGCTCAGTCATCCAGAGTGGTTACAAGGACATTCTCACCATATGGCTATAGCTATGTCTTTATGCTTTTTCCAAAACCCTTCCATCTACAGACCTTCCTCAATTTGGTGAGGCAGCAAGGGTCTATGGAGCTGGATGGAGGGAACGCCTCAGATTCAAGCATGTGAAGCCGCATGCTGCCTGGGCATACGCACCCTTCCCCCTTTCTGGAGTCCTGTCTTCTCCCTGGGAAACCCTCCACTGACTCCCTCCAGCCCTCCCTGCCCACCTGCTTCAGCTCCCTTTGGGCCTAGGTGCCTCTGTGGGCCCCCACCTCACTGCCCTCTTATCTGGGCCTTTCCCTTCAGCCATATCACACTTCTTGGAGTTGCCTGAATGAAAGCCTCTCCTACCTCCACTCCTCTGCAATACTGAACCTTCGATGAAAACATTCCTGCCTCCCTTCCCACCTTCTCTGGATTCTCACAGTTGAAGATACTAACTTAAAAGGGTCTTCCTGGATCCCCCTGGCTGGGGGTTGGAGATGCCTATGGTTGGGAACCTAGAGCTACCCTCGGCCATTGTGCTCCCTGCCCTGGCTGCCATTTATGGTATATATACATCTTGACTCGGTCTCCTGTAATCCACCCCTGCCAAAAGAGTGGCCCTTACAGTGGGGTGGTGCTGATGGGAGTCAGATCCTTCTAGCATGGCTGCTAGCTCTGGAAGGGGTAGTACCAGTAAGGCCTATGGAGACAAGAAGTCTTATTTCAGGAGCTGGGCTGTGGCTCCTGACAGGATTTCAATGGACTGGGTGTGAGGAGAAGGGGTGAGGGTGTTACATTTTGACCCACGGCATGAACAAATGTAGGACACCAAATATGAACCCAGTCGGCTCCTGGGACAGGGCACACCAATGTGGCTGAAGCATGACATCCTCCCTGCATGCTCGGATGGGGGAACAGTGTCAGCCAGGATTTGAGTCTAGGTTCTCGGTTACTTGTCCTTAGCTCTGGTCTCAGACCTGCTTCCTTTCAGCACCCGGGAATTGACCTGCTGAGCTGGGCTCCGGATCTGGCAGTGGCTTCAAGGCTGCTGGATAGGTCCCATTTAGTCTCAAAGCGGAGCTTGAGTCAAGTATAAGGCTGGGAGCACCAGTGAGGAAGGGCTTGAGGTTGAGGGGAAATGGGCAGAACCATGCCAGGAAGACTCAGAGGTTCCATTTAATCTGGCAGCCTTGGAGGCTGACAAGGAAAAGGAAATGGGATTGGAGCAGGATGAGGCAAAGCCCTCCCTATCCCCAAAAGGCAGAGCCGGTGAAACATCATTACTAGCAACACCAGATCCACTGGGGACCTGGATGTCTCCAGGGTGTATATGTTGGCCAGGATGTGTCTGAGGTCTGTTGTTAATGTGACCTGGAGCCTGTTTTCTAAAGCCTGTTCTTCTGTTAGTCCTTGGGCCATCAGCTGGTGGCCCCTGAGGGATCCAGGCCACCTCTGCTTTCACCTCTTGTGCTGGAATTAGGTGAGGCTAGACTGAGCCAGTGGAGTTACCACTGCTTGGGCCAGGGCAGTAGGAGAGGGGTATTTCAGGAGGAGGAAGGGTAGTGGGCCAGCAGAAGGCTTGTTTCCTGTGAGGGCTGCATGGGGAGGATCACAGTGCCAACTTTGTCTGTCCAGGCCCCGCAGAAAGCAGATGCTACAGTCCATCAGAACAGTAGTCAAGTATTTTAATAAAAGGTATTTATAAGGTATGGGCATAGGGAAACCACAAGACAGAGAATGGTCTCTTGGGTCACAGAACTGCGACCACCCCAGGTCTGAGCGGATCAGGGAAGGGACAGTTACTAGAACACAGTGATGAGAGAGCTTCCTAACAGCAACTGCACTATCTCTGCTCAGCTTCTCTGGGTTTCTGCTGAGAGAGAAAAACCCTGACTTCTCACATGCCTTTGTCTCTGTCCCTCTGATTTCCTGCTTGCTGAACCCAACCAGGAATGGAAGGCAGGAGGGCCATGTTGATCATCTGTCCAGGTTAGGGAGCATGGTGGCCCAGGGTGAGGAGACTGTCTGCAGAGGGACAGGGACAGGTAAAGGCAGAGGACACTCTGTGGAGCTTTGCTGCCACTGTGTTCTGGGCCCCTGGCCCCAGTTTTGTGCTTATACTAAGGGGGATGGGGCTTTCCAAGCCCGAGCCTTGGTCTCACTGTGCTCTGGATTGCAGATCATGAGAGCCAGAGTTGGGGCCTCCAGCCTCGCTGTTCCCAGCTTTCCCTCCTTGGGAGCTGGATATTCTGTCAGGAGTCTCCCTTCCCAGCACCTTTTTTGCTTCCTTCTTCCTCTTCTCATGCCAGAAAATGTACCATCTGGGTAGGAAACAGAGTGGATATAGGTTAGTGAAAGAGTAGGTGTGTCTTCCCTGGGCATGCTGGGGCTTAGAGAGTCACTCACCCACTTCCAGCTATGGACGCCAGGAACAGAATAATGCCAAGGCTCACAATCCATGCAAAGGCACCCCCAGTACTGTCTGAGGATATAAAAGAGGGAGCCAGGTGTTTGGGGAATGGTAGGGGCCATCTGGGCCTCTTCTTTCTTCTTTTTATTTGCTACATTCTTTCCTCCTTTTATTCGCTCACTCAGTCATTTGTTTGCATACACTTACTGAACACCTACTGTGTGCCCTGCATATTTCTAGAGAGGAGTGAGACATGGTCCCTACGCTCTAGGAGGGAGACAGGGAAAGTAGACCAGGACAGAGCAGAGGAGAAGTAGCCACTAGGAGGGCTGATGAGCATCAGGGAGTCAGAGAAACATTCTTAGGAAACAGAACTTTTAGTTGGACTTTGAATGACAAGTAGGAGTTCAGTTTCAGTCCCATGATCAAGAACTAAACTGTGTTCCAGGAGGAGGAAACAGAATATTCAGGGGCAGAAGCACGAAGCCGTCTGTATGTCCAGCTCAGTGTGGCTGGAGAGGAGTCAGTAATGGTGGGAGGTAAGCAGAGGCTGTTTGCACATGACCCTCCAAGGAGATGGACATTATCTGTGGGGCAGTTGGGCTATAAACAAGGAGTGTCATAGGTAGATATGCTCGTTGAGAAAGAGTTCTTGGGTTGTTGAGTGAGATGTGGCTAAGAGGGGCAGGGAGGCCAATCGAGAGATGCTGACATAATCCAGGTGAGAAGTGAGGATGCCATGGTGGATATAGCAATGAAAATGTGTCAATATGTTTAAGAATTATTTAATAAGATTTGATGATTGTATGTACTGAATATGGGAGAGGGAGGTTCCTGATTTAGGAGGCTAAGGGCTTAACTGGGGCCATTTGCTGAGAGGGGCCCTGAGAGAAGAGTAGATTTGGGGAATGAAGATGGATTTGAACATGTTTCCAGGCATGCTGGCTTTGGGGACCTGAGGGGCCTCCAGAGGAGATGTCCTAGAGACAGGTGGTTCTATGGCTCTGAGGCTGGACATATGACATCAAGAAATCCCAGCAGGTGCTATTTTCTCTGGTGAGGGTGGAGAGAAAGAAGAGATCAAGGCTGGGCAGAGGAGGAAGACAATCCAGACAGAGACAACAGTGATCTGGGATGGAGTGGGGGCAGGCTGGAGGCAGGATGGCCTGCTGCCACTGACCTGGGCAAAGAGTGGGGTCTTTGCAGGTGAGGAAGTGTGTCTTGCAGTTGGCACAGTTCATGACCTCCAGTGTGGAGGGTAGATCTGTGAGAGAGGATGGGCAGAAGCCTTAGCCAGGGCCATGTGCTCCTCACCCCTCATCCCTCCACCCAGGTCCCCACACATACTTACCACAGGACTTGTTGCAGGCTGCCCAGGAAAGTGAGATGACAGAGAAACTGAGGTGCTGGGGAGGCAGACAGAGCCAGGAAGGGTTGGGGTGTGAGCAGGAAAGGGAGCTGAGAGGAGGTATGGACAGGCACCCAGTGTGTGGGCAGGGGTGGGGGCTCTTGGGGAGGGATTCAGGAGGGGCTGCAGACTGGGCTTTGCTCTCAGTCCTAGAGAGGTGAAGGACTGGGTGGCGGGTGGGGGCCAGCTCCACCTCTCACCCTTCTCCTTCAGCTCTTCAGATATCTCATCCAGCTTCTCAGTAAACATCTTCTTCTGGATACGAATCTCTTCCAAAAGTGCTGGCTTATCTGGGAGGAAGAGGAGCAGAAGGGCACTTTCATCATCCACATTTTATAGTTGGAATCAATTGCATAACTCTTTCAAGGTTGGAATTCAAGTCAGTTTTTCAAACAAAAACTGCACAGAGCACACAGATGCTGTGTCTGTCACCACTCTTCACCACACATTCCCACCCCAGGCCAGTGGGCCTTCTGGGAGTGCCTTGGGGGACTAGGTTTTGTCAACCCAAGCCTGGGGGCTTCCTCACTATCTCGGAACTTCTTGATGGCTTCATCTATGTGATTGAATAATTTGGCTGTTGCTTCTTCCACACGGTCCTGATCTGAGAATGGGATATGGAATGAAGGGCAGTTGGGGGTATAAGAGACCAGGCCAGGTAAAGGGATCCCTGGTCTTCAGGCTGTGCCTCACCAAGATACCAGGGGTCGACGAAGATACGATCCTTTAGGAATAGGGCGTGGAGGCTTTGGGAGAGCTCTGTGGGTGGCCCTGGGGTGCCCCAAAGAATCTGCAGATCATAGTCTATCAATGCAGGCAGTTCTGGCCAGCAGAGAAGGCAACTTTTCCCATTGGTGGTAGGCAGGAGACAGCTGAGCAGGAGTAGCAACATCTTCTGGAGTCTTCCCTCTGTCTCCTCACCATCCTGCCTAGAAGTTCCATATGGAATGATGATACCCCCTTCTCCCTAGAAACCGAGTTCTCTTTGAAGAACAAAAGAAACTCCATAGAGTAAGGTGAGGGTACAAAATCTGGGTTTTGGTATCAGACCCAAGTCATCACCTCAATATCTTCCTCTGAAGATGGAGTCACTGATGCTTTGAAGGAGGGTTCTCGTGAGGACCAAAGAAGTGACTATGCAGTCTTGTGGCTGATGGTCAGCTCTCCTGAAGGCATTTACCACATATGAAATAGTTCAACAGGCTGAAATTTGAGAGATCAGGAGGGAGCATCATAGAAAGAAGATAAGTTGTGTAAAGAACCTGAATCACTTTTGTACACAGAGGTGGTCAGTCACAGGGAAACTTATGGAATATACCTGTTTCATGGCACATATAAGCTAGTAGCTGCTTTGTGCCAGCTAGTGCCTGGCCAAGCCATAGGGACTTAGGCAGCTATTCCTACCACAGTGTAGACAGATTATAGACAGAGTTACAGCCTGTGCTTGGATGTACAGAGAAAGAAGCTCTCTTTGGGCCAGCAGTTCTTATGTGCAATGTGCATTGAGGAAAAGCAAAGCACCTTACTCTTCAGTAAAGAAAAATGCCAGTGGGATATTTATCACTGCTCAGCTAGTAAGTTTTGCCCTTCCATGCCATGCTTCCAATTAGCTTCTGAGTGCCTCGGGCTGGAATATGAGCGGCTGAAAGCCACCAGGCATTTGAAGAATGTTTCTTACAGGAACAAGAGACAAAAACAATAGCAAGAACTCAAAACCAAAGCAAACAAAAACCACAGGTTAAAGAAAGGGTACAAAGATATGGTGAGAAGCATAAGAAAACTTAGAAACCCACGATTTAAATTAAAGTATTGGTTTCTCCAGAAGAAAAAGGCTGCCATGTAAAGGAAAAATAGAATAAGAAAAGGTTATTGAAGATTAAAAATATGATAGCAAGAATTTTAAAAGTTCCATAGAAATGTTAGGGGATAAAGTTTTAGGGATCTCCCAGGTAGAAATACAGAAAGATAGAGATAAGAAATAGGAAAGAGTAAATAATACTAATCAATCCATGAAGTCCCAACATCCAGCTAATACAAGTTTCAGAAAGAAAGAACAGAGAAAATGGAGGGAAAATTATTATGACAGAAATTGGGTAGCAAGTATATATAAAGATGACTTCTATCTAATAGGGAGAGAGATTTGGAGGACAGGCATCCAGATTTGCCAGAAGAAATAGCAGCTGAATTGGTAACTTTTGTCAGATGGGCTCTGAGATGAGAGAGTGATTCTGAATCCTGTAGAGCTGTTGCTCTCTCAATGACCTTGGACAGTTTTGGGGTGAAGGAATTAACCTACTTTTGTTCTACTCAGGCGATGCTCTGGAATGGAAGTCAGGAAAAGCAATGCTCCCTTCCCTGATGCCCTAGTTAGCATTCAGAACTATGCAATTATGCAGCCCAGTTGCTTATAATGTTTGCCATCACTTGTGAGGGGGTTCTCCCCAGCCTGTGTGAGAACAGAGTATTGACAGAAATGATATAAGAAAGAAATTTTAGAAAGACATGAATTTCCGTGTAGCAGGGGTCCACTGAGAAGGTATCAAGGGCTAGGAATAAGAAAAACCACACCAAAGCACAGAGAAAAAAAAGCAGACTATGTACAATAATCAGAATGACTTCAGGCTTCTCAAGAGCAGTATAGGAAAGTAGTAGACAATGGGGCAATCCTTCCATATTCTGAGAAAAATATATCCATTTTAGAATTTCATACTGAGGAAAACATTGGTAAAGGAGGAAGGAAGATTAATGCCATTACAGCTACACAAGATTTAAAATTAGGCTCTATTACCTTTTCTCAGAAAGATATTGGAAGATGTGCTCCAACTAAATGAGCAAAGCAAACAATATGATGAAGTGAAGTGGAAGTCAGGAAATGGAGAATCTAATATTGCAGACAGGTCAGGAGAATTTCTGCAGGGGCAGTCAAGGGACAAACAGTCCAAACTATTTGGATCTCCTTGGGTGAAGAAAGGCTTGGAGCGGTAGCCTAGGTCAGCCTCCTCTGGGCACTGAGTTCCTTTCCTAAGCAATGAGTTGCTTAGGTCTCATTTGCTCTCTTCTGTTTTTCCCTGGCAGAAGTAATCTTTCCTCAAATTAGAGGCTGCGATGTTTAAAACTTGGGCTTTTGTTTTAGAGGTGAAATAATCAAAATAGGTCTTCAGACTGCTTTGGCATCAGGCTATTGGGAAACACCTGCTTAAGTAAAGGGAATATTCTAATAGATGCTGTCATACTTGGTAGTTTTACCCTGAGATTTGAGGCTAAAGCCTTAGAGTGTGCTACTTCTTCCTTTCCCTTAGTTTGTACTTACCTTCTTGGAAACTTGTGAGGGCAGGTTTCAGGTGTTGCTTTGTCCTTGGCATAATGCCATGTCAATTCACTCTCACATCTGGGAAGGGCAGAGAGAGAGGGAGAGAGAATCCCAAGCAGGCTTCATGGTGTCAGCGTGGAGCCTGACATGGGGCTTGATCTCACAACCATAAGGTCATGACCTGAACCGAAATCAAGAGTTGGATATTTAACTGACTGAGACACCTAGACTCTCCATCCTCTTGTTTTTAATTTAATTCAATAGTATGTTTTGTACTTGGAGTGAATTAGGAATTTGGACTGAATTAGAAGTCTAGATAATAAAACTTGCCTTTTATAACTTGGGGTATTAGAGCCTCCTTCGCTATGTTGAGATTACCTCCATCTTGGGCTTCCTGCAGTTTGGCATGTCTAATAACTCTGACACAGGACAGCTCATCCAGTCTTTGAAGATACAAATCAAGACTCTTCTTTTGAGGCCAAACATCTTCTCTCTGGCCCAAGAGTTTTTTAGGTTCCCATCTTAGAATATGGTTTCATGTCTCCCCCACATTCTGATTGCTCTCCTTTCAAACCATCTCTTTCTGTCTTTGGCAGGACAGGATTTGAACTGGATGGTCTTTGACATTGTCATAGTTTGTTCGATACCCTCTTATCTCCATCACCAGGATGGATTTCCCCACATATTGCTGCATAACAAATTTCCACAAACTTATTGCCCTAAAACAAGGCCCATTCATCATCTCATGCTGTCTTGTAGGTCATAAGTTTGTGCACGGCTGACCTGGTTTCTACTCAGGGTTTCACAAGGCTGAAATCGTGATGTTATAAAGTTGACCCTTGAACAACATTCCAATCAAACTGTCTGGATTCACTTATAAGCATCATCTTTTTTTCAGTACATACAGTAGAGTACTGTAAATGCATTTCCTCTTTCTTATGATTTTCTTAACATTTCCTTTTCTCAGCTTATTGTAAGAAAAAAGTATATAACATACAAAATATGTGTTAATTGGTAATGCTTCAGGTCAACAGTAGGCTATTAGGGAGTGTCTGTGTGGCTCAGTCCATTAAGTATCGAACTTTGGTTCAGGTCATGATCTCATGGCTTCTGAGTTCAAGCCCTGCGTCTGACTCTGTGCTGACAGCTTGTTTAAACAAAACAAAAGAAAAACCAGTAGTCTATTAGTAGTTAAGTTTTGGGGGCATCAAAAGTTATGTGCGGATTTTCCACAGTGTCAAGGGGTTGGTGCTTCTAACCCCTGCATTGTTCAAGGGTCAACTGCATATTATAAACTAATCACAAGACTTAAATCCTTTATATTCACAGGCCAGAGGGTTATATTGGGTGTGGACACTAGGGGACAGGAATACTAGGGATCATTACAGAATGCTGCCCAGGTCCAAGCTTTTGATTCACAGATGCTGAGTTGTGGGGATATTTGGGTAGTAGTAGGGAGAGATCCAGGGACAAGTGGAACATTACACAGGCATATATTTTTACAAAGTGCAAAATCAGATTAGCTCAGTTGCTTGGCAAAACTGTCTTAGAGGTTATTGGCTTGTAAATCCAGTGCAGTTGCTATAAGAAAGCTTGGTTGAGACAGTGTTTGATAAATCCATGAGGTTGGTATCTGCTTGGTCAATGCCTTTACAAGAGGTTGGATTTAGTTGTTTGATTTTTTAATGAAAAAATTAGAAAAAATTCCTTACCAGATGACCCATCATAAATGAAATATTCATTTCATTTTCTTTCTGGTTAAAACTCATGTCTTGAAATGCTTTGTTGTATCTACTTAGAATGATCAATGGGTGCGCCTGGGGGGATTTCTCTTGCAGAACTTGTTGGTAGAGAACATTAAAATTGTATGAAGCCACTCATGTAATTTTAATGACCATCAAAAGAATTTTGACTAGAATTGGGAAGAATTTAAAGTGAGATGCTTCTCCTGGGAAAGGCTGAGGCCATGGTCCTTCAGTATTCAAGGAGGCAAGGTCAAGCATCTATAGGACATTTCCCTGTCCACCCCTAATTCTGGTCAGAGACATTCTCTCTACAATCAAAGATCAAAGAAAGAGGGTCTGCAAGATGAGGAGCTCCTGGCATCTTCTTGCTGCTCCTAGAGAATCATGCAGGGCTTGAGACGGGCTTGGCCTTAAGGGGACTCAGTGACTCATGTATTTCTCCCAGGAGGAGTGAGCTGAGGCCCAGGATGGGAATGATAAAGGTTCAAATTCAGCCTTATTTCTTCTAGACCAATGCTTACCACCCTGCACTCATACTATCTATCTCTCAAGTTTTCCATTTTATTCTCACTGAACTCCAACATTCATAAAGCCTACTAAAGTTTCTCCATCTCACAGTGATTTCCACATCTTCTGATCCCTCTGATTGCCATGTCTAAGTTTTCCACTAGGCAATTAGCTGTGTGCTGATTTGGGACACATTTTTTGCTATTGATTTAAAATGCCATTAAAATCCAGTGTAAGCTGTGCTCCCCCTAGACCTTTACCAGCCTGCTTTAAAAATATAGGGTCACAGGGCACCTTAGTGGTTTAGTTGGTTGAGCATCTGACTCTTGGTTTCAGCTGAGGTCATGGTCTCATGGTTTGTGAGATCAAGCCACATGTCATGCCCAGCTGAGCATGGAGCCTTCTTGGGGTCTCTCTCTCCCTCTCCCTCAGACTGTACCCCAGTCATTCTCTCTCTCTCTCTCAAAAAAAATTATATAGGGTCGCAATCACAATAAACATTTCTCCAGGTCATCTTTTTGCAAGGTCTCAGCTCCTGTGACTCTGCTGCTATCAGCAGTTTGGGCAGTCCTCAGGGCATGTCCCCATGTGACTGTGAGCACCATTCATGTAGCTGGCCTGAAGTGTCTGCTCTTCTCTCTGGATGTGAGCTCCCCATTGCCACTCTCCACATACTATATTCTCAGCCTCTTCTTCCCTACTTTGGATGCAGGGGGTTCTGGTTCCTTGCCGAGTGCCTAGGACTCTCCTGATTCCCCTTATAAGACCCTGGACCCCCACCAGCTCCCTAAAGAAGAAGGGGGAAATGGCTCATCTCATTCATCCGTAGTCCAAAACAGAATGTCTGTTCTAAGGCTATGGGGGTAATTCTGATATTACTTGGTTTCTTTCAATGGTTGTATGTTGTAGCCCTTGATGCAAGCTTGCTCATGTCTTTTTGTTCCTTACAGTAAGTTCTTTCTCATAAGACTCCTTGAAATAAAGAATGGAGTCTTTCCAGAAGTCTTGAAGACAGGTATGAATTCTAAAGTAAGTGCGTCAGAGAGAGGCAATGATTAAATTTATATTGGTCAAAAGTGGTCTTGATGGGACAAGTCTCCAGTTCCCAAATGGGCTATTTGTTTTCCCTGGAGAAGCAGGAGAAGAGGCAGAAGATCCTCAGGTATGGGTTGACTCCACCCTCCATGGCTTCGTTGTTGGTGCTTGTGTAGAGCAGAACAGGGCCTTTGGTGGTTGGATGGCCATGGCTATACTGGGTACTAGGACATCTTTTCTCTAATGAGCTGGCCATCGAAGCTGTTATGGTGTATACCAGTAGTCAGGAATATGTGTCACTGCCAAGAATGTTAGACATCTTTGAAAGACACAGGGGACTCCCTGTCCTTTTATGCAACAAGAGATACTGGGAACACAGGTCTGTGCAAAGAGCATTAAGCATAGACTTGTTCATCAGTAGGGGAAGGACACAGCCTTAAGGCCAATGATGGGTGGACATAGCTAAGGGATCTGCAACCAGGAATTAGGGGGCTTATTCAGAGCAGGAAGCCAAAACGATGGTGGCCTGCTCCTGCCTGAAGGTCCTTAGTCTTGGGGACTTGAACACAGAAAATTGTTGGGTCTCCAAGTGGACTCCAATTGTGTAAACCTTGTCAGCCACGGTGAGGGTCAGAGTCTTAGGCTCCCAGGTGAAAGGACACCATGGCCACTGACATCCTCCACTACCAACCATGAAGCAGTGGAGATGGGGTAAAGGGGTAGACTGGATTCACTGTGGTACTTTCTCCTTGTGGGAATGAGGAAATGGGGGAAATAGATGTTCATGTAATCTTTCCTGAACTGGAACTGGGTTTGAAATCTTGTTCTGATATTTCCTTGTTGTATGATTTTGGGCCATGATTTTCTTCATGTCCCTAAGCCTCAGTATCCTCATCTTCAAAATGGGGATAATTAAAGCACCATCTCCTGGGGGATTTGTGAATATGTGTGTCAAGTACTTAACATAATGCAGGTGCTCAATTTCTCTTAGGTCCTTACCCTTCCCTTTGGACGGACCTGAATGCAAATGGACTCTGTTGTCAAATAGCAATAACTAAGCATTGTGAAGAGTGTACTGTGTACTAGGCATGGTGGTCAACCACAACAGATACCTTTAGATATGCACAATCAGTGGGTATCCTCCTGCTGGAGACCATTGTGCTCAGGGACCAGGAAATGGGCTTTGTGCTGTTGGGAGCTGCATAGCCATGTGGCCAGCAACCCAGGCACGTGTGTGGGCATGCATACACACACACACACACACACACATACACACACAAACCCATAAGCGTATGTTCATGCTAAGGTAAGTTTCTTACCTAAGGTCTAGCCAGTACGGATCAATAGCTGACTGCTGTTGACATTTGCATCTGGGAAGTAGTCATTTAAGCACTTATGCCTGCAGGATGCTGGAAATCGATTCCTCTGGGGCCAGAGCAAGTGGGGACCTAGTCAGCACTGAAGGCTGTGAGTGGTGGGGCCTCTGTGGGTGGGGGCTGAACAAGGCTTCTCTGGTGACCAGGAAGACCTTTGCAACAGAGAAGTCAGAGCTCCTGGCTGCTGGCTGATCTTTCCCAGCCTCTTCCCGAGTCAGGTGCTGTGGGCCTTTTCCACATGTCTAGGAAACATCATTTACTGTGCCTGCAGTTTTCTGAGGGCTATGCTAGGAGCTCCACAGAGATGAAGGAATGAAGGAATGGGAGGAGGCAGATGATTGCTCTCACTGGGCTATTTGCATTGCTGGGAAGCTAAAGGGTGGGTAGTAGTGGATCAGGACTGTGGGGCACTGGGTCTAGCCTGGAGTGAATGTTCAGTAGGGGTGGTTGCTGGGGGGCAGGTCTGGACCTGGCTCATCGGCCAGTTGGAGGGCATAGGAGAACCCTGGAGGGTTCTGCCTTCCCTTGTTGGGAGCCGGGGTGTACTGTGGGAAGCCTGCCAGGTCCTGCTCTGTGCTCCTGTGCTTCTAGTAAACTCCTCCTCCCATTCGTCATCCTCTCCAGACACAGCGGCAGCCAAGGATTCCCCAGAGCCTTGGGATTTGTCTTCTCATGTGAAGCCCCCACAGGGCAATGGACAAGGCAAATCTGTTCTGGGTGTCTCCAGGGTGGTTATGTGCGTGCAGCATGCTCCTTCCTACTCTTTTCCTGGCCTCTGCACCTGGAGCCTGCATGTCCTCACTGCCTTCCTAGCCACAGCTGCTTTTTGGGAAAAAAATCTGCTCCCCCTCACTTACATTTTAGTACATACCAGGGCGTCCTTTCTGTTGGGGGACTTTGACTTTCTTGCTGTGGATGGAGGGGCTTTGTCCTCTGTATTTTAAGCTTCAAGGGGACACGGCCATCATTTCAGAACCTGCTGTGAGCCAGGTGCTTTATCCACAAAATCACATTTAATCTTTACAGTAACTATATCAGTTCAGGTAGACAAGGTGGGGCTCTAACCACACACCTTCACCTTTCAGTGGCCTATAAAACAAACAAACAAACAAACAAACAAACAAAAACAAAGACTTATTTGTCCTTTATGCTACTTATCCATATGAGTTGACTGGGTCTCTGCTCATTAGAGCCACTCAGAGATTTGTATATATAAAGCAGCCCCTCTTTCAGACCGTGTGGGGCACCATACCACACAAGAAGAGAGAAGAGGGCATGGGAGGGTCTTATGTGGGCACTTAAAGACTCTAGCATGCAAGCAGTAGAGGTTGCTTCCATTCACAAGTCATAGGTAGATCTAGTCAAATGGCCTCTTCCGACCTCAGTGATGTGGTCACTTACAAAGTTATGTTCACCTTAGAGACATGCCATTTTACAAAGTGGTTAGAAAGAGCCTTTTTGCGAAAACCTCCTTCTCCTCCTGCCCACTGCCCAGAGGAGGAGGGGCAATGCTTGACCAGCAAGGAAGATCACCACGCCAGCCCATGAGGCAAAGGTGAGCATTCCCATGGGACGTGTGCCTGCTATGAACCACTCCTGTGGGCAATGTGACGAAACAGCAGATAAAAACCAAGATCTCTCTTTCTCGAAGATCCATGCTCAGAGTGAACAGTTTTACTTTTCCAGCTTGTTAATATTTACTATCAGGAATCATTTATAGACTGTTACAGTGTTTTAAACTCACATAAAACTCCAACCTAGGAAATTGTCATGCCATTCACATGCAAAAGAATGAATTGGGACCACTATCTGACACCATACACAAAAATCAACTCAAAATTAATTAAAGACTTTGTGGTCTCAATAAAACTCTTAGAAGAACACATTGTCAGTAAGCTCTTTGACACCAGTCTTAAGATTATTTTTGGATCTGTCTTCTCAAGCAAGGGTGACAAAAGCAAAATTAAACAAATAGAACTACATCAACATAAACAGCTTTTGCACCATGAAGGAAACAATCAAAATGAAAAGGCAGTTTCTCTAATGAATGGGAGAATATATTTGCAAATCATATATCTGATAAGGGGTTAATAAGCAAAATACATAAAGAACTCAGACAACTCAGTCTTTAAAAAACGTGATTTAAAGATGGTCAGAGGTACTGAATAGATATTTCTCCAAAGAAGACATCCAGTTGGCCAACAAACACATGGAAAGATGCTTATCATCAGTTACCATCCAGGCAACACAAATCAAAATATTACACCTCTCAGAATGGCTAGTATCAAAAAGACCAGAAATAACAAGTTTTGGTGAGGTTGTGGAGAAAAGGGAGCTGTCATTCACTTCTCACTGCTAGTGAGAACACAAATTGGTGCAGGGGTGCCATTTTCCAGTTATAAAATAAATAAGTCACAGGATGTAATGTATAGCCTGGGGAATATATTCATCAATATTGCAACAACTTTGTATGGTGATAGATGGTAACTAGACTTATTGTAGTGACCATTCTGTAATCTACACGAATGTTGAATCACTATGTTGTGCATCTGGAACTAATTCAATATTGTATGTCAACTCCATTACTCTTCAATTAAAAAGAAAATTGTTGATGGGCTTTAAGGAGGGCACATGTTGGGATGAACACTGGGTGTTATATGTAAGAGATGAATCACTAAATTTTACTTCCGAAACCATTATTTCACTATATGTTAACTAACTTGGATTTAAATAAAAATAAAAAAACTAAAAACAAAAAAACAATCAAAAAAGAAAATTATGACGTCTTTAGGAAACCCAAAGAGGAAATGTTTGGGGGGCATTCAACGATATTGATTATTCCTGCTACTTCTCCAGCGGAGCTCTGTAGCTCAATCAGAAGGCATTGAGGCAGGAAAAGACAGGGTATTTGGGTGTGTGCTCTGTAAGTGGAGCTTCATTGCACAACTGAACTCATGCAAAGGGGTGTTGCTATCCTGATTTTATACAAGCAGAAAGCAGGGCTCAGAGAGGGTAAGGGACCTGCTGGTGCCACACAGCAAGGAACTGCAAGGTGAGGCCATTGGAACCTTGTCCTGAGCACTGCTCTGAGCACAACTACACACAGACCCTTAAGACACTCCACTTGCCTAGGAGTGTTAGACTGAACCAGTGATCCTGGTTGGGGACATCTGAGGGTATTTAAGGCCATAGGAGGCACTAGGTGCCAGTGAGGACTGCTGGCTGTGTCTGGCAGTTTCTAGTCCAAGAGCTGTGGGGCTGGGTGTGTCTCTGGGCCCAGGGGAGGCAGAAACCAGGACAAAGAGGAAGACTATAGGTTCCCCAAGCACTGTGGGGCACAGCCCAGGGTTGGGGTACAGGATATTGAGGGAGTCTGGCCCCTCCATGTCCCTCTCTGTGGGCTGTGTGGCTCTTGCAAACTGGAGGCTGGAACCTCCAGGTCCCATTTGGGATTGGGGCAGCCATCCTGGAAGGCGCCCCCTACCGGCAGCAAGGGGACCCCATCCATCAGCCAGACTCCAAGGGACCAAGCAACTGCAGCTCAACGTTTCCTTCCTCCATTTTCTCTCTTCCCTGGCATTTCGTCTGGAGGAGAGACTCACGGTGGACACTGATTAAGCTTTGTAGACAGCTTGGCTCTCAGTCCTCCCCATAACTCTGTATGGTAGGCACTTCTAGGTCCATTTTAAGGATGGAGGGACCAGGGATTAAGAGATCAGAGTGGCTTGTCTGAGTCTGTCTGGTTAGTAATGGGCAGAGCAAGGCATTGACCCAGGCCTCTGAGCTCGAGAGACTGCCTGCACACCCACCACCGTGAGGAGAGAGCCAAGAGGTGAGGGGGCTGCATGGGATGCAGGGGACCCTTCCCAGATCCTGGATGACCCTTTTGCTGATACAGATGTGGGGCCAGTGAAGCCCAGTGAGGAGCCAAGGCCTTCACAAGTAGAGGTAGAAGATCTGTGAGCCTGCCTTTCATGGGGGAAGTAGGGTTAGGCTCTCGGAGGGGGTGAGGGGGTCCCCAAAGTAGAAAGCATGCACTGAGATGTAGCAGGGGAGAAGAAGCTTCCCCTAGGTCTGAGGGAACACTCTGAAAGGTAGATTTTGGATCACTCATACCTTTACAAGGAACAACTTTCTGACATGGGCAGTCCCTTGCTCTGCGGGAGCTCTAGGGTCAGATAGATTCCGGGGAAAATCTCAGCGGTCCCTAACCAGCCACATGGCTTTGGGCAAGTCATTTACTTCCTAGGGATAAAAATAATGATACCTATTTCATAGAGTTGTCACGGGAATTATTTAAAATAGTTAAAAGGCCCAGCACATAGTAAGCACCGTAGATAATAATGATGGTGATAATAAGAATAATCATCGTGCCATCTGCTACCATGATTAATATTATTGCATGAAGCGGGGCTTCCTGAGTTCTGGCACCACCACTCACCAAACCCTGACCCAGTGGGAGTCGGGCCGGCTGCTAAAGAGATCTCCGTGGTGGAGGGAGACCGAACCTGTCACGTGTAGGTCTCTCCACCTGAGTTTGATTCTGGCTTTGGTGAGCTGAGTGATCTTGGACAAGATACATGCCCTCTTCCATGGGACCTCAGTTTGTTCCTTTGTAAGCTCTTCCGTCTTTCCTGAGTGATGGGAGAATATTTCAATCCAACCCAGGCTCCTGCGGTGATGAAGCACCGTGTCTGAGTATGAGAATGAGAAATGGCTCTGTCTGCATAGCTAAGTAAGGATGACTTTCCCAGGGCACGGTCTGCACAGTTCCTCTGGGGCTTTGGGCTCCGACCCCTCCGCAGGATCCGGCCCAGGGCAGCTGGCTTGAAAACCCTGTGTTCCACGCATTCCTTTAATGGGCCCTGGTGCTCATTGACGCAAAGTGCACAAAAACTCCTTGTAAATGCCTGGTAATGTGGCTCGGAATTGGGCCCTGCAGGATTATTAGAGCCATCCATCTTAATTACGCTGAAAATCACTTATACGCTTTACATAATAAAGCTGCATTTACAATTTCCCAGCTCTGAGCCAAGCCTGGCAAGGCTGTCATCCTCTGGGGTGGGGGGTGTTTTCTTTGGGTCACATTTCCTTGTTTCTCCTCCCTGGGTGTTTCTCTAATGCCCCTTGTCTTAGCCAGCCATGGGCTGGGCTCTTGTGGGGACTGAGCCCTCCTGGTGCCGGCACCATCCAATCCGTCACACCCAGCATCTCACTTACCCCTTAGCATGACCTGGTAAGGTCCGTGTGGTATCGTCATTTTACAGATGAGAAAACAGGTTCAGAGAGGCTAAGTAACTTGCTTAAAGCAACACAGTTAAAAAATGGTGGCCACAAGAAGGAAAGTTCCTCTTCGGCCTTCCACTGGGGTGTCTTCAGATGCCTCCCTTCTGCCCTTCAACCTCACCTTCCCAGTGTTGCTTCTGTGGTTTCGGGAGGCAGTGATGAGAAGAAATTATGTCCTCATCTAAGGCACCACCCCTTGCCCCCACTGCCACATAGCCCCAGAAAGCACACACCACACACTGCACAGAGACACCACCAGTACTACCACACACCAAAATCCCCCACGCACTGTACACACACCTTACCACCACCACCACACACTACCACCCACATATCACACATACACACCATCACCACCACCACACACCACTCCCACAAACACACCACCAGCACACACCACCCACACTGCACATACACACACTGCTGTCACACACTACCACCCATATACTGCTCACACACACCACTCCCACAAACACACCACCAGCACCCACACTGTACACACACCGTCACCACCACCACATACCAGTGCCACCCACATACTGCACATACACACTATCACCACACCCACACACTACTACCACACACACCCCACCACCAGCACACACCACCCGCACTGCACACACACATCGGCTACTGCCACACACTGCCCACACTGCACACAGTCACCACCCCACACACATGCACATGCTGCCACATGTACTGTAAACACACACATCACGCATGAACACATACGTGCTCACACTCATGCACCACCTCCCACTCACAATGCCCCCCCATCTAGTTCAGGCCTGGGTCTCTCCGTTAAAGCATCATTATGCAGGGTAACACTGCGTTCCCCATGCCCTGTGCACATGGGGTAGACCCTGAAGGTAAGGACTTATTTGGGCTACTCAGGAAGAAAGTGTGCTTTGGAGTCAGTCTCAGGAGTTGGCCTCCCCTGTGAAGCAGGAGTTGAAGGAACCTAGGGAGGGTGCACAAGTGTGGGAGCTCACGTCTAAAGCACAGTGCATGGCTGTTGGAGTTTGGGCCTGGGGGCTCCTCCATATATCTTGAGATCTTACCTTGGAACTTCAAGTAGAAGCCAAGGGTCAAATATCGGGAGCCAAAAAAGAAAAAAAAACGATTTAGTGTATGCCCACCATGGCCACATCCCTGTGCTGTTTTGCCCGAGGGGAGATGAGCCATGTCCCTTGGCCATGGAGGGAAAAGTCATTCATGGAGGCAGAATGGGGAGGAGCAGAGGTCAGCAGGGGCTGGGGGTTCTTGAGGGAAAGGAGGGGAGAGGGAGGTGAGAAAGGGGAGACTGGCAGAGTCAGATGTTGGAGCTCAGATGTGGTCTACTGCTGATGGGAGGGTCACCAAAAGGGGAGCTCAGGGGAGAGGCTCAGTGCCTGCTATGATGGGGGGCCAGCAGGAGTGTCCTGCACCCCGTGGCCCAGGCATGTGTGGAGGAGCTGAATTAATATCCAGCCAGGCAGGAGTATGTGAGGAGCTGTGGGATGGAACCACATGGCCTGGCAGGCCAAAACCACTGTGCTAGAGTTAGAGGGGCAGGAGAGGCTCTCTAGTGGTGAACCTGGCAGGTCCAGCATAGTGCATGGGGCAAGGGAGGGTCAGTGGCGTGTGGCAGAGCAGGTCCTGTGGAGCCTGGGTGTAGGCCCTCTCCTGGTGCCCACCCACTTGCCTCTGGGTTGGGGCAGGGAAGCTGAGGCCAGGACAGGCTCGTCTGGGACTTTGGGAGACCATTCAGCCTCTCTGCATGTGGCATTGTTCCTTGGTTCTTACAAGGGGTCCATGAATTGCAAGACCTCAGAAGTATGTTCCGGCATAGACCCTCTGGCCAGGAGGTGCAGTGTTTGGGGTCCTGTGGAGCAGCCCCTGCCCCATGAAACCATTCTTGGAAAAGCAGCGACAAAAGTGGGCTGATGAATGAGCTTCTACTCCAAGGCCTAGACAGCTGCTGACTTAGCACAGAGAAAACTGCCCAGGCAGAAACATTCTAAGAGAAGAATAATGTGTGAGTCCCATGGGCCAATCTGATAGTGTGGGATATGATGAAAGAGTCAGGTTTAAGGGTGGCACAAGGGGTAGAGTGAAAGCTCCAGGCTTGAGAATCTAGGTGGAGTGTGGGACTCACAGCCCCAACCAAGCCCTAGCCTAGGCTCCCTGGGAAGGCACTGTCTGCTCTTCTGGGGAGCAAAGAACAGCCACTGCTTGGAAACTCAGCAGCAGTGCTTTAGGCCAAGGAGCTTTAGGCCAAGGAGCAAGTATTTGTTAAGGCCTTTGAGGCACTGAAGCTTGTTCCATGTCAGGTCTGGGATTTATGTTTCCCAGTTCCCATATGAGGAATCTGAGAACCAGCAGAAACCCACTGTAGCCATCAGGGGAGGGCAGGATGGATCTGCCAGGCTTGCTGTCTTGTCGGTACACACTGCCTCCTCAGCTCCTCTCTCTAGAGGGCCAGAACGAGTAGGATATCTACATTTACTATAAGGAATTAACTCACATGGGTGTGGAGGCCGGCAAGCCCAAATCAGCAGAGCAAATATCCCAGTCTAAGCCCGAAGGCCAGAAGCTACTGTAGAACTCAGGAGAGCTGATGTTACAGTTTGAATGTCTACAGACACGAAGAATTCTCTTTTAACTCAGGGAGGGTCAGCGTTTTGTTCTATTCATGCCATCAACTGATTGGATGAGGCCCACCCACATTAGGGAGAGCAATCTGTTTTCCTCAGTGTACATATTTAAATGTTAATCTCACCCCAAAACACCCTCAAAGACACACCCAGAATAATGTTTGATCAAATATTTAGGCACCCTGTGGCCCAGTCAAGCTGGCACATAAAATGAACAATCATCATTGGAATATGTTTTGGTGGGGGTGGGGAGCAGTGTTATCGCCACTGCAAATATCTGGTCATGAGGCTCAGTGTCTTTGAGACTCAGTTTTCTCAACTGTATAGGGCTTGCTGTGAACATGAGAAGTTACCAGGTCGATGGTATCCATGACGCTGCGACATGCTTAGCCCATGGCATCTCTGTCAGACTCACGCTGGTCAGTTTCAGTTATCCCTCCCAGGAGGGACCCAGCCAGGTGGTGGTAGTATAGTTCTCAAGCACTCACCTCTTCTCCTTGGCCATGATCACTGCACACCTGCTACCAGCTGGTGTCTGCACAGCTGAGAAGATACCCTGATGCTCCATGGGGTCACCAAGTCTGTGGATTCTCTCAGGTCTCTGTGACCTCCAGTATTACTTGGTTCCCCAGAGGCTGACTATCTAAAAGCAGAGGAGCCAGTGAGAGTTGTAAGCAGGACTCAAAACACTGGCATTTGTTGTAGGGAGAGAGAGCTGGGAGTGCTTCCCTCCTCTTTATTTTGACATGTCCCAGTCTGGACTCGGTATCCAGGCCCCAGGCCTCTGAGCTGGTTAGGGACGTGATTCCAGGGGACACTGGCCCCATGTCTCATGTCCTGATGTGCTCCTAAAACCAAATTAAGTACAAGAACACCAGCCTCTTCTTAATTATGTGGCAAGATATAAAGCAATTTGAAAACCAACTACATGTAGCTGTCAGAGGGGAATAGATGTCAAACCGGGAAAAGAAATGACTAATTGGGATCAGATTTCATGGCATTCTTTGTTCACACTCATTTGTGCCAACAAGGTGAGTGACATGTTGGGGAATCAGATGAGTTTCAGGGCCCCATGCATGTGCTGGACACTGCCATCTTGGGCGGGAGGCTTCTTATGCACACAACCATCTCCAGTCTGCGATTTTCCCACTAGGTGGGGCACTAATGTCTCCGAGTCATACTTCTCCCCCAGGGATCCTGCTGGGAGTTGCGAATGCACACATAGGAGGCAGTTTGAGGAGAAAAAGCCGTATGCACAGAGCAGAATTCCAACCACAGGCAGCCAAAGGCCACTTATAAATAAGTGGGTATATTTATTTACCCACTTCCAACATAGTCACTGTACCACCTGCTGACCTTGCTTTCTCTCTGATCCTCTGGAACCAGAGCCTGGTTCAGGGTCGATGGGAAAGAATATTGTTGAATAGGTGGATGGATGGATGGATGGATGGGTGGATGGGTGGATGCATGGATGGATGGATGGATGGATGTATAGATGGGCGGATGGGTGGGTAGGTGAGTGGGTGGGTGCTGGGTGGATGGAGGTGTAGGTGGGGGTTGTGCGCCATGTCAGCGAGTGAAGAGAGCTCTGAGCATGATTTTCCTTCTGTAGGGTGGAGGCTCTCTCCTCTAGGGCTTGTCTGGTCTTGGGAGTCCTTTGTTCTCTATCTCTGAAAGGCTGAGGTCAGGCAAATTCCTGGTATATGTGGGTTGGGAGTGCTGAGAAATTTCGACCAGATATCTTTCAACTATGGAGCTCAATTTATTGACAAGTAAACTGGAAGCTCCATATCCCACCCCTGCTGAGCATGGGGCTCCCAGTTTCCAGTGAGTGCAATGTAGTATGGGGGGAAGGTCTTCAAACTCAGTGTAAGAAGCTGGAGACAGTGTGGGGGAATAAACTCATGGAGGCAATGCATTTTGGACTCTGCTTACAGGCCAGGGATGGCCTTCTAGAACTGTCTCATCTCCCATGAGATCCAGAAGAGAGTAGGCTGCTGAGTGTGAGGCTCCCTGGAAGGGCCTGCCCTTCCTCCTCCCAAAGCCTGTCAGTGAGAACTGAGAGACTCCGTGGGCCTCTCACACAATGGTCACATGGTGTGCCAGGTGTCCCTCCTTCCCTCTCCCCAGTGCATTGGATGTGAAGGGTCAAGTGCTGGCCAGTCAAGGTCACTCGTTCTGGTGATGAGAAGGGGACAAGGCTGAATTGAGTGGCTAGATGTACAAGGAGGCAGCCCTCTGCTCCAGCGGTCCCAGGGTGTGGACTCTTAGGTCATGAAGAAAAGAATAGAAGCTTTGTGTCCAGATACACCTGGCTGATAACCTATCCCTGTCAATTCCATGCAGTGTGACTTTGGGCATATCACTTAACCTCTCTGGACCTCAGTTTCCTCCTCTGTAAAACTGGAAATGGCCACATATATCTAGAGGTTTCTATGAAGGACTGATGACATATTTCACAGAAAACAATTCTAGCACATTGTGGGCTCCCAGTAACAGCTAGTTTACTACTGTAATCCCAATGCAAGTAGTTGCTGGATGAGCCAGACCTGCATTACCCAAGCTTTCCTCTGTTACGGAACACACAGAGCATGACAATGTTCACCTGGCACATGGGGTGAGTGGAGAAAGAAGGTATAAAGATGGGGTGTCTGCTATAGACGTCCCTCTTTCTGCCCACTGGGAGCAATTTCTGGAAGACCTGTGCTTCCTCAGGGCAGTTCTGAACCAAAAAGCCTTGCCTGGGAACCTACATTGAGACCAACAGGGTCTTTCCTGGCTTCTAGATCAAGTCTTCATCCAATCTGCGTTCCACACAGTGTCCTTGAGGTCCTTCCTTCCTGCTGAGACCTCCTGAGTACCCAGCACACATCGGGGGCACAGAGGGGGCAGTTTACTGTACTGTCACCCTGTGTGCCAGGCGGTGTGGTGTGTAGGGTCTTCTATGTATATCAACATTCGTGTCAAAATTATAATAGAGGGTGTTCCCCTGCATTACAATGGTAAATAGAAGCTCAGAGAGATTAAACTAATTTCCCCATATTCGCACAGGTGGGAAGTGGCAGATCCAGATTTTTTGCTTTTTAAATTTTAGATTTAAAAGATTGTGGTAGAACATACAACACAGAACTTACCATCTTGACCATTTTTAAGTGTACATTTCAG